>CM056201.1:19552970-20752970 GCA_029692085.1 Gymnothorax javanicus
CACAGGGTTTGACAGAGGACCGCATTTGTGTGGAAAAATCTATTTATTCGTTTTTATCGGAGCGTGGAAGTGTATTTATACAACTAATGCATGCATGGAGGAAAAATCTTTATTAAATTCTCCTGGTTATGTACACACACACAAACACACACACACAGACACATGCGTGCGTAATTTAAAATGGTTAAATTTGGTTCTCAGGAAAAATTTTTTGGTCTGGTTTACATTCATATTTGCATTCTCTCTGTCACACATGAACCAGCTGTGTGAAATCAGATGCTCATCTGTCCCTATGCACACAGCTCATGCACTTAGCTGCAGTAGTTTAGGCATGTTTTAGTTGAATTGGCTTCTTAGAAAAACCCTTTGACGTGGTATGTGTCGATGTTTGCATACCCACTCATGCACAAACACACACACATACACAAGCACACACGCGCAGGCAACACACACACACACACACACACACACGGCTCAAATGCGCACGTGCACACACAAAGGGCTCTCGGTCAGTCGATCCCGGTCAACATGTTTCCCGGGTGACTAGGCTTCCCAGTGGTTTAGAGAAAATAAACTTGTGGGTCAGTAGGTTTGGGTTAGCGGTCTCCATGCGTCCTGGTGTCTTACGATCAACACCGTTTCCTGTGAGGCAGCTCTTCGCTCCTCACCCATAATTCCTCATCACTGTGCACGCTAGCTGTGCGCTGCGGCAACCCCTCTCATTACTGCTAATGGAGCATTTAGAGGCATGGAGCTGAGTGCATACAGAAGAGGATTAGCGGTGAGATGCTAAATATCAGTTATTATGTGCAATGCTAATATACATCAGAATTAAGATGAGGTTACATCTCATATTAATGCTCAGTAAAACCTATAATGGATTCCTCAGGCATCAGTACAGGCAAAATACGTTATGACGGATCGAGATGCTTTTGTTGTATAATGTCAGTATTCTCAAGCTGCCATTCATGTTACGCTGATTCTAAAATAATGACTGTATGTTGCGCTATACGGCATAATGCAGTATTTTTTTTTTGTTAAATTTGGCATCTCCAATCCCACCCGAATCTGGAATGCCCAATTGGGAACTATGTACAAGGCTTGCTTGTATGCGACCCCTTGTTGCCAATTCAGGAGAGTGAAGACTGTTCGCGGCTCTCCTCTGAAGCACACGCCTGTCAGCCACCGCTTCTTATACACTCATTGGTTGAATCTTCGGAAGTTCAGAACGAGGGCGGAGGATACCCGGACATGAACAAGCTTAGAATCTTCCTGACGAGCGCCCGGCTGGCCAACAGGAGGCGCTTAAGCAACAAACAAAGCAACCATATTTTTATATAACCCTTCCCGGCAGACCCTTCCCAATTTGCATCCCTGTAGCGCAATGGCCAATTGTGCGCTACTCTGAAAAAGCTGCCGACCACTGCCAGTTGGTACGACCGGGGCCTCGAACCCATGCCGTGATAGACCCTCATAATGCAGTTTTATATGACTCTGTCTCACTAAAATGTGAAACTGTTGGGTGGCTGAGTCAGTTTAGGCCACAGATTGTGGAGCACGAATGAGCCCGTAGTCTTGGATTACGTTTAGTGTAACCGCGGCCACCCTGTGCTAATGGCTGCTCGAGTTGATTTTCGATTGCAGAATATGACGTGAAGCGGTGACATCACATGAGCCATGACACATCGACGCAAAATGTAGATGGTGGACTGGTAAACAAGAGAAGTGAGTATTGGAGTCGAGCCTCATTTAAGCTTCAAAATGGCACACGCCTGAGTCGATGATGGCTGTTCCGGTCAATCCAACTGAGAAAAAGACTGGAGCTTCAGTCGAGTGCCAGAACTCGTTACATGTTAAGGTGAAAAATGTAAGAAGACTTCGCAAAAACACTTGACTCTACTGACAACCAGCTGACGCCTAACCATCAAAACTTCAGCATGTGTATGAAATGACCTCACTAAGTCACGTATTTGGGGATTGAGGCATCTGTTTTCTTCACTCTGTGTGTCCTGGTCACTACTGACACTTGTAGATCAGGTGCAAAACCTGCATGCCAATCCCCCATCTGCTGAGCCTTCCTCAAACTGCTCCGCTGGCTGTGCTCTGAAGAGCAAAGAGACAATAACTGCCAATGCCACGTGTGTTTTACAGGAGAATCGTAGATGTCTCAGCAGCGGGCGATACTGCACAAAAAAGGTTGCTGCTGCAAACTGCTGATTGTATGCCTCAAATTTGGGTGGGAATTGCACATGTTCAGTCTCACTTTGGGCACCAATATATTTTTGAAACTAGAGGCACTCGCAGAGTGCAAACTTCCGCCAAGGCAGCGCAATCCAAATCTTCATGAGTGGGAGCAAAGTTCAGTTATCGCGTGTATAGGATTTCAAGATGGCTGCCGTGGCGGCCATATTGTTTCACTGATCGCGGTGAAAATCAATAGGATCCATCCTTGATGTAATAGCAATCCACCCACAAAATTTCAGACAAATCCGTGCATGACTTTTTGAGTTATGTTGTTCACAAACAGACAGATAAACAAACAAACAAACAAACGAACAGGGGCGAAAACATAACCTCCGCCCCAACTTCGTTGGCGGAGGTAAAAAAAACAAAAACACAAAAACTGAGAACCATAAGAATTTTTGGGCTTGATGGAGGCAGGGATTGGTGTTCCGTTGCAGGTGAAATGCACCATGGGACGCAGGTCAGTTCGAGTTCAGTCGCTCTGTGCCAGCAGATGTTTGAACCATAGATGTCTTAATTTCTGCAGGTATTACACGCCTCCTGACCGTAGCAGCTGGCCTTTAACACGTGGGCTTCAATATACAGGAAATCGCACGCTATAATAGCGCTCCACACGGGTCTGGTTTCGAAGTCCCAGAAATCAGTCCAAAGCCCAGGAGTGTTGTAAAACGGCTGTTGCCCTTTCTCGCTGTTGTAGCGCTAATGGAATAATCCAGAAGGTTCCTCACTCATCGATTCATTCTTCCCCAGGGTGGTGAGATCCAGTTAAAGGAGTTGGTTCCTTTGTGCCCACTCACACAGTGTCCTTCTGTGCCTCTCCGTAGCTCCAGAGGTCTTGGCGCAGAAGCCCTACAGCAAGGCCGTCGACTGCTGGTCCATCGGCGTCATCGCGTACATCCTGTGAGTGAGCCCCGCCTCTCTTCACTGATACTCTGAAATGATTTTGTGTAAATGTTCACCTGGACCAATTGTTTTTCCTAGGGGCATTTCCTGTTCTGCTGACAACCAATCAATGCAACACCAGAAACAGGGATGTTTAGCTGTGTCCAATCACATTCATGTATTTAAGAAAACATTTGTGAAAATGTGTCAGATGACCAGGTGGCTTTTTGAACATTTCAAAGGTTTGTACAAAGCATTAATGCTCGCTGTCCTCCAAACATTAAAATAGTCATCAGTCGCTTCATATATATGGTAGTTACTCATAGAAGACAGCTGTTGGTTTTGCGTAAAAAATGTTTCTACGCGGGTCAAATCAGCAGAAGATTAGAAAATAATCACATTTGAGACACGGTGAGCTGCTGAGGAACTGGTAATGCCAGTAAAATGATTCAGTGGGAAAAATTGTTACCCTATACTGGGCCTTACCTGCCTCTTCTCCTGCCTCCCCAGGTTTAGAGTACCCCCCCAAATCTCTTCTGAGAGGGGCGTGAGGTTTCCTAATGCAGGGTAAATAACAAGGGCTGGTTTAGCCTTAATTGTTTTTGGACCCAGAGAGGGAGGACCCTCTCAGCGAAATGAACATTGTTACGTCCACTAATAAAGATAATCGTCTCGGAAAGGTTTAATGTGCGTTTTATGGAGCAAAATGAAGTTAATTATAGCTAAAGGCCCCTGGAGACAGTTGAATTGTTGCTTTAACATTATGCTGTTTTATCTTTCTCCATATGGACTTTGGGAGTTATATCTACTTAGTTTGAGGTCACTGGAACTGAACTTGATTCTTAGCTGCTTTAAGACTCTTCTTTAACTGCAGAGACGAGACAAAATCTAAGTTTGTCTCTCGTTAGAGACTGATGCTTATCTCAGCAGACTGGTTGCTCATTGCTCATGTTCACTGTCTTTTCGCCAAATGATGGTCTGTCTCTCTCTCCTCTCTCTCTTTCTCTCTCTCTCTCGTAATCTCTTCTCTATCTCTAAGTGATATACACTGCCTGGTGAAAAAAATAAGCCACACACTCAAATATTTAGTTGGAAGTAGTCTTTATTACAGTGCATATTTGTTGCGTCATTGTTTTGACAACCGTATGCAACATCAGAACATTAATTTTCCATCAGAGTTGCATTACTTTTTGGCTCAAAATCTTGTCTTGACGACAAGATAGTTGAACCACTCTGCAGTCCTCTCCAGCACATCCTGATAACTTTCAGTGTGGTTCAGGTCAGGACTTTGTTTGGCCAATTAGTGTTTGAAAAGGATTTCTCATGCTTGTTTTCCTCGTTCGGTATTTTCTTTGCTCGATGCAGGCCAGTAATTTTCTCCTTCTAAAATACTGCAACATCTTTTCCGCCACCAACGGATATGTGTTCCGATATAACTTTTTAAGAAAGAAGCTTTGCCCTTTATCAGTTGGATTTAAAATAATTATTGACCACTGAAACATATCAATTGCAATAATGATCCAGTCATAGTATTTATTTATTTTTTTGAAAGGGCAGTGTAGTTTGCAATGGGGTTACCGTGTTTTTTTATTTTTTTTATTTGCGTTTCTAATTATGAAAGGTTTTAGTTGTGATTACTGAATTGTTGACGAGTAATAAGTTGTCTGCTGTTAGTGTTAAAGCCAAGGGGAATTTAAGATCTCTCTTGTCTCGCTCTCTCTCTCTCTCCCTCTCTCTCGCTTTGCTATTATCTGGCCCTCTATTCCTCCCATAATTGCCTCATTCATTCACTGCATGCCTTATGTTGATTAAATTATTTATGCGCTCTCATAACTGAGCTATCTGTTTACAACTTCCACTCTCCGCCTCGGCTTTATGACACAATTTTTACTGCGAGCCGTCGAGGGAGAGCGTCTTTCTCAAGGGCATAGTTAACGGCGCTGTTATTGGGCACTCGGAATTTGAACCCGTGGTTTTTGTGCTCTAAGCAGTACGGCAGGTGGTGCCTGGCTTGAGGCAAGGCATGCGGAAGGAACATTAAAAAAGAATTTCGGGGGGCTCCAGGACAGAATGTGTCACATGACCCGCGTGCATGTTTTCCCCTTTTTTCATGGAAAATAAATGGGGATTTTTATGGTCCTATTAAGCATGGAAAGTGCATTTTAAAAACAGCGTGAATACCAGTGAGCGGTCGGGGCACTAAACAACTGTACTGTTTGCACGTCTATATTTGACTTCTGTGAAATGAATTTGTGCATAAAGCATGACAGTGGCTGCAAATCACAGTGGTCATATAGGCTATGTCGCATAAAGCTCTTAGCTACTGTGCTTAAAGCAGTGCAGTGCGGCCTTGTCGTTAAGGGTATAATTACGTTTTAGGCCATGATGATTTGTTGAAATTGGCGTGTGCTTACAGGGCAAATCTGAGGCATAGACATGCTGAAAAAGTACTCATAATAGCTCACTGGGAAATATGATACAGGACATGACTGGATGAGGTCAAAGGTCAAATGGGGCCCAAAATGTTTTCAGACACTCATACAGGCCAGTGTTAATCGGCCGACCAACAGGAAAGGGCCAGGTGAGTCTGTGTATAAAAGAGTGTGAGAAATTAATTTTATGCTCAAAATTGGTCCTTTCTCACTGTGTGCTTTTCACTTATTTTTACCTTACTGACCAGAAGAAAAGAAAAAAGTTTTTCCAAGGGTCCCAAATTCCTTTAAAAGCGGCAACGTAATGTGATATGGCAAATGGTTTGTAAAGGAAAAGATCAGACTAAGATGGTTTTCACCATGTATTGCTGATTACAGAAGAAACTGTGTACTTCGTTGACCCTTTCTTTATATGAGATACCCTGGTGAATCTTTTGGTTGAAAAATTGATGTGAAGGTTGAGTGCTTGCTTAGAGCACACGTGCCCCAGTGTGTATATGTGTGTGTGTGTGTGTGTGTGTGTGAGAGAGAGTGCATGTGGGGGTAAAATGAGGAGAAAACATCTTTCTTTTTTTGGGAGATGCATAACTGAAGTAGGGATATAGGAGTATCGCACTGAATGTAGCTGAAAGGTTGCGCTGTAAAAATGGTGTTTTGATATTTTTCAGTACTGTTCATCCCAATTTCGCACAAATGTGGTTGTCATGCTTATTTACTTCCTGGAAACCAGAAGAGTCAGATTCAATTTGAGGATGGCCACACTTCTGCTGAAACATTGCTTGTCGCTGGAATGAAATGTTTTGCATCCTTTTAAAATGAAAATGCGCAGCAATTTTCAGTCGAGAATATGCTCTCGCCTCATTTTCCGAAACATCTCGGGCCCACATTACACTGAAGCGCAGTATGTGATCCGGGTGCAGATTGCAAGTGTCTGTAGAAAAGACACCACCCTGCAGAATTCTCCATCTTGTCCTTGCTACAGTGAAAGCACAATGGCAATACGAGCTTTTTGCGCCGTGATGTGATCAGACTAGATGAGACGGCTGCTCATCAGAGCTCTGGGAAAAATAAAAAGAATTAAAATTGGCGTTCACGGCGCGCAGTTCATCTCTCGAGTTATGGTCCCCTGAATTCCCTCGACTAATTTGCAAAGTTGCTTCCCAAAGACACCGTGGTGATTAGCGGATTCTCTCGGCTTCGATGAATCAGGATACTGTGCTAAGTTTACCACCTACCGGGTGGGAAGTTTGCTTTTGTTAATCGGACTGAAATGATTAATTCCTTCACAAACAAACGGAGTCTTGAGCACAAAAGTGTAACCAAATTACAAATCCGATATTGCCAAAATGAAGCGTAAAATTGGGAGGATGTACTATTTTCTTTTTGGGTATTCAGGAGGAAAGGAATTTTAATGTCTTTTGCTTCTTACCAAATTGCTGCTGCTAAATTAGTCCTGTCATATCGAGCTGGAGTTGTGGGAGCTTAAAGTTCAATGCGAAACTTGAGAAGCCAACAAACCCCAAAAGATCTGCTCCGTGTTTGACTCACAAATAGCTCTCTGATATAGTTTATATGCCTTGCCTGTCTTGGTGGTGAACCATCTTGGTGCCAAGTCTTACATTGCCTGCATTCTTAATTGGGGCCAGCATAAAACCGTCAAAAGTATCTTACATGTATCTTACATTTCTGTGTAATTCAGCGACAAAAACAAATTGCAAATAATGTGGTTTCAAAAATGCACTGTATTTTTATCAAATGTTCATGTAGAATAGGTTTCTGCGCAATACATGTTTTTTTTTTTTTTAAAAAAAGATCAGAAACTTCTGTGTCCTGGAGGAGAGTAAACAAATTGTCAGGCTTCAAAGAGCTGCGTCTCGATTAATGCGCATGCTCAGAATTTTGAACAAAGTAAATATGCTCAACTGCAAGTCAAAATCTAGAAGGTATTCTTCTTCTTCTTCTATGATTATTGGCGATGGCAACCAGCTTACATTCTTCATATCCCTTGGCTAAAACTTAAAATAGTGCTTTGAATCTTTGAATTTCCATAGAAAGCTCGTTAATATAGAAAAGCATAATGCCGGAGTAACTAAAATATGTAAATACAATGCAAAATGAATTCTGATTGGCAAGAATGAAATCAGATTATGACTTGCAGTCAAGCAGACTCACTTTCTTGGGATTTAAGTTAAGTTACGGATTTAAGTTACTGAGCATGTGCAGTAATTGTGACACAGCTCCTTTAAAGAGTTAATCAACAAGTATACTTGTGGCTGCACTTGTTTTTAATTAATGAAATATCTAAATGAATAGTTTTTTTACTGAAGTATTTTGTTTTGCTGGTGTTCTACAAAGTTAAGTCCTATCAATATTTCTAATGCTTGGTATGTTACTTCACGCTTGGGTTTCCAGCTGTTTTGTTTCCTCTTAAGGCACTTTGTGCGGTACTTCACTCCAGAAATGTAAATTATGTAAAATAATTCTGGCTCTTAATGGAATGTTCTGGCTCCATTTCTCACCTTTAACCCTCCCCGGCCATACAAAGAGGTTGGAGATGACTGAAAATGAATTCAGGCAGTGTGTCCTTCTCAAAAGGCCGTGCTGAAAGTATACACAGGTGCGAGCTCTCATTGAGTCTGTCGTATTCCTCTGCGGCATAAACCTCCGTCTCTGTCCGCCAGATTGTGTGGCTACCCGCCGTTCTACGATGAGAACGACTCCAAACTCTTTGAGCAGATCCTGAAGGCGGATTACGAGTTCGACGCACCCTACTGGGACGACATATCTGATTCAGGTAACCTCAGCAGAGTGAGTCCGGTGCATGAATGTGTTCTCACTCACATAAAGTAACGGCTTCACCGACCCTCCATCTCTTTTCAATCTATCTGTAGTCTTAGTACTTACAGATACTTATCCACTGCCTTTTGAAAAGGCTATCCCTGTGTGGACAAAAATCATATGAAGTAGAAAGCATCTTTTTTCAGCTATGGAAAAATAAATTAGCCAGTTGTAGTCCAACTCGTCAGATTCCTTCTTTCTGCAGCGTACTTGCTACTGTTGCGGTTTTTTCATTTGGAAAACACATTATTTCTGATTTACTGCACTTTTGGATGTTATCATTATAGCCGAATCTGAGAAGCTGGACAGAAAAGCTGCGACTTACTGGGAGTGTGATTATCACAGTTGGCCGTTTCTGCGGAATATTGTTATGGCATTTCATATTGAGTCTGAGTAGGACTGTGCATAGCACTGTATCTGGTGAGAAGCGCAAGCGCGTGGGCTGACTGATGTCTCGGCTTTCGGTCGCAGTGGTATTTCAGAGAGTGAATGACACGTGTTCGTAACGCTGAGCCTTGCAGCCATGAATCAAATGGATATGTTCTTAACTCTTAAGAGCCAAGTAATATGCTTTAGAGTTGTGTTTTTTTTTGTTTTTTTTGGGGGGTGTTTTTTCCTCAGGTCACAGTCTGTGTTCTAGAACTCAGGTTCTATTGCCGAAGTGATAGTGACATCATCATAGAATGTTCAGTGAAGGACATTACGATCACATGCAGGGCTTCTATTCTTGCATTCTAAATGGTTAAAAAAAGTCATGCTGAGCCTATCGGAGTTTAATCTCCCTGACGGCAAAGAAAAGCTTTTGTCTGACTCTTGTACGAGCTCTGATCCATGTGGTACACATGCCCTACAGCCATCCTGCCTCTGGAATGTTGATGGTAGGGCGGTCAGCCACGATCGCTGATGCAAACCCTCCCGATCGGATCGGAGCAAAGATGTGGAGGCCCTGCTGGGCCCAGTATCTTGGCCCTGTGCCTGACCCCTGTGGGCTCGACCCTCGGGAGACGGCGTTACCCTCCCGCCTCTCTCTGCTGACTGCCAGTAAAGCGTGAATCAGGCCCCCTTGGTTTACAGGAAAGGGAGCTGACAAATCAGCCGTGTGTTTGTTAAGCAAACGGGAGTGAACGTCGAGACGGCCGCCCAGAGATTTTAAATCTAAACTGTTATTTTACATGCTTTCGCGGAGAGTCGTGACCTGCCACGTTTTGTGTGTGTGTGTGTGTGTGTGTGTGTGTGTGTGTGTGTGTGTTGTGTGTGTGTGTGTGTGTGTGCGTGTGTGTGTGTGTGCGTGTGTGCGTGTGCACGCATGTGTGTTTGTGTGTGTGCGTGTGTGCCTGCAGATGCATGCACTTACGTAAGAATTAGTAAGCAAGAGGGTAAAATCGTTGGCAGTTGTGTTTACATACCAGGACACCGGAACCGTTTACATACCATGATACTGCAACAAACAGAGGTGTTTATGTGTGTGTTACAGCAAAAGACTTTATCAGCAGTTTAATGGAGAAGGACCCAGCGAAGAGGTACACCTGTGACCAGGCTCTCCGACACCCCTGGTGAGTCCACGGTCACGTCACCTCTTCTGTCAAAACTATCTTTATTCATCTGCTTGAAATGCCCCACAAATCCTCAAACCCCACTCAGAAGTGACCAGACCCCCATCATGCGTGGTGTAAAAAGACTTACCAATGCACAGTAAGAGCTCTGTAACAGACCTGATTTCGAATACGATTTGGACGTGATTTTATAACAGCTGCTGCCAGTTGCGCTGTGAATAAGCAAGGAAATGCGTTGTAAATATGTTGTGTACGAGTTACCGTTAGGGCACGAGCGCTCTTCGAATGCGATTCGCCAATTAGCGAGCCTCACGGCGTCCCCGTGTAACTTTCGTCGAGGTCAGCTCTCCTGTGCGGGAGAGACGAACGTCGCTGAATGAGCGCGTTCCAATTAGCCGCCGATGCGCTTAGCGACATATCAAGGATTCTGTCGTGCTAATCGCAAATTAGCACGAGTCCTGCAGGCCCTTCGTGGCTAAACTAATGAGTCAGACGTGCTGGGCTGCAAACTCACTCAAAGTAACAGAGAGATGGGAGCAACACCGAGAGATCAGTCTATTGAGCTGGGAAATGGGTCCTGAACCAAAATACAGTCCCAGTAGTGACTGTGGGCGTGGCTGGGATTCAGAGGGTCGGTGGTTTAAGCCCCAAGGTAGCTGCAGTAATGTCAGTATCGCTGTTGAGCTCTCGAGCAAGACCCCTATATTTCTTATGGTGGATTGGCTCCTGATTAGCCTAATCAACTACAAGCCACTCTGGAGTGAGAACATCAGCCGAATAATTGTAATGTAATGTCCACCCGCTGTACGGAACCCTTGGGAGATTCCCGCTACTTTGAGTGGAGAACAAAGTCACACAGTACATTGCTTGGAAGTAATGAATGTGCACTTCCGTCTGATGTTGAGCTATTACTGAAGGGGCTTTTTAATTTTAATGTGCATTTTGTTCAGTGTTTTCCAGTAACGGCGCTTTTGTCACTGTATGGTGGGAGCCTCTAAAAGCTCAACTGTTGTCCTCTATGGTGGACTTACAAATGTTCTTGGGTTAGTACTCTTCACTCGAAGAGCAGGCTACTTCCTCAGTCAGTGCCTTATCAAAACTGCATTCAAAAATTATGTGCTATTTTATGAGGTCAGATCATTAAAACTGCATTGTGAGGTCACACGGTGCGTAAATCTGGTCTTTCGTTAGTAAGTGAGCTCAAACCATAAAGTTATATTATTTGCCATTACAAACACACTCAAAACACAGCTCATTAACCCTTAGAGCGCTAAATTAAATGTTTTACAATATAAATTTAATTATCTTGTGCTGTTGAAAACCTATCAATTGGCGACTCGTTTAAAAGAGCCCCCCTGCAGGAGCTCTTTTAAACAAGTCACCACATAATAGGTTTTCAACAGCTTTGATTTCGATATCTAACATCATTGTGCAACAATAGCTGCATTTAGCACTCTAAGGGTTAAAGTGTATGGAATAATTGTGCAAAATTAAGTGGGTAGGGGGGCGCTGTGGAGCTGAAGAGGTCTTCAGAAGTTGAATTAGAAAGGGTAAATAAATAATCGCTTCCATCATCACACACAGCCTGCTTGGTGATTCGTGATTACGGTCACAAAAAATTGGAAATTGGCACGGGCTCAGGTTCGACAAGTCGGATATCGTTAGGAATCATTCTGCCGAGCTGTTTTGCAGGGCTGTAAAATTACAGCCGTTAAATTGCGCACTGTGCTCAGTGCCGTTAGATTTGGCTTATTAGGAGGTATTATCTTGATTTTATCCAGCTTGTTAGTTCCTGAACAGCAGGAAAGCAGAGCGCGGAGTCTAGCCCTCTGAGCTCTGTCTGCTGGTTTTATAGTTCAAACACTGCACGCGGCCTGAGAGGCTTGTGTGTGTGTTGTGGCGATGGGCTGCCAGTCAGTGCCGTCAAGGTTTTGGCCTGGAGTCAGCGAGGACCCACCTGTGTTTTTGACTCCCAGACAGAAACGGGAGCAAAGCATTCTTCGCAAACAGTTTTATTTGTTTTTGTTACCTTAGCTGGTGGAGTAGTCTGTGAAGCTAAATAATTGATGCTTGCTGGCGTTTGGTCAAGGGCGCGTGCTGACTGATCAAAAGCTTCACTTCTGTTTTTTTTATCCCCTGGACTGATGAGGGCTAAGAGGCAAAGAATCTTTTTCAAACTTTTGAAAACTTTTCTTGAACCTGGTGGCTATCATCACTGGAAGTCTGATTAGCGGGAAGTCTCAGTTGACATTTGTAGCTTACGCCTGCCTCCCAAATTAAAGCTATTTGGGTTTATTTCATCCCAAGCTGCCCTTTGCCTGTTGATTGCGGTCGTGATTATAATTGATGGTTAATGTTTCAGAACACCTCGCATTTACTCTGGCGCTCAGTTTGACGTCGTATGTCTAATTTGAATGGACTTTTTTAACCTCTATTTAACCAGGGAAAGTTCAATTGAGTCCACATTTCTCTCTCTCTCTCAAGGATTCCTCTAGAGAAATGCTGGATAGAATAGCTGTAAATGTGGGGGATAAGAGAGAAACGGGTCAGAATTTTGAAGTTCAGGGCCTTGCTGTAAGAGCCCAATGACTAAGGTCTTCCCAACATCATCTTTACAGACCAAGTCAGAACCCCAGTTCCCACTGGAGGCTTGAACCAAGTCAAGTCAAGCAGCCTATCGCTAGATTACCTTGTTGCCCCTACACTGTATTTTGAGTAGGGCTATGGAATACTTGTTTGAAGTGGTTGATACTTTAGTCCAATGTGATCAAATGTGGATTCTTTAATGTTTTCTCTAGGATTGCTGGGGACACAGCTCTTTGCAAGAATATCCATGAGTCCGTCAGTCGACAGATCAAGAAGAACTTCGCTAAAAGCAAATGGAGGGTAAGTGCTCGTTACGGGGAGTTATAATAACAACGTCATGAATTACAGTGGCTCGTTGTTTTTTTTTTTTTTTTAATTTTTGGACAAAAGCTGTAGGTTTGTGCTGAATGTTTGTGGAGTGATGGTCTGGGGGGTAAAAATAACCGATGGATGTCGAGTGGAAGTACATTGTCTCCGTAAACAATCTTAATTGGAACCCTCTAGTTCCTAAGCCAACAGCCATCTGTGGCCTCAGCAGACACAGTGTCTGCAAAAGCACTGGACTAAACTGTCAAGCATTGAATTTGAAATTTGGAAACTCAAGTCTGAAAATGTGACATTGAAAATATTTTACAGGAGGGAACCATATTAGTGAATGAAATGCATCACATTAATTACTTTTGAGTAACTGATGATTGGGATCACGGGGTATTTTGAAGAACCGTCGTGATCAGAATGGAGAGCTTGAGCGTCTCTGGGCTCTGTAACGCTCGGGTCTCCTTCACGCTCTCGTTCGCAGCAAGCCTTCAACGCCACGGCGGTGGTGCGTCACATGCGCCGACTGCAGCTCAGCAGCAGTATAGACAGCGCTAACCACCCGTCCAACCAGAAACGCAACCAGAATCAAAACCAGAACAAGAACGCAGCGCATATCAAGAGCCAGTCCACAGACTCCTCCACCGCCACCACAGCGACCCCTTCTGCTGCTGCCAGCGCCATGCCACGCAAGGACTGTAAGTGCTGCCCTGGTATCTACCCGCACCTCCATACTAACCGACCTATCAAAATCAGCCTCTGCTAGCTTCCCTCATTAACCACCCAATCAAAACCACAATTTGCCAGCTTCCCTCATTGATCAACCAATCAAACCAGCATGAGCCAGCTTCCCTCATTAACCACCTATCAAAACCAGCCTTGGTCAGCATCCCTCATTTACAAGCCAATCAAAACCAGCCTCTGTTAGCGTCCCTCATTAATAAGTCAATCCAAACCAGCATGAGCCAGCTTCCCTCATTAACCACCTATCAAAGCCAGCCTTGGTCAGCATCCCTCATTAACAAGCCAATCAAAACCAACATTTGCTAGCTTCTCTCATTAATCAACAAATAAAACCAGCATGAGCCAGCCTCCCTCATTTACCACCCAATCAAAACCAGCCTCTGTTAGCGTCCCTCATTAATAAGTCAATCCAAACCAGCATGAGCCAGCTTCCCTCATTAATCTACCAATCAAACCAGCCTCTCCTAGCTTCCCTCATTAAGCACCCTGTCAAAATCAGTCTGGGCCAGCTTCCCTCATTAACCATTCCAGTAAACGTAGCGTGATCTGCTCTCAGCACTAACAAGCCAATCAAAACCAGCATGAGTCACCTTTGCTCATAAATCAACCATTTGAACCAGATTCCATCATTAACGAGCCAATCAATACCAACACAAGCCAGCTTCCCCCTTTAACAAGCCAATCAGACCAGCATGAGCTAACTTCCCTCATTAATCAACCAATCAAAAACATCATAAGCCAGCCTTCCTCTCTAACCAACCAGTAAAAACCAACATAAGCCTGCTACCAACATGAAGCAACTCATTCAAAGCCAACATAAGCCAGCATCCCTCATAAACTGACCAATTAAACCTCACAAAACTGGCCTCTCATCATAAACCAGCCAATCAAAACCTGCATAAGCCAACTTTCCTCATTAACCAGCCAACGCAAACCAGCTTTATCCAACTCACCCTCACCTCGAACTAAACAAACGAAAAGAGAGTGTGCTGTGTTCTGGATCCCAGCATCCTGTCAAAACTTGTGTGAATCAGCCACCTTTATCATTAACCAAACAAGAATGCAGGTCTCATGTATCAACCCCCCACTATAAACGTAATAACAACACCATCGCCTGAGGAAGCTTACTACAGTCCATCACAGAGCTTTGCTTTTTTTCTTATAACTCTCATCCTCCCGATAACTCTGAGCAACACGTTGTTTCTGGGAAGTGTCTCCTCGCATGGTGTAATTGTTTGTGTGTGCCTAATGACCTTTGTGTTCCATCTGTTAGCGAGGCTCTCACTGTGGTCAAGTCAGGCAACCATCCGGGAACAGTTTGGCCGGTTACCAGGCAAAGCAATCTGCCTGAGTCGGCCAGGGTGAAACCTGACCCTCCCCCTTTTCAAGGCCTGCGCGGGCAGAGTCGGGGGTGCATAAACTCAATTTACCGGTGGACAATACAGCACCTGTAACCAAACCCGCCTGTGTCCTTCCAAAAGCACACTCCGTCCCTAATAACACTGGTCTGTTACACTAATGCACTGCCTGGGCAGTCAATAAAACACCACCGGAATAAATAGGTTTTCCTGTGGAAAGTTCCAGAGATTTCATGCTCTTATGGTTAGCTCATGTTGCATCAGTTGGTGTGAAAGCAATGTGGCTTTGTGCCATTCCTTGCATAGCATGGCGCTTAATGTGAGTCCTAAATGCACTTGGTGTGATGCAAAGCGATATACATGCACTTATGGTTAGCTTATATTGCTTCAGTTGGTGGAAAAAATAATGTGGCTTTGCATCGTTCACAAAATTGCATGGTGCTTAATGTGAATTTGTAATGCTCATGGTCTGATGCAAGAAGATATAACAGCAGCATGACACTTCTTTGGCGTTGAGCACCGTGGCGGAATGTGTCTGGGTGCTTTAATTTTAATTGAATGATTTACTGGGCACCACTGGAGTTCATTTTGAGACGACAAGTTACTTTATTGGCCTTGCTTAGGACACGTGGCCAGTTACCTTAGTTTACCTCACTAACCGCACATTCAACGTGGCGTGTGTCTGTGCGCATTTTTGAACGTGATCAGTTTTTATGCCCCCGTCCTCAAAAGAGTTGATCCGGGGCATTATGTTTTCACCCCTTCCGTCCATCCGTCCGTCCGGGCATCCTGTCGTAAACTTTTCCTTTGTCGCGCTCTAATGTGAATGACGGAGATTTATGATTTTTGGTGTGGTGAATGGTCATACACAGGGAATGATGCCTATCGATTTTCAGCTCGCTCTGCCAACCAGTATGGCCGCCACAGCCGCCATCTTGAAATCCTTTAGCGCACTCACCGGAGGTTTTTGCTTTTTGGTGACCTGAATGGTCATACATAGCAGATGATGCCCAACACTCGCTTTCTGTACATGTTCTTCAACTGTGTCAGTCGGGGGCATATGCCACGCCTTGCGTTGCTCATTTCAATTTGCCACAAATATCAACTGACATTACCCAGACGTGTGAAATGGTTGTGTGCAGTGATCAAATAAGGGTCATTCTGTATAAAATCAACAAGTACCTTCCACCTGACCCCCTAGGAATCAGCTGATTTTTCTAGGACTGTGACTTCGGTATATATAATGAATCCTTGCCTAATTTTACTGTGATCTTGTGAATATTTTTTGAGTTACAGACTCTAAAATTACACAAGGGTTGGTCAAAATTTCTGGCGTCATTTTTCCTAGCATTTTTGAGCCCTCATAAATACATGTGTATTAGAGATAGCAAAGTAAAATGTTCAGAGCTGAAAGAAATATTGGAGCACTGTTAAAAACTGCAATTAAATAAATTGTATGCCCATTCTAGGCGTCACAATCTTAAGCCAAAATCTGGATTTTCTTCAATGAGATTTGTTCTGAAACCAACTTCAAGCTTCAATATCGTGGGAACTATGGAAGTTTCAACTGCAACACTGCAACAATTTAATAACTATGATATAGTGTAGTAAAAACAAGTATTGGAACCATGGATGTGTCAGGTGTTCTCTTGTAATTCAACGAAGAAAACTTGAAAAAGTGTTAAAAAAAAAAAAAAGCCTGATGATCAAATTAAGTTATGGCATATGAAAGATCTCATTTTGATCTACATTTTGATACCAGGCTCATCTTCTAGCCACGATTCCTTCTGTGCCAAAATAATTTTTATACTTGTCAATGTAGTTTTGTTGTCATAATTTTGAATGGAGGTCAACAGGGAAAATGGCTTTTTAGCACCAGAGGCTCGCTAAGCTACATTTGGTCTGGTAAAACATTACAGTTTGCCAGCTAGAGGGGGAACATCATTCCTTGATCCCCTGGTATCAGTGCTATCAGGGCTCTGTCGTGTGGCGCCTGTCACTGCAGTGCATTAGTGCTTACATAAGAGCCCCTGCCGGTCCACATCTGTTCTGTTCTACGGCATTGTTGTAGCTGGTGAGTCTTTATCGCCATCTTTCTGCTCTCGCTGGGGTGTAGAATTAGCCTGCGGTGCTAGCATCAAAGGACCTTGTTGTTCTGTCTCTAAGGCCTGTACCTGAGCTGGCATCGGCGGGCCTGTGCACCGCTATGCCGTGATGCGTTATGTTATAGCTGTCGTGTGTGTGGAATTAGCCCCCCTATGCTAATGGCAGTTGAGCTGCTTATGGTGAGCTTTCTTGTGCATCGCTCTGCCGTCATGCCTTACGCCATAGCTGCTGTGTGGAATTAGCCGCCTCGTGCTAAAAACGGAGTAGCCTATCCTGCTATACTGTAGCATGGCTTTGCTCTTCAGTTACGACCTAGATCCCTTGAATTCTCCATGCTGTACATCAACCAAGTCAACCGTATTTAAGTCGGGTGTCATTTCTGGCCAGGTAATCCGACGCCCACTCCCGCCACCCCCTGCAGCCTGGCATCGGCGGCGGCCTCCTCTGCGGGAGCCCTGTCGTCTGTAGGGGCGGTGCTTTCCCCCGTAGGGGCGGAGCAACAGCACAGGCCACACCCCTCCACCGTCACCACTGTGCTCACGGGGACCAAGTGACGCCAGGTTCCGCGCGGCACGAGCTGGGAGGCCACGGCTCTGTGAGGGGGGGGGGGGGGCCCGCACCCCTTCACTCTGCAGTCACCACGTCCCCGCCTCCCAGCCCGCACCACGCCCTGCCCCTCCCTCTAATGCACCGGGAGGACTGGATCAGCAGAGGACTTTGCAAAGAAGTTTAAAAAAAAAAAAAAAACCGCCATATTTTCTACCGTCTACCTTCCAATGTGACCCCACCACACCCCCAACCCTCACCCCGCCCCCTTCCCTCGCATGGCGTTCTTGGCACATTGCATCTGCATGGATCCAACTACGGATCTCCTCCGCTACTCCCGAGCTCTCGACTTCATCCGCCGAGGAAGACGCCCTTCTTGTGGAGCATCTAGAACATTCTCTACGTGTGGAAAAGCAGCAGCTTGCCGTTTTGAGTAGTCCGGACGCAGAGGAGGAATCCGGAAGGGTCATTTTTACACATCTCAAATAGAACTTTGTACCAATCTAGTAATTCTTATCTGTAATTCAGTCGAGTAAACTGTAGTTACTGTGGTTCATCTTTTTTGTTTTCTTTTTTTTTTTGAGTTTCCGCTGTTGTCTATTGTTTTTTTGGCGGGTTGTGCTGCTTGCTTTTTTCAGTCGAAAAAGGTGTATCTGGATTAATCGAGCTTTTCATTTCCTGTTTTGTGATTTCAAGGGACATTGATGTCTCTGTGGCTGAATTGTTTGCACAGTACAAAAAGTGCTTAATGAGTACCAAATGACTGTTGAAGGATGTTTTTTTTTTGTTTGGAAAAGCATTGCTTGAAGTCCTGTAGAGTAGCTTTAGTTGAGTTCTGAGATATGACGAGCTAAACTGATTATTATGTTCTATTTATCTGACAGACGGTGTAGATTGTAAACTGTTTTAAAATCCCACAATGGGGTCATAACATTGTACAATTTATTTGTCAATGGAAACATTTAATATGTTTCATTATTTTCTTACTTTATAAGACTTTTGTAAAAATCATTCTATAATGCGATACATTTACAGTATATAAAAAATTTTACCATGATGTTTGTTTTGAACGGAATGAATACATTCAAACTACTGTTGAAAGTGAGAGGAGCTATTGCACCCGTAACAGTGTAATTGTTACCTTGAATATTTTTACGTGTTAATGGAATTTGAGATTGTAGAGCCTTTAGCATCATTGGAAATGCCATGACTTCAGCGTGTATGATATCATTGACCTGTTTCCAGTTTATGAGTTCTCAGGGAATTCCATATAACTGCATTGGACATTATGCTGAATCTAACCGTCACAGATCTGGTATTCCTGGTCTGGTGTGTTCGATCTGATGAGAGGTCATCAGGTTGTGTTGAGGTTCACACACTGGGGAGATTTTTTTTCTAATATAAATGTCCCCTCTGATAATGCTAGGTTGTGTTATTGCTATCACTTAAGGGTCATTCCCCCTTGTTTATTAGTGATACGGTGAAGAATGCATTCAATTGAAAAGCGGTTGCATCAGTGTGGTTTAGTTTTTAGTCTTACTGCCCACTGTTATGTTCGAAGTGTTGTACTCTGAATAAAACATTGAGTGTATTTCAGGTGATCAGTGGTCAATTTTAATGTTCTGTTAGTGTTAGGCACAGGGGAACAGAGCCTTCATCTTCCACCTTTTCGCCGATGCCGGCTGTTGACCATATTGACTGGAGAAGAGCTTGGTAGCTGAGCTGTTGAGGTGCACGATTTGCGTCGTCTGGTATTTCAGAGCCCTCTTGCTTTTTACCTTATATTTCTGCTTTCCCCGTAACACGGGGCTCAATTATTTTTACTCTTATTTTCACTGTCATGTTGACTCTGAAATCTGTAACTAAAAACTGCGCCGACTTATTATTAACCAAATTGACAAGTTCAGTGCAATAACTTGATAAATCCAATCTCACGTTTTATATGAAAGAGAGGGATAAAAAGACTATATATACTTTAGTTAAATTTCCCCATAGAAAGATTCAGAAACAACATATCATGAGAGAAGCGGATTTCTGACCGGTACACAACATTTGTACATGGTCAAAGTATATTCTATGTAATACCATAGAACGTGAGGTTGGCATTTATCAAGTTATTGCACTAGACTCCTCAATTGTCTCTTTGTTAAAGCAAAATAGACAAATGTGAGAGACCGAGTGCTTCTCTTGTATTGAGCTGGTTGATATTGGGGCCGGTTTTAAGGAATATGGCTAAAGTGTAGTCCTGAATAGAATTTTGAAAACTCTCCATTCTTAATTTGAATCTAGCCTCGGACTTGGCTTAATTCGTAGCTGTAAAACCACCCAGTTATCTTTCTATTGTTTCATCCAGTGTGTCTCTCCTTAAGTACACACACACTGGGGGCTCTAATGAATTGCGGCTGTGGTGACTGCCTTCAAGTGTCTTTTGGGAATAGACTTCCCGTCACAGTAAAGTTGCTTGTCTGAGCAGACGTGTTTACTTATTACTGAGACTTAAGTAACGGCTGAAGAAGCAGGAAGTTCCCTTTATCGCATCGAGTCCCAGAAATCAAACTGATTAAATGCCTGAAGAACCTCCTGCAATCTCACTCTCTGTTGTGTTTTTCTGTTTGTTTTAATATCTTCCCAAACCCAGTCTTTGTTTATTCAGATGGACCTGAGGAGATCTGTCTGATTTTACCGCCGAATATCGGGGACTGATGAGTTTGATGGTAGATAGCGAGAGTAATTGGTCTGTTCCTGCGAAAAACAACCTAATTTCATTTAAACCCAGTCAGTGTTTGAATGGCTGTGTTTCAAATACTTTCTAAATATTGGAAGTGTGCACTCTCGGGTTTTGGAGGGAAAGATTGGAAAACGAACCAGCATGAATACACTTTTCCAACATTTATGCAAAGGGAATAACAGACTCTGATGGTATGCTAATTGGCTAGAAAGTGTCGGTACTATTACTGTGTTAATATTGGTTGTAATCGCTCAGTTCAGATGAAGCTGTTAAACGCCTCTAACAAACAGTTCAGCACTGCAATTTGTACTGGTGAAAAAATGAGTCGCTGTTTCTTTGTTTATATATTTCCGAGCCTTTATATAATTGAAAATGTTAAAGAAAGTAATTTATTGAATGTATGAAAATAAGTGAATGAGCATACATTCTTTTTTTAAAATCTGCTTTAATGTGCTGTTTTCCAAATAACCTTGTCTGCTGATGATGCTTTTTATTAAGAAAATCAAGACAAACTGCAGGTCATCAGTTTTGATTAAATGGGTAAAATGAAGTTTAAACTTTCCTCGGCCAGCGCTCATATTGAACCCATTACTCACTTTCTGTTCGTTTGTTGATTACACTTTTGCGGGGAGTCATCGCAGCAACCAAATCCATGACCCAAAAGCCATTTGCAGTCTGTGAAGATAACAGTTGGTATGATCATGAAGGTTCATCGCCTTTCCATTATTGCTCATTTTGTACACATTACATTCTGCCATCACGTATGACTGTAATGTGTACTGATTATTGATTGGTTTTATATCCTGTTCTCATACTCCAGTACTAGCTGAGGATTTCGGACGAACTGTAGTGAAAGATGTTTGTACATGTTACTGTTGTGATTTTGTCGTCACATGGATCTGCTGGACATGTGTTATCAACGAAATGTTTGATTGCTAATTGGACAGTTGTGGTGATTTCTGGGTCATGGGAATCTTTATGGATGTTTTGCACTGCCTTGTTCAAAAAAAAAAAGGTTTTTGGTCACCATGGTGATTTCTGTGATGTTTTGTGATGCATGTCATATGTAAAGCACCAGTCAATTGAATCGTAGCACATCAAGTAACTACTGTTAATACAGTGAATTGTGTGAGTACATTATTCCAGCTTTTTCAGATACAACAAAGCATTTTCCTACTTTTAGTTTGCTCCTGACGACCGAGGTACAGAGGTTTTTTTTAAGCAAAAACTGTAGGGCAGTGTTAATTTTCTGTTGCATCCATACACAGTGTGTTAGATGCTCAAGAGCTGTGCTGTTTACATTGTATTTCCAGATTACACCTATATGTAAAATTAAATTGTACGTTGCCAGAGCTGGGAATCAAAACCTGTAAACTTTTGCGCCCACTCCCTTTTTTCCAGCTGTGGTGTTTTTCTGCTGCGTCATCAGACTCATTCATCTTTTTTCTGCTCTGCAGGTTGATGAGGATAAAAATAACACCCCTGTCTGCAGTTTTTCATTTGTCTCTGGACATAAACGGTCGCAAACATGTTTGCATGTGCCTGCCTTTGGCTGAGGCCGCATTAGCCAGTTGACCTTTTGAGTCCTATGGTCAAGAACTTCTTGAAAGAACCTCCAGGTGGTCTTATATCGCAGTAGCTGTCACATTCGGGCAGTTCTACTTTGAAAAGTCTTCAAATGTTTTGCTGAAGTACTTCCAGTTTGTGTCAGTGATTTGGACAGCAGGTGGTTACCAAAGACATGTAGAGTAGAAAACCATTGCAAATCCTCCATTCACCTTTGGCGAGAACCCCTACCATAAAACTCTAGTATTATTTAAGGGCTGATTTCAAATTGTTCAGGAAACTGTTTGAATGAAGTGCTCCCCCCGATGGCGGGAGGATGAAGTGCAGTGTATGAAGCTGAATGTCTCACCACAGACCTCCAGGCACAGAGAGAGCGATGTAATCTGTCTGACCGTTGCATTCCAGACCGAGACACTGTTCAATTGCTTCTTTCTTCCCCTTTATAAGCTACTTCAGCTCTGTGATTGTATCTGCAAAGATCTTTGTTCAAGAAGTAATTAGATGTCCAGGTTCGGTGAAAATCGCTCCGCATATATTAATCTTTGCATTATAGCCGGGCCCACGAGTCAAACTATCTTCTGCTGCGCTCGGGCCCATGAGTTTGTCCTTTTGTCTGTGGCTGTTGAATGTGGTTTTTTGACTGAAATTTCATTATTTTGACAAATTCAATTCACTCGCCTCTGCCATTGTAGCCTCATTGACATGAGTTCTGTTTATTTTCTTGTTTTCTGAAATGAATGCATTATGTTTTAGTGAAAAATATGTGAGTAAACTGTAAATATTAAGTTTTCATAACAAAGGAATGACCTTTGAGAATGGAGTTGTATGGATGAAAACTGTCATCAAAACTTGCTATGTCTGCGTCGAATAAGTATCATTTCAATGAACCCATCTCCGCACTGTTTGTTTTGAAGTCCTGAGCTCCCATTTTTATTTCTTTGACGAAATGAGACTTTGTCAACGTTATTTTTTCTAAGTCACACGGGAGACTGAATCAGACACCCATGAGAGCACAGACAGCGCCAAATCCTTTCAAATTCTGAGATATGGTTGTTAATCCAAAGTTTTGACCTATGACAAAGAATTATATTGGAACTTCACTCAGTGTTTTTCTGGTTTCAAGTGACTGTTTATTTTATATTTTTACTCCGTGATTTAACTTAGGTTGGGTCATCTAGATCTCTTTAGGAAGTTTCGCCTGGTGCTGGCATGTCTTTAGGCTGCGGGAGAAAACTACAGTATAGAGAGGAAACCCACACAGATGTGAGCAGAACATTCTAAGTCCTCATTTATGTTAGTAAGTTGCATCACAATGTTTTAAAATGTTAATCATTCTTTCAATATTTGATTTCTTCAAGCCAAATTTAGCATTTAAACTTTACCCACACACTGTGGGGTTCGAAAGTTCCCCCTGAAATTGACCACTATTCCAGGCAAGTCTGTGCTCTTTACACACACATCCCGGAAGTACCTATTTTGTTTAAGAAGAAAAATTGCTAGCGCTTGTGAAAGCTATTATTAAACAAATTGTGAATTTATTCCACTCGCTTTACAAGAAGTTTTATTAAACTTAAGCATGTTTAAACCGCTGAAAAACTCCAAAAGTATTTGCATAGATAACTTATTATACCCTCATAAATATATAACTCTGCATATCCATATATTAAAAAGACTTCACACCAGTGGAACTCCAGGTCTTGTGATTACATTTCAGTAAAAATACTCTCCAAAGCCCAATGAAATGTGAAATATTTACTCCTTGCATGTTACAAAGGCAATCTGTTTATCTGAAGTGGCATAATCCATTTCCATATTACTGTGATGTGGCAATTTGTTACGGGGCTTGTATAACAAATGCCTTTGACAATCATGTGCGCATATCAGAGTTTATACCGTGGTGAGCAGAAGAATTGGAGTCATGGATTGTTTTTTCCCCTCTAATAAATTCTGAATGATCATTGCATTGTTGTGTGGCTGATTCTTGCGCAGTATTTCTTTTTTCAACCAATTATATTTTTATAAGGTTTTTGTTTTTATATCTGCATTTGCAACAAAGACAAATATTCACAATAAAAGAAAATATTCCCGGTCCCAACACTGTAGCTTAATTTTTATTGCAAATGTTTTATATTACAAAATTAATATTTTAAGTAGCGTGTAGGTTTAATTCATTCATTTTGATAATAAAATAATTTTGTTTTATCCTCAGATAGTGCACTTCAAATAAATTTCATTGTTATGTAAATATGGACGTTCACGAACATGTATAAATGCACCAGAATACCTCATCCATACAAAATTACCACATATTCAAAGCACAATCTCATTTATACACAAATATATTAAACACCATTACATATAGTAAATATCTAAAGAAAAAAAATCATGCAATAAAAATGGCCTTCTATATTTTTGAATATTCTTCATAAGATGGCCGCAGATATTCCCTAATTTTGATTGCTACTCTCTAACACTATAATATTTATTCATGTGTAAAGTGTGACGCTAATTCTTTCCTCCACCATTTTTCTCAGGGTGGGTATATTGATTTCCAATATGCTAATATGCTTTGGGCAGCATTTCTTTTTGTCCTCCACTGTCTGTGTTTGGTGAGAAGGATGAGCTGTGTGTGTGTGTGTGTGTGTGCGTGTGCGCGTGCATTCTTGTTCTTGCAACACAATGAACAAGGAAATGTTATCCTACAGAGTGGGGGCATTATAAGGAAGTGGGGACATTTTCACCTGTCCTCACAAATACAAAGGCAAACTGTGACTTATTAAGTTTAGGGGTAAGGTTAGAATTAGGGATAGGTTTAAGGTTTGGGTTGGGCACGTGTTGCTTATTGTTAAGATTAGGCAAATGCTTTAGAGACACAAAAATAGTGAATGTGATTTCTGTTTTTTAACCTTTGACCTTGACTGTAGACAGGGCTCTAGACTAATTGGACTCATGTTGATGGAAATACTCTTGTAAAATGCAATTTATTCTGAATCTATGACTAAGTAAATAATGAATAATAATGATAGCATAACAGAAATGACTAGAAAAAAGACATTTTCCCTTAAAATCTTTCCATTAAGATATCAAGCCCATTATCACGACTATGTTTTTACAAAACAGGAAGGAAAAATTCCAAATCTTTTTCCCTGAGCTTCAGAAAAGGCAGTCGAGATATATTTCCAGAAGACTCCTGGAAAATAAGGCAAGTTGTTGTTAAGAAAACCACTTACCACCGATGCTAATCAGAAAAAAAGGTTTCAATTTACTGGGGAGCATAAAATTGTACTCTGGTGCAATGGGAAAAGGTCATGTGGTCAGATGAGTCCAGATTTTTCCGTATCCCAGAGTGATGGGCAAATCAGGGTAAGAAGAGATTCAGATGAAGTGATGCACCCATCATGCCTAGAGCCTATCATACAAGCCTGTGGGGGCAGTGTTATGAACTGGGATTACTTCAGTTGGTCAGGTCTAAGCTCAGCGATGATACGGGCTTAAAAAAATGAGTTCAGCTGACTACCTGAAGGTACTGAATGACTAGGTGTTTCTACTGATGGATTTTTTTCTTCCCTGACGGCAAGGGCCTATTCCAAGATGATAATGCCATGATTCATCGAACTTAAATTGTGAAAGACTGGTTCAGGGAGCATGAGACATCATTTTGACACATGTATTGACCACGTCAGAGTACAGACAAAAATCATTGTACTGTAACTCTGGACAGAAATAAATATTGTGACATTGCATAAGCTTATCGCAATTATGCCGTGGCGAATGCATGCTTTAATCAAAGCTAAAGGGGAGGTGCTGTAATCAAAGCTAATCAAAGCTAAATTATTAGCGTGTGTGACTTTTTTTGAATGTGCGGTGTATGTGAGAGTGGCCATTGCCCTCGGTGTTGTGCCTCCTCCTGGGCTAATTGTTACATTGTCCAGAGCTCATAGGGAAATATTGCTCATTTAACTTGAGGTGTGCGTGAGTTCAGTGTTTCTGTAACAGGCCTCTGAGCTAATAATCGGCGGTTCCGTTCCCAGGCGGAGGGAGGTTTGCAAACACAGTGGCTGTAGGCAGCTGTGCACCACAGTAATTAAGGTGTGGCTTTGTTAGAAGGTTCCAGATGTTGCATCCAGGTGGACACAGCGAAAATATAAGGCCAAAAGCGGAACATGCTGTCTAATTATAGCCCCTGCTACACATACGGAAGGCAGAGAGTCTGCAGTTTAATATTCTGTGAGGTCCATAAATACTTGGACAGTGGCACAATTTTGAAGGCACAATTCATTCCATATTGGTGCAACAGTCGGCAGTATTATCTGTAACAATTAATATCAATGTGCTCTGAATTGAGTAGGCAGTACAGCCATTTCAAACTGTGCCATTGCCCTAGTACTGGCGGACACTGCTCAATATGCGCTACAACAAAGCACATAGTAAACCTAAACAAAAACAATATTTTCATGAATTTGAATTCAGGGCTTAATATGCAGTTAAAAAATCCTATAAAAAACAACTAGTACTGGATAGGTTCTTTAAAGTGAACAAATAATTTACTCTGTGATATTTATCGGGACTATGCGACTAAATGGGGAGGTGAATTTCAAACAGAGGCATAAATCATAGCAAGTCAATCGCAAATTGTACTGTACACATTGGTAACTGCATATGAGGCCCTATATTCAAATTCATAAAAATATTGCTTTAAGGTGGAGTGCCTCTATCTTGACAATATGACAAAGTCTTCGAGCGATATTGGAAACAGTCCATTCCTGTCACTGAAACGAGCAGCCGTCTGAGTTGAGTCTGTCTTCTGTCCCAGTATTTGTTGACAGTCTGGAGCTGAAGCACTGCTCCTAAATGCTTCATCTCCCCACTGGATCTCCTTCAAAGATCTGGTAGAATCTTCCGGTTTTTGCACCACATCTTTCAGTGGCTTGGCACACACATAAATATTGACACATTCCACGCTGCGCTAAGCATCGCTGACAACCGCGCAGCAACCCGACCCCGCCGACCTTGAGACGACAACGGCACAGAAGTCTCGCATATGTTCTGTGGATGACATGAACACAAGCCGTCAGGGTTGTTTTGTCGCTCTGAGTGAGCGTAGTGAACCATAGCTCACCAGGTTATGCAGATTTAACCATTTCAGTACTAACGCGACACATATGTCTTGCCAGTATTTGTCAGTGGGACATAGGCTATTTGTCCCACCAGTATTTTATCAATTCCTGTCAGTTCGCGTATGAGAGCTGATATTGATAAAATGATATCACAAAAATTAGAAATATAATCAATGGGCAACTCCGATTCTTATTACTTTATTCAGTAGGAAAGGGTTTATACATTTGCAAAAATCTTCAAGAAAGCTTTTCGAACAGGAATTTCATTAAAGAGAACAAAATACTAAATGCGAGCCTTGAATAGCCTTTGCATTTTCCCCCCAAACATTTCATGACTGCAGTGGCGAAATGGCTATTTAGATTAATCAAATTAATTAGTCGTGTAATTACTTGTGTAGAAAAGTATGGGGAAAATGGAATTTTTAATGAGTCGATAAACATAAAAAATGTGCATGTGTACTTATATAATGCCCAAATTTTTTGAAGTATTATGCCTTGTTGAGTTACCTCTGAATATAGCAAATTTTGAATGCATCCATTCAGGCAAAGTTTCTAAAGTCTCATTAATCTGCTGCTGGATTGGAGTAGGGGACTCGTAAACATGCCTCACAGGCAGTGTAAAATAAGCTTCAGACCTCCTGTCCTCCTGTTTGGATCACAGGCCGTTACGTCTCTTCTCTGGAAGGCTCAAACACGATAAACTGGGGATAACGAAACAAAATCCATCACAAGGGCACCATTTTCTCCAACTCCTTTCTTGTTCTGAGCTGCAGTTGTTTTTCCAGAGCTATCTTGTCATGGCTACACTGTGTGGGTGTTTATGCTACACAACAGTGCTCCCAACACAGAGAAAAATGACTTCAAAAATGTACAACATTGACAACATCTCTGTGTATCATCGTAATAGAACTCAAGTCTGAAGCTGCTTTCACACCGGACATGGAACAAATTTTTCGCGCGACAGATTACATTCAAAGTCAATGCAAAGACGTGAATACACGCGTTTTCTCCAACACACTCTTTGTGAAGGATGAGTCTTTGGCTTGCCTCGACAGAAAAACCCTTTTTTGTTCTTTATCAAACTGTCTGTCACCATCGTGAAAAGTTTGAGAGCTCTCAGGTTGAGACATTTTGCCGGGCAAAGAGCCCTTAAGCTGGGTAGTTTCAAAAATGGCTATGGAGCCCTTCTTTTTCAGTGAGAGGATGGAAACAGACTGCAAATGGAGGAGGTCTGCGATGAGGTACACCTCCACCCTCCACTTCAATCACAGCACTCAACCAGCAACACGTTCTGAGCGCGCTCAAACTCCCACTCACGCCCGAGGCTGCCGCGTACAGAGGAATACAAAGCAATTCGCCTACGTGCAGCGTACATTTCTCTGAAACGTGTCTCTCCTGGCCTCAAAGGATAGAGAGATGGAGTGGACCTCGGAGAGGACATGGGGGCTATCATTGTTGATACCATCTGTCTGAGGGATTATGCAGATCCACTCAACTCCTTCCTGCCTGTAGTATTAGAGGAAACTGAGCAATTAACACAGTAATTAATACTAACTGCGGACTTATAGTTCATGATTGTGTTATTTATTAATAATAAATATCACAGTCATGAACTATAAGTCCACAGTTGCCCTAGTCGATTTCGGGGAGGATGGCCCCATGTCATTGCAGTTTGCAGTCTCTTCCTCTGGATTCCAACTGGGAGTTAGCGGAGCTCTTCACGGTGAAGTGCACCATGGGAAGGTTGAGGGATGGTTACACACTGATTTATAGTGAACACAATAGATCCACAGATTCATTTGCGAATCATGAAAATGTTTATGAAACTGCATTCATTCACTCCTGAGAAACTTTAAAAGTTATCAAGGGTAGATGTAGGGAAAATCCTAAAGCGTCATCTCTGTTGTTTAGAGAATGAATGCTGTATAGCAGCCAGCCTTTGGGCACATTTGGAGGTTGCTATGAGCTCGTGGGCTGGACTTTCTGAATATGAAATAGTTGGATGCAGGCGGGTTCTGCATGTGGAGCATCTGTGTAAACTCCTCTGCATTCTCTCCTTTACCATTTCAATACAGGGCCAGTGGGCAAGAACTCCATCAATTACCTGCTAAATTGGGCGACGGAAAACTCGAGCTATGTCCGATAAATCAATACCACGAGTATCTGTTAATTTTATTGACCTTTTGTTTGTTTATGAGGGTAGTTTGACTGGGGAAAGCACCGTCTTATGCGTAAGAGCCTGACAAATATCTATGACCACTGAATTTTTGTGCCTCTCGTTTGCTGACAAGGCATAGCTCTTTTTTAAATACTTTTAAAATTTCTTTCATGGCACGTGTTCCCTTTCACTGTTAAAAATGCAGTAGTGTATGTAGTCCTGTAACACTGTGCTGCACTACTCCCACAGTGGAGAGAGAGGGGGCAGACTGTATTTAACAGGGCTTTGGCCATAAATTCTGAGTCCTCCCGTAAATTATGTTGGGAGCCCGCCCAGTATTTTTTGTAGCAAATTAAAAATCGTCACACCTGCACACCTTCCCTTGGAAAGGTGTCCATGTTGCCCCCCCTCCCCCCGCAGATTTCCGAAATGTACAGTGGCGGGGGAAGACTCATTAATATGCATGAGAGAACCGTCACTTGATTGGCTTAATGAAGCGGTCCGGAATGTCTGACAAATTAGATAGAGATTTTTTCGTTAATATCAGTACGACTTCCCCTGCCACCCTATGTTTTGGTACTTCACTGCCCCGCCCCCACCTACCTTCTCAAAGCCACGAGGATCATCCAAGTCATCCTGTGTAAAGAACAGTCCACCTGCTGTGCTGCTGAGACATGCAGCGAACCTGCAGCTGAAGCTAAACTGCGCTCTGATCACAGCTGGTGCTCCCAGCCTGCAGGTGCACAGTTCAGATGCTCGTGTGCAGTGAGGCAGTGGGGGTTCCTGTCATATGAGACCCCTGTCAAAGCCAAGGCGTCTCTTTGGGCCATTTCGTATCCCCCACAAGGCTGCCAGTGTTTGGCTGTAGCAAGGTCACCTTTTCGTTTGTAACTGTTTGGTATGTATGAGTTCAGCTACTGTAAGCAACGAGATGAGGGCTCCATATGACGCCACAAGCCGGAATATATTTCACAAGATTATATCGCGTAAGGATTTGTTCTCTCCTGATTGGTCGAGGCGAGCTCCGCCGGTCACTGTAAACAGCAATATTCACCGCGTGAAAGTGCGCGAGAGGTGACTATAACAATCTGACGACCTCCGGCTAAAAATAGATTAGGCTTCCCCGCAGAAGCTCCGGACATTGTCCGTATTTCGCATCGCTTCGTCCCTGTGAGGAGCTTTACGTTAGAGCTGTCGCCTTTCTCTGATCTTATATTTTCAAGTAGGGTCAAATAATAAAACGGTGATTGACTTCAGTTATTGGTGAATCCAATAATTTGTCCAGCTTGGACAAGTAATATTCACCGAAATATCATTTGTTCAAGGTGGATAAATCATTGAATTCACCAATAACTGACTGAAGTCAATAATTGTAAATTATTCATTGGTTAAGTATGTTATTGTTCGCGTCCTGTATTGGCCGACCTTAAGCTGTACTGGCCGAGTTCAGCACATGCACAAGTAACCATTGGCAACTGTGGCATTCGCTGTCTTCAAAGAAGCAGATGACAGTCACTGCCGTAGCATTTAGCTCTTTAATGAGTCTTGAAGTCGCGTACTTCAGAAGTCATAGTCATAATATTGTCACGATAGCACAACATACTAAACCAATTAATAAAAATATTATAAATTGCTTATTTTCGCATTGCCTTGGTATTGGCCTTTGGGTTGCGGTATTAGCCCTCGGCCAATACGGCGACCCTCAGGCCAATCAATTAATAACATATTATTTGTCAGTACTGGGGCCTCATTTATAAACAGTGCATAGGCACAAAAAGATACGTATGTCACTTTCTTTGCAGATTTCTGACTTATAAAAACAAACTTGACATTAAAAAAAGGGAAATTATTGAGTTTATGCACACTGTCAAGAAATTCCAAGTCCATCCTGATGAAATAAATGAAAATTCCATGCAGTTTATTTAACCCATGGGTTTATAAATTAGGTTATTTTCCACAAAATGTCATTTTAATTTTTTTGTGCGGACATATAATTTAGGTATGAAATCCACGCACATTTTTATAAATAAGGCCCCTGGTCTTTGGAGTGGGAAGAGTTCAAGTAAGATGGACCTGCCAGAACAGTTTGCGGAGCGGGCAGATGTCCTCTCATTTATTACCATGCGCAACGCCAGCCAGCAAAACCAACATTAGCTGTTTGGTACAGATTGTTGAGGTTTTAGCACAGCAGCAGTCAGACTGTGAAACACCAGAGCATCAATGCAAAAATGACTACTCTACTGTCAGTCTCGACGGTGACCGTGGTGAATTTCCCTTCAAAGCGATCGGGCTCTCTGAATTATGACCGCAAGAGTTGAGTTTATGGTCTGGGCCCTGAAATGGCTGCGTGGGCATGACAGAATTCCTGGGACACAAATCAAACCGCACACATGAACAGATGTGCTTTTACACATTTGGCCGAAAATGGCCCCGTGCTTGTTGCTTCCCTTGAACAAAAACAAATACTTCCCCAACTGAAATAATACCATCTGTAAGCCTGCGGTTTGACCTTTTTTTGTCGTGTTATGTTTACTTCTCCGTGTATTTCAGGATTCCAGACTTTCGAGTAATTGCATCCACACTGCCTGTGCATAGCTTGGTTATATAAGGATTGATCCATGCAACGTGGTTATATAAAATTTGACCCAATGATGGTTTATTCAGACCAGAGGAATGTAGCGGTATGAGGAACATCACTCAAAGCCTCCCCATGGTGACTCTTGTTGGAAATTATGAGCTCTCCTTTTTTCTCCACGCTACATTAAGTGCTTTGAGATACTTTTGTATGTGTTTGTGCTTCTGTGTGTGTTTGCGTGTGTGTGTGTGTGTGTGTGAGAGAGATCTCCATGATTGTTCGCATCAGTTATGGCTCCATGTTCCCAGCATGCTTTGCTCCTTCATTTATTGACAGGATCTTTTATCTGTTTTGGAAAATAGACTTTCTGATCCCTCAGCTAAATTTCCAGGGAGAAGAAGTTTGTTTACATGCCCTTTTGGTGCAGGGTTATCTACTCAAGGATTTTGAAGGGATGTGTGAAAATCTTATCAATCAACAACCTGAACATAGCATCGCTCAACCCGAACTTAGACACTTAAACCAATCTCAGCCCAGCCCATTTCCTATAGAATCAGTGACTTTTAAATCTCTCTAGTTTCCTGTGCGCATGACTCGCACATTCCTGTAGCATGAATGACACTGGTACCACTTCATTTACATCCAGACCTCTCCCTTTGTCTCTTGAATGAGCCTCAAACCTTATGCATGTGATGCACAGCTAGTTCTTCTACTGCATAGGATAAGGCCATTGTTTAGAGCGGCATGAGCATGAACTGAAGTAAATGTGAAAATCATTTGGGCTACGCTAATGACACAGATATAATTTTAATTATATTCGATCGCCCTCGGTAAAATGAGAAGAGTTATTTCCGCTGCATTGGGTAATAAAAGCACAATGATGAATGGATTCAGGAAACCAGCCTTATGAGGAAAACTGCGTATTGTTTTTCAGGATGGCCACATGCAAAGAACAATAACTAGGGATGTGTACGTTGGCACATAAGCCACTGCGTGGTTATGATGAATGTTTTAATTGGAGTCTATTGAGGTATCATTGGACAGTACACGCAATACCTGTAGTGTCCCTCGGCACGGCTTGGGAAAGCCCAGTAAAATATACTTTCAAGGATCAGTGAATCTGTGCTGGATTTGTGAGTTCCTGTTCCTGCCGTTCGGCCATGAACTGGGAACGGAGCAGCCCTGTGCTATTTCAGGTCACTGGTTATAGCTGACCGATCTGATTATACATTGTCCATTCTGAATCTTTATTCAGTGAGAATTTTTTTTTTTTCTTTATGAAACCAAGGGGTATAAAATACTCGAATAAAATGAGCAAATTAATGACATGCAAAATAAATAATTCAATTTCAGTCATGCAAAATAAATAAAGACAGAAAGACTCAAAAGTGCTTCAGCAACGAGAGCTGATCGGAACAGCAGTGTAGAACAGTTGTCAGTGCAGCAGTGTAGAACAGTGGTCAGAGCAGAAGAGCAGTGGTCAGAGCAGCAGTGTGGACCAGTGTTCAGAGCAGCAGTGTGGAGCAGTGATCAGAGCAGCAGTGTGGAGCAGTGGTCAATGCAGCAGTGTGGAGCAGTGATCAGAGCAGCAGTGTGGAGCAATGGTCAGAGCAGCAGTGTGGAGCAGTGGTCAGAACGGCAGTGTAGAGCAGTGGTCAGAGCAGCAGTGTGGACCAGTGGTCAGAGCAGCAGTGTGGAGCAGTGATCAGAGCAGCAGTGTGGAGCAGTGGTCAGAGCAGCAGTGTGGAGCAGTGGTCAGAGCAGCAGTGTAGAGCAGTGGTCAGAGCTGCAGCAGTGATCAGTGCAGCAAGTGAGCAGTGCAGCAGCAGTGTGGAGCAGTGGTCAGAGCAGAGCAGCAGTGTGGAGCAGTGGTTAGAGCAGCAGTGTGGAGCAGTGGTCAGTGCAGCAGTGTGGAGCAGTGATCAGAGCAGCAGTGTGGAGCAGTGGTCAGAGCAGCAGTGGCAGTGTGGAGCAGTGGTCAGTGCAGCAGTGTGGAGCAGTGATCAGAGCAGCAGTGGTGTAGAGCAGTGGTCAGAGCAGCAGCAGTGTGGAGCAGTGGTCAATGCAGCAGTGTGGAGCAATGGTGATCAGTGGAGCAGCAGTGTGGAGCAATGGTCAGTGGAGCAGCAGTGTGGAGCAGTGGTCAGAAGCGGCAGTGTAGAGCAGTGGTCAGAGCTGAGCAGTGGTGATCAGTGCAGCAATGTAAAGGAGCAGTGGTCAGAGCAGCAGTGTGGAGCAGTGGTGGACCAGTCAGAGCAGCAGTGTGGAGCAGTGGTCAGCAACAGTGTGGAGCGTGGTCAGAGCAGCAGTGTGGAGCAGTGGTCAGCAGCAGTGAGCAGTGGTCAGGAGCAGTGGTCAGAGCAGCAGCAGTGTGGAGCAGTGGTCAGAGCAGCAGTGTGTGTGGGAGCAGTGTGGCAGTGGTCAGAGCAGCAGTGTGGAGCAGTGCAGTGCAGAGCAGTGGTCAGAGCAGCAGTGTGGAGCCAGTGGTCAGAGCAGCAGTGGCAGTGGTCAGCAGTGGAGCAGTGGTCAGAGCAGCAGTGGAGCAGTGATCAGAGCAGCAGTGTGGAGCAGTGGTCAGAGCAGCAGTGTGGAGCAGTGGTCAGAGCAGCAGTGTAGAGCAGTGGTCAGAGCTGCAGTGTGGAGCAGTGATCAGTGCAGCAATGTGGAGCAGTGGTCAGAGCAGCAGTGTGGAGCAGTGGTCAGAGCAGCAGTGTGGAGCAGTGATCAGAGCAGCAGTGTGGAGCAGTGGTCAGAGCAGCAGTGTGGAGCAGTGGTCAGTGCAGCAGTGTGGAGCAGTGATCAGAGCAGCAGTGTAGAGCAGTGGTCAGAGCAGCAGTGTGGAGCAGTGGTCAATGCAGCAGTGTGGAGCAGTGATCATGGAGCAGCAGTGTGGAGCAGTGGTCAGTGGTCAGAGCAGAGGAGCAGTGGTCAGAGCAGCAGTGTGGACCAGTGGTCAGAGCAGCAGTGTAGAGCAGTGGTCAGAGCAGCAGTGTGGAGCAGTGGTCAATGCAGCAGTGTGGAGCAGTGATCAGAGCAGCAGTGTGGAGCAGTGGTCAGAGCAGCAGTGTGGAGCAGTGGTCAGAGCAGCAGTGTGGAGCAGTGGTCAGAGCAGCAGTGGAGCAGTGGGAGCAGCAGTGTGGAGCAGTGGTCAGAGCAGCAGTGTGGAGCAGTGGTCAGTGCAGCAGTGTGGAGCAGTGGTCAGAGCAGCAGTGTGGAGCAGTGGTCAGTGCAGCAGTGTGGAGCAGTGGTCAGAGCAGCAGTGTGGAGCAGTGGTCAGAGCAGCAGTGTGGAGCAGTGATCAGAGCAGCAGTGTGGAGCAGTGGTCAGAGAGCAGTGTGGAGCAGTGGTCAGTGCAGCAGTGGTCAGTGGCAGCAGTGTGGAGCAGTGGTCAGTGCAGCAGTGTGGAGCAGTGTGGAGCAGTGGTCAGTGGTCAGCAGTGTGTGGAGCAGTGGTCAGAGCAGCAGTGTGGAGCAGTGATCAGTGCAGCAGTGTGGAGCAGTGGTCAGAGCAGCAGTGTGGAGCAGTGGTCAGTGCAGCAGTGTGGAGCAGTGGTCAGAGCAGCAGTGTGGAGCAGTGATCAGAGCAGCAGTGTGGAGCAGTGATCAGAGCAGCAGTGTGGAGCAGTGATCAGAGCAGCAGTGTGGAGCAGTGGTCAGAGCAGCAGTGTGGAGCAGTGGTCAATGCAGCAGTGTGGAGCAGTGATCAGAGCAGCAGTGTGGAGCAGTGGTCAGACCAGCAGTGTGGAGCAGTGGTCAATGCAGCAGTGTGGAGCAGTGATCAGAGCAGCAGTGTGGAGCAGTGGTCAGAGCAGCAGTGTGGAGCAGTGGTCAGAGCAGTGTGGAGCAGTAGAGCAGCAGTGTGGTCAGAGCAGCAGTGTGGAGCAGTGGTCAGAGCAGCAGTGTGGAGCAGTGATCAGAGCAGCAGTGTGGAGCAGTGGTCAGAGCAGCAGTGTGGAGCAGTGGTCAGTGCAGCAGTGTGGAGCAGTGGTCAGAGCCGCAGTGTGGAGCAGTGGTCAGAGTAGTGGTGTACTTGCAGAGCGCTGAATGGCACAGCAGCCTAGAGAAGTATGGTAACACAGTGTATCTGTTCACTCAATTTAAAACCCAGCTGTGTAAATAATCTGCTTAATTTATTCAAAAGTATTTCAAGTCATTCCATGGATCTTCATAAAGCGAATAACTGAGAGTGCTGAATTTTTTGTGATGAACTCATACCTTCCACACTCACATGCCAATGAACTCCTTTTCTTTGCTTGGACCCCTGGCAGTGCAGACAAAAATCTGTTGGTGTTTTTTTTTTTTTTTTTTTTTAATTTTCAAATGGAAATGGACCATCCCACTGATTCCGGTCCTGAATTCCCGGAAAAAAATTCCTCCACCTCTACACGCAGGACCACTCACATTTCTCTGCTTTCCGTTTGCCAGGTGTGATCCAGAATGAATAACATAGCAACAGTAACCAGGTTGAGATAGGAATCTTTTCCTTTACAATGGAGAAAGAGGGAGTACCTGGTGATGTTTTCCAATGCTTGTGCTCAATGCTACTGTGGCTAATTACAAATGGAAATTAGGTTGGAGAGGGAATAGGGGTGAAAATAGTTGTCATTAGCCTGATCTGTACAGGAAACTGTAAGGAAAGTTTGATTCACTGAATTTGTTGATGGTATCTGCCTATCCTTGTTCAGTTCTCAGGGAAAGTCTGCTCCTCACAGTAACAGAATTATATTGTTTTGTTTTTATTTTATTTGATAAATTTTAATAGGAGCTCGTATGCTGCGGACTGATAGCAGTTCCTTAAACTTCATCAACTGTTTTGTACAATACATTTAATTGTAGTATTTCACAGAAAGAAAAGCCACTGTGTTTAAATTCAAGCTCCTCTCCGATCCACTCCTCCAGAGTAATGTATGCAAATAACCTTCACTGGGGCCTCTGTGGTAATAAGGCGGTGTTTTTGTTGTCAGATTAATGAAGACAGAAGCTGCAAGGTCAGACACACAATATGATAAGTTTCAGTCTTAAAAGTATTCAATCCCGTCCATTGAGTCACTCTATTTGCAAGGTAACTGCGGTAAGACATATAAACTACAAAAGCATGATCACATGACCACCATAGAATATAGTAACAGAAGTAAAGGCAAAATATCTTGTTACACAAAGCAGTTTTACCGAGTTAGCTGAGGTAGTCTGTACAGAGTAAAACTTGTGACAGCTCTCCTTCTTCCTTTGGTTCATATTGCAGTCCTGGGAGAGTTCCGGGTTTTTCTTGGTGCTGTTGTCCAGCGAAATCAGTAATCTTGCTTTGTGAAACAGGCCCTAGGTTTCTTATACAGATACAGCCTCTTTGACTGTAGTCTATTCAGACTGAGGTGAATAAGGCTGACTGTAGCTCACTGCAGTGTCTCTGGCATAAGGTTTATGGATGGGATTTTCAGACCTCTGAACACTTACTGTATGCTCAGCTGCAGAATCATATATCCCCTGTACGGAGGAAATGTCAGCCAAACCTGTTGCGTATACATTTATTTATTTCCCTTCTCATGAAAGGGCAGTGTCATGTTACATGAAACCAGAAGCTGCCACTAAAAACGCCTTACTTGATTTTTATGATGACAGGAAACAGAAGACTAGAGCTCATAAGTCTACCGGTAAAAAATGCAGGGGTGAAACCAGGGCAGATTTTAAAATAACATATTAGTTCCCCAAGACCTCCCTTAAATTAAGACTGTGGCTTTCATTGGATTCAAAAATCAGAAAGTGAGTATAATCAGAGGTCATGCTTATGCACATTAGTGATGTCTTTGGACACAAAACACCCCGCTAAGTGTGTCAGGCCAATAATTATCAAGTCTTTCACTGATATGACTCATGTGATGCCAAAGCGTCAGGGTAGCTCAGTGGTTATTGCTTGACGAGTAACTGTAAAGTTACTGGTTTGAGCCCATGGCGATGCTTGGGATTTTGACGAGCATCTGGAGAGATGGAGTCGAAAAAAAAAAACTGTTGGGTCCTTGAGCAAAACCCTTAACAGTAAAACTGCCTTAGAATTTTTATCTGTTTCTCTCATTCTTTCTACCTGCAACAGTTCTATCAGGTATTTGTCTTTGAGAATCCTTGTAATTAGATTAACATTTTCCTGAGGACCTTCTATAGGTCAATTCAGGTGAAGAACAGGAAAGACCTAAGAAGAATATCCAGGGTGTTCCTAAATGTGGTCAGCAGGGGGCTTTTTCTTGAGTACAATCAGCCCTTTCAAGCTGCAGTTGGTTACTTGCGAGTTAAAAGCAGTAGAGAGATATCTTTGTCATAAACACCACTGCCCCTCCCTCTCTGCTCCCTCCCTCCCTCCTATAGCCCCTCTTACCCTCCCATAGCCCCTCACTCCAAACAAGGCTCATGTTCCTCAAGTTCAGTTTACTGCCAGTAAACACAAACACCTGAGGGACTTCAGTATGTTGAATTCCGAAGTAAGAAACACTGGTAAAAAAAAAAAAAAAAACATTGAGCATTTACATGTCACTCACAGGCAGCTACCATGCTATCTCAAAGTCATTGTAGTCGTGCTCGGTAGTTTGGTAATCTAAAGATAATAGTTAAACGAGGCAGAGATGCAGTCAGGCGAGTGAGCAAACTAACATTAGCTATACAAGATTAGCATTAGCTAACAAATTTAGAAACTAGCAGTACATATTACGAAAGCTTGCATTACCGAGCAATGCATAACATAAAAAACCTTTTTGCATTATTAGAGCATACAAGATGAGAGCCTTGGCACCGGTGGTGACTGCACTCCAGGTTCATCCACAGGATGAGGGAGGTGGAGTAGAGGAGGTACTCTTTAAAAAGAGGCTAGTGCACTACAGAGTAAAATCTGCCACCTTGCTGCTACCTCTTGATCTGTGCTTATGATGACTGTATTTCACCGCCTCTCTGGACTAAACTACACAAAGTTACAGTACTCCCCTAAGCTATAAAACACAAATGAGTTAGGCCCCAGTAATTAGGAATAGTTTCTAAGTATTAAAAACGCTGCAGCCAACAGATTGCTTTCACATTATTACAGCTGGGGCCCAGTCATTGTAAATAAACTGACAATTTTCATTTCCAAATCAAAAATCCATCAAAAACATATATGAATGAATAAACACCCTGTGGTACACACAAAAACTATCTGGACCAGTCAAAAGATTGTACCCCAGTACCCCAGGAGGTGAACTATAACTTCGAGCAAGAAAAGTTTTTGCAAATGCCCCAGGCTGCGGAGATGTAACACTGGTTGCCTTCTGCAGCCACAATGTACTGCAGTTGAATGCTAAGTATGAGGAACAGGCTAGGACACTGAGCACATTTTAATTTACTTTTAATGAAATATTACTGAGAGAGCACACCGCTGTGAGCTTTATCCCGAGCTGTCGTGCTCTCCAGCTGCTCAGAGCACCCCGTACCCTCTAAAGTAATGAGCGCAATAACAAAGAAGTCCAATCTTTCCTAAATGAGAGCGTGTGCAGACAAGCGTGTATCATTAGTTCACAAAACTTGGGAAAATGAGCCCATATTTCGCCACTCTGTAATGTAAATGACCAGTCATTGCTGAGTATGACTTTTTAGCTTCAATGAACCTAAATTTTTATCTAAACTTCATGTTACCTTGAGACAAGAGAGAGGGCGATGATTCCAAAATTGTTGAGATGAAACTAAAGCAAGGGACAGTTCCTTGCAAAATGCCCTTAACCCCAAAATACAGATAGAAGGTGATAGCTGTCAATGTGACCATTCAATCCTTTTAGAGCGTCTGCACTCAAGCTGAGCGCTTTGAAGAAAACAAGAAATTGGTCCACAGATACCTCATGTCCTTTTTTATGGTAAAAAGTGTAGAACAAAGTTGAGCAAAAAAGAAATAAATTAAGAGGCTGTAAATATTCATCATATGAAGAGTTAAATGCCGTGTGTTTATGGTCATTAAATTGCGCCTGCATATGACGCAAGCATGGACAAGTGGTAATTTATTTCTGTAAATTTGTGAAAACCTTCAGTAGCACACCTTCATCTTCACACTCATTTCACAATAAAAGTTAAAAACATTAAGTGAAACATGATATCAGAGGTAATATAATTGCAGCTACTCACATGCACTCATTAAATATTATTTGTTTCCACAAAAGATAGTCGATGATCCCTTCACAAAATATTTTTCGAGCATGATAGCAGAGAATTTATCACACATACAGTATTGTACTATTGTGTGATCCATAGCAAATAGCTGAAGAAGGTCAGAGATAATTTTAAATGTCTTTGCATGAAAGACAGGAAATGCAAATGTCCTTTGTCTATGGAGTTGTAATGAGAGATGCTCAATAAAATATATAACTTTTATTTTCAAAAAGGAAAATTGGTGAGTAAAAAAAACTATTTTCAAGCTAGTAGCATGAAAACATGTGAATAACATTTACCACTTAATGCAAATATTCTACATTATATAAAACAACCATTCTGAGTGTATGGGGTACTTAGTGCACATACTTGAGAGTTCAGCCATTTTCAATTTCAAAGGCAGGAAGATAAAAAGCTTTGATAACACTGAATGTATAATAATTATGTGAGCAGCACTGAGTTAGGCAGTAAATGAGCTGTGTGGCTTATATGGAGACATAATCCTCATGTGCATGTTGAATAAAAAGAGTGGACCATAATTTCCACTCTTGGGGAGTGACAGCCTGTGGACATGAATAGGCAGAGACTGCCCAGCAGCCCTCTGATAAGTCTTAAGAACTTGGACGAGGTTGGGGCGTCGGGGCGGGTAGGTAGGCGGGTGTAGGGAGGTATTTTAGGGGTGCACCCTGGTCCGCCCCTAGGCTCACTTCCCTTTGACGTAGCGATGGGGCATGTTCTCCTGTTCGATGGCGTTGAGGTGGTGCCCTGCCTGACGGGCCATGGCTGCCAGCTTATCACGCAGCTCCCTGTTCTCCTTTTCCGCCCGCTGGCTGTTCTTGCGTGCCTGGCGGAGGGAGCGCTTCACCTTGCGCACGCGCTCCTTCAGCTGCCGGTTCCTCTTCTCTACCTGCGCCATGCGCAGCTGCAGCTTCCGAACCCGCTCCTCTTCTTCAAACAGGGCCAGCTGCACCGACGAGCACAGGAGCTGGGAGTGGGGCAGGGGAGTAAACAGAGAAACTGAATTTACATCTTAAACATGCCACCGAGCCACGGAGAAAAACCACCACAAAATGGACAAAATAAAAGGGACGATAATTAGGGACTTTAGTTCTGCATGTATTATTTACCGTTTGATTTGAGACCCAAAGATAGTACACTTTGGAACTTCAATAATGATGGAATAAATGATCTTCTTTGGCTACTACTTGTTATTGAATGTGCAATGAAACCATCTTTTCATTAATAAGTTTATTTTGTTCTTATATTATCATTAGATCAGAAGTTACACCAAAAATAAAATAAGCAGAACTAAAGTCCTTCAGTATATACATGCACACACACACACACACACACACACAGACAATGATACATAGAGAAAGAAGAATGAAGATTTCTTGCTTCAGTAGTCCAGCATGGATTTGAAAACAATGAATACCGTTTAAAGATGCTTGGGTCTCCAGTTGGCTTCTTACGTTTATTGGGGGAGCCCAATGGGCCTTCTCTATTGGTACGTCCCGGACCCTAACGCTGTGCCCCACCCACAATCTTTATGTTTTTAGAATGGGGGGCGGGCTCGATTAGCGGGGCTCCAGTCCCATGCAGTGCACGAAAAACGCGTCACAGTTAACGGCCTCCTCTTCACTATAGCCCAGCCCTCAAAGAGAGCATCCCGCACAAAGCCTGGTCCTGTTTTCCTTGCCTCCTCAACCCTCAACATACGATGAATATGAGGTTATAGTAGAAAGCATCATCTTTAATCTGCACTTATTTACATCCATTTGGTGTGAGCAGCACAGAATCAGTAGTGATTTTCACTCACATACCAATCTAAACACTTAGGCCATTTGTTTAAACTTTTGTTAAAGTCAATTTTTTTAATTTTATGTCAATGTCTTCATGTGAAGCTCTTTGAGTTACCTCTGTGTATGAATTATGCTATTCAAATGAACTTGCTTTCCCTTGCCCTGCCTCAATATATTTTCTGTCCTGTGTGTTTTTATTGTCCGCTGCCAGTAGTAAGACGTGCTGAACCTTTACAGATTTCGCTGTTAGGTGAAAGGTCAAGGGCTATATTTAGAAATGTAAATGTTAGATATTAAGATGAGATCACAATACAGGAAGTACTGCAGACAGGAGTCAAAACCTCGGCTGCACAGGGACCCAGGGCTGCGAGTGGGCTGCCCACAGAGTCCAGTGTCTTGTCACGGACAGGTCAACATGAAAGAAGACATAATAAACCAACTGACAATGACAGATGAAGAGAGAACATTTATAGCCCTGACCTGCCCAGTTCTTACGTCCTTGATTTTAGTCACATGACCCTGCTGCAAACAGCTTGTCTCTCTTTCACATTACAGTGCTTTTCTAAAGCTATGTACCGGCTCATTTTGCAGCAGTTTTACACATTCCCGTTTTTTCCAATTTTTCATAAATATTTCTGACCTCGTCTATGAAAACATTTGGCATTCTGTTCATTTTCAGCCCATATTCTCTGTCTTGGTGTCATAAATCGAAGTTTGGGCAGATGCCAAGAGCGTCACTGTACAATAAAAAGTCCTTTTGTGTCACTTTCAGACAGAGTAGATGCGCTCAAACACCTCAATACGAAGTCATCAGCCTCAGTACTTTTATAAATATGACCCAAAAAAAAAAGCAAAAATGTGCCAGCTGGATTTCGATCCGGGAACTTTGTTATGACTTCACAACAGTGCTAACACTACATCACTGAGCACCAAATACGTGTGAGAAGTTAGCCTTCAGGGCTTTCAGGGTGACCTCGTTTAAGGGTCTATTTAAACTAAAACCATGAACTTTCCTTATGCCCCCGTCACACTTATTTAAAATCAGCAGGAATCAAGCAGAACCAGCCAGAATGAAGAATTCGCACAACATTCGGGCGGGAATTTCAAATTGACCAAAATTCTTACAGTTTTGAAAGAATGCCGTTCGAATACTTAGAATGCGCTTCGAACCCGCCTCAAATGATTCTTGCACATTCTGGGTGTATTAGCTCTCGAATGCAGCTTGAATGTAATTGGAATGCTGTAGAAATATTTAGAATGCAGTCAGAATATTTAGAATACACTTCGAATGCCGTATGAGTGCGGTTCAATTGCTGCCTGAACTCCACCCGAAGTCTGGTTGGAAGGTGCCTCGAATGCAGTACGAATTCACCTCAAATGCAGTCAGAACGCTCCTGGAATGGCCGCCGAATATGGTTGGAATGGCCGCCGAATATGGTTGGAACGTCCAAGAATTCAAAGAGAATGCAGGTTGAATACTCAGAATGTACTTAGAATGTAACACGAGTGTCCCATATGCGTTGATTGAGTAATTGCTGACTACAGCAGGGGAACATAAATATGCCACTAAAACTGACGCCAAATGCGTAAGAGTTAACAAGTATGCGTTATTAATGAAAACTGGCCACACCTGATAATGTTGAGAGTTTTCGGAGTTTCTGTAATGGTAATTTAATGAATGATTGAAAACAGGTCATGACCAATCATTATTTTTAAGGGATGGGTTTCAGCCTCCCCTATCGCCAGTTCACCAGCCACCATTGATTCCAGCGGCAATCGAAAGATTCCAACGGCATTCGAAGTGCATTCCAGCTGAATTGTTTTAATATCGAAATAGATTCCGACAGCAATTGAGATGCATTTGAGGTGCATTCTGGCTCATTCGAGGCACATTCAGGGCATTCTGGCAGGATTTGACGTGGCTTGCCGTTTCCATTCTCCCTCGAATGCAATCAGAATGTTTTAAATGCTGTTGGAATGCTGTAAGAATATTTATAATGCAGTCAGAGCGCAGTTAGAACACACTTCGAATGCTGTTCGATATTTCTCCACTTCGAATGCACCTGGAAAATTTTGAGCGTGAGCAAAACTTTCGGGCCGGCCACAAGAACGGGCCCAAATATTTGGAATGCGCTCAGAATGCAGTCAGAATTTTTAGAACACACTTCGAATATCCAGGAATATACAAAGAATTTTCATTCATTCCACCTATAGTGTGATGAGGGTTTTAGACTTAAGGTGGTAACTACCCTTCATTTTCATGAAAAAGTCAAAATTTAAGAAAAATTTTTCTAAATCCTCACAGGCTACATACTGAATACACTTTCAAGTCAGCTAATTAGTATTTTGAGAATTAAGTCTATTTTTTGCAGAAAAGTGTTTTTAAAATTGTTTATTTCGTGCAAAAGGTTTGTTTACATCCTCATAATACAACGTATATTCAAACAGTCATAAACTTCCCTGAGAGACAACAGAATTCTCACTAAAGATGAACTTCTTCTGGGGTGTTTGCATGGTCGCGCTCAGAATCAGAGTGAGGTGATAACTCAGCTGTACTGGATTCGATGTCCAAAAGGAGTTTACGTAGGAAAGGATGTGCAGGAGTTTGGGGTGTATGACTCAATAATCAACTATAATAGTGGACTAAAAGCCTGCAGTGATGTTCTAAAGCACACAGGGCTTGATCCTGGGACATACTGTACGGCAGGGTATAACAAAATCAATGGCAATAGGCAATACCAGGCTGAGCCTAAAGTCTCTGAAAAGGAATCCAGGAGGAGAAAATATCTCAGATGGAAAAAGAAGGGCAAACGGGACTGGCTTCAAGAAAAGCGAGGAACACTGTACGAGTCTGGGGCATTTTGAGGCAAAAATCCTTGCATGTTGAAAGCTGTTTGTGGGTAAGAAAGTGATGCACAAACTTCCAATGTGTTTTTCTCTAAAACCTGGTTTTATGACTTCAAACAGTAATGTTGCCAAAAGTATTAGTCCCACTGACTTGAGCTTTGGACAGGAGCTAAAATTTATGGATTTTTATGCAACCTACCAAACTGAACTCTCAACTATAAACACTGAGGTAGCTGTTGCCATGGATACCCCTCAAAACACTGATTGTGAAGGTCTAAATCTAAATAAAATTTGTAAAAGTATTTCCTGTGGACTGAGATTCTAGATTTTGGTAGGTTGCATTAAGGAAATGGTCATGTTTTATTTAGAAAAAATCCAAATCAATATATCAATTAGCTATGGAGTATTTATTGTTTAAGGTTTTTGTTTACACAATGGCAGCCATCTTGAATTCTCATTGCCATGGTAACCAAAATGACCAAAACTGGGGTCAAATGTAATCTTTCACTCCCAACAACTATCTGACAAGTTGGAATGAAAAAATTCCATAGTTTATGAAAATTGGTCTCCTTGGGGTAGTTACCACCTTAAGTGCTTATGGTGTCTAAACCATACCAAGTAGTCTTGGTACCTAAAAATATACCTTAGCCCCATTCTGATCTTGGATCAATGTAAAAAATTAATGAAAATAAGATTCCGTCTCCTAAATCCCGTCAAGCAGCGGCATCAAGTAACGATGTCAAAGGACTCCCTTTGCATTGCATATTGTGGTTTGGGCTGATCATCACTAGAGCCTCACTTTATGGCGAGCCAGGATGAGAATGTGTTGTCATTTTACAATACATTTCCATCATCCTTGTTCAGAATTTTTTCTGCATGTTGCAGGTGGATATTTTCGTTTAGTGCAATGCTGCCAAGAAAACTAGACTGCATTTGACACTGGACAAGTGTCAACAAATACTGTCCCGTTTTCCTGCCCATGCGCTTAATTTGTGGGAATGGAAGGGGTAATTTAGATCATGGCCACAGTTAATCGAATGATTGACACATGGCTTTTGAGAGTAGCACATCTAGTGACACCGCTTGGCATTGGGCAGCTGAAAAAGTGAAGAAATTAAGAATTTGTTTCCAAAACGGAATATATCCATGAGGGTGCCGCTCAAAAATGAAATTTCTATTTTTCATTGTCCCACCCCCTGAATGTGTTCATAATGAGAAAAGAAAAAACGTGACAAAGTTTGGATGTATTATTATAATATTTACTGGTAGCTCAACCGTTCTAAAGTTATACAATAATGTGTAATGTTCCAAAAAATTCTGATATAATCATATAATGTTAAATTTAACATAAAAATCAGAATATTGCAGATATCATCAAAATCAAAGACTTGCAGTTACCTCAAAAGTCAACAAATGATTTTTGAACATAGACAGATTAACACAAACAGTGACCAAAAATGTCACAATGTAAATTAGTTGTCCGCAAATTAGTTGTCAACAGCAGCTGCAGTGAGTGCAGTGAAGGTGGATTTGTTACTGTTTGGAAAGTCACGGCGGTGTTTCTCTACAACTTGGAACAAGAACTGTTTCTGTTCTTCTTGATTGGTCAGGACTCCATGGAATTCTTGAATCAAGGCCATCCCTCGTTCAGCTGCATCATTGACGACTTTCAGACTTTTCACTTTCCGTTGGCTAATTTTTATTCATTGGAAAACGTGTTCATCAAGCAAAATGATTGACAACAGGTCAAGAATTATTAGCGCTCATTTTAACTTAACAAGGAGAACCTGCAACACCTGACTGTCCTTAGGATTTTTGGAGTTTATGCGAAGTCATTTTACACAGGCGTGGCGGCTTTTATTTAGCCCTGGCAGTGCGCCACGATCAATTACATGTAGCGGAAACCCTGATGATGAAACAGTTAAATTAAATAAGGTTTTATTTCAATATATAACACAGTGTTAAACTGTTAATACATGCACGCAACAACTGCTGAATAGTTACCCTATGAAAACATTCCAGCCCATTGAGCTACCCAAAAATATGCATATATGTGTATGAAAATTGGAGTAGTTATTATGCTTCATAAAAGGAACAAAAAGAGGGGGTGGGACCTGGAAAACATTGAAAAATTTTTTTTTGGCTATTACAGTCAGTGGCACCCTAATATCCATTTTACTCATTTTGAGTTAATCAGCTTTTTTCTATGTTGGCGCCGATCGCATTTTATAGAAAAACTAAATTTGACCCTTATAAAATACACCTTCTATTATCAATTTCTAAAAACGGATTTTTGCACCATGTGTAAGAAGCACAGGGCTATCACTCCATGGTACTATCTCAATTTTTGTAATTTTGGAACTTACTGCATTTTGGGAACAAACTCTTCAAATGATCCCAAGATTTCATATGGGCTCTGCTTATGAAAGACATTTATGATATTACACAAAATAAATACCATTGCAGAAGGCATTTACTTGATTTACATATACACCCAGGTGCAACATTGCACTTCATTCAATGTGATAAAGATTCAAAGATTTTTCCATTACACTGGGGCTGGCATTTCATTTGTACCTGCTGATTAGGGTTGTCGTTATTAAATTAAAAAAAAACAAACGATGCTACAGCGTGGAAATTTTATGATGAATAGAAAACATCTAATCCACTGAGCTGAATATGTGTAACACAAATGATTTTGTAGTCCCAAGATGAAAATTTTTCTGACTCCTATGTTTCATTATAATTTGAGAGCAATTACTTATGTAACATCCATTATCAGGCTAGTTTTGAACAGAGCTGATTGACATGATACAGAGACAGAAGAGTAGGTGATAATGGAATGAGAGGAAAAAAGTGAGGACTGAATAGTGTGTCAGATTAATAGAGATGTTTTACAATGTTGTTTTAATCGATTGGCTCTTAATGCACGATTGTCAAAAGGTCAGCCAGTTTGTATGTATGTTTTACTGACAGGCAGTCACAGGTCACCACCTCGACTCCCCCACGCTTTTTCCCAGGGGAACTACTAGCTGTCAGGACCAGTAAATACCTCTCTGATTGGTGCTTATTTTGGTTGGTGGGTTTCATGCAATTTTCCAGGGGTTAAACTGTAGTGAGTGTAAATACATGATGGGAATCCACTGTTTGTCACTGTTTAATGAGAGGGGCCAGAGGGGCCAGTTTCTCATAGAACGCCCTGCATTGTCGTGTTATGGTCCATGATTTTCACAGGCAGGGGGCAGCATGTGGGAATTTAGGCGGTCGACGTCCTGCGCATTTCTGCAGTCAAACCGAAGCTAGTGAAGGTAGGTTTTTGGGTCCCCAGTTGGCTTGTTACTTTTTAATGAGGGAGTCCGTGGGCCTTCTTTATTGAGACGTCCCGGACCCTAACGCCATGCCCCGCCTACAATCTTTATGTTTTTGGAGGGGGGGGAGGAGGTAGTGAGGCATGCGTGGGAATCGTCAAAGCTCGATTAGTGGGGCTCCAGTCCCATGCAGTGCACGAGTAACGCGTCACGGTTAACAACCTCCCCTTCACAATAGCCCAGCCCTTAGAGAGAGCATCTAGCACAAAGCCTGGTCCTGTTTTTCTCGACCCCCCACTCGAAAAAAAACCCGACCACCCTCAGTTCGGGGGTGCCTGAACCGGGTCACTGCCCCCCCCCAACGCGCGGGAGTTTCGTCAAGGCCCCATTCCCTCGGGGCCACGCGAGTGCAGCCGGGCCTTTGATCTCGTCCAGCAGAGGGGCACTCGAATTTTCCACGTCAATAGCAGTGAGGCAACTCGTGGAATACAAGGGTCACCCTGAAAAGCGGTTCCTTCTAAAACAGGAGGGCGGGGACAAAATCGTCAGAAGGGGTGCGGTCACCTAGAGGTAAGATCGCCCCGCGATAATGCTTGGGGCGGCCGCTAAACTCTTTAAAAGTGGGTTTCTGTGGAATACTCCTTTCAACATTCAATGCCAGCATTCTAGAAGCCAAATTACCAGTTGCCATAGTCACATCAGCATTAGAACGTTCAGCTAAGGACATTCTAATTGCATACCTGGGACACTCAAAAGCCGATTTTGATGCGTTACGACAACCTCGAGATCCAAATGGTCAACTGGAATCATGAGGCCATTATGAGACCTTACAGAAGGCGTGGAGATCGGGGATCAGCTTTTCCCTGGCACACAACTTGACCTTATTCATTGTCAGGTAGAGGATATATCCCAGATCAGCAGTCTAGAGCTGACATTTTATGAATAAAGTAAAGTAAAGGTGGACATGTTCTCAGTGTTAATTTTATCTTGCACTCGCACCAAAGTACATTGTCAGTGTCCATATATGGCATAATCTCTGATGTAATCGTGTAACATATAGTTTTTCAGTGATCTTTGCCAAGTCAAAATGCTTTCACCATTTACTTAAAAGAGTAAGCTTAAGGGAATTAGATTTATGGTGAATGAGTGGCTAAACCAATGGAATGCAACGAGGAACCCGCTCTGCGACGATATATTTTCCTTTTTACACCAGAAGCATAATATCACAGACTGTTTAAAGGCAGCTGTATAAACACAGAGCTGATATCTCAGCGAGTTTTACAAAACCAAATGCGACCAAACATAACCATCCTTCTCCACATAATTTTAAATGCATGAGGGGTGAGGTACATCATCTAGTCCATGACAAACCGTTTCATATCTGTCATACAACAAACAGGCTTCGCAAAAAGACACACCTGTAAAAACAACCGTCCATCTCCTCCCTCCGTGGGAGTATCAGTCTGACTTGCGCTCAGTCCCTGAGCCTGCCTGTAAAAACCAATTAGTCTAAAACAGGCTTAGTTCAAAGCCTAGGCTCTGTCTCCCTGAAATACTTCCTACAGTAGCCACCCCTATCTCCCTTTCTGATCCTCTCCAAACCCTAACCCCCCCCACACGCACCTGTTAATTAGTCACCGCGAATAATGAGCCAATCCTCACGAACAGCTGTCCTACAGCGGCAAACCTGATCAACGAGTGTCATCAGCTGCTGACTACAGTTAATGAATGACGGACATGAATAGAGGGGTAGAGGGGAGTGGGTGGAGGTGATTCCTCAATTACCTCATAAAACCCATCCCCACCCCCACACCAAAAAAGAAGAAAAAAAAAAGCAGTAACGTCTTCCCGTAAACCTTAAGTATCTCCATATCTCCCCTTATTTCATAAACTGTACCCTCAATGCACCGCATTTTTCAAATTTTATCGTCTTCTAAATGTTACCACATCTTGCACCATTTTGAAATGAGGAAATAATACCCCGGAAATGAACAAAAATAAAAAAAATACCCCCTAAATAGCCTAATGATTCAGCTCAGCCCTTCATTTATTCCGTTAAAATGCTTCATCTCATTTAGCTAAATAGTTATCTGTGAGCACATTGTGAACATGGAGTTTTTATTCCATTTCTGACGTAATGAGGCATAAGAGGAAAAATAATCCTTTTAAACATGAAAGGCGCCTAATTAAGGAAAATTAACAGCGTGATGACATTCTGAGCTTTTAACTGTGGTTGGAATGAAAACCGGCTCACACCAGGTTCCCCAGAATTGAGTTTGAGATCCAATGACCTGAGCATGTCCTGCCACTGACACTAATGTCTTTTCTTCTCGAAGGCCCTCATGTACCCGTCCTTAACACACTATAGGCAGGATCTGCCCCCTCATCTCCTAAACCTCCCCCAGACCAAGAGAAGGGGGGCATGGAGCTGCACATTTGATTGAGAGAGAGAGAGAGAGAGAGAGAGAGAGAGAGAGAGAGAGAGAGAGAGAGAGAGAGAGAGAGAGAGAGAGAGAGAGAGAGAGAGAGAGATTCTACTGGCTCAGAGCTGGTGTTTCCCCCCCAACCCCCTCCCTCTCTCCTGTAACATGCCCATACACAAGGTCAATCTGGAGGATTCGTATAGGATGAACTAAATCAGACTTTTCAAACATGCACAGATCCCTCTAAACTTGATGTGACTCACCATTTGCACAGAATGGGATGATAAGATGCCTGTTATCTGACAGGCTTGCGGTAAGACGACCACACAGTGGAATATTTTCATTCTGTGCCTGCTTATCCGAACAACTATCCTCTGTAGGTTTTAATGCAATCTCTGCCCACAAGACCTTGCAGTATATCTGACAGCTTCACAGCTATTCTATCTGACTGCATGGGACTCCAGCCATGTCTGTTATCTCCCTTCAGATGAGTGGCTCTTGCATTTACATTTACAGCGCTGTTGTAAGTATGGGTTTTTATGTTGATGGTAGGAAATTAGTCGTGCCCATCAGCGAAGGAGGCATGTACCCTTTATTATGGGCCTACGCTCCTCATGATTTCATGAATGCTGACAGGTAATGAGCCACTTATACTCTTAACTCTCTCCAAACAGGCAAAACACAGCTAGGCACAAGAAAACATCATTACAATATCTTATTTTTTAATGTCGCAGGCTGCTCATCTTCTGGCGAAATATCACTCCATTCTGAAAAATTTCCACTAGAAAACTACCAAACTACTCCTTAGGTCCAACTATTCCTCAGAATCCATAACAGACACCATTTCGGTGTCGCTCTCCATCATTTTGATCGATGTTTTTCCAGTGATGATGAGTCAAAACAAAACGGGTTGCAATGCATTCACAACATTCACCGTATGTGTGCGATCGTAAACAAAGGATTTTTCAAGATGATGTCATCATGCGCTTCGAGGTGCTGAACTATTTCCATATTTGGGCATCACCGGAAAGAATGGATTCTCAGCTTTCTTTTGACATTTAACACAAAGGAATTCAATGTAATACGAAACACGACTGTGGAGAGTTTGAGAACTTCACTCGCCGGTCATATCTGATGAGGATTTGGCAGTGTCCACGGGAAATCTGTCGTCCCAGGATTACCATTTTTGGCATGGTCAATCAGTAGCACTTCTTCTAGAAACTTTTCATATTTATAATTAGCTGTAAAACATCAGTTTTTCGATACACATTTCCTTAATTTCCCTTTGAACCTGACAAAGAAGAACCAGATTAAATGATGGATGGGTCAATGGATTCCTGCAATATACAGCATACAGGGTGAGACTGGATTTTACACAGGACATTGAGCTCGCTTCATTGCAGTGAAGTTACTAAAAACCAACCTTTTCCACATAAGTGCAGTGTGTGTGTGTGTGTGTGTGTGTGTGTGTGTGTGTGTGTGTGTGTGTGTGTGTGTGTGTGTGTGTGTGTGTGTGTGTGTGTGTGTGTGTGTGTGTGTGTGTGTGTGTGTGTGTGTGTGTGTTTAACCGAATTAATCCCATAAAACCCAGACTCGTATATGGTTCTGTCGAATGCAGCTGCTACATTCAAACGTGGAACTTCGTGCCAACTTTTAATTCTAGAGGATATCCCAAGGTTTCCAATAATCCCAAATATGTCTTGCTGAATTACCAGAGAACATCCATAAAATGATGTACAAGATCTAGATAATTTCCATTTCACGTAATGCTGAGGCCATGAAAACATGATGTCCTGGGTTTGAATATTTCCCTCAGTATAAGTGTGATGTGAAGTGTGGAGCGCTACAATCATCTGATACAGATTATGTACGTGACAGCGCTCTACAATGTGAGAAAATGCTCTTTCTGACTTTGAACCTACTTAAGGGAAAACTTTAGTGAGTTTAAGGGGTTAAAAAAAAAAAAAAAAAAAAAAAATCACAGGTACAATGAGAAACATCCAATAGTGCTGGTGTGTCTGGCCATTCCATGCGAGGAGGGACGGAAGACGCGCTCTTCTGTTCAAACACAGCTATCACATCTGAAACAACACGGTCAACTTGTCCTGCTGGTGCTATGTGTTTGCAGACAAACAGACAAACACAGACAGAAGTATGGACAAACCATCTCTATCAAGCTATCAATGAACTCTTTCACAGTAAATGTAAGTGCCTCAGTACATTGAGTTTCCCTACTGACTGTCCAGTCTATTGCAGACAGCAGACTTTTGCTACGGGCGGACTTTTCTTCAGTAATCTCTATCTGCACTGACAGCCATTTGTGTGGATACTGCATTCATGCCTGCAGACCTACACAAGCTAAATGAAAATGCATTCTGACCAACTGTTCCCCGTGAATTAAATACCGCGGACTTGGCAGATTAACGGAATTTGAATGAGGAATGCAGCTGTTATGTCTGTTGGTTTGGTGAATACGTACACTGTGGCTTTGAAAACTGAGAAAATAAACCTCTACTCAAGAGCAATTAATGCGAAAAATTGGATTGAAAAATTCAACATGCCCTCCCGTAAAACCACAGCAAGAACATGAGCAAACTGTCCCGCATTTGCTGTGAAAAACCCATACAATCGCTTTGTTTACCATCTGGCATTGCAGCTGGACAGGAAATTTTTAGCCCCAAAATATCACCCTCTACCCCAACAGTGCAGCGCAGTTAAGCACTTCAGTTGTGGGTGGGGGGGCATTGGATATACAATGGACAAAATATAATTTTAAAACAAATCCACACGCGGTTCCTCAATAATTAACCCTAAGAGCGCTAAAATAAATTAAAAAAATATATAAATTTCATTATCTTGTGCTGTTGAAAACCTATCATGTGGCGACTTGTTTAAAAGAGCTCCCTTGCGGGAGCTATTTTCAACAAGTCGCCACATGATAGGTTTTCAACAGCTTTGATTTTGATATCTTACATCATTGAGCAACAATAGCTGCATTTAGCACTCTAAGGGTTAATTCAATTCCCACCAGTGTATTTTTTCACAGTTGCCAGCAGCTGCCAGCATTTTTCATAATATTCACTGATCTTTTGTTACTTAACACCAAAACTGCACCTCCCACGACAGAACAGTGAAAATGTTGATTGCCAGAATATGTTGTCAATGGCGGGGGAAGCATTCTGTCATAATTGACAGAAAATCTCATCAATGTCAGGGAGTGGGTTAATGTACACCATGCATGTTCCCACTGTCAGAGGGTTGCAGTAGCATAGCAACATTGAACTCACGACGGCCGTTACAGCTCCACTGCCTTCAGTGCTACAGATTAAAAATGCACTACAGACAACAATTACAGGGAGGTGACTAGCTCCTGTGCACACATTATACATTTTTGTCCCCTGAGAGCAAATTCCCCAAATCAACAGTGCAATTAGGCAGTGGTCTTCAACGTTGTTCCTGGGGACCCACTGTCTATGCTGGTTTTTGTTCCAAGCACAATTGTAATCGCAGGATTTTAACAAGCTCTTAATGTCTTAATTAGTTGTTTTTCATGTTTAGCCTTGTTACTTACCGTCTTTGGCCAAATGTTACATAGAAACATCCATACATGCTATGAAGAATAAAATACCCCTGAAGATAGTGGTTTTATTTCTATACTTCAAGAAATTTCAAGCATTACAACATTTCAAACAGATCAAATTGGACACTGAGGCACCCAAAATTAGGCTGCTGGACTCAACTGTTTCAAGTTATTTAAAAAAATTTCAGGTGAACTTAATTAGACCAACATAACACAAAACTGGTTTGACTCTTTTGACTCAATTAGTTTTCACCAATTAGGAGCCAACTACATCTTTAATTTGATTGATTACATTGTTTTCTCTCATTTTATGCTGTTATTTCCAATGCATCGCAATGCGGGTTTGGATTTTTTTTTTAAATTCTTGATGGCAAACGTAGCTCTTTCTGTTATCTTGTGAGTTAAAAGGGCAAATAACTGCTCTAAACATTAAATACACTTAATTAAGACAAATTAATAGCTTGTTAAAATCCTGCGATTGCAACTGTGGTTGGAACAAAAGCCAGCATACACAATAGGTCCCCAGGAACAACGTTGAAGACCACTGCAATAAGGTATTGTTCACTTTGGGTATAAATAAGTGCCATTTACGATTATGTATTGCTTGGGGGACCATTTTCAAGAGGGTTCACCCCAGTGAAAATTATTTGAATCATAACTGGAGTGTGTGTAAAAGGGGATGAAGCCTGTCTGTAAGGCCCCTTGAATGAAGCCTTGCATCTCTTACGACGTAGAAAACCTCCTTTTGAAGGAGATCAAATGTAATGAACCAGTATTTCCATTGAAGATGTTACTCACAACATGAGATAAAACTGTACAATTATGTTAAATTAAACTGAATTCAATGGCTTTTTAAATAAAGAAACTGATTGGGTTGAGCTGCACTGTAACCCATCAATTCAACTGTAGACTTTCACTGACCTCAACTGCCTGTAATTCTGTGCCAGTTCCCTTGGTAATGATTTATTAAACTGAGCCTTTAGAATATTACATCCATGTCCAGGCAAGACCCTCAAACACAAAGACAGATGTTCAGACATTTCTATCAGGTGCAGACGAAGAAGGCTTTTCTGGAGAGGAGTCTGGTACATACTGCAAGTGCCAATTCTCAGGTTATTGAAGCATTCCATCCATTATCTAACCTGTCTGGTCAGGGTCACTGAGTCTGGGGTGGGGTGGGCTGGAACCAATCCCAGCAGCCAATGGGTCTGCGGCAGGTATATGCCCAGTTGACCAATCCATGGCAAGGTACATTCCGTTCACTCAGTCTCATACCTATGTGCAGTGTAGAGTCTCTAATTAGCCAAATGCATGAAAGTCTCCCAGCAGTGTGAGAAAACCAGAGTGCTCGAAGCTCGCCTGTGCAAACGCAGGGCCCAGGGTGCACTGGAAATCACAACCTTTTAAGCTGCGAGACAACAGTACTATCCACGGCACAGATGTGCTGTTCTTATTGAAATATTTCCCTTTAGAAGTCTGTGGGTGAAGAAAATGGACTCCAGAATCTAATATAATTACGCTCAGTCCCTTTGGGCAGCTGGACTACAGGCCAGAAGACCGCAGAGGGACAGCCCTGGAGCGAGCCAGTATCCAGGGCGATTGCGTTATTCCCCTGAGAGACTGCAATCCTACTCAGCTAGCTTATGTTTGAGCAGCAGAGCAAAGAAGCAAAACAAACACCTCTGTCACATGATATGAGGATCCACAAGCTTCTCCACCAGTTCTAGGATCTTGTGTGCGGCCATTTTGATTCAAAGTGGAGCTAAGCCAGGAATAATAAGAAGTTTGCACTTGTAGCATTGCATCCAGCTGAATCCAAATAAAATCCCAGACAATGGCAAACTGACTTACATGGCTGTTGCATCATTACAGTGACATTACCAAAGGTTTATATACAGTGCTTAACAAATTTATTAGACCACCTGTCATAAAAAAACGAGAAAAGACGAATATTTAAGAAATTTGTCAAAAACTTGTTTAAAACTAAAAATTATTTTAAATCTTTGGCAAATGACGAACTGAAACCGCTAAATGGTATTTATTCACATATAAAAACCAAAAAAAACTATATTTTGTATGGCCTCCTTTGGCCTTGATGACAGCTTGCATTCTTGCATTCAACCACTAAAAACTAATTTTGATGTTCAGGAATGCAAGAAAATAACTGTTATTTGGCATCTTAATCAAAAAATAATAATGTGCTTAACTATTTTTTCTGCTTTTTTGTAAAACAGTAAATTCAAAAATTCATGGTTAACAACAATAATTATATTTTAGCATTAAAAATATCATTTCAATTAAAGAGCTTGTGCATACTGGTGGATTAACCATTACAGAAACATAAAAATTATTTTGATAATTACCAACACTGTTAATTTAGGGCATAAATCTTACATTGGGTGGTGGTCTAATAAATTTGTTAAGCACTGTATATGTACCAGCCCTGTTGAATATTCCAGGAAAGAATAAATGGATTTATGAATGTTTCAACTACATTTTGGACACTCCTGGCTCATTGCAGCTGGGACAGTATACTGCTGAAAAAACTGGTGCACTAACTAACTGTAACATTTCAGTCAGTGAAGGTCTTTAACACACCTTCACCAGTTCACACTGACTTAAGATGGATTTTTCTGCTGGTATTGACTTGTCGTCAATGGTGTCACAAAATGAGTTCAGAAGATCTGAAGCTAAAAGAACCCAGACGGCTTCTCAGTGAAAATCCCCCGATTTAAAAAAAAAAAAAAAAAAAAAAAAAATGCTCGGCAGAGTGTGAAAAAAGCTCCAAACGCAGCCAGACGCACTTATCCAGACCACTTCATCCCCACTATTCTAAACAGAAGGATATTTTGACAGGGTGTTGTGAAATTCTGGCTACCGGTCAACATGCCAGCGAAGGCTTATCTCCCCATGGGTGGGCACTGAATCAAAGCTGTGGACCCTTGCTGTGAACTACATATCCCAAACCCCTTAGAGATAACTTCCTGTGTTTGACAGGGGGCCTGTGGCCCAGCTTCGGTTAGCTTTATAATCTGCTGTCACCAGGAAGGTCAGGGTATTGATTTAACTCTGACCTACATTTAAAAATGGCCCAGGTCAGCTCTCCGACCATATAGGCTCCTGTGGGGATGTGGTGTAAGGTCAAGAATCCACAAACCAAAAAAAAATTACTCCCAGATCACATGAGCTTTTCTGAGCTGTTGACTCAAAACTTTTCAAAAGAGAGGGACATGAAGGGGCCCCTTGTTTAACTATGTGCCATGGAGACATGCCTATGGCATACACTATCGCCTCGTCCAAATTCCCAAAATAGTGCACTTTAAGTGCACACTTGCACATCCTTGCACATCCACAAGGGCCACGTGTCATTTTGTGCTTCAAAAAGCATCCTCACAAGCTCTTGATACATGCTTCTGCAAAGTGCATATTAATAAGGACCCCAGAGCACCCCACGACCCATCATTCTAAGCGACTGACTGAGTCAAGCGCTCGTGTTATACTCCATTATTAGGGTGTCCCAAATGCTGCTTTTACATCCATGCACCCTCGAGGACCAGTGCACTCAAGGTCCACAGTTTGCTGATGTTATCATAGTGTGCACTTGGAGGTTAGTGAGCAGGGTGTAGGGTGACATTTGAGACAAGGCATAAGGCTTTGCACAAGGGTGGGCGACACAAGTTCAGGAATTAAACGCCCTGTGAACCCATTGCACAACGTTATGGCTACAATACCAAAACATTGCAGTAACATGACTTAGGCCTTCAAAACACCGCAGAGTGGGGTTTTAGAGAACATTTATCTTCAATAAACTCTGTGTCGGTGAGCCACAACATTTCCTCGGTAGCCTGCCGCCTAGCTGTGCCGCTGGGATCTTACAGGATAGGGTCCTGTCTCTTGGGTTGTCCTAGAGATTGCCTGAAACACTGCAAACATCTGCGCATCTGTTTCATTAATCAAAATTAACCTCAGTTGCCATCCAGCATCTGTATTCCTCAATGGGAAATGAAGTGCTTAATTAAAAGAGCATGTTTTAATCTGAGTATAGCTTGTTCTTGCTGTTTCTGTAGCCGATATTTGTTCATTCATAATTAATGATCCCATTCTTCCCCTCCCAACATCCTGAAATATGCAGGGATGAGCCAACATGGCAACATTGCAATACTCCTCTTAAATCCTCCAGGGTTGATACAGTATTGTCGTAATTGACAGTTTCAAGAGATAAGATTAATCCTATATTTCATTTTATGTCTTTTGGGGAAAAGTAAGATGCCCCTGGCAAAAGCAAAAAGTAAACAATGGAACCAAATCAAGAGTGTTATGTTGATGATTTTTCAATTAAACTGGGCCCTGTAAAATATTCAAAGCAAATAAAGTTATCAAGTGAATAATGTCTCGTATTCGCAGCAGACCGAGGGCTCATCATTTGTCTGGTGAGCATAATCTCTTCAGAGCTTTTGCCCAGAAATAAGCCTGCGCTTTTGGCTCAAGAACAACAGGCACCGATAACTCATTAGGGAATCGCGCCAAGCCGACAAGTGGAGCGCAAGAGCACGAAAACTCGCGGCTCTTCGAAAAAATGAGAAAAGCAAAAAATTTCACTTTCAGCCTTTCTTTCAGGAAGAGGGAGCTGCGGGGGTGAAGGTGTGTTTTCGGTTAGATCGTTTCACTGTAACTTCTGATGTACTGCCTGCGTTTAGCTCATCTGGTTCCATCCAGATGTCAAGGCAGTTTAGTAAGTAAGTGCCCACTGGGGAGTAGCAGACAAAACAGGGTATGTTAGGCAAGAAAGAGGTGAGAGAAGGAGACATAAGAAAAGGATTGAATACGATGAAGGGAAAAGACAAAGGGGGGGATTTTTCTAGCAACATTTCATCCGGTGACAGCTGCTGAACAGAGCAGTTTGCCGAACAGCTTCAGTCTTGATCCATTTTCAATCGTTTTCTCAGATTAATGACGTTATCTCCGTGACCAGTAAACTCTCTCAGGTGTGGCAAATTCTCTTTGTTAAGGTAAGACGAGAAATAAAAGGCTTAATTTACTCACAAAATTATCCACATTTCAACTTTTGTTACCTTTGATTTCCTTCAAACAATCATAAAGTGCAGGTCTAATAGCCTGTTTTGGCGTGCCAAAATTTTTTGTGGAAGTTCCGATGTTCTCTACCTTTTTTTTTGTGTAAAGTGAAGGCTAAAAAAAAAGAAAAAAAAAATATATATTTTAAATTATTTTCGCCTTAACATTGCATTAAAAAGGGAGCTGTGTGTTTGACTGCCAGCTGCCAATAGATGATTCATATCATTACAAAACATGTTAATCGTGGAAAATGATTAAAAACAGGTCAATCATCATCCATCTCACGGGATAGTTTTATGCTCCTCCCCACCTCCTGTTTTCTGTTCACCGCCACTGAATTTATGTAGTCGTGTTTATACTTCATCTTTCTGGGGTGTACTGGAGACAGTATATGGCAGGAGAGACAGAGAGAGAGAGAGAGAGAGAGAGGGTGAAAGCATAGAAATAGAGAATTAAAGAGAGACAGAGGGCGTGACAAAGATAGAGAACTTAAGTGAGAGCCTAAAAAATCCGATTTACAGTGCTTAACAAATTTATTAGACCACCTGTCATAAAAAAAAAACGAGAAAACACGAATATTTAAAAAATTTGTCAAAAACTTGTTTAAAACTAAAAATTATTTTGTTATTTCATTGAAAAATAACGAACTGAAACCACTAAATAGTCCTTATTCACACATGAACACCAAAAAAAAAACCAATATTTTGTATGGCCTCCTTTGGCCTTGATAACAGCTTGCATTCAACCACAAAAACTAATTTTTATGTTCAAATCGCAAGAAAATAACTTTTATTTGGCATCTTATTCAAAAAATAATAATGTGCTTAACTATTTTTTCTGCTTTTTTGTAAAACGGCAAATTTGAAAATTCATGGATGACAACAATAATTATATTTTAGCATTTAAAAATATCATTTCAGTTAAAAAGCTTGCGGATACTGGTGGATTAACCATTACAGAAACATAAAAATTATTTTGGTAATTACCAACACTGTTAATTTAGGGCATAAACCTTACATTGGGTGGTGGTCTAATAAATTTGTTAAGCACTGTATATCTGAGGGGGAAAGAGGGTTGATTTTTATTTTTGATTTGATGATGATTTGTAATGGGTAAAGTCTGGATACTTCAGCACTGTATGCACAAAATCAAACACTCAACAGTTGCCATCTCACTAATCTCTAGATCAGGACATTCACTCATGAAGCAGCATAACCCCCCCCCCCCACAACTTTACGTCAGAATTGGTCGCATAAATACAAGCTAAAATAGTGTTCCAGTAAATTTTATATATATCGTTCATTATATGTATAGTTTTTTATTTGACTTTATGGATAGCTGATCCTCTCTCAGTCATTCTTGAAAAAGGTTTCTCTTATTAAAGCCAGTACCCTTGTAAGAAAGCGTAGCTTCAGCTGGTGACATGCAATCAAATTCAGTTGAATGCACTCGGCCATTCTGCATATTTCATCAACAGCTGCTCACCTACTATTTCGTGGTCATTCGTGGGTATTTGGATGGGCCTTTTGTGTGCAGTGCTGAGATACCCTGACCTGCTCTGGCCACTTGATTGAATGAACAGTGTCGGCCTATCGAGTGCTTGCCTAATTGCTTTCCTCTTATGACGAGCTGTAGTCATAATAGTCAGACTTGCTGAATGTCTTTTCATGAATGCCATTATTTCAATAACAGGATATACTGTAATTCCGACATTAGTTTCAGGCAACACTTATCTGAAAGGGCAGTAGAAGATTAAGGATGGCATTTTGCTATCATTTACAGGGCATCATCTACAGTACAAAAGACAAAAATTCAGGAAATAAAACAGGCATTGAGACAGTGACTGAGATCTGTCTATCCTTGAACAGTTAGAGCTGGCATTCTACTGGCACTGCAAATTATGGGACATTACCCAGAATGCCCCTGGGCAGCCTGTGGCAGTAGCATCCCTCTTATCGCTCTCTGACAGAACTAGAGTGAAGACTTTGTGCCAGATTTTGAAGGTCTAGTAAAATGAAGGTTTAAAACATGGCAGTTGAGAGAATTGTGATAATGCAGGCTGGAAAATTTTTTGGGAAAATACAAGCATCACCGCGCAACCTAAAATGTACCCGAAACAGAAGTGCAAACATACAAAACGCTTCTCTGACACTCATTACATCATGTAATACGGGCTCCATAAAACGCACTAACCTTTGTAATGAATACTATGTTGTTACTACAATGGAGTATAGTTCACTTTTAATTCTCATCCCACCTACAAATGGGCATGACAATTTACATAAAAAATCTCTTATACAAAGCTTACTTTTAAAGATCACAGGCCATTCATCACACAATGGAACAGCATTAAAGCAGAGACTGAGGGGGCAAAGAGAGAACGCTGTAATAGCTCACAACTCGCAGAAGCCATTACGGCTCGACCTTATCTAAAGCCTTCTCTCCTGCAAAATATTCACTCCACAGATTATTACACCACTCGCTGAAAAAATAATGAAAAATTGGTCCATCGGCATTTCGTGCCAGCAACAAAGAAAATGGAATGCAGTATTTTCATCAGCAAATTCCACAGTTAGGATTAAAAAGGTGGTGGTGGTGGTGGGGTGGGCTAGGGTTAACCTGATTGCAGATTTATGCACCATTCCCAAGCTCCCAAGTGAGTGAAAAACGGGGTCAAACCTGGAGCTAATTGAGAAATTCAAGTGAACACATCTCACTCGGTCAGTTCCAATACTAAATTTTGCATAATCACACAACAAAATTTAAAAGATAAGCCACTTTTAGCAGGAATGTTATTACTGAACTAAGACCTAAATTCTAATTTCCATTACTCATTGCGGGACTCTTTGTCCCCAGATTTTTCATCCCCAAATTTTTCGTTCCCGGATTTTTCATCCCCTAATGATAAAAAAATGTGCCACTATTGTTGACAGACGGATGAACGGATGGAGGACAGACAGATCACCATGATATAAGGGTTAGGGATAGGGATAGAGTTGTAATGCAGGAAGAGGGCAAAGCATTATTGGGGACGAACAATCTGGGGACGAAAAGTCCACGGGGACGAAAAATTCGGGGACGAAAAGTGCGGGGACAAAATGTCCGGGGAAGAAGAGTCCTCGAGCCCTTATTAAGTAAAAAGTATTGCCGATGAAGGAAGACAAGTTTGACTCAGGATCTGTCGGTGGATTAAGAAAATTTGACTTATCAAGCAAACAGGGACGTAAAACAGGTAAACATTTTCTGCTTGAAAGAAAATAAAAGTTGAACTTTTAACATGGCCTTGAGTGTGCTGTCTATGAGTGTTTACATTTTTCAATACCACCGGAAAGGCGTTCTCCCAGCATGCAACTAGCCACAATACTCAGTAACAAGCCGGCTTCCAAAGCAAGCGCCATGTTTTTACAGTATCATAATCATCTCCATCGGCACTTGGGCATGCTGATGAACGATTCATCTTCTGTGCCTTACTTGCTACCGTCCTCAGGTTTTGCGATGTTCTCCTAACTCAATCTCACTTCACGTTATATGCTTGAACATCTTCCTCATTCTCACACTTCAATCTGATTTTCATACCCGACAGTCAACACCTTTATTGCTTGATCATGTAAACCAATACCTGCTCGCCTCGACAGAATGCATACCTAAGTGATTGAACAAAAATTTCCAGAGATGTACTTAAGTCAAAAATAAAAAATAAGCATATTTCTCCAGATGCAGTCCTTAAGTATTAGGATACTGGTATTGCATAACATTGGCTAGAATTGCTACAAGGTTCGCACAAAATTCATGTCAGTACAAACAATTAAAGCTAGCAGTCTCTAACTTATTATCGTATTCAGTTATTTGGAATTCAATGCTCAGGCATATAGACCCAAATGACAAAATATTTACCTGAGCAAAAATACTTTATTGACTCTACTGAGTGTTTTTAGCCCGCTTCCGCTGAAAAGGCCCAGGGGCTTATGCTATGCTCGGGGTCTTAATTGGCGGTCTGTCGTGCATGCATCCGTGCGTTAACTTTTGGCTTGTCTGCGCTCTAGCATCTTCAGTTTTTGACCGATCCTTTTCATATTTCATATGTGTATATATGGTCATAAGGTCTAGACCAAGTTCGATTTTGAGCCGAATCAGACCGATACTTTGGCCGATTGGGGGTGCTCCATTTTGGCCATTTTGGCCATGGCCAAGCGGGCGCAGTGGCTTTGCCACTATTTTCTTAGACCTACTCGTGTCTGACAACCGTGCAAGTTTTGTTTCTCTCTTTGGGGTGATAGAACAAGATGAAAAGACTCCTTTCAGTTCTTCAGCCTTCGACCTATCGCTTAATTACCACCCTGGACCCGGCCTGGGGTTTTTTCTCCTGACGAGACGTAGACTCTCGAAGGCGCGGTCGAGATCACAGGGGTCCAGGATCAGAGGAATTCCGCTCGCGTCCAGTCCTGTTGGGTCAATCGCTTTAACCCCCCTCCATAACCCCCCCCCCCCCACCGTCCGCCCACCGCCCCCTGCCTTCAGTACATACAAGAGCCGCAAGCAGGGGACCGTCAATCCTGTGGTCCACTAATCCCAATCTAATTCGAAAGGAAATAATCTGTTCTGTCTTGTGTTGATCTTTGTCCTGGGATGTGACCGATTGCTTAATCTACAGAGCAGAGTGCTTGACGAGTGCAGTGCTGAGCAGTAGTGGGTGTTGCCAGTGTAAGGTTCTCCAAATACCCCCACATACAATTATGTCAAGGTTTAACCTATATGGATGATGAGCCACAAAACTTAGAAGTATTGAGGTAGCGGCAAATAAGTACAATGTACATAACTGGTAAATATATTGAAATAATAGACGAGTAAACTCAAATACAGTGTGGTCCGTCAGTACTGGGACAGTGACACAGTTATAATTGGCTGTACATGTTCGCTGGAATTCCCCAAAGTGTAGGCTGTAAGCTTTCAGGGTATTTAGATACAGACGGAGAGAACAGTAAACTAATTACAGCGCTGCAGCATTCCTTCACTGTTCAAAAACGCACCTACAGGCATTCGCGTTCACGAGTCAAGTGTATTGGTAATTCCATCAGTCTCCAAATATGTATGGACCTCACTCCAAAAACATACATGTAGACTAGACTGGGTCAAAACCTAATATTTGGGTGAACCGTGTTCGTGGATATTCAACTTAAAAGGGCAATGGCCAATGGGGAAACTCCAACACTCAACCAACCAATGGTGTAACTTCATTATCACTCACTCACTCACTCAGTCATTCAGTGTCTCAGTCTCTCTCTCACTCCACTCACTCACTCACAGACTTTCACGTTCATAAGGCTGGCCGCTGTTTTGCAGCATTTCAGGAAAAAGACCAAAAATGCATAAAACCAGGAACAGATCTGCACAGATGTAAACACTAAATGTAAATCTGGATTTAATCCTTAAAAATTCAATGTAACATTTTCTCCATAAAAACTGAATGTGACCCGTTTTGTAGATTAATTGGATTTGCGGTGGAAGGCTATCGAAAGCTCCCAGCCAGTAGAGTTTCCTATGCTCGGCTTTGTATGCCGTCAGTACACTGCAACTTTAGCCCACTAAGAAATATACGCACAATTCCAAAACAAAATTCACAAGTAGAGATAGCAGTACATGTACTGGAATGAGTATTCCCCCTCTTATAATGGACCTAGGAATCAAGTAAGTAAAGAAATAAGAATGTAGTGGAACTGATTAAGTACTTATCTGCATGGCGTAATCCACGGAACTGAAAATGTTTTATGGTAATAAGCAGAGCAGTTAAGTCTTCAAAGGCCTTCTTGATGTCCTGCTGCGTGTGCTCTTAATCACATTAAAGTTCAACCGGTTGCCTGATAGCAAGGCCAGCCAGAACTGCTCATCTGATGGACTGATGCAAAGTGGAAAAGTTCTGGGCTGGGAGATTTCAAATTGTTTTTATACTTCTCCAGAACATTCAAAAAGCCAGCATCTATTCATTCCACAGGCTCAACACCTCTGAAAAGGTACATACAGGTTTTGGAGCAACATATGTTGCCATCTGGTCTGGACGCCCTGCTTATTTCAGCAAGACAATGCCAAGCCAACACCCTTCCTTTGATAGAGAGCCTGCCTGTAGTACCTGTCTCCCATTGAAAATGTTGATTCGACAATGGAGACCCCGGACTCTTTGTACATCCACGAATGTTTTCCGGTCAAAAAATGTTGGATTTACTTAAAAGTGTTTTGTCAATGGGTTCAACAGAACTGAGGAAATAACTTCTGATTAACTTTCAGGATTTGAGGTCAGATTAATAAATCAAGTTCATTAGAAGTGAGTTAGCACAGCTGAGTGAACTCCTTGGCATGACATGTTCAAGAAATTACAAAATGTCTGTTTTTTGAGTGTTAGAGAGCAGTAATGGGTTGCTCATGCGAGGTTTTGGAGCCGCGAAGGAGAAAGACCGATGGGAAGTTGGGGAATGGGAAGGTGTAAAATGGAGACTCTGAGAGTTGGGAGCACTGGTGCGATGAGACAGCAGAGAAAAATAAGCTGTCTTTTATCTATTCTTCTCTAAATGAGAGGCTGCTTGCCCTTGTGCATTCTTTTTCATTGAAAGCGTCCTGGAGATTAGTAGCTGCGTGTGAATCCCAGGCAGTTACAATGATTGCAGTGTGTATACACTATGTGTGTGCACGTGTGTGTTCACAAGTGTACGTGCACCCATTTATCCTCGCATAATACATGAATATGCACATATTGTGACCACATAATATGCCAATGGTGGTACGTACATGTGTATGTACATTGTAAGAAATGATAGCCACATTAAGTCATGTGAACTCATCTTTTTCCTAAACTCCACTTGTCACAAGTTTTAGATATAGAACTGAAGTTCATGTTTTCCCAAGTTAAACTTAAAGTTATCCATAGACCTGATGAACTGTGAGTTGAAACAAAGCTTAAATTCAAGGTGAGTTAACCCAAATTTTGTTCATTTAATTCACAATTTTTAAAGCAGCCAGTGAACTTTCTTGTCCAAGTTTAACAAGCTTGTGATTTATTACTGTGTATTAGAGAGAGAGATCATTTGTGCATGCATGTATTTGTGAAAGTGTTGCCAGCAGTGCCATTTTCTCTTCTTTTATGAAAAAATGATGGAATTAGACGTTCCTGGCGCAGCCTGTTTTACAGTTCAGTTGGACACAAGAAATAGCTTTGCTTACATTTGAGAAGGGACACGCAGGGAGGACTTGGACTAATACAAATCCCCACACCTCTGACGCAAATGAGTACAGTACACACAGCTGAATCCATACACCTCCATAAACCTCATCTCTACGGCCAAACGACCACACACACACACACACACACACACACACACACACACACACAAACAAACACAACGCAGGCTTTACCTTCCCCAGCTTAACCCTTTCAGCGCCGTGGGCAACATTGGGAGATATCAAAGTCATATGCTGTTGAAAACTTATCATGTGGCAACTTGTTTAAAAGAGCTCCCGCAGGGAGCATACATTTTAATTCCTTGAAAATGTATTCGGCGCCCATCCTTCCCCTGATGCACGCATCGCTCACTCAGCCGGCAATGAAAGATCCACACCATCTTTACGACTTTTTCAGCGGATCTAGACACTTGTTGACATTTTGTGTGCTAACACACGTGTCTGTGTCATGTGGTTAATACGTTCACAGCTAAATGGAAAACACTGTAAAGACACACCAGTGCGTTGCCCACGCAAGACACATGTACTACACAAGTCTATGTAGAGTAGGCTGCAAAAAAATAAACTATCCTGCATAGAACTGTGTAGATTATGCTGTGCGAAACTGACAGAAGATTTGGGGAACTACGCCTCCTGCCCAGTCTCATCGCAAATCATCATGTAGGGACGATACCTGACCAAGCGTCAAAATACAATGAAAAAGGAGGCTTTTGGCTTCATTATTTGCCGCTAGTTTAAAACGAACCCTACCCCCTAACACCTAACTCAGAACACAAAGCCTCACCCTGAACGGCAAATATGGACACCAAAAGCGTCCTTTTTCAGCGTATATCAACGCCTGGTCAGGTAGCGTCACCAAATGATGAGTTGGGATGAGAATAAGTTCACACACTTATGTAGATTGCACCATATGTACCATCCACAGTAAAATATAGGAACTACCACACTGAATCGACAAGGCAACATGAAGCAAACTAAAACATGTAGACCAAACCACATTTTAGTACAGACTAGACAATGGGAACCAAGCTATCCTGCGCAAAATTCAGACACTATACTCAAAAACAGGATGAAAACTAGTCAGTGAGTTGCCTGCAGGTCGACGTGTATCCCGGACGTCCTATACCCAAAAAACGCGACTCATTCTATATATCATAAAGCAATCGCTCCCAAAATCGATAGGCTTTGTGATCTTGCAGCACGGAAGTTCCATGCCAAACATGAAATGAATCCATAAAGAATGGTGACCTGTAGTGCGCTCACAAGAAGCTTCAATAGACGCAGTGGCAACGGCGTAAAGATCGCTGATCCACAGTGTCCCCAGCTCATCGTCCGAGGATACAACTTATCCTGCGTACAATCCCGGAACATCAGAAGTCTATGGAGAGATCAGTTAATGCTATAAACTGAGATACAGACTGGGAGTATTAAGAACAGTAGTTGGCTCAATTTGAACGTGGCTCTGCCTGCTTGCTTATTATTGCACCGTTTCCTTCATGTTCAGCACAATTATCTCAAGACTTCTGAAACACCAGCAGGAAGTTGGCACCTGCCATCCCTCGGGAAGAGTGAAGCACTAAAGGAGGGAATTAAGCATATCCCACGCCTGGTCTCACTGGTGCGACGAGCGCAGCCCCGTAGCGCTAAGTGCTTCTACTGTTACAAATCCACAATATCGGCAGTAAAACATTTATGTTTATGAGGCTGTTGAGGTGAATGAGACCAGCTGCATAAAAGCTGAGAGGCATTTGAGTTAAGAGTAGCTTTCGGGGGCTCTTTGCATAAATAAACTACTCGCATTAAAGACATGACAAATGTGCATGAATGTGTCTGCGCATATCTGATACTCTGAATGCTTACTTGTGTGTGCGTGCGCGCTTGAACGTAGGTGGCTGTATGTATGCAGGGTATGTGCGAGTGCGCGTAGGGGTTATCAGGGCAGCATGCATGCATGTGTAGGTGTGTTTGTGTGTGCGTTTGCATGTGCGGACGAGTGTGCCTTGTGCCTGCATGTGGCTTATTTAAGAAGTGAGCGCATGAATGTGTTTGTGTGAATGAGTGAGCAGGCGCGAGCAGGCGTGTAAGTGCAACCGTGTATGTGTGGCTTCCTAAATGAGGCTAACGAGCATGGTTGTGAACACAAATGAAGACCACAATGGAAAAATGATCAGTCACATTTTCACGTTGTGGAGAAATGATGAATTAAAAATTCAAAACGATCTTAGAAACAAAGCACTGAAAAAATATGCAAAAAAATATAAAATATATATAATATAATAATAATATATTATATTATTATATATTATTATAAATATTATAATAATATATAAAATATACAAAAAATGCAAAATTTGGACTCTGATCGTTTTTCCGTTGTGGTCTTCAAATGTTGACTCTCCTTGGTGAAGCTTCCCAGTGGAACGAAGTCAGAGTGGAGATCTTACCCGGCTGTCCTCCTGGATCTCCCAGTCTGGGCTGAAAGTCTGGAGCGTCTGGCCCTGGGAACAGTTGGAGAACTGGAACAGGCTTGAGAAGGTCCTGCGGTTCTCCAGGGTGTCTGGGAAGATGGCGTCTTGGAAGTTCACTCCATGCGGAAGAATGTTATAATTCTCATCCATCCTAAAAAGAGCCGATCACCACCACCATTACATGGCGACAAATGTCACTAGACAAAAATTGATGCAGTATTACACCTTGTTTGTTGAGGCCAATTTTGCTATAAACATGGACAATTACTGAAGTGACTGACATTGTGATACAACAGTATTTACACAAATGCTGCTGTAAATAATGCGCACATTTTCCACTGCCTGATTTTAACCCTTTTGAAGAGTAACGTTTTTGTAATATTTTTGTTGCAGAAGTTAGTGCTCCAGAACTAACTAGATGGAACTCCGAGGGTGCAAACCTCCGCCAAGGCAGCAGAGTCGAAATCTTGCTGAGTAAACATGGCTCATAAGAAATTTAAGGTACCTGCAACATAGGATTTCAAGATGCCTCCTATGGTGGCCATATTGTTTGACGCAGCGCGTTCCAAACTGCTAGGTTTTTTCCCTCATGCGAGACCAATCAACCCACACAATTTTAGTGATAACTGAACTTTGCTCCCAGTGATATCGCGTGTCATAGGATTTCAAAATGGCTGTCGTGGCAGCCATACTGTTCGACCAATCATGGTCAAAATCAATCGGATCTATCCCTGATGTAATAGCAACCCACACGCAAAATTTCAGAGATATCTGTTCATTACTTTTTGAGTTATCTTGAACACAAACAGAGAGACAGACAAACCAATGCCAGCAAAAACATATACTCCTTAGCAGAGGTAAATATTGCTTCAAAGAACCAGTTGGGATTGTCACATCAGCATAAGAATGTCGAGATATGAACATTATAATCACATATTTGTGACCTCACACCATATACGGTTTATGAAAGTTCAGCTGCAAGTGCCCGTATTAGGAGATGGAAATCACTACTTCTCACGTCTTATCTGAAAATGCTACCTGGAGTGGGATTTGATGTATAATCCTGATCGACTGTTGCTTTAATTCAGGAAAGGACATTACCTTGAACTGAGGTTCCAAAAAAAACTGCACATCGATCACTTTGACCTTTCAACCCAGAAGTACTAAATAGAGAGTTTGCGTCCATCTCAGGCAGCAGTTTCAAAACATGGTGCTGCAATCAATCATGAATGCGACCATGCTGTCGAATGCATTAACATGTCATTACCAGGAATTATTGGCTGTAAACAGCGCTGTTTGCTCCAGCATTCATCGTTTCAGGCACCAATGGCTTCTGTGTGTGAATGCTTTCATTGCTATTCGTTATCTATTCAGCATTAAAATTCATAAAACAGTTTAAGCTCCAGAAACTCAAGTCAATTTACTACCCTGACAAGTACTGCTTATTAATAATTCTGCATGTAGATGTGCTTAAAGTGAGTAAGTCTCCGATGCAGGATGAGGGTACTTATACGGTTCCAAAGAGGCCAATTAGTTGGGAGCTTGAATTGCAGATGTGTCAGTCACAAAAAAACACAAAATTATTTAACTTGGCGAGGGGAACAACACAAAAAAAAATTATGACAATATATGCCTAACAAAAAAAAAAAAAAAAACGGACCACAAGAGCATCAAAAAAAAGGACTGGTAGGATAGTTGCAAATAGCCACTGAAATGTGGTTGTAAAAATCACCTCTGAATTTAATCAGATCATAACTGAACCATTCTCAGCTAAAACAGTATGCTGTGAACTTTTTAAAAAATGGCAATGTTTCTGAACATTTGATCATCTCCTGTATGGTTTCTTACGTTTATAAATGACAAAATAAAACATTCAATCTCTAACAATGTGAATTGTGAAATGAATGTATAGAAATAGATAGAGGGTCTTAAAATCTGGTCCCATGCACCAAGATAGCATGAATTCCGCACCAAGTCTGAGGAAAGTAGCAGTGAGCTGGTATTATAAAGACGCCCTCCTGTGACTTCATAACTGATCTGATTTGTGGTTCGGAAGGACCTTCTCACATCTCCCTTCAATGACTTATCATTTTCAGCACAGGTTATTGGCTGCCTCCTCCAATTGTGAATCAAGAAGGGTCAGCCAATCAGCTGCGGAAATACGGAGACGCACTATCTAATCAATCAGCGATGTGTGGCCTTCCCATGTCAAATCCAACACAAATGTAATGTAAGGCTATGTGGGTCATGAGCTCTCATAAACTTAAAAAATGGTCTTATTGATCTCCATTCAGAGGGCCAAACATAACAAACGCTTGCAAAGTAATATTTACCATGCAAACGTTAGCATGTTGCACTCAATGCACTGGGAAAGCAAAGCGTTTTATTACATCGCTCTAAACGCATGCCATTTTACATGTAATTGTCTGGAAGCGTTCACTGTTAATCAAAATTATGGTTGTCTCTGACACTCTGGCAGAGGGTCGGGGAACACAAGTATCAAAAAATAAACGTAAGGATTTCATGAATTCTCTGCCATCCCTTCGTCATCAAACGTCCCAACAAGTGTCCTATTTATATTGATTGAATACCAGTCAATCGCTTTACATCAACAAGCTGAATAAGTGCGTGACAACCGTCAGCGCACTGACCTCAGGAAGAAGATGTAGGAGTTGTTCTGTAAGACGGTGTGTGAATGGCACGAGAAGTACCCCAGCCCCGTGATGTTCAGGCGCGAGCCGGCGGGCACCTCGAGCATGCTGCCCCAGGCTTGGTCGCACTGCAGTTCTATTTCCGCCGAGTAGAAGAGCCCTTCCTCAGAGCCCTCGTACTGGTAGGGCAGGTAGTTATACAGACTACTGCTGTACGCTTCTTGGTGAATAGCCAGCACCTTGGCATACACGATGATCTCCGCCAACTCCGCTCGGCATCCCTCACTGAGCGGTCTCCATTCGGAAGGCAACTGGCATCCGAGCCCGACTCTTGAATGACATGCTAGATGTACCAGGGCCAATAAGAACACCGGAAGCATCGCGTAGGGCTCCTCAATCTAGATGCATTCGCTAAATCACAGTATCCTTTTTTTCTCCTTTTGTTGCAAATAGGGTGAAAAACTTTTCTGACACCAAAAAACTATCAACGAGGGCGCGTTTTTAAATGAAAATGAGCTTACTGCAATGTCTCATTCAATGCAATACAGTAGCTTGGCATTTTTGCGTTTCCTTTGTCAAGAGATCAGGTTTTTTTGGTCGTTGAGTTGAGAATTGCGTATATTCCTCGGTCTGCACGGAGTTGCGGCTGTGTGCGTGAAGTATACTCCCAGGAAAAACTTTTTGTCCCGGACAAGGTCCAGTCTTGTACGTTGGTTATCATTGATTATTGCAATTTTGCAATGCGAAGCCTGCACAAATAAAATTCATCAATAAAATGCATCCGGAAAAGTTCAACTAGAAGAATGCAACAGTCATCAATGGACTGGGAAGGAAGAATATCTGGTATCCTGCACTGAGCACTGCAATCATGCGTTGCTTTCGAACCCGACACTCCTGATGGGGATTCCTGTCCTGTCTGAGGCGTTCTTGAATTCTTGGAGAAGTTAGTGAGAACAATAATTTGCAAGGTTAGTTTGCAGAAGCCAATCAGATAGCTTCAAAGTTTCCTCAGCCAATTGCTGCACGCCTCCCGTCACTGGTGTATTTTATATTGACTACAATTTGGCAGTGTTTTATCTTATCTAGACTATGACAACTTCTCAACTGGTGTGCGGGCATCCTACACAGAAAAAAAAGTTCTGCCGCTGATTGAAGCTGTTACGATGTTCCATATTTTTTCCCCTTTGTTGTACGGCGAACAGAATGAAAGCATGACTTAAATACGTTAAAACTGTAAAAACGGCGTCAGAATTTCAAACGAAGAAATGCAATGGGGAGCAAAATTACTTTAAAATTGGTTGACATTTCACACTATCGTCAATCTTGCAAAGGCAAAAATACGCCGTACTTACTACTCAAATGCAGTCTACAGTCCATTCAAAATTATTTGACGTCTACAACAAGCACTAACACTTCGCAAATGAGAAGCTTCACTCAATGGAAGTCAGAGCATTACTGATTTGATTGTAATTTATTTCATGGGATACACTGCCATCCTGTGGTATACTTGGCAGCGTCTGATTGCGGGCCCTGTCTGGGGCAATTCTTTGGAGCTTGTACACCATTTACACCATTCTATTTTTTGTTCGAATAATTGTTTTTGTGTTGTTTCCTCTAAAATCAAATTCTGCTGGTATTTTTAAATGTGACTTTGTGGTCATCTGTTGAAATATCACTGACCTCCCGCAAGATTTTAGCGAATATAAATGTCCCCACATTTTAATAAAAAAAAAAAAAATCATTCATACGCGCAAATAAATTGTCTATCTAATTTTGCAGTAAATTATTATTTTGTTTTGCACTGTCCGTGTTTTCACAGGTCAGGCGAAATTCAATAACGGCAAGACCGTCTTTTGTGGGAAATCCCCCACGAAAAAATAGATGGAGGCCATCATTGCGTGACGCAATTTACCATGTGATCCAGAAGGAGTTCCAGAGCATCCAGACGTCAAAACCAGGAACTAGCACTTGCCTAAATTCTGGTGTTGTGTTTGTTTTAAATCCAAAATAATTTTACATTGACGCGACTACTTGGAGGAAACACACCGTCGCTTGTGAGTATAATCGTAACCTTTAAGTTGTATCGATCATAGCTGCGTGAACTTGTTCGAACGATTGCGAATTTATTGGTAACGTTAGCCTACATTACTGTCAACGAACACGGTTGATCAAGATAACAAGAAAATTACCTGTTGTTGCTGTGCTGATCAGTTCATAATAAGTCTTAAAAATGAATGTTCGTGAGTTTGCAATGCAAGAAAAGAAGTAAGAGGCAACTGCCGTTTAAAAGCGAAACTATCTTTATGAAACTTACTGCTTTGGGCCGTGAAGAAAGTGAAAGTCAGATAACAGCATTCTAATGAAACGTCACGCAGGTCTATAAACGAATGCGTAATGTATCAGACGATCTATTTATCAGACAATATTGCTTGTTTGCTCCTCTTCATTTATTTGGAGAGTAATGGCTGGAATGGAGTGTATGTCCATGTTCTCTATTTTTAAGTGTAATATCTCCTAGGTTTTTTTTTTTTTTTTTTTTTTTTAGTGTTGGTTTGTCAATGAAGCCCTGTCACTGTTACGGATACTGGGCGCCGCGGGCAACCCAGATAACAAAAAGTGATTGAATCAACATTGTGATATTGTCAGGCTGAAGATTCCAATCAACATTGATGTCAGATATTGAAAAAAACATTGAAAGTGCTCGCTATGATCAACATGGAAATAACGTTGAATTTCCAATCAATTCTGACAATGAATCAACCTCGATTCAACTATGATATGACTAACGTTGAAAGAATGTAGAATTGCATCAACATTGATTCAACTATATATATGCATTGCATTATACATTGAAACAATGTTATTATTAAAGGGCCATTTCAACACTTTTCTACCTCCTCTGTATGTTTTTAATATGCCTCATTAAAAAATAATCACTTTATTAGTCTATTTATGGTATAGTTTAACAAGGAGCATGCCAAAGTAGTCTTCTAGTCAGTGATATCACTGCCATATGCCTGAATGGCAGTGATGTCACTAATAGACAAGTTTGGAGCAACCCCCACAGAACTGTAAAACACCAAATAGAGTAAAATTATTATTTTTTTTAAATGAGGCATATTAAAAACATTCAGACGAAGATTAAAATGCTGAAATGGTCCATACTGCAGTGGTTCTCAACCTTTTTATACAAAGACCCCACTTTACAGGGACATGTTTTGGGGGGCCCCATACTTGATTATAATTATTTCATAGGTGAATATTCGAAAATGAGTTGTGAGCTTGTAGATTGGCTATTTCCATTTTTTTTAAGAAACCAAGGTTGAGAACAGCTGCTTTACTGCATGCTCTATTTACAAATAAACAATGCCCCCCCCATGCCCCACCTCCCTGTCCCTCCCCCCCCCCCCCTGTCCCCCCCCACCTCCCCATCAGCACCATTGAAACAATGTCAATTCATTGTAGGGCAATTCAACATTGAAAATTCATCATCTATACTACATTGATTCAACAACAGTTTTTCAAACGTTGAAATGGTAACTGTAATTAAACATTGAATCAACATAGATTTTTCAACCTCAACCAAAAATAACCAATCTGACCAAAATCCAACATTGAATTAATGTCTTTTGCTGTCTGGGAAGTATTACCAAATATGAAACTCCTTATGTACCTAATTTACAGATCTAAGAAAAGTGGCGTGACACAATCATATTATCTAAACATCTATACAGCGCCCTCCATAATTATTGGCACCCCTGGTTAAGATGTGTTCTTTAGCTTCTAATAAATTCAGTTTTTTTCTAAATAATATAGGACCACAATGAAAAAAAGAGGAAAATCCAACCTTTAATTCAAGTGCATTTATTCAGTGGGAAAAAAATCCCACATTAAGAAATAATTCTTTTACATCAAATCATGTGTGCCACAATTATTAGCACCCCTGATGTTAATACTTTGTACAACCCCTTTTTTTGCCAACAAAACAGCACCTAATCTTCTCCTATAATGTTTCACAAGATGGGAGAATACAGAAAGAGGATCTTCGACCATTCCTCTTTGCACAATCTCTCTAAATCATCCAGCGACCTGGGACCTCTCCTCTGCACTCTCCTCTTCAGCTCACTCCACAGGTTTTCAATGGGGTTGAGGTCTGGGGACTGAGATGGCCATGGGAGGAGCTTGATTCTGTGTCTGGTGAACCATTTCTGTGTAGATCTCGCCGCATGTCGAGGGTCATTATCTTGCTGAAAAGACCCAGTGACGACCCATCTTCAGCTTTCGGGCAGAGGCCACCAGATTTTGATTTAAAATGTCCTGGTATTTCAAAGCGTTCATGATGCCATGCACCCTAACAAGGTTCCCAGGGCCTCTGGAAGAGAAACAGGCCCACAGCATCACCGATCCTCCCCCATACTTCACAGTGGGCATGAGATGCTTTTCTGCATACTCATCTTTTGTGTTCCGCCAGACCCACTTAGAGTGTTTGTTGCCAAAAAGCTCTATCTTGGTCTCATCTGACCAAAGCACACGGTCCCAGTTGAAGTCCCAGTACTGCTTAGCGAACTCCAGACGTTTGCGTTTATGATTGTGAGTGAGAAAAGGTTTTTTCCGTGCATGCCTCCCACACAGCTTGTTGGCATGTAGATAGCGCCTGATGGTTGTTTTGGAGACTTTGTGACCCCAAGATGCTACCATTTGTTGCAATTCTTTAACAGTGAGCTTTGGAGAACTTTTTATTTCTCTTACCATCCTCCTCACTGTGCGTGGTGGCAAAATAACCTTGCGTCCTCGTCCAGGCTTGTTTACCACTGTTCCAGTTGTTTTAAACTTCTTAATGATTCCTCTGACAGTAGATATGGGCAGGTGCAGGCGAGTGGCTATTTTCTTGTTGCCATTGCCTGACTTGTGAAGGTCGACACACATCTGCCTTACTTGAATGGTGTGTTCCTTTGTCTTTCCCATGTTGAAGAGTGGATAAGAGAAATGGCCTCTGTGTCACGTCATATTTATACCTCAGGAAACAGGAAGTGATGAATTACTAATTAAATGTTCCTAGATACTCTGATCAACTTTGTAAACTACTGTAGAAATGACAGAAATACTTCAATTACATTTATTTCCTAGGAATTGTTAGGGGTGCCAATAATTGTGGAATAGGTGATTTTATGAAAAATAATTATTTCTTAGTCAGGGATTTTTTTTTTTCCCCTTAAAATTCACTTGAGTTGAAGGTTACATTTTTCTACAGTTTTCAGTGTGAGAATATGCTTCTGCAATAAAAATTGAATTTATTTTAAGGCTTTTAACACATCTTAACCAGGGGGTGCCAATAATTATGGAGGGCACTGTACGTGTTGTTACATCAGTTTAACTCGTACGGACACAACCCAACATTTTTTCAATACCCGACTGCCAAAAGTGATCATGGGAAATTCCATGCTAGCATACCTGTACCTGTTTTAACCTTGTATGTCACTTCACATGGAGTCATCCTCTTGTTGGGTTTTAACAGTGTTATAAGATCCACCTTAATCTGTCTAAGGAAGCCATTTTCCAGAATTGTCTTTTCTCTGTTGCTCTAGTATCACTGTCTTGAGTGTTTCTTCTCCTGGCGCTGTTACAGAAAAATAAGTTGGAGTGTCTTCTTTGGGATCCCAGCAAATCAATTTGAAACATGATGGCTTCGAATCCCCCAGTGGAGAACGGGGATAGTATAAATGTACTGAATCCCATGCCTGAGGACGGGGATGCCCTGATGCCCCAGATGTACACAGTGGAAGAAGTCCTTCAGCAGGTCAATGTCCTTTCAAAGGAAAACAGGGACTTGAAGGGTGAGTGACCTTCAATTCATGGTCGCAATCTTCATCACACAGAGACCATTCCTTTATTCGTCATGGAAGTCGTGATAACGATGAGGATTTGTGGCCTTTGAAGCTTTTTTGACTCATTAAAATTTTGCAGTTTCCCAGAACTCTATCTGTAGCAGCCAAATGTGCTGCTACAGCCAAGGTGTAGTGGTCAAGTTGTACACTGGGTGGCGTCATTACCTGTACAGGTGCTTTTAAATTTATAGGCAGGAAAATAATTGTTGTGGTTAGGTGTTGATCCCGGCAGGTCAAAAGGTTTCGACCGCTACCGCTAAGTTTGCCATGTTGTTCGGTAGTGTATTTTTGGGCTTTTTTGGAAACGTTAAAAAAAAAACACCTAACGTGCAGGGCAAATGGTACAAAACAAACCCAGGTCAACAACACCCAACAACCTGACCAAACCTAAACACCTTGGCAAAACACCAGGTAATGAACCAGCACATTTGGCTGCTACAATTATCTATGGATAGTGATGTCTGCCAGTGGAATCCTGAAAAATGCTTTTTCAGCTTATTGCGCAGGATCACATTACAGGAAAAATTATGACTTTTTGTGAGTAGTTGTGCTATTACACTGTGGAGGACAGATTCTGAGCTGACATGAGGAGTGAGCATGAAATGTAGTATCGTACAATTATCAGTAAAAGAAAAAAAATGAGTCCTGCGCATTTAATGTCAGCTGGAAGTGAAGCCATGATACCCCTGATTTAAATTCATGCTGCAACAGAAGTTTGCAGAGCACTTTACGCCCTGTATTTGATGTATTTTCGATTGTAAAGACGTTTTTGCTGGGCAGGAGTATGTAAAGTTGAGGGGTGTGTCCAAAGTTTGAGGTGGGAGTAGCCTAGCCTGATTTTGTGGGTTGGTATTGGCTAGCGTTATAACTGTTGGAGAGGGGAGTTTTGCGGTCTCAAAAAGTTCCTTCCCAGTAACATCATAGCCTGAGAAAAGTTCTTGCAGACGTCAGATTTTTTGGATGAGATTTTTACTGGTGGGGGAATCACAGCCCATTTTGAGACATTGTGAACAGACCAGAATTTTTGTTGCGTAATGATGGTGAAAACACACTCAATTTGATCGTGCAGAACCATTAAAAGATAGAATGAGAACCAGTTTGATTTTAAGGTGACAGTAACCTCAAAGAATATTAGATGGCAGCAAGACTGCCATTTTTGTGAATGGTTTGTTGCATAATTTCATAATGTTAGAAATAAACATTATTGAAATAGCACAGCTTAGTACTCATTTTCAACATAAGAAATTTTACTTTTAAGGTGGAAACACAAACATAACATTTTTGCCTTTGAAGTCATATTGACTGTTCAAAAAGATACTCAATCAGTCATGATAGTTTCTTAACATTTCTTTTACAGAATCTGGGTACATTACATAATTTTTTGCAATATGCAGATGTTTTTGAAAACCTTATGACAAGTTAGTTTTATACCACTGTAATTTCACCGTACAGTTACTGTAATATCTGGGAATTTCCCAATATATTGTGAGAACTTTCTTTTCACTGGCAGTCTTCATTTTTTTAGCTCCGCTGTGATGATAGTCAGCAGTCAGCGGAGCTTTTCTAGCACCGAGTCGTCCGGCATCCTTCTGTCCGTCCGTCCGTCCGTCTGTCTGTCCGCATCAACTTTTCACTTCAAATTTGAATATCTCAAAAACTGTCTGATACATTTCTTTCTAATTTGGTGTGAGTCTTCCTTATGATATTCTGAATATTCACTGTGAAAATTAGAAAATTCTATGTCCCGGTTTTTGAGGAATTCAGCATTTTGGACTTAGAAAATCAGTGTTTGTGTCCATTTTTTCAGTCTTCCATTAATATCTCAAAAACTGTCTGATACCTTTTTGTCTAATTTGGTGTGAGCCTTCCTTATGATGTTCTGATGATCCCCTGCGAAAATTAGAAAATTCTACTTCCCGATTTTTGAGAAATTCAGCATTTTGGACTTAGAAAATCAGTGTTTGTGCGCATTTTTACCTCTGCTATGATGATAGTCAGCAGTCAGCGGAGCTTTTCTAATGCCAAGTCGTCTGATGTCTGTCTGTCTGCCTGTGTCTGTCTGTCCACCGTCAACTTTTCACTTCAAATTTGAATATCTCAAAAACTGTCTGATAACTTTTTTTCTCATTTGGTGTGAGCCTTCCTTATGATATTCTGAATATTCACTGTGAAAATTATAAAATTCTACGTCCCGGTTTTTGAGAAATTCAGCATTTTGGACTTAGAAAATCAGTGTTTGTGCTCATTTTTTTCAGTCTTTCATTAATATCTCAACTAAAGGGGCCTGTCGGCTCACAGAGATTCTCGTCGGTTTGATTTTGGATGACTGAAATGATCATATTGTTCTGGATCATGTTGTTCTGGATCATGTTATTCTGCATCATGTTGTTCCTCATCATTGTTCTGGATCATGTTGTTCTGGATCATTTTGGACTTAGAAAATCAGTGTTTGTGCTCATTTTTTCCAGATCATAGTTCTGGATCATGTTGTTCTGCAATGATCATCGTTCTGGATTAATTGTTCTGCATTATATTGTTCCAGATCATATTGTCCTATGTCATATTGTCCTATGACAGTGTTGGCAGGATTGTGACTGCTATATTTGTGATGTACTGGGGGTGAAGGGTATTTGTTGGTTGTTAGTATTGCTTGGTGGTAAGATGATTGAAATAAATGATTGCAATTTGCAATTTGGTTCTATTGTTATACTACATAAATTAAGACACCAAACTGGTTCACAGTATATTCTGGTTACCAAATGTGTCATAATAGTGTTCATATTGCAATAGTTTTCAAGGATTTCTGAAATGAAGTTATGACATGGACATTTCAGTCATCCTCAGCGGAGCTCTCTAGGCCGACAGGCCTCTTGTTCACCAAATGAGCGGAGTATAAATGATGCGGATGCAGATGGGGTAAACTCTACCTGTAGCGCATTAACAGGCCTTGACACGTTCCCCATTACAGAGGCCTTGAAGCAGACAAACGCCTCCATGAAGGAGAGGTTCCAGGGCCTGAGCTCCTGGAAGGAGAAACAGAAGGAGGAAAGGGAGTTCCTGGAGGGACGGCTGGACGAGGCCAAGGAGAGGGTGTCCGTTCTCACCAAGTGCAACGAGGAACTGAGGAAGAAGCTTCTGGCTCTGGAGGGATCTGAAGGAGCCGGGGAGGTGAGATCATCGCTGTCCAATCAGATCGCGCATGGAATTGCTATTGGCTCTTCCTCTGAATTCTGAGCTCTGGGACTGTTTCTGAATTTGAATGCACTGCCTGGCCAAAAAAAACCTGCCGTTTGGATTTGAGCAAGCAATTAAGAGCCTATGGTTGGATCGTTATTGCAATGATTAATTTCTTTCAGCTGGCAACAATTCTTGTAACCCTTACTGATGTCTTTGTGTAGCCTCTCATTGCTTAGCAACCATGTCAGACAATGTGTACTATGGTCGTGGAAAAGAAGCTTCTTTCAGAAGGGCTAAATTACCAGCCTGCATCAAGCAAATAAATCAACTATGGTGATTTCTGAAATTACAGGAATTGGGTTAAGAACTGCCCATTGCATTATAACCTCCATTTAAAGTTGTGGGGTGTGCAGGAGAAAACTTTACAAAGTGGTTCAGCCCTCCTGTCATCAATACAATATCTTGGCCAAAAATTAATGTGACATGTAATCTCTTGAAGGGTCCTCTCCAAACTGCTAAGAAAAAAGCTTTCAACAAGGAAAACGGTAAATATACTGTAAATCGGATGGAATGAGTTGTGGGTGACCTGAGTGTCAAATGAAGGCTTGCTCTTGCCTTATTCATAGCTTCTAATTCTCTTCTACTTTCTCAAAATATTACCACTGTCATAGCACTAATGCCATAAAAATATGTCTTCTCTCACAAAAAAAGAAATTAAAGTAACTCCACGGAAATAAATGTTGTGACATTGCTTATGGTCGTTGAGACAGTGCCGTGACGAATGTGCGCCATAATCCAAGTTAAAGGTAGTGCAACAGAATATTAGAGTGTGCAGCTATTTTTTTACCAGGCCTGATGTGTACTTTGACTGAGTAGTAAGTGTAGCAATAAATTTTATAACCACTTAAAATGGGCGACAAAATAAAGCTAAAACTACTTTGCAGTAGTTTTAACCCTTTAAGGTGTAATATCCCCAGTATGTGCACTGAACAGGGGTGTGGAACTCTGGTCCTCGTTAGACCACAGTGTCCCAGGCTTTTGCAGTCTTGTTTCAGTCAGCAACACATTAGTGCCTTTACAGCTAGGTGGGTGGACTCATTAGCCTATTAGTGACTTAAAGTAATCAATAAGGTTAGAAATTCACAAAAAACAGCAGACACTGTGGCCCTTCAGTATTGCAGTATGGTACCCCTGGGGCACAGTGTTCTTAACTGAAAATTTGAATGCTGATGTAGCCATTACTGCTGATTACCTAAACTAACTCTGAAGCGCTCTCTTTTGGTTGTAGGAAATGATTATAAGAAAAATCTACTCTGTGAAGAAGTGTGGAAACGATGACTAAGCTTAAAAAAACAAATATGAATTTGGCATCTACTTTATCATCACCGATCACACCCAAACCTGGAATGTTCAAACTGAACCATGCACATACTTGAAGTATGCTCGAAGGTTACTCATGCTGCCATCTCGGCAGAGCGCAGACTATTCACTGTTTGCCTCTGAAACGTGTACCTGTCAGCCAGCGATTCTTTACACAGTTCGGTCACGGTGCTGGCGAGAACAGCCCAAGCCCAGACACCTAGTTCATTTAGAAAGTAACTGACACGTGCCAGGATGGCCAGTAAGAGTCGCATGTGCAATTAATAATGCTAATCCAAGGCGAGTCTCTCCCTCCCATATCCCTGAGCAGCACAAAACCAATTATGCTCTGCTCTTGGCTATTTTAGTTTTAAGTGTGGCTTCATACTTGTAATCAGGGGTGTTGCTGGGCATATCTATCATTGGCTGTTCTTTAGCCCCCCAAATGATGTGCATTATTACTGTAAATAAACCATAATTTGGGAGAGCATTGCATATCTGACCCCCTAGAAAAGACGTAGCCTCGCCATCCATAAACATCGAGTGACACCCTTGCTTGTAGTGGAAAGCAGTGGGATTCCACAGCCCTCTCTTTTCTTGTAATTAAAAAAATACAATGCGGAATCAGATGCCCCCTTTATACCATGCATTGAAATGCATCTTTATCCAGATTGTATATTAGTTTGATTTAACTTGATTACATTTTCACCTGGTATTATTATATTATGGATCTCAAGCGTCCAGATTGACATTCGATGGAGATCCAATCCCTCTGTCTACTTTGACCGCCACATTCTCCTTTCATTTGCAAAGGTCAAGAAAACAACAAAAAAAAAAGAAAGGTAATTCGTAGAATGACGACTTGCCGAAATCATGCGCAGATCTCTGAAACGGAATGAACAGAATGGAGTTGGTTTCAAGTCTCTCACTGTAATATTAGCAAAATTATGTACCAAAATGTGGTTTTAATGTTTTTGGTGACCTTGACCTTTACTTTTGACCAAGGGACTTAAAAGAAGTATAGGCTTCTGGCGATGAACCTCCTCTATCATATGGTGAAGTTACATGAACATAAAGGATATGGAAAGGGTAAAAAAGCGTGTTACTAATAAACAGACAGACAAACATACAAACAGACCACTAACGCAACTGACTGTATATCGTAGATTTCAGCGAGTAATAATAAAATAAATTTAAAAATATAACGATGAGGGGGGGAGAACCGGCCGTTCAGCCCAACTAGGCTAGCCATTTTCCTTTTACTAAAGTGAATCTAACACTACAGATACTCCATGACTAAATGGTATCAAGCACTCAGTTAAGCCTGCTCTTGCAAACTCCCAAGGTTTCTACCTCAACAATATGGTCAGGCGAGCTATTTCACACTGAATATAAAAGATTGCTGTCATTCCTGAAGCTGCGCTATATTTTATGGCAGGGCTCCCCAAATCGCAGTCCTCGAGGGCCAAGGACTGCCGGTTTTCCACCCTCCCTTTACCTGGGAGTCAGGTGTGATCACAGTCTAGCGAGTGGCAACAATTCTTCATTGAGATACGTGGAAGGAGAGAAAACCAGGACTGGATTTGGATTCAAGAGGCAGATTTGGGCAGCCATGATTGTACGGACTTTTACTTGCTTTCTGAGGCAGCAGTTCTGCTGTGGTCAGTGTTACCTCTGTCCAGAGGATGATGCGGATGCTGGAACGCAGCGAAAACTGGTGGGAGGGCATTGTGATGGGGATCGTTACAGATGAAGAGTAGGTGTTAAACCTATGATTGTGCAGTGTGGAGCTCTTGATTTTATTCGCTGAAGACTGCGACCGATGCCATCCAGAATAGACACGACCACAGGGTTGTTATATGCAGAGTGAAATTGCATTTGCATTTTCCCTTGTGCTCAATGTGGTTACAGTGCATCCCTGGTCACCTCCAGGTGTGGTTTAGTCGATCGGATCATAATCCGTCCTCATTGTGTCTGGTGCATTTAAACCTTGGTGAAGCACTATCCTATTGCAATCCGATCACCCAAAACACATTTCGATGCGAGACGTAAAGGGTGTCGGTCAGCGAGTGGTTTTTCTTTCGTTAGGGGGAGGTCGGGCGCTGCAGTGCGGAGGTTGAGGCGCTGAAGGCCCAGGTCGCCCGGTTACAGGCGGAGAAGAGCGACCTGGTGGCCATGAACTCGGAGCTGCAGCTGAAGATGAGGCCCGGCTCTCCGGAGGATTCCTTTGTCGAGATCAGGATCGCAGTGAGTCACCGCACGCGTTCACTCGCGCACGACCACCCTCTCTCCCAAACCATTTTCACCAGGCTTTATCTTGGGATTAGATTGCTTTCAGTGAAGTACGGTCAAAGAGAAAAACTTTGACTTGGTCAGCGGCAGTGCGGTGCTGCAGTGGGTAGCACTTTCACCTTGCCGTGAGAAGCTTGTGGATTTGATACTTGTCTGAGGGCTTTTTGTGTGGAGTTAGAATGTTCCACCCTGTGCTTGTGTGGGTCTCTGTAGTGGTTCTTCCGTTTTTCGCCCATTGTCCAAAGACATGAATTTCAGGCTAAGTGGAATCGTTAAATTGATCCAGCCCCCATGACCCTGACCAGGATGCCAGAATAACTTAGATACTGGGTACTGGCTGCCTGTCTGTTTGACAAGTTTGCTGTTCCATTGTTGGAGGTCGTCCCATGGTGTCAGAAGTCTATTGTGCAACACCCAGTCAGAAATTGCAGTGACGTATTTTAGCCACTTGTTTGTGGAGTTTTTTATTTTTCATTTGAAAAAATCAAAAGCTCTGCCAGGATGAAGAGGATGTGTTTACTGATTAAAGAAAATATTTGTGGAATCAAAAACTTTGTTGCTTTTCTTACCTTACTGTGTATGCTTATCTTTGCCTGAGAGCAACTTATTCAGTGCAGTCCATTCAGTTTGCATTTCAATTTTTCTCATCTTGTGACTAATTCTCACGTGATCATTAATTTCATAGTTTTTTTGAAAGTCTTTGAAACGGGGAATGATGATCAATACACAAATTCCGGAATTCCAAGCCCTTGTCATGAGCAATGCAGTAGATTTTAGTTTCTAAAGTGTTCATACGTTATACTGTGCTTCTTCTTTTCCCATCATCTGATCAGCTTCTGTGGTAAAAAAAAAAAAAAAAAATATTAATTGGAAAGATAAAATGACATTTTCACGTCTTTGATATTGCGTGATGAATTGCATTCATCTTTTGAAACTGGCCTGTGTGATTCAGTTTGTATTTACAGTACCAGTCAAAAGTTCGGACACTCTTTGCTAATGTCACAGCACTCTGTTTTTAGATAAATTTAACCAGCTGAACTTTTCTGTATAATCTCAACTGGACTCTGGTAAGAGGTAAACAGTCAGAAGTTAAAAGAGAATAATTTACTTGTTTGAATAGTGTCCAAAATTTTAGAATTCTCAAAGAAGCTATATTTTGCAAAATAAGCAGACAAACAAGCTCTTTCCATTTTCCAACAGCCGCATTAAAGACAAACTATTTTGGAACTTATTGGGCAAAAAAGTCGATGAAAAGCAAACCACAAATGCAGCACATCTTTGGGAACTTAGACAGCCGCTCAGCAGCAAACTCAGTATAGCCATATAACTCCTCTAGTAAAGAAAACATGTGAGTATGCTCTGCAAATATGACAGAAAATGCTGGTTAGTTTGATGGATTTAAGAATTAGATCTTTTGGGGGGGCAAAATAAACATTAGCTATTTCTTTATTAAACATGTCTTGTAAGAAAAATGTGGGTATGTCCAAACTTTTGACTGGTACTGCATATTACCAATTCTAGCTTGTTCTGCAAATAAATTATTTTTGGTGTGTATTGGTCATGGGAAGATGACATTCTCTGAAGATGACATGCTTAGCTGATGGGTTTTTGCCTCTGAGAGCTGTGATTCATTGTCCATATCTGGCTAGCAGTGGTGTCCACGGAGACTGTTTATCTGATGGCTGGCTGTGGTACCTGGTGACGTGAGCTGTAGCGAGGAAGGATGCGCATGAGAGGGCTGTAGCCCAGAGCTTCAGGGGAAATGAGTCGTTGGGCTCGGCTGCTAGTGACTGGTTGCTATTTACAGGTTAATTAAAGCTCACTGCCGTGTGTGGGGAAAATTACCTCTTGTTACCCGGTGGTGTTCGTTAAGGGTGGAAGACAATTGAAATAAAGACTTGACCAGATTGTGATTGAAATATAGTAAATTTATAACAGACAAAGAGTAAAAATTACAAACTGTAACAGAGGGATGTTCTCAGCCACAGTTTGGAGAGCGCTCTGCCTGGGCGTTGCCCGGGCATCAGTTCTTATAATCCACAGTCCTTTAGCTATACATCAATTGGCTGTAGATCTGTCAATAACCGTAGTCTAATCAGCTCCCACCTTTCTTCATAGTATTGTCCAGTCTACTTTGGACAGGTCACTGAGAGGCGGTTACGGGATACCTGATGCCACTTTGGACTGCGCTTTAGGCGTTTTCTTTCTTGGCAGAAACTGTGCGTTCCTGAGCCACTCTTGACCTTGGTCCTCTGTACAGTTCCTCTCACACACAGACACACATTCTGGGTAAATAGGTTTATAAGCTTTGGGGTATTGACATAAAAGATGTTTTAAGCAGTAAAAGATAATAATAATACAAAGGATGTTTTGATAATAATACTGATGATAATAAGATGATAAGAATACAAAAGATGTTTTGTATTATTCCACAACTCCCTCCTTTGGCCCCATTTTATGGGGGCAACACTAAAGTGCTGAAGCGATTACATTCTCACCCTTTTGTGCTGTGAGCACCTACATTACATATTGCTATCAATGGGGTGATTGCATTAGCATCCTATGAGCGAAGCAAAACCTGACCTCCAGGCTCTACTTGACCACTGGGACCCCTCCTTGGGTGCCCCCCTTCACCCCTTGACAGCTCAGGGATCCACATGACCATGGCTTGGCCATGATGCCAGTGGAGGTCGGCTTGGCTAGTTGCCGCCCAGCGCCTGCTCCAAGCGAAACCCTTTAGTCCTACAGCAAATCTGCATATTCCGCATTTTAATTTTACTTCATATGTGCAAGTGCACTCATCAGCCACTATCACGGAATATGGATCTAGCACATGAGCACATGAGCACACTCTAACGTCATAAATTTACGAAGCCAATACCCTTCATCCACTCAAATCTCATTCACACTCCTCCTCAGACAACCCCAGAATCTCCCGGCAGTAGGCTCGCTGAAATTCAGGATCAGTCAGAAGTTGTTTTCTGAGGTTAGGCAGGTCTGGGCAATACTTCTCCGCCCACTTCCAGCAAGCCCAACCTGCTCCTCCGCCTTGTCCATGTTTGCAGTAGGGATTTCCAATGGGGCAGTTGGGCGTGTAGGGTTCTGGAGGACACACCCACTCGTCACTTCCTGTCATATTCCCGGTCACCTGTTGGTACAGTAACATAGTCGCCTCGTTGGGCGAGGTTAGGGCAAGTCCCCCGGCCTCCAGGCCTACGGGGTCATCTCAGTACTCCTCTAACTCAATATCTTCATACCCCCCCTCCATTTGGAGGGGTCAGTACCTGATTGATTATTACATAAATCAAATTAAAATGTGTTCTCACTGTCCGGGTCCACCTTTAAAATTACCTTGGCTCCATAGCGGTCTGAGTTCACTGTAGCTGCGTCTGTTGCCAGTACCAAGGCCAAGATTACTATAGTACTTGCTATTTTCACGTTACTTTTGGGACATGCATTGAAGTTAGTCTTGTCCGTGTTTTCGGTAATGTATGTGTGTTAGGACCCAACGATGTATATACTGCAAGACCAGGCTGGTGAATGCTCCTCCTGCTATTAGTCCTCCTACTACTGCCGCAGAACCATCAACATGTCTTTCATGAATTTTAGTGTGGTGTAGGTGTCGAAGGGCATCTTTCTGAGTGCGTTCAGCGATAGCAAAGCGCCTACTAGAAGTAAAGAAAATCCTACTAGGAGAGCTAATCCCTCCTTTCCTATTCCTAGCCACAATTCATTACGTTTCCTCACCCTCCTTCGATTCTCCATCTCCATCTTCCTTGTTGATGTCCTAGAATGACAACAGGTTACTTCTTACCTGCTCTAGTGACCACTCTGGCGGTCTTGCTTTTGCACAGTGTGCAAAATGATGCCAGGTCTTATCTCCCTCCTTTTTCGACCAAGAACGGCGCGGTCGGAAACCTCAGTGATCTTGAATGGTCCCGCCCAGATCGGTTCGTCCCAGCGTGGACGGCCTGGTGTTTTAACGGACCCAGTCGCCAGTGGTCACCCCTGGGGCCAGGGTGCCGTTGTCCTCGTCTCCTGTGGAATTTGCTGCTTGCACCTGGCGAGAGAAGCTTAGTCATGTTGCCCAAAGCCCGCATATAATCTGACAAATCTGTTTGCAGCACGGCTGCGGTGGGGACCATGTTAGGGTCTCTTGGAGGCCCAAGCATGGGCCTCCCAGTAAGTAATTCATGTGGTGAAAGAAACGTATCCTTTGCTGGTTGCTGGCGCATAGAGTATAGTGCCAGTGGGAGGGCCTCAACCCAGGTCAAATTAGTGGAGTACATGGCTTTTGCCAGTTTTGCCTTCAGGGTTCCATTAGTTCTCTCCACTAATCCTGCTGATTCTTAATGATTTGTACAATGCTTTTTCAGTCCTATTCCTAATTTTTGCTCCCATGTGGGTCAACACTTCATTCCTAAATTCTGACCCATTGTCACTATACAATGTCTTTGGAATTCCCCACCTAGGAATAATTTCTCTACTCAGGATTTTGCTACTGTGATTGTATCTATAGCTTCTACCCCATTTAGAAAAAGGTCATATCAGTACTAATGCATACCTCTTCCCCTCACATGGTGTTAAATGTATGAAACGTGGAATGGCCCAGGGGGTGTAGGGATTGCCCCCTTCTGTACTACTACCCATCTTTGTCATGTTGGACATTTCTTAGAAATTTTTTTTAGTAAATAAGTGATAGTAACTTTGCTCTATTAACCCCTTGGTCCCTCCTCTTGGTACATGGCACTGCCCATGCACCAAATCTGCAGCAATATGGAAGAGGAATTTTGGCAATATAGGTTTACCATTGGGTCCCATCCACCTGTCATCAGTGTGTTGTGTTCCATGTGATGTCCATTGACATTTTTCTTGTGGGGGAGCAGCATCATGCTCTGCTCACAGCAGGTCACATGAAATTGAGTCTTCAGATTGGTGTAATAGCCCCACAAGAGTGTGTTTGGCTGTTGCCCTTGCTCCTCTGTCTGCAAAGGTGTCAGCCAAACTGATTGGATCAACATGTTTGGTGTGCAAAGGGTTACAATTAACACAGTTTCATGAGTACAGACAGCATATCCAACACATGGTTTGCCTTTATCGACTCTTGACGCCAAACCATCAACAAAGTATTCAATCTCAGGATTTGATAGAGAGGTGTCCTTGAGTCCAGGACATGCAGTATTATTAGATAGGACTTCTTTGAAACAATGGGAACAAAACTTTTTTTTTTTTAAATTTATTTAAAGAAACATAATCAACAGTTTATTGCCATATAATTCTGCAGAATGAGAGTGCAAACAGGGACTCTATGTCCACAGCAGTCAGAGGTTGGTTTCTGCTGAATAATTTCAACAAGCAATTCTTATATGGGTCATTCCATGAAATAGAGAGCCAGACACCCTGCATTTTTTACAGGACTATATGTTTTACAAACTTGGATGCCACCTATAGAAAATGCCATGCATGAAGGCCAGAGTATATATTAAAAAAGCTAACAGAGGCAATATAATTGGTCTTCTGAAAAAGATAAATAAATTTAAAAAAAAAAACTGCATGTCTGAAAAACTTGTGGATAAAAGTGTCCAACCCTGACATTCATTGCCTTCTGACTTTGAATGTAAAATTCTACGAATTTTTAAATAAAAGTCTGGCGGAAATGGCATTTGTTCTTAACATCAATTCCAAGTGACTAGCCCACAACGGCAATTAACTGGGAAATCCAGATGTATAACACTGCAACTAGCGCTTAAAATATTGTTGCGAATGTAACTCATGGTGTCCTGAAAAGTTACGTTGAAACAGTGCTGAGAAAACCCAGGAAACATAATATATTATCTAGATTTTTGTACCAACGTGTTGATATTAATCTGTTGCATAACCGTCCAAAATATTATCTCAGAAAACATATGGGTTTTATAAAATTCTTCTTTTTTGTGGAGCAAAATTTTTTCGCGTCATCATATTTTCCAAGTTACGTTCAACACGAGCCGCGGCTCGCTGTCTGATCTGCTGTCCCCTTGGGGTCTCACAGTGGTCATACAAATGGATTTCCTGTCTAACCTCCTACTTCTCATTCGGGAACCAGTCTATCGTCTTCATGAAGAAAGCTGAGCAGGTTAGTATTTTTGTGTCCCAGAAAGTTACGTTCGAATGAAGTGACGTTCAATCACTAAAATCTTTTGGTAAATCACCGATATTCAACACAAGTATGTTTTCTATAGGGATTCATAGGCCTGTCGTTTCACGTGTTTTAAGGAGTGGTGCATCGTTTTTTGGTCGCGGAAGTTAATTTGGATTAATTAATTACAGAAAAAAATAACGCTTAAAAAAAAAATAACGATTTAATCGCAGTTCCCTCATTTCTGGCACACCGGTAACACTGATGCACACACTTTAGCCCGGTAGGTGGCGTTAATGCACCCCAAGTCTTAAAATGTTGAATAAAAAGGCTATAATTGCACTTGGGAGTTTGCACTAATCAGTGAATGTAGTACACAGACTAAAAAAATGCACTGATAATTATAGATGAAAAATAAACATTTTTGTTGTTTAAGATCACGTCTATTCATTGATTCAGTCGTCAACCAAAATTTATTTGAATTGCAAAACTTTTGCTTATTGTGTCAAAAATTGGTATTTGATAAAAATGTGATTAATCGAGATTAATTAATTACAAAGCCTTTAATTAATTAGATGGATTTTTTTTAATCGGTCCCACCACTATTGTTTACATGTCTACCTGCACCTCTCATCCATATATTTTCCCAATGAAAGTGACACTCGGCAGTTAGGTGTATTTTTGTGGGGGTTGTGGCAAACCCAGCTGGGACATGGCCAGTCACTGCTGTTATTGCGCCCATGTTGCGTTCAATACACTTTGGCGAAAGAAAGGATAAATTTTTCTAAATAAAAAGAATTTTGATGGAAGTTGTTCGTAAATGTGAAACAGGCAATTTAGCCTATTTTTTTTAATAAATGTTGCACAGCAAATGTAGGGTTGCTTTTTGTGAAGTTCCTGTATTTCAGCCCAGAATTGTGTTGAATGTTTAACTGCATGCTCCTGCTGAGGAATTGAAATCAACAAATTCATCCTGTTGACCATTAGTTGTACCATTGTAAATTGAATCATTAGTGATTTCCAATATCAAAAAGGGCGTAGGATGAAGACAGGTGATGCATTTGCTAAGTCGAGCATTTTTCATGCCCATGTTACATTCGCAACATTTGTCATGTGGTACAATCCAGATGACAAATTTTGCATTTAGCAACTAGTCTACTCTAAAATATTTTCAGAGCTGATGTGTACTTACATGGGCTGCCTTCTCATTTATATTTTGTCCAGAATATTGCATTTGTTCCGTCCTCAGATGAACATGACCAATGAGCGACTTATCAAAGCCCTGCCAAACATGTTCAGACCTTAGAGCACAACTGGGCATTGCCAAACTGCTGGTTTGTTTTAAGTTTGTTCTCTGTTATACTAATTGAACAAGTTGAGACTTTGTTATATTTTGAAATAAAATTTTTATTGCATACTTTTGTGTTAGTTTTGTGTCCTTGTTACATCGGCAACGCTGAACATTCAACACCTTGCCTCTTGCATCCCACAGTAGATCTTGCCATTTAACTTGTTTCACATTTTGACTCATGGGAACGCCAACAAAAGTGAACCAGTACTTGAGCAAAATCTTTTGTTTCAAATTTGAACAGTCATGTCACACTTTGGCTCTCTTTTTCATGGAATGACCCATACCCTTCTAGCTAGGCATCCTTCAAGCAATCAATCACAAAATTACACAAACATTTTATTCTTTGAAAATTTCTGCTCTAGGGATGCGCTTGGAGGAGTCACATCTTGTGCTTAGGGGCTCAGTTTCAAGGCCTGGTACAGATAGAAACAATTCTGTTATCTTGCTAAGTTGGGACATTTCCCAGACATGAGTCCATAACTCCTATCCAGGTGCATGCACCCTCCCATCTGTACTTTCCCACAGACAGTTTTTCAGAGCCTGAAGCGGAGAACAAAATAAGCATTGACATTTCTAGTGTATATATATATATATATATATAGTATATATACTATATATATTATACTTATTATATAAGTATATATTATTTTGTTTTTAAGCAGTAAAACTATAATGTAATAAAATCTAAGTGCACTTAACACTATTTAGAGGAATTATAACAGTAACAACAAAAAATTCCTTCAGCAACATTAGTCAAGTCAGGTCTATTTATAGAGAACATTTAAAACAACGAAGTTGAATCAAAGTAGTGTACAATGATAATTGGCAGATAATAAAATGGGGAAACTAAAACATCTATAAAAATCAATAAATCTGTAAAACGAAATCAAGCAAAAAAGAGTGGATGGAATTCACTTAGATCCTTTCTTTACCTGCTTAATAAATCCCAATTCAAGAACTTTGTCTTGTGTATTTTCGCTTGGTCTGAATGTGTTTTACAAAATCATCAATTTCATTGGAATTGTTTGCAATACACTGCCTTGTCGATCACAGTGCATGTGCCACCTTGATAAATTAATTTTATTTAAAAATTCATAATTACTAAATTTGCTCATCCTTGCTACTGAGCTCCTGTCAATTTTGCATTAATATTTATTTATTTATTTATTTTTGCAGCATGTTCATGATTTGGTTTTTTTTTCAATTAATTATGATTGAGCAATCCGCCTCTGTCTAGGGTTCCACTAAAAGCATGGAGGAGATGCACAGTCAGGGCTTATTAGCCCCAGCCATAGTGTCAATTCCCCATATCCTCAGCAGAACCGGGTGGAGTTGTTTTTAGACTGTGTTACAATATGCAATTTTTTTTTTTTTTATTATTCACAAAAAATGGGTACGTATTGAACATTCAACTGTAATAATTTTTCTGTTGGGCTCCCCAGCACATAAAGGTAAACAATCATCCCAAATCTGGTCAGCTCAGTCAGTCAGTCAGTCAGTCAGTCAGTACCTTTTATTCGAAAGTCCCTGTCCTTCTCACTACTAGTCAGAATAAAAGATTTTGTCAGCCTAATCAAAAATAAATTTAGAATGTGATCACGTTATTGGTCGACTTTTCAATTATATGGTGGTCCACCTTTTGAATTTAGTCTTGTGTTAATACTCCGAATTGGATTTCCCCAAATTTATTTTAGAACTCCGCAGCTGAATCTTAGCTGGCCAGCAAATCACTTTCAGATTTTTTTCATTCCTTATCTTCTGCAGTGAGTCCTCTGTGGAAAAGTTTCAATTGAATGAGTTAGATGCATACAACAATGAACAAAAACTTCATCAACATAATTTTGCCGTTTTTCCACTCGCTTGGATCCTTTCCTGTAGAAGTTAAAAAAAAGATTAAGGTTATCATGCCCTCTTAGTTTTTTCCCATGTAGAATCACTGGTTGATAGTCCCTGTTTGAAATGGAGAAAAGATTTTTCATTAATTCATTTGCATTTCTTCGGACAGGAAAGCTTCCAGTCACATTTGCTCAATCACAATGCATCATTCTCTGTTCTCTGACTTCTGCATGTTGACCTTTCACTTATCTGTGCTCCCTAATCTGCTTCGGTCAATAAGGCTCCATTCCTCAATTGTTTTGACTCTGCATTCCTCCATCTAAAAACCCATCCAGTCTCTAATCCCACAATAGTTCACTTGATTTTTTATTTTATTTTTATAAATCTAATATGTACCATTAAATTTCATATTATATTTTATATTTCCAGGTACTTCTCTGATCTTTTTTCAAATATCAATTGAAAAATTTTCAATACTTGAGAAACCTCTGTATCAATAAAATTTGGCACAGAGTCTCTTACTATATACAGTGTTAAACAGTACTTTGGCAAATTTTGAACACACAGTGTTATTCTTGTTTGTACTTTTCCTTCATTTTCTTCTCTGAGATATGCTTCTAGCACACCAATCTCACACAGTCTAATTATTTACAGAAAACTGCTTATATTTTCTAGCTCTTTACAATTTTGCAAATATTGAACAAATTCAAATGGTGCAATTACTTCACGCTCATAGAGGATATTAGTAGTGGTTTTCTCAGCAATGAATTACTTCCGCCAAATATTAGAGCATTTAAATATTGGACTTTGTCCTGCATCTCAAAGCAATTCAGTTAGCCACATTAGAAACACTTTATCCACGTTCATGTAATTGACGTTCAATTATTACTTCCTCTAAACTTCCCTCTGTTTATAGTTACTGATCGTTCAAGAAGGGCATACGCTTATTGAATCAAGAAATAGGGACTTTTATTTGATTTTCACAAGGAATAATTATTCTGCTCACTTCTACCAACTTTGTCCTTTTACAACTCCACAGCCATTAAAATGGCTAAACTCCCCGCTCTCTGTTTACCATCCAAATTAATTCCACTTACTTTAACCAACCACAGCCATTAAAATGGCTAAACTCCTGCTTTAACCGACTCCACTTACACCAACTTCACTTACTAGGACCAACTAATTTCACTTACTCTGACCAACTTCACTTTTTACCAATCCTGCAATTACTCTAAGAATTCCATAAAATACTGTAAATATAGGCTAATCAACGGGCACCTGAAATTAATCTTGAATGAATGCTAATTTTATTGTGGACCTCTATATGAGCACTTCATGTAATAGAATGACAACTGTATTCAATCTAACAAAGACAGAACTAACAAATATGCCAGCAATGCAGTTGTTTACAGACACTCACAGAGTTCGGTTCATTCACATTGACTTCCACACACACAATCTGAGCTCAGCATACACACACATACACCTCAGCACTTAAAGCACCTGCCAACAGCACTCGAAAACATTCCTTGCTCCATTCCCAATTCACTCACTGCCACCACCAGCCTGGATTTACAATAATATACACTCAGGTCCTGATCTCTACATGCACAGTCCAATGGCCAAGTCCTTTATTGGATATTTTATTGTTATGTGACCTTTATATTTCTCCTCTCTTTTCTTTTGTCACATACACGTGTGTATTATCTTCCTAGGCGTCTTTGATGGATCTCCCAGATAGGACCTCTAGACCGTTCAGAACTCAGTGGCTGACGTCCCCCCACCTAACCTATTAAGTCCTTCAGATCCTACCGTGTCCACCCGCCGCCCTACGTTTCAAGTTAAAATATCCCTTGGGTATTTACCTGGCCTTGTGACGGATTTTTTTTAATTTTTTTTATTTTTATGCCGTCGCCACGCCCGTATTCACTTCTTATCTCACTTATCACCTAGGACTTTTGTTCAGACTAGTCTTTAGAGTTGGGTATTGGAATGCGATACAGGAAACCAGAATAGAATATTACCCTGTGTCTGCTACTGAAATCATACAAAAGTATAATAATATAATTTTATACCTTTCCACAAACGTCAGACACTTCGTAGATTCTGCAGATTAAAAAGCTTCTGCCTACCTCTCTCTCTTATGACCGGTCGTGAAGTGTCTGGCGATTGTCGTCAAGGCGTTGTCCAAATTCTGACCGAAGTTTTCTGGTCAGACCCCAAGAATCTTCCCCCCACGCCGGGAGTCACCAGATTTGTGGGGAAAATTACCTCTTGTTACCCGGTGGTGTTCGTTAAGGGTGGAAGACAATTGAAATAAAGACTTGACCAGATTGTGATTGAAATATAGTAAATTTATAACAGACAAAGAGTAAAAATTACAAACTGTAACAGAGGGATGTTCTCAGCCACAGTTTGGAGAGCGCTCTGCCTGGGCGTTGCCCGGGCATCAGTTCTTATAATCCACAGTCCTTTAGCTATACATCAATTGGCTGTAGATCTGTCAATAACCGTAGTCTAATCAGCTCCCACCTTTCTTCATAGTATTGTCCAGTCTACTTTGGACAGGTCACTGAGAGGCGGTTACGGGATACCTGATGCCACTTTGGACTGCGCTTAGGGCGTTTTCTTTCTTGGCAGAAACTGTGCGTTCCTGAGCCACTCTTGACCTTGGTCCTCTGTACAGTTCCTCTCACACACAGACACACATTCTGGGTAAATAGGTTTATAAGCTTTGGGGTATTGACATAAAAGATGTTTTAAGCAGTAAAAGATAATAATAATACAAAGGATGTTTTGATAATAATACTGATGATAATAAGATGATAAGAATACAAAAGATGTTTTGTATTATTCCACACGTGTGAGGACGATGGCCAGGCCACTAATGGCTGCTGTAGCAAAACACAGGCGCTCCAGGGCTGTGTTCCTCTTCTGTTGTCACGTATCTTTACCATGTAGCTCTTTTCAGGCTCTCACTTAGACTTTAAGGAACATGGCTGTTTGAAATGAATGACTGGTTTTTAATTTTCAATATGTCGCATGCGACATGACATGTCAAACAGGGAATTGAAAATACGAAGCAGGGCAGCTCCTTTGTTCATTATCTTTCGCTACGAGATACCGAAGTCTGATTAGATATGCAGAAGAAGCCCTGAGCGCTAATATAAGTTTTATTAATCGTATTAATTTAATTCTGTTCTGACAGATTTTTGCTCCCTCATACATTTTAATAGAAATTTTATTGAGTCCTGCATTTATTATCATTAATGCCAATTTTTTTGATTGAGTAGATGTTGTACTCAGTCATTTCAATTGCTTGCACAAACAATGCATTTACTAGTATTACTTTCACACTGACTACATGTGTAGTATTATGTATATAGTTTTAGAAGCGTTGCCATTTTTTATGTGTTTTGCAATTTGAACAATATATGAAATAATTCAAGAATTCACTTTACTAAATTGTTCATTTTGTTCCACTTAATGTCTGTATGATTTCACTTTTTGCAGGACGGAGGAGTGCATGTGACAAAAGATATGCCAAACGGGCAGAAAGACTCACCCACGTAAGATTCACCTTTTCTCTGCTCATGAACGGATAATAGTCACAAGGTCATCGGTCCAGTTTTGTAGATTCATATTTAGTCTGATCCTTGACTGAATTGTATCCTGAATGTAGTCAATCTGTACAAAACTCAATTTAATCCAGGACTTGGCTTATTCTGCGTGTGTGAAACTGGCCGTTTCTTTATAACTAGTGGTGCACTCATTCAAAATGTGCTTGTTCGGAATGGGCTGATTGCATGGCTTCCAGTATTACTGTTTACGGCTTCCTTTAGAAGCACTCAGTGAAACATAACTCAAAACTGCACTTCTTTGGGTTTTCTACTATGCACCCGTCAAGCGTGAAGTCGATCGGATGAACAGTTGTCGAGAAAACGGAAGGACGGACAGACATACCTAACAGACAGTCAGAGGCTCCTTCCATTTTAGATTTTCTCCTACAACTGTACTACAGAAGTACAGCAGCCATACCACAATTCAATCTGCTCCAGCTGCGTGGCTGAAGCTAAGCAGGTGTGGGCTTGGTTAGTATTTGGATGGGAGACCGCCTGGGAAAACCAGGTTGCTGCTGAAAGAGGTGCTGGTGGCCAGTAGGGTGCGATCTTCCCTCTGGTGGAATAATCCCCAATGCCCCAGTGCAGTAACGGGGACATTGTACTGAAGGGGAAGCCGTCTTTCAGATCAGACGTTACAATGAGACCCTGACTCTCTGCGGTGATTAAAGATACTATGACACTCCTCGATTAGAGTAGGGGGTTCCCTGGTGTCATGGCTAAATTTCCAACCTGGCTCTTCCACCTGCCACCTAATCATCCCCTGATCTAATTGGCTGTGCAAATCGCCCTCTCCCTCCCCACCTCAACCCCCAGGACTCCCTTGAAAAAGAGATTTCAATCTCAGCAGGACTTCCCTGGTTAAATAAGGGTTAAATAATAAAAAAAAAATGCTATAGTGTGCAGGTCACGTTAAATAAAAAGTGAAATACTGCAACTGCTTGGGGGTCAATTTTTAATGTAAACTCTAGTATTTTTAATAATGCACCAGGTTATAGAGTTCCATCTTTGCACAATTTGCAGCATTAGTTCTGTGAAAATCTCTTTCATAACCAGGCAAAGTTGGTGTTAACACTGAAATATCTCTGAATAAATTGATATTGAATCGAATCAGAAATCTAATCGGGAGCTTGTGAATCGGAATCAAATCAATTCAGAAAATCAGTAGCGATACCCAGCCCTATTTAGTTAGATGCTAACTGCGGGTCTCACAATGCTGTGCTCCTTTAAGGACCAAGCGTAACCCTACTTTCTCCCGACTGGACTCTGAGGAGCTGACGGTGAGTCAGCTGCTGCAGTCCCTGAGGAAGGAGACCCAGAATGTGGAGAGGCTGCAACTTGAGCTGCAGGCTGCAAGTCAGAGGTAGGCCCTGGCCTGCAATCTCGCTGTCAAAAGCTGAAAGGAGTGTAAAGGTTGTTGGTGCCGGTCAGCCAGTCAGTCATTCAGTCAGTCAGCTAATCTGTCTCAGTCCCTCTTCATCCACATACCAGATTTCAAATGTCTTTCCTTAAAACGTAGTGCTTCAGATATGAATTAAAAGGACAGATAAGTGAAAAGAAATGAAAGCATGAACATATTGCTACTATTTCTGAAGCTCAAGTTTATTTATGTGCTGTATACAGAATTTGGTGACGATCACAAACCATTTGGTATGCTCTATTCAGCAAATGTAGACCTGCATTAAAGTGCTTTGGTGCCCCCTGTTGGTAGGATACAATTACTTCACTCTTATCTGAGTGCATACGATAGATGAAGTCAACGTGTACCGTGTACTGTGTACTTGATATAGCCTACACATTTTCTCACTCTGGAATCTGCTTAACCCCAGCACCATTTAAAGACCCATATCTAACTGCGGACTCATTTCATATATCAATGCAAGCTGTTCAAAAGAGATAAATGTTGCCGTGACTGTGTTGCGCATGCCATTGCATGAAAAAATGTAATGCAAGCTTTTTTGTGGAGCAGAATCTCAGAACTGGAGAAGGGGGATGTGAAACAGGTGGAAAGTGAGGCTCAGACATCTCTGCTGGTCGGGGAGACAGAGGGACCAGCAGCCAGGGCCCAAACTAAGGAAGTTACCCAGCAGGAGGACCCAAGGAAAGAGGTGGGTTGTGGGGCCAGTTGGCCAGTTATCACCGAGAGGTAGATCCACTAATGAACCTACTGAGTGCAGATTGGGTTACTTGTTGTGCCACAGTCGTGAACTCAATCCATTCCATAATGACTAATTCTATGTTCACCTAAATCGGGGGTCTCAAACTCACTTTTGGGAGGGCTGTGGTGCCTGCTGGTGATTAATGTACTCCACTAATTAAAGTCATGTTTAGCTAATCAGTTCATACAGCTTGTTTTCAAGGCCTGAATTATTTGCTGATTGAAAGGAAATCCCAAAAACCAGCAGACCGTGCGCTCAGTGGTGTAGAGGTCCCTGGAGAAGTGGGGTATACTCTATTTGGTAGATGGGTAGATCACTATGGAGAAAGTGGGTGCACTTTTCCATGTATTTCAATGGCTGGTAAGAGTACCATACACAACCTCCAGCAAAATAAAAAAAAATCTCAACTTTTTCGGCTTACCTTAATGTTTAGATACCAAGTGAAGTATTCGGGTGTGGAAAAACGTCGGCCATACATCCAGTAAAGATAATTTACACTTTAATTGCCACAGCGGCTATACGTGCTATTAGCTTATAAAGGTGGCAGCCATGACACTGTTGACAATACTGGGACATTAGCGCATGCATAGTTCGAAAGCGTATGCATAGTTCATATAGGCACGCGCATGCAGCGAGGGCGCTCAATTTCGCGGCGCTTTTGTGTGTTCAACATCCAGCCGTTTGTGTCATTGTGGGGGGTTTTGTTATTAACATCTGGACCTTTGTTTGAGTAGTAATTCGGCGTGCAAGCTTGGCTGGCGCCTAACAACATTAAGTTGGAAAACTTACATCGGTTGAATTTATGGATACTATTCTATTGATGTCGCCTCGGCGTGCAAATAATGCTGTGTGGTGGTGCCGGAACCGTAAACAATACGGTTCCAGGTGAAAAAGTTAAATTTTTTCTTTCTTTAGACCTCATAGGAGACCTCTGCGAAGCAGAAGTCTGGAGAGTGGCGGCAAGATGTTACATGCTCTTCGGTGGCGCGTGACAGCAGCAGGATGTCTGCTAAAATTTGAGTAAAGTGGTCGACGCCGCTGTGTTTACGCCGCCACATATACTCGGCCAGATAAAAACCTAAGCCGTCGCTGCTGCTGGGTGTGCGTGGATGGCAAGGACCTCTTGATCTGCCACCACTGGCACTCAATATTTTGAGTGTGCACGCCAGGAGGCAGGATCAACGGTTGAGGAGTGGTTCACCGTGAGATGCTGGAAGTTCTCCTCGCTGAGGCAATCCTAAGCACGCCAGCAGTCGGTTACGATTTGCGAACCAGCGGCAACCCTTAATAAGGGGTATTAACCGAATTCGGTTCTCAACCTCGACGAAAAAACCTCCTTAGTCTCACGGCAAATACCCCCCAAGACCCACTTGCCATCGCGCAAACGACCGCGGTTGTATTTTCGTCGGCCAAATTTGGACTCGTCAATCTCTACTACAAGCCCTGGGCCCCTTATAGCGGTGGTACTACACTGCCGGACAACGTGAAGGCAAACTTCGCGGCAATAAGTGAACCAGTCGAAGACGGTTTCCTTGCTTGTGACTCCGTCGTCGAGGCTGGATTCCTTTATCGCCGCTTTGTTCGACATCTGCGCCGCCCAGCAGTAGGTGAGCACCAGGACTTTCTCGAGCGACATCCTGCTACCAGCGAACCAGGTCCCACGACAAATACTGCGGTCGGAGGTCCGAGTGCTGCATCTCCGATTGTGGCAGCGCCATACAAAGCCCACTCGACAGTCTGCCTTCGCAAACCACGAGAGAGCTCTACGACACCGCCGACAAAGCGGAGCGCTAGCAATCAGACCCCTTTCCTTGCAGAATTGTATCATGGACTCTGGAGTCCGCAGCTGCCGAGACAGCTGCCACAAATTCCGTACATCTTGCACCGTGCAATCACTCATTTTTCTTCTTGTTTGTCGCTGATTACTACACGACCCTTTATAGTCACGAAATTAATTCTGTGCACGTATGACCAATTTTAGCGCGCCTTTTATTTCCATTCGAAATAGAAAACACGCGAGTGCATTTAAGGCTGCCCATTTACATGACGTTAACAACAATAAGTTATTAAGAAAGAAAAGAACCATATATATATGATTTCGCTGATTATGTTATCCATGTCTCACACCACCTAAAATTTATCTGCCTCCTAACTTGAGCTGCAAGATTTTGGCACTGTCACAAGACATTTTCTTTAATTTGTCACGACACTGATCTATTGTTCTGTCATAAGCACGCGAATGTGACCTAACTCACAGGGAATGCTATCCCTACCCCTATCCCTGACCCTAACCTTAACCTAACCCATAGGGAATGCTATCCCTACCCCTATCCCTAACCCTAACCTTAACCTAACCCATAGGGAATGCTATCCCTACCCCTATCCCTGACCCTAACCTTAACCTAACCCATAGGGAATGCTATCCCTACCCCCTATCCCTGACCCTAACCTTAACCTAACCCATGGGGAATGCTATCCCTTACCCCTATCCCTGACCCTAACCTTAACCTAACCCATAGGGAATGCTATCCCTACCCCTATCCCCTGACCCTAACCTAACCCCTATCCCTTAATCCCCTAACCCATAGGGAATGCTATCCCTACCCTATCCCTGACCCTAACCTTAACCTAACCCATAAGTAATGCTATCCCTACCCCTATCCCTGACCCTAACCTTAACCTAACCCATAGGGAATGCTATCCCTACCCCTATCCCTGACCCTAACCTTAACCTAACCCATAGGGAATGCTATCCCTATCCCTAACCCCCTAATCCCTAGGAATGCTATCCCTAATCCCTTAACCTAACCCATAGGGAATGCTATCCCTACCCCTATCCCTAACCCTAACCTTAATAACCCATAGGAATGCTATCCCTACCCCTATCCCTGACCCTAACCTTAACCTAACCCATAGGGAATGCTATCCCTACCCCTATCCCTGACCCTAACCTTAACCTAACCCATAGGGAATGCTATCCCTACCCCTATCCCTGACCCTAACCTTAACCTAACCCATAGGGAATGCTATCCCTACCCCTATCCCTGACCCTAACCTTAACCTTAACCCATAGGGGAATGCTATCCCTACCCCTATCCCTAACCCTAACCTTAACCTTAACCTCAGGCACAAACAATGGCTTGTTCTCCTCAAATTATTCTAGCCAGTGTCAACAGATCAGCCAACTCACCAGCATGAAAGGCATCAAAATGAATATTCACGACGTCTCCTCATTGACAACAATAAATAAAAAAAAAAAAGAATATATTATTTCTTTTTTTTTTTTTAAATATATATATATATATACTTTCAGTTCTCTTTCACCCTTCAGCGATGAATGGAACAGACAACAGACTCAGTTGGTGTAGTGGTTAAGGCCACAGTGAATGGTGTCATTAACATTGCTTTCTCCACAGGTTTCCTGGTTCGAATCTCGCTTCAGACACTAATGTAATGTCTAACTTAACATGTAAACCTTTGTTCACAGTTCATCAATGGAAAAGAAAAAACATAAAAAAGAGAACAGAAGTAGTGCAAGAGATAGGACTTAAAGTGAATGACATGAAGGATCAATACAGATGCGATAAACGGAATTACCGCAAATATTTTTTTTACGCGCGCCGCATCTACCCCTTCCTTTTAAAATCTTTCCCCCATCATTCTAAACCCCCTTCTCACTCATAAAAACCCCCCAAAAATATTTGTGCCCCCTTTTAAAATCATTCTGGCCAAAAAAAACCCCAAAAAAATGGAGGTTGTGTATGGTACTCATGCCCAATGGCTTTTTGGCTGAGAGGTGGGTATATTGTAAACTGACAGAAAAGAGGTAAAAAAAACTTTGTGAACCCCTCACTACACCACTGACTGCGGCACCTCCAGTACTGGAGTTTGACACCGAAATAAAATATCTGTTGGAGAAAATCACAATATTAAAGGGGAAATGTACCAGGCGTACATTGTGTTGCATATGGCTGTAAACCCTTTCTATTCTATATGGCTGACTGTATTCATCTAAATGAAGTAGCTATCAAATTGCCAAATTTTCAAATTGTCAAATGTAATATTTCGTCCATAAAATTAGTTTTTGTAGGATCATTTTCAGTGTGGGTTGCAGTTTTATCTGTGCTGCCTGGTATCAATTCTCTCAAAGGATTTTTTAGCCTCTTAGGTAGGTCTTATTGTCAAGTTCCAGTCTCCAAGCGCAGAAAAGCAATTGGCTTGGCTCACGTCTATTTTTTAACACAATGTAAGAATGCTTCTTGAGAGCTTGCTCTGGTTTCATGTGGGATTAATTTCAGTTTGAGCGCAAAGAATTGTGAAGCAACAATGGCGAAGAAAAGCCATAATTGAGACACTTGAAATTGGCTGAACTGCCAGCAAATTGACCAATTCAGTATGTCTTGGAACGGCTTACGATCTCAATTCATAGAATTAGAATGTCAGATTAATGACTTTGATTTAAGTGACAGGGCTATTTGGCTTGTCTACACTAAACGTTGAAAAAGCCTGCTCAGATTTTGTCTGAAAATAAATTGCAGGGCTATATTTAATGTCATCAGTTCTTTTAAGCAGTTCTCATTTAGCATGACTTGAAGTTGTGATGACGAATGGTTTCCATCCCTGTGAACACATCAATACCTCTGAATTAGAGATTTGCATTTATTCTCTGTTGAAAGTCAGTGCTTATCTTGAGGTGCAAATTCTGATTATCATTAGGAAATGGACCTGCCCTTTACTGAGCTCAGCTTGCACAGAAGTGAACGCTTATTTTGCTGAAGATTTGATAGATTTAAGTAAACCATTTCAATACGCACCACCCAGACCATGTACTAAGTTGCTATTTCTCTGCTTGTACTTGTTGCATTTTTGTGATTTATATTTATTTTTTGCCTCCTTCTTGCAAAGATTGAACATGAGGAAAACCTGTCATAATTGCTTATTTCACCATGTATTATACAGTTGGGACATCATCATACCCCTCTCTGAATAGAATCTAGGTAAAACAAAAGCCAGTTAGACACATTATGAACTACTCAGTGCTGTATTGTTGGAGTCCTGCAGGCTCTTGCCTGGAATTTCACAGTGTCGTAATAACTTGCTACAGGCTTGTAGCCAGCAGTAGGTCTTACAGTGTCAAATTAGCCTGGAGGTATCGGAGATATCCTCAAGATCATGACTGTTCAAACTGTATTGTGTGTGCCTCAGTCTGACGCCGAGCTGGGGCATCTGAAGGCCCAGATGGCAGGACTGATCAAAGAGCTGCAGCAGGCTCAGACCAAGCTGGACGACGCAGAAGACATGAAGAAGACTCTTCACGACCGGTAAGGAGCACAAGTGATTGGTAATGATGTCACCGACGGAGGGAAATGACTCATTCAGCCCATGATCCATCAGCTTTCTCTGTTTTGCAATGAACGGCGTCATCAACTGCCGGAAATATTTATCTCTTCCATTTTCAGCCCGCTTGGCCTCTAGGCCAATCGGGCTTATGCTATGGTTAGATGCCTTTGTGGTGGTCTGTTGTGCGTCCGTTAACTTTTTGCCTTGTCAGCGCTCTAGCACCTTCAGTTTTTTACGGATTCTTTTCATATTTTATATGCGTGTACATGGGATGAAAATCTAGGCCAAGTTCGATTTTGGTTCTGTTTGGCCAAGCGGGCACAGTGGCTTTGCCACTATTTTTATCTTTAGTAACACAAGTTATTTCATGCAGGTTAAAAGATTTTGGGTTGTCGCTGTGTTTAAAGACTAGTAAAATGTCTAACATTATTAAGATTATCACCTGTTTTATATGCAGTTACCCTCAAATTGTCATTGACAGTTTGCATTTCAACCTCACAATCATTATTTTCTTCTGCTGGTATTCACAGGCTCTATCCAAAGTGTGAGTTTGAGTGATTGCCTGTCCAACTGCCAACAGTCTACTCTGTATATGTGTCATTGAACAAGCTCAACACTGTCACCATTTTCTGATTGGTCATGAAAACTGGTGACGTTATTGTTTTCATGACATTATTGTTTTTTAAGGGTAGTGATGAACATTGAACTTGCTATAGTAATGTCATGTCAACTGAGCCAGCGATAGGGTCAAAGTTCAGTGCGATTTAAGTCTCTGCGATCGGTGGAACGACGATCGCAACAATGACAAATCCTCTAGTCACTCTAGCAGAAACCAAAAGTCTTTGTGACCGACCTTCAAATGTGACCAGTGGTCATGACCGTGCACTGCCTGACCACAAACTGGCTTTAATTGACCGAGCGCTGGTACACTCCAGCAAATAGTTTCTATTGTATGCATTGATTTGATGCTTAATTGACCGAGCGCAGGTCCAGAAGCATGGAGCAAGACCTGGCCACACTCAGGGCTCAGCTTGTAGATAAGCAGCAGGTACAGGCAGAGAACCAGAAGCTGAAGATTCATGTGGAAAGCCTGCAGTCCAAGATGAAAATGGAACAGAAGAAAGCTGAGGATGAGAGGTGAGTGACACACTGAGGACTATTCGCATACGAATGAAAAGCACGACTCGAGCCATAGTTTTATACCACACGCAATCATTACCTCAGCCGAGGGGGTTGGGTTTTCAGATCAGTTTGTGTTTTTATCAACAGGATTACTGAAAAAGCACTGGCATGATTTTCATGAAACTTGGTAGAAGGGTTTAACATGGGCCGAGAAAGAACCCATCGAAGTCTGGACAGGAACCGAACCAAGGGGTGGATACATAAATTATTATGCACTACGATAACATTGCAATATAGGTTATTTAGCCTTGCTGTATAAAATGCCATACATCTTTGAATCCATTCGATCATAGTTTTGTTCCAGTTTTGTTCAATTGTGGCGAAACATAGCCACTTAGAAGGGTGGGCTATTGGCCTTGGTGGAGATTGACACTCCCCAAATGCCCAAGTTCAAGTAGCTGGACTGGATATTCTACAAACCCAATACAAATGGTTAGAGAAACCTCCAGAATGTTGTTATTCAGTGCCTAAAGTACCTGTTCGATATTTTTCAATTTAGTGGACATATTGGCATCTCTAGTTATTGGTAACAAGTCTGTCTTTTCATTCAACTGACAAGTCTCATTTCAAAATGGCATGAAAGGTATGTACTTTTGGAAATGATGACATTGAATTGATTGTTAATATTATGCCTTTTGGAGAAGGAAGCAAAAAAGTTATTGTTTTATACAGTTGCAATCAAAATTATTCAACCGCCATTGCAAATTAATAGCAAAATTTATTAACTTTCAGCTGTTTGTGATAAACAGATTAAACAAGAATATTTTAAATTGCTCAACACAACTAATATTACAAGCGGTTTCTCCAAGTTTAAAGGGATGGTTCACTTTTTTTGAAGCGCATAGTACTGAGTGGAAATTTAGGCGATACACTGTTGTGAACGGGACCAGGAAAACAGAGTATTTTTGCGGCCTTTTTTGAAAATAATGCACCATTTCAGTTGTACGCTACATTAAAAAGAATTACAGCGCTTTACCTGCTCGAAAAAAACACAGTTGCTCTTGAACTAACCAACTGAGGTAGTCCTCCGCGGCGGCGCATCGTACTTAACCGCTGTAGCGATCAGCTGTTTGGGTCACAGTAAAGCTGCTTGCACACTGGACGCGAAGCGAACTTTCCGGCGCGACGACAGAACACATTCAAAGTCAGTGCAAAGACGCGAATACACGCGAAATGCGAGTATTCGCTTCGCATTGACTTTGAATGCAATCTGTCTTGCGAAAAAATTCGTTTCGCGCCCAGTGTGCAAGCGCTTAACTGTAGTTGCGAGGTCGGACGGTCGTTAAACTTGTGCAAAAATGTCGAAAATGGTCCGTGTGTGTTGCTTTCCTGGACGTGAAAGCAAAGCTGTATCCCGGTGCACTTACAGCTTCCACCGCATTCCTCTGCGGGATGGACTTCGGCAGCTGAGGCTAGCTGCGCTCAACATGGATATTGATACGCCATCCGTATCCCTAAAAGAGCTCCGTGTTTGCAGTATTCATTTTTCCAAAGAGGATTTCGTGAGGCTAAATTCAGGGAAATCTTAACGGTGCACGCTGAAGAGCACTGCTGTACCCATGCATCAGGTAAGAGAGTCAAACACCTGTGAAAAAGTCTAATGTATCATTGCAGCACCAATTGACATCGCATAGGGTCTACGCAGCCACATACTGTGTAGGCCTATCTGCTGTGCTGGTTATTATAGGGATTTTTATTTTTAATTTGAGACGTAATTCTATGTCATTGAAATGCCGTCTCAGTCTCAAACCGCTCAGTCTGACCCAAACAGCTGATCGCTACAGCGCGCAGTTTACTCCGATGGATATGTCAGTTGGTTAGTTCAAGAGCAACTGTGTTTTTTCCGAGCAGGTAAAGCGCGGTAATTCTTTTTAATATAGCGTGCAACTGAAATGGTGTATTATTTTCAAGTAGGACCTCTTTTAGGCCGCAAAAATACGCTGTTTCCCTGGTCCCGTTCGCAACAGTGTATCGCCTAAATTTCCACCCAGTACTATGCGCTGGTGCGGCTACCTGGAGGAGAGCAGAGAGTTTTCTACTGCATCTATTGTAAGTAGTGGCGATTTGTAGCTCATACAACCCCACTTCAAAAAAGTGAACTATCCCTTTAACGGAAAATGCCATTTTTAATGACTACTGCAGTCTCAAAATGATTCAAACCCCTGAATAGAATCCGTCATAAGAGCATATTTACAAATTCTGTATTGTCTCAAACATACCTATTACAGCTACTCAAGAGCTTAATTAGTTGGATCAGGTTTGTTCGAGATAGAACACATCAAATACTTGCACTCGCTAGGGGTTTGTTGACAGTGACATTTGATTGCATATTAGAAATATGGCTGTCAAAAGAATTGTCTAACAAGCTAATAGAGGAGATCATTGCCTGGCACAAACTAGGAAAAGGATGCAAAATGGTAGCGCAGGCACTGAATTTTCATAGAGATATAGTTGGAAGCACAGTTCGCAAGTTCAGAGTTAAAGGAAGAGTGACTACAGTACCAGGATGTGGCAGAAAGAGGAAGCTATGAATGGCTGTCACCAGATTCCTGAGGAGACGGGTGGTCAAAAACTCTCGAGTGACTGCAGGAGACCCGCAGCAAGACTTGGAGGCAGGAGGCACTGAGGTTTCAGTTTGCACAGTAGGGTGCATACTAAACGTTGAGGATCTCCATGCCCGAACTCCAAGACATACACCACAATCCAAAAGCACAAGCTCCAATATGCTCAAACCATATAAATAAGCCACAGAACTTTGGGGGTATTGTTCTATGGAGTAATGAAACAAAACTGGAATATTTTGGGCTTATGAATCAGTGGTATGTCTACAGGAGGAATATGCTGAAAAGTACACCCTGCCTACAGTGAAGAATTATGGGGGCTTTTTGATGCTCTGTGGCTGCCTTGCTTCCTCTGGCACTGGAAATCTGCAAAGTGTGGAGGGCAAGATGGATTCAGTCAAGTACCTGGATATCCAAGGAGAAAATGTCATGCCGTCTATAGGGGAGCTGATGCTTGGGCATCATTGGACCTTCCAAAAGGACAAAGATCCTAAGCATGCCTCAACATCCACCAAGGCTTGGTTTCAGAAGAAGTCTGGGAAGATTCTAATGTGCCCATCACAGTCGCCTCACTTGAACCCCATAAAATCTCTCTGGTAGGATTTGAAGAAGACAGTTGCAACATGCAAACCCTAGAATATTAGTGAACTGGAGGCCATTGTCCTTGAGGACTGGGCTAAGATTCCTTGGGGAATGCTGCCAAAAGCTGTTGTCTGCCTATGCATCACATTTCCAGCAGGTCATAGCAGCAAAAGGGTGCTCTACTAAGAATTAAAGATGGTTGTCATGAAGGGGTTGAATAATTTTGAGCCTGCAGTAGTCATTACCGCATACCGATTACGACTCCGGACTTCTCACGCTTTTCTTTACTCAGCAGTTGGAAGCAATGCATGTGTTTCACGATCGTTTAAATGAAATTAGATCATTTGAAATGTCTTTATGCAATTACATTGCTTCCAACCCCTCCATAAGCAAGGACTTCAATTCCGCGCGAGAATCTCTTACATAGCCTACGAGTTGATTGAATAATTGCTCACTACAGCAGAGGAACGTAAATATGCATCTTAAACTCACACCGAATGCGTGGGGGTTGACAGGTATGCGTTATAAATGAAAACTGGCCACACCTGATAATGTTGAGAGTTTTCGGAGTTTCTGTAATGATAATTTAAATGAATGATTGAAAACAGGTCATGTGACCAATCATTAATTTTAAGGGATTGTTTTGAGCCTCCCCAGTTGCTAGTTCACGAGCAGCCACATATATTTTTTTTAATTTTTTTTTTTTACAGCTTTATTTAACAGGATAGAATAGAGACAGGAAGAATGAATGCAAGTGATGGAGAGAACGGTGACCGAGGCCTGTGGCCAAACTCAAACCACTGGCATTGTACCCCATTACTAGCATGTTAATAGTTCTCTACAGGCTGTGTCAGAGAGACACCCAAAGTCATTTTTTAAACGTGAGAGTAATACAGATAGGTACTTTTTCCCGACTGCACAGGTGCAAAGGCCTGGAGCAGGACCTGTCTCGGCTGAGGACCCAGCTGGAGGAGACGCAGCAGGTTCAGGCTGAGAAAGAGCAGCTCAAACAGCAGCTGGAAAGCTTACAGTCCAAGATGAAGAGCGAGCAGAAGGCAGCTGTGGATGAGAGGTATGCTGTTAGCTGTTCACTCTCTTAATTGTTTTGTGCTACAATGGACCGGTGGATGGATACTCCTACACCAACACCAACTTTTTATTTTGAACTCAATCACTCCTAAAAATTGAAATGAACAGCAAAGCCTCATTTTCACCAAGTAGTCTGGCTCAGTTCAGTTCATTGCTCATTAGAACAGTTATTTTTGCATTTCTATTGCCAGAAGTTGTGGATGGTAACAAAAGACCTGCCAGTTCATCCCATTTTTTCGTTACCCCTCGGTTAAGGTACCTTGCACACTAATTTGATGCTAAAAGGTGGAGCTAGTAACACTACAATTGTTGATTGACCAAGAGAGAATTGTCACTACTGCAGGACCACGGACATGGTTGACGCAGCTATTACCGCCTGGTAACATTCCTGGCCTACATTCAAGAGTACTGTCTGAGGTGAAAAAGCAGACCAGATATAGGGTTTAGGTATCTGTCTGCACAGGTTACGAACCGGTTCTAAGGGTACTATGCCAAAGTGTTTAGTGGAAACGCGGCAATAAACTACAAAAATTTATTGATTAAAGCGGAGTCATTTGCTTTTTTTTATTTTGATTTTCGTAGTCTGTCTGGTTCGTAGTAATATTGTAATTGTGCTGATTGAGCTCTCAGCAAACGTGTGGTCTTCCGTTTTATTTCTTTTGGGTTAGCTAGTTGATGATGAGCAATGAAACTGCTATAACAATGTCATGACAACTGGGACAGTGATATGATCAGTGCCCAGTTCATTTTAAGTCTCTACAATTGGAAGAATGATGGTGGCAATAATGAAGTGCTGCGGTAGTGCAGGGGTCTCCAACCCCGTTCCTGAAGAGCTACCATACATCAGGTTTTTACTCAAACCCTAATCGGCACACCTGATTTGCCTAATTAGCAGCTCATGAAGATCTCTAACTGGGAAATGAGGTTTGTTTTTCTTTAGTTGATGTGAAAACATTCAGGATGGCAGCCCTAGGAACAGAGTGGCATCCACTGCTGTCGTGTAGACCAAAAGTCGTTGCACCAGATTGAAAAATGTGACTGCTAGTAATGAACGTGCATCACCCCACCATGGACTGGAGTTGACCCTGTAAACTCTAACTTTTCACTTAAGTTTTTCCTTAAATAGGTTCAAGGTCAGGAAAAGCATTTTTTTTCTTATTGTAGGATGACGGAACACACATATTCTGTCTCTGCTGGTCGCAGCACTTCACTGAGGCGACATCACACTTATACTGAAAAAAGTACTCAAACCCAGGACTCCATGTTTTTATCGCCACAGCGTTACATCAAATGGAAAATTATCTCGATCTCATACATCATCTTATACATTTTTCCCCTGTAAATTAGTCGGACAATATGTGGAATTATGGAAACCTTGGAATTCCACTAGAATTTAAAATTGGCCCGAAGTTCCCCAGGTTTGAATGCAGCCGCTGCATTATACGGACCCGCACATGGGTTTTATGTGGTTCATTGACTGTGTGCAGGTGTGGAAGCTTGGAGGCAAACCTGGCAATGCTCAGGACCCAGCTGGAGGAGAAGCAGCAGGTGCAGACGGAGAACGAGAGGCTCAAACTGCAGTTGGAAAGTGTGCAGGCCGTGATCAGGGTGGAGCAGAAGAAGGCTGAGGATGAGAGGTTTGTGACGGCACAGTCCAACATCATGCATAGTGCAGCGCCCATTCAAAACATGCATGCCTGGATTGGGCTGCACACTTGGCCTTTGATATTGCTGCTTGCAGGTTTCTCGAGAACCACTTGCCCATACAGCCTCATACTTGACACTGATCCTCAACAATACACCTGCCAATTGTGCTGCAAAGACGTGAAAAATAGCTCCATTTTACCGAGCATTTTAATCGCGTATTTAGACTGGAAACACTTATTTTATTGCCTTTTTTTCTCGGTAAGGCAAAAAATACTGCCAACGAGGAGAGATGATTTTGACTCCTTTCTAGATTTGCCAATGGGATGAGAAAATTTCACTTGTCAAGAACGTGGTAACCTTAAATAAGCCAATATTTTCTGCTTTAGAAGGGAAAATAAGTCTCATAATACAATAAAAGGCTTGTTATGGTTCTTTTCGCTGTGTGTGGAGACATTGAAGAACAGGCATGCATACATAGAGCCAGAGGCTGTTTCCATTTTGGTTAGATTATCAGACATTACATAATGCATAATTCAGCAGCAAATATGCAAGTATATGGTACTCCGCACCGGATTATTCAGTGGTAAACCTCTGGGCTTATGTGATTGGCTCAGAACATCTGTGTAGGACTGCCATCAGGTCACATTTATGAGGTCAAATTTGGCTTTGCTGTTTTATTAAATGAACTCACTACCTTTATAGGAGGAATATGGCTCAGGTGAAAGACGAGTACAGCAGGCTGTATGAAGACTTTAATGCACTGAAGCAGGAAATGAGGAAAAAGGAGGTAAAGAGGGCAATATTTCTCTCCATTGAAACTTTAATTGGATGATATTCATCGAATATCATTTTTTAAAGGGGTTGTTTTTGTTTAAACAGTGCATTCATTTATCTGCATGGATTTGTCTGCTTGTCAATTCAAATTCATTTTTTTTTCCGGCATTGCTGTGTTGCTATGGCAACCGACCTTCTCCGTTGAGATGTACCATCCTATTTATCGTCACTCAAACCCTAAGAAAGCACACGTCACACAACAGCGAGAAATCTTGTTGCACGGTTGTATAGTAGCATGTGGTGAACTTGCGTGCTGGAAAAAAAAAAAGACTATTTTAAGTTTAAAAAGCTTGTTTTCATGCTGTCTTTAAATGTTTACTTGAGAAGCTGTTTACGCCACTACAAGTTAAGCTTGATACATACTCCACAAGAACAGAGAAATTTGTTCTTGTTCTCGAGGCTGCGAGAACAAGAACAAAGTTTGTTTTGACCGGGACATTTCATACTTCATGAGAAACTCAAGTGCCGAACTCCTGGTAAGTCCTCAAAGGGCCACGCCCACTCCATCTTTCTGACCAATCACACAACAGTTCTCGGACACGACACAAGAAAAAAGTTCTGCCCAGATGATGTGTCGAGAACAAGCTGCAAGAACTCTGAAACCAGGGCTGCGAGAACAAAATGACGTCATTTTGTTCTTGCAGCCGCGAGAACAAGAACAAATTTCTCTGTTCTTGTGGAGTATGTATCAGCCTTTAGTGTAAAGTACTTGTAGCCTCAAGTTCAATTCACTTAAATCGAAACAAGAAGTTTTGTTTTTTTTACAGTGCGTTGCGGTCTCCACGACTAGTAGGCACATGTTGGCCTTTGCCTGGTGGATAAATTTGTGGTCCTGAATTGTGTGCCTCGTTGTAGCCCATCATGTCCAACGAGGAGCTGAAGGAGCTGCAGGCCAGGCTGGACGCTGCGGAGCAGGCCTTGGCCACAAAACAGCAGAAAATCGATGAGATGAAACAGGAGATCTTCCGGAAGGAGCAAGAGCTGGACACCATCTCCGTGTTCAAGGCGCAGGTACTGTGGCGACCGCCGCTAATTTAACACGCTGTGTTTTAGATGCCGAGATGTTTATAGTGAGTGGATGAATAAACAAGTGGTGCCAGGAACAACAAACCCCGCCCCTCGCACATACTTTGACCTACTTCTCCTAAATTCAATAGGCATCTATTCTGGGTCAGTGGCAATCCCTAAACCCAATTTGTGGTGAATGTGGCCATTAGTTTTGCTGCTAAAGTGTTAACAAACAAAGAAACAAACACACAAACACACCGAATCAAAAACAATAACCCTTGCCCTCCCCCTTCAGGCAGGGCAGGGTAATGAACACTGAATTTATATGGCGCTTTCACATAGGTGCTCAAATTGCTGTGTGATAAGGGGGTAATTTCTCCTCGCCACCACAAATGTGTAGTGCCTTTGGCTGGGTGGCACACGGCAGCCATTTTGCGCCAGATTGCTCAACACACATCAGCTGAGGTGGAGAGGGAAAGGACTATTTGATAGGAAATTAAATCAGGGGATAGTTTGATGACAGACTGAAAGAGCCAGGTTGAGAATTTAGCCAGAACTCTGGGGAACCCTCTGCTGTTGCTGAAGAGTGTCATCTGTTCTTTAATGACCACAGCAAGTCAGGACCTCAGTTTAACATCTTATCCTAAAAACTGAAAATACAACGAGTAAGATAATTCCTGGGACAATTAAACATTTATTACTATTTTGGTTCTGTTGGCCGAGTTGATGGCTGTATCTGAGCCCAATTGAACATGCAGTTTACTTTCCGACAAGGAGACTGAAGGTTAAAAGTCCCCAAATCAAACAGGAAGTGAAGATGGCTGCAGCACTGGCCTGGCAGAGCATCACCAGGGAGGACATCCAGAGTCAAACGATGTCGTGACGTTGCAGACTTTTAGCAGTCATTGCCTGTAAATGATAAGCAACCTAACATTAAAAAAAGACTACTTCAATGTTTTTTGATGCACCTGAAAATGGGATTGATTTTGTACAAAAAGGTGCTGTCATCTCAAAATGGTTCGTCCGATATGAATGAAAACACCCCCAAATTAAAGCTGACAGTTTGCACTTGAAGCTCAATGTCACTGCGTCCTTTCACGCTCTGAAGTTCCAGAATACAAGGCCAAAATAAAGAGGTGTCTCTGTCCAATGAATCATGGAGCTGACTGTAGATGAGCCTTTGGAGTAGATGTGATGGTGAAATGGAGTATGTGCTGTCACGTCCACTGAGACTCTGACTCTCTCCAGGCGGAGGTGTACTCTTCAGACTTCTACGCGGAGCGAGCGGCCAGAGAGAAGATTCACGAGGAGAAGGAGCGGCTGGTTGCGCAGCTGGAGTTTCTGAAACGGCAGAACAGCCAACTGCAGGACGAAATGGAGTCTATGGGCAGGTACTGACTCTCTCGTCCACCGGTCGTCAGGGATATGACCTGTTCTGTCATAGAGTGTGTTTTTCTGCTGTGGTCACCTGACCTGCACTGTCATACAGTGTGTGTTCATGCTGTGGTCACCTGACCTGCGCAGTCATACAGTGTTTGTTCCTGCTGTGGTCACCTGACCTGCACTGTCATGCAGTGTGTGTTCCTGCTGTGGTCACCTGACCTGCACTGTCATACAGTGTGTGTTCTTGCTGTGGTCACCTGACCTGCACAGTCATACAGTGTGTGTTCCTGTTGTGGTCCCCTGACCTGCATGGTTGTACAGTGTGTGTTCATGCTGTGGTCACCTGACCTGCACTGTCATACGATGTGTGTTCATGCTGTGGTCACCTGACCTGCAGTCGCACAGTGTGTGTTCATGCTGTGGTCACCTGACCTGCACTGTCATACAGTGTGTGCTCATGCTGTGGTCACCTGACCTGCAGGGTCATACAGTGTGTGTTCATGCTGTGGTCACCTGACCTGCGCTGTCATCCAGTGTGTGTTCATGCTGTGGTCACCTGACCTACATGGTTGTACAGTGTGTGTTCATGCTGTTGTCACCTGACCGGTACGATCATACAGTGTGTGTTCCTGCTGTTGTCACCTGACCTGCACTATCATACTGTGTGTGGTACTTTTGTGGTCACCTGACCTGCATGGTTATACAGCATCTGTCCGCTGTGATCACCTGACTTGCATGGTCATGCATTGTATATTACTGCTGAGGTCAACTGACCTGTACTATCTTCCAGTGTGCATCCCTGCAGAAGTCACCTGACCTGCTTGGTTATACAGTGTGTCCTTGCAGTGTTCGCCACACTTACATGGTCATACAGTGTCTGTCTGTGCTGCAGTCAGTAAACCTGCATGGACTCCTGATATTATCAGCCACATTAAATAAGCCTTGTTAGTTTCTGAATACTCACTGACAGGACAGGTAATGATTGAAGTCCTTGTTTCAGCTCCTTTTAAATGTGCGGCGCACTGTGCACGCTGAAAATGCGACTATAGCTGTTATTGTTCTCCACATGTTGACCCTGGTCTTTGCGCTCCACTGTTCTGAATGAACAGGAAGCATGGCTGTTTAATTCACAACAAGAGGCCTCTCTGTGCTTCTTATCCCTACAAACGCCTACATAAGTGGCCCTGGAGAGGAAATTAGAAAAGGAATGTCCTGAGTGTGATGACAGTGTCACGTGGCCCTCATGCGCTCTCTGACAATTCTTGTTCCCAGGCAATCTCTCAATGAAATGCAGAGACGTCACGTGCAGCCGGGAGCTGGTTCTCGTGGAGGCGGGCAACAGAACGTCTCGCTGGCTGGCAGAGGTAGGAGAAAAACCTCTATAAAATGCAGTCTTTGGGCCCAAGGCCAGTGATAACGAATTTTAATGGTTAGCGCACCTGAAAGGGCTGGTGTAGGATGGTGCAGGCTTTCATTCCAACCAAGCAGCTATACACCTGACACTGCTAACGAAGAAGTAAGGGGTAAAATAACTTAAATTTTAAATTAATTAACCCTGACATCCACCATCTCAGATGTTGCTGAAACTCAATCAGATGGTGTAAACTTATGAAAGAAGTGTTCAGTTCACTCGGTTAAGGCGCTGCATTGCAGAGCAGTAGTGACCACCACGGCCCGGGTTCGAGTCCGAGCTGTGCCAGTGCCAGCGGTGACCGGCAGCCTTTTCAGAGCAGCGCGTAATCCGCTTTGCTCAGCCAGAATATGTGTTTGCATTGCATATTATATCGGTTTAGGCTTTTGTTGTTTGTTGCTCAAGCGCCTCCTGCTGGCCAGATGGCCACTCGTCAGTAGAATTCTAAGCCTACATATGTTCGAGTTTCCTTCACCCTCGTTCTGAGCTTGGGAGGTTTTTAGCTATGAGTGTAAAAGATATGCAGCCGACAGGCACGTGGTTCAGAGAAGAGAGCCGTGAACTGTCTGTGCTCTCCTGAAATGGCAGTATGAGTCACGTACGAGCATGCTCGTGCATTGTTCGCTGATTGGACATTCCAGATTCAGGTGGGATTGGAGATGCCATTGACTGCAAATGTTTTTTTAAGCTCTCAATAATTTTAAAACTCTGACTCAGATTTGTAACAGCTTTTGTAGCATTACTGATTTATTGTAATCCATAACAGCCGCCAAACAGAATCCCATTATATGGGCATATCACTGAACTGTATAAAACACTATTGCACTCTGTGGGACAAGACATATGAAGCTGAACTTCTCAAATTAATTTCTGCACCCCTGATGGATTGTTTTCATTGAAAATTGGAATGGTTATATCCTCTGTCAGGGGAATTTATTCTCCTAATTTATCACATTATGATGACCATTGTCATTGCAGCACCTGCATGGTCCACTAGATGTCTCTGGTGGACTATAAGGAGATTTAGATTTAGAAGACGTGTGGTGCCTAAAATTTTACACAGTATTGCACATCCTGAATTGGCCAGAGAATGATGTGGTCCTCCCTCCACTTCAGTCTGGCTCTTCTTCAGTTTATTCCTGTTTCCTAACAGGGAGGTTTTCCTCGCCTCTGTGGCCTTAGGATTACTCTTGTGGGGGGTTAGGCTGGCATTCTCTTTGAAGCATGCTGTTACATTACAGGAACTTAATGTAACAACCTGCTTCACACAGAATATTGCTACAATTCTTTGCGAAATGTACTATATAGTAAAATGCAATTTGATAGAATGATGAACTGAGATATGACTGTGTTCCTGCCTGCCCCTCAGGCCTGGAACTGGACATCCCGGAGCACGCCTGCCCCAAATGCAACGAGGTCCTTCCTGACCTGGACACCCTCCAGATCCACATCATGGACTGTATCATTTGAGCCTGTTGCCCCACCATTGGCCGAGAGGAGTCATAATAGCTCTATGCCCAGCCAATGGCGAACCTGGTTGAGCAAAGCATGTCAATCATAGAAGCACCAATATCGTATCCAGTGTAGTGTTCATTTTAAATGATAATGACTCTGCTTTAGATTACAGCGCTTATCCTTATGGGATCTCGGCTTTTCCTGGTGGATTAAGGAATGTTGGAGTAACTTTGTAACAGAGGGGCTGTGTGACTTGCCAAACCCCATGATTGAATGTTGACCTTTTGTAATACCTACGGTATACATGAGGCACATTCAAGAGCCATTCATTTGGTGAAATTACTGCGTAAAACAGCAACATTTATATGAAAATGTCTGCTTCTCTTAGATGAAGGTGTAGTGTGCAAGATTTTGTGCTGCAAAATACGCAAATTTACTTGAGATATGAGCCTATGCAAGCAGTGAAAGGGCAAATACAGTGTAGCCATAAATAATTGCTCTGACTGATGGCAATGTTGCTGCTGGGGGTTTATTATCCACATTTAAAATAATTTAATATTTACATTACGAATATACAGCATATATGAAGTCAAATGTAATTTTCTTCCTGTTGTTTATTTTATTCCATACACTTTAAAGATGTCACTTTTGAGGGTCATGTTTCTTCGGCCATGTACTGAAGCTGTTGGAATTCAGACTTTTTAATTGTTGCCAAAGTGTTCATATTGCAAAGAAAGGCACGTGATGGGTAAAATTTTTTGTCTTGTGTATTTTCTGGCAAATGAAATGAGAGAAATGCCCCCCCCCCAGGTTTCTAAAGCAGTCGATTTGCATCCTCCTGAGACCTGGTAATTTTATTTTCTGACTTGATGTTTGTCTTCGACGACTACAGTGAGCATTATAGTTGATTGGATAGTGACACATTTATCATTTTGGCTCTGTAGTCAAGGACTTTTTGTGAGAATACAATAGCAATGAGGTTGATGTGCCAACTTAGCTCTAATTTGGGGGGTTTTTTTATCCGTATCGGATGAATTGTGTAGAAATGACGGCAACTTTTGTACATAGTCATGCTCCCCCCCCCATTTTCTGGTGCGTCTTTTTGCCTTCAGTGTCTTCTCCAGCAAAAAAAAATTTATGTTCAATTGGATCCAGATTCGGTGATGGGCCCAGCCGACAGAACCAAAATAACAAAAAATGTGTCTTTCTGATGAGTTGTGGTGCTCCCTTTATTTTAGTTTTATTGAATGTCTCTTAATGTCTCTTGCAGTTCAGGTTTCCTTGGTGTAGAATATTTTGGCAAATCTCCTGATTTTGATAGTTATCATTAGTCCAGTTTCCATCTCATGTCAAGCAAATTTTAGAAAATTAGCTTAGAAGAAAATTTGAATTACCTGCGTTTCCATCAACTGGCTTGGAGCAAATGAAGTCCAATAAATTAGGCCAGTTTCTCCACAAGGTGGAGTTAGAGGACACTTGTAACATGTACAGAACAGCAGAAGAAGAAGAGGTTGCAAAATGGAAATTAAACAAACTGAAGAGAAACAACAGAAGGAGAAACAAGACTGTAAAAAAGGAGAGAGGTCTACAGGAGTTATATGCAATTCGGCAAATCATCATGGAGCTTTTCTTTCAGTTAATGATTGCAATGCTTGATGCTGTTCGGAGACGAAGACTGAGGTGAATGCTAATGCACGCAGTGGCAGCAGAGCAGCTACGCCAGAACTTAGTCGGCTAAGGCGCTAAGGTGTTCCCATCCCACATTTTGCGCATTAACTCTTAATGGCATGAGGCAAAAACCACCTCAAGCGAGCATATAAACTTAATGTGACTAAGAGGATGTTTATTCGCAATTTGCCGTTTCCATCTGTTTTTTCCAATGCGAATTTTCAAAATGTACGTTAGAATAGTGAGATGGAAACTTGACTGCTGTATTACATCTTGTGATAATGTGCTTTCTCTGATGAAGTCTTCTCTTGATTATTGATGTTGACATAGATATACTTACCCTCTGGAGAGTTATTCATGATCTGGCCAACTGTGGTGAAAGGATTTTTCTTCACCCAGGAAAGAATTTTTCTGTCATGCAACATTGTTTTTATCAGTGGTCTTCCAGGCATTTTGTGGTCCTCAGCTCACTTTAGCATTCTTCATCTTTAAGAATAAACCAAATAATTGATTGGGCCATACCAGATTTTTAATTTTATTTTTAAAAAATATTTTTTGCTATTTTTCTTAAGCTTTTATTGATTTTTCAACCGAATGATTGCCTGCTTCACTGGCAGTGGCTGCTCTTTGAACTTTGTATTGAGAGCTCGCAGCAACAAATTCTAAATGCAAGTGCCAAACTTAAAATGAACTCTATTCATTTTGTCTGCTTACTTGTAAATAAAATAATGAGGGAATACCTCGCCATTATATTGCCGGCCATGGAACAGCTTAGCAGTCAAGTGTCCAGTTACTCTTGGTCCATTGAAAAGGAGGGGACCATGTATAAAAAGTGTTGTAATTCTGACCCCGCTCACCTGTTTTGGAGGCAATTTCTCTGAAATTAAGGCTGAAAGTCTGCTTTATAAGCTCATATTCATTATTTAGTTTAATCTCTAATATGCTGAGGCAGGCCGCAAAAATAAAAATAACCTTGTCATTGTCCAAATATATTTGGACTTGACTGGATATCAGAATTTGCCAGCACTCCAAGTAAAAAGTTATGTCAAATAATAAGAAAGTGCAAAGACTCATCGCTAGGCTAGTGCCCTTTTGGTACATGAAATTGTACCCCTACCTGTTTATATATAATGAATCTGTTCTTTTTTTAATTTCTTTTTTGCATATATGAGGTATTTACTAATTCATGAAGAGAACATTAATATACTCTTGGGGTTTTTTCTTCCTTAAAGTATAAAAATGTACAGGGACTGTACCTTAGTTTCTAGGAGTGTGGGTTTCCCTTAACAGTTGGTTTATGTTTGACTGCTTTGCTGGTGTGACCTATTTTAACTAGAACTGGTTGTTCCCAAATGTGTTTTTGAGTAGAGTAAAAGACAGATAATCTGAAATCGGTTTGTTGACTGAAAGCTTTAAAAACCATCTCTGTCTGGCCTTTTTTTGCATGCCTTCATACTCCTCCTCCATGTAATTCTCATATTCGTTCCTCAGCTCTTCATTATTGCCCTGATTTTCCAAAGTGGTGTTTTCACTGACGTGTGTGTGTGTATGTGTGTGTGTGTGTGTGTGTGTGTGTGGCCATATAGCCTGACTTATGATCAGGCATGCAAGACTTTTTTGTGTGTCACTCATCAGAAATTAATTAAAGGGCTGCACCACATTTTCAATTTATGCTATGGGAAAAGGTTTCAGTAGTTTCCATGGTAACCAGATGCTATCTTCCAGCTGGCTGTAGTGAGAAGTTATCTAAAGTTACCATTTCAGACCAAACCAGTGATGTTTCAGTGAAACATCTTCGTGGAGACGTAAGGGTGTGACTACCGAATCCCACTGTGGAATGAAGTACGATGAAGTTCGCGAAATAAAATTCTCACTGTGTGCGAAATTAAATGAAAGTGTTGAGGGACACTTTTCTGTCGAAAACGGGTCATTTCTGTGAAACAACAGTCTTCAAAAGTGTCTTTCGCCCTCCCATAAATCAGGCTTAACAAACTTACAAAATGTGCAACCATGGTGAAATACCTGTTGGCACCACTAGGGACTGCAGTATCACAAACGTGCACCGATAAGGTTTTAAGTGCTGAGGCATGTTCTTTTATTCTCTTATGCTCATCATTGGTCAGTCGACCTGTACCTTTACTCAGGTTGGGGGGTGGGGGATGGACATTTTTATTTAAAAGCTTATATTGATTTTTAATAATAAAACCTTGTGACAATAAAACCTCGCTTTTAAAAGACATTTTAAAAAGTTAAAAATAAAAGTTTAAAAAGTTTGTTAAAAAAAAAACTTTTAAAATTTATAATGAAAGCTTTTGAAATTTTTTTTGGTAAAATCACACGACATTTCGACGCAACTTGTTTGCAAACATTCAGTCTTTCAGTCACTTGAGAATGACGCGAAGTTGCATCGAAACGTCGTGTGATTTTACCACAAAAATTTTTAAAAGCTTTTATTATAAATTTTAAAAGTTTTTAGGCTTTTTAAAAGTTTTTTTTTTTTTACAAACTTTTTAAACTTTTATTTTTTCACTTTTTAAAATGTCTTTTAAAAGTGGGGTTTTATTGTCACAAGGTTTTATTATTAAATGTTTATCAAAATCTCTTATACGTATATTGATTTTGTTTTCTTTAAAAATCTGTTGTGACAATGCCACAGCATTTTCACTTGACTTCAATTGGAGAGTAATTATCAGAACACAACCATGGTCCGTGTACTGTGTATATTCAGAGAAAATGAAGGAGTAAAATAGAGGGACAGAGAGAGATTGACCTTTTATAAATCTTGTTTTCCGGTTCCCTCACTGATAAGAAGGCATGACACTTTTAAATATGACACAGCATGAATAAACCGTAAACTCAAACTTCCTGCACCAAGATGAATGCTCGTGAGTACTTGCTATAAATCCAGTGAAAAAGTAATCTCTGAGGTTGATTGGAGGTCTGCTGCAAGCCATCTGGCCACACTGGATAAACCCAGTTCATTTGGCTCCAGACCCATATGTTATTTTCAAGCCAATACCAGCATTAGCAAATTCTCCGTGTCCCAAAAACCATCTTGGTTTCCCCTCAGTAATTCTTTCTGCATGCACACGACTGTCACGCTATACTGGTGGCCAGTATACTCTCAGTAACACATGCACACACCTCAAGCATGCATATGCTTTCCCGATACTGATGACCTGTGTTTCTGAGTAAAAATCTACTCTAATCTAATTTAAGCTCTGCAACAGGCCTGAACTAACATTGAGAGATGTCACACACAATCATTAACATCAATTTATTTTCTTGTGTTTTGATTAATGTGCCATGTCCTGATTTACATTACACAGCATGCCACATGATAAAACAATACTTTTCCACCCAGAATTTGTTCGACATTGGTGTGCTATTTTCGCATCTCAAACTCCCTATTTTCCAGCATCCCACATAGGGGCAGATATGAACATTTTACCAGCCATTTTAGAGTGGTATGATGGCAGCCATGATGACTGTAAATATATTGTAAAGTATATAGTTGGTTTGGGGGGTAATAGGTAGTCCTGTTGCTGCACAGTGAGAAAGTTAGAGTTATTTTCTTGATTTTATGAATTACAGATTCATTGATGTGCATATTCGTGCTTGACGCTTTGGCAATACTGTGTTTGCAACATTCATGCCAATAAAGCATATTGAATTGAACTGTTAGAGGTTAAAATTTGACCTGGGGCCTTTCTGTGTGGAGTTTGCACGTTCGCTGTGTTCATGTGGGCTCTCAACTGCTGGCATGTGTGAGTTAATGGTGTGCTTGCCCTGTGACGTGTTGGCAAACTGTTCAGGATGCATTCCTGCCATTCACAACTTGGATATGTGTATGTGTGTGTGTGTGTGTGTGTGTGTGTAGATATGTGTCTGCATATGCGTGTGTATGCATGTATGTGCATGTGCGTATGTTAGTACCTGTTGCTTCAGCCACACACACACACACACGCCCTCTGCTCTGTCACTCGACTCTCGCCCTTCTGTATCAACTAGTTCACAACGAGTTTAATTCACTGCCCTCCTGACTTATTTACAGACATTTTCCTGGAAAGTCAACCTTTTTTTTTTTCTCCAGTGAATCACATAGGTTTTTCACTGAAGGGGGCTTTGGAGGGGAGGGGCGGAGGGGAGGAGAAGGAACTCAAACCAAGGCTTCATTTTCCTGTTAGCTGGCTGGAGTAGGGAGTGTACAGTAGTGTTGTGGTTACTCAGTCCATAGCACCCCATGGCTACTGCAGCTGCCTGCAGTCCTCTCCGCTCCAGGGGTCTCAAACCACCCGCCTGTGGGGCTACAGTCTCCGTGGGTTTTTGGTATTCCCATTCAATCAGCAGCAAATTTAGGCCTTGGACACAATGGGCTCTATTTTCAAGCCTTTACAAACATAAACACATATGGCGATAAAGTTATTCACATCTATCCAAATGGCCTATCGCCTTCGCCCCGTTTGGTAGTTTCTTGCTCTACAATGAAGACATTTACATCACAATGGGTTGAACGGCTCTCTAGGGGGTGCGTCAATGAATATGCTGGGCGCTGTGCAAGCTTCATGTCCCGGACTTTGGATGCAGTTTGACTCTCCCAGACCATCTTTTGACACTAATGCTGTTGCTCAATGGTTTTTTTCATGGGACTGCATCCCATTTTCACTTTTGTTATGTAACTTATAAATAATGTCAACAAAATGGTGATGGGGTCTAATTGGAAGGAGAGCTAGCATTTAATGGAAAAAGGTAGTGGGTCATATTTTTGAGGGGAATGATTTTGACGGGACTTTGGTCTTTGGCTTCTTCTGCATCATTTCACAGTGGACTGAACTTTATAGAAATAATCCACAGGTTTCCAAAAAACAGCAAACAAAGGAATGGCAAAAGGCACGGCCTTATTGATGGGGCTGGATATGTTTCCCCATTTTTCTCAAAATGTCTGAAATGTGACTTACTAGCTTTTTCAATTTGCCAGAGAGGGTGAAGGGGTATTTTTACATGTGGATATTCTCTTTCTTTGGGCAGAAAAACTAATAATTAACTTCAGTCTCGCCCTTGTTTTAATATCATAATTGCCATCATGGTTTATATGACCGACATCTTTACTTGCAAAACGCTTCATAACATAACATGATATAAAATATGATATAACCTAGCACACCAATGGCTCTAAAAAAAACCGTTCAACATGGTACACATGACGCATATTGAACGAGGCCAAATGCAAGACACAAGATGATGGTGAGAGACAACCGTATCACAGTGGAAATCAACCGGGCTCAGATATGATTTGGCTTATTTGTCCAGTAGGCAGCTGTCACTTTTAATTATGCTCCTGGTTCCAGGTCAGGTTACGGAGGAGGGCTTTTTAGTTTGGTCCAGCACATGATCGAATCTCAGTGATCAGCAGTAGCACCCACTGTAAGGATAGGGGTGGCAATGCTGATACTTCACGTTGAGTACTTCATAAATATTGACAAATTGTGCTAGTTTAGTCAAAACATGCTTTAAAGACTGCTGATAATCAAAGGTGCCAGTATCAACTCCAGAATATGTTGATGGCTTGCCTCAAGTGATGTATCATATTTAGATATACTGCATGAATGGGCCTCACTTTTATAAAATAGGCAATGACAGATATTTCTTCAGGAGCCATATTTTATACCATCATTATCATTTCACTCATTTGTGGAAGCAATACATAATACTTGAAATATTCCATACAGAAATGTGTGTGTGTGTGTGTGTGTGTGTGGATGACCTTCGTCCTTCCCTGGAGTCCTATGTGCGTGCAGGTGCATGTTTTGACAGTGACTGACATCACCTTTAGCTCAGTGGGAATCTGAGAACGCCGTCACTGTAAATCACACCACTCGCTGACAGCTTTGAGACGAATTTTACAAAATATCTCCGGGCCAAAAATTATGGTCCCTGAGATCTCAACAGGAGATTTTAACACTGTTTTACGTGACATGCTGAAGTCATAGCTGTCACTGCACTCAGTGACTGACGGAACTGCTGAGAAATTAGCCTTCAATGTTTGCTAATGCTTTGGATGGCTTTGTTGTTGGTCCAACTGAATAGTGGACCAACTCATGAATAGAGGTACGGTGTACTAAGCAAATGATTTCACCCCTTCTCCCCCCTTCACCCAGATCACATTGAAAATATTGATACAAAGTGCTCCTGAAAACATCAAATTTGGTAAATCTCACAGGATACGTAATTATGGAATTTTTAATCATTATATATACTCAAAATTTGATAGGGATCATAGGATTTTTTTTGAAATGAATGACAAATTTGGTCACTGCCACTGATGAACAATATATTGGATAAATGACATGCAGTCAGACACAAAAACATTTGCAAGTGCATTTAATGACATTAAATGAGCATGCAGCCTCACACTTTTGGCTTCCATGAACACTTCATGGTTTCACCTCTGACATGTAAAGTGAAAACAGACAGTGTTAGTTTGATGTTTCATTACCACAGTTAATGTCAATAACGGTTATGGCCTCCCCTAGCTTGAATGACAGCTTGACAACGTCGGGTCATACTGTCAATCAGAACCCGGATGCTTGCAATTGGAATGTTGTTCCATTCTTCAACAAGGGCATTTCCAAGCTCTTCTAGAGTTGTGGGTTGTGCCCTACGACCGGAAATGGCGACCTGCAGCATGTTCCACACATGCTCGATAGGGTTTAGGTCCGGCGAACGCGCGGGCCAGTCCATGCGGACAATTGTCTCCTGCTCTAGGAATGGATTCACCACCCTAGCACGATGGGGACGGGCGTTAGCTCCTAATGAATTATGGATATTTGCACGATCAGTGGGCTCTGGTGTGGAATTTTTAAAATGACTCCAGTTATTCAAACCTGGCAGATAATGGGTTAGATCGGATAATCTCACAGGCGGGCAGCATTCATGATCGTCATGTGTCGTTTAGAATCATATCCATCTCAGTGCGAGGGAAATGCATGCAAATGAGAACATTGAGCTGGAATCCATCCCTATGTGGGATAATCACTGACTGATGTGGGATCAGATTTTGGTTAGCAGTGATGGTTGAGACCCCAAACGGGGGCAAAGAGAATTTGCTTTGGAGGGGGGTGTAGGGACACACTGCACACAGTCCCTCCATCCAGACATGAAAGGGTTAAAAACCGTGCCTCCTCAGAGAGGTACTTTTCTCAGTGCTGCTTTCCGCACTCCTGTAGGAAACTGTGTCGGCCTCTGTTCCCATTCGCCGTACGTGTTTTCCACCGAGATTTTGGCCGAGGCATGAGCTGTTGAGAGGGGGGCAATAGAAGCAGAGCATTTCTTAAGGGCCAGGGTTAATGGTGATAGGGTTGTGCGTGTGTGTGTGTGTGTGTGTGTGCGCGCCTGTGTGAACATTTTGGTATGTAAACAAATTGTTTCAATGTATACAGTTCAGCCATTCAGCTGTCTGACTGTTTTCTACTTTATAGCTTTTCTCCTTCATATTGGACTCAAAAACTATGAAAGCAGGTTGTAGATTAAAGTATGGCCGGTCAGTTTTAATTTACAGGGATTTACAGTCATATTGTTTGAACCATGTGAAAACCCCAACCTTTTTTGGTTCTTCCAGTTCCAATACCCGTGGTCTGCAGTGTATACATAGGTTAATGTCCGAGTATGTGTGTGTGATTGTCTTCATCAAAGAGAATGCGCTTTGATGTGTCAATGTAATGCGCTCCACTCAGTACACACTGTTGCTTGAAGCTTGGAGGTTCACCTCCGCATATCACAGGTACTAGATGAGGCTGCCAGGGTAATGAGTGTCTGCATGTACAATGAGGTCCACATGTGGAATACCCAGAAATTAAAGGCGACAGTTTCTATTTTAGCTTAATATTCATTGATTTCAAACGCAGTGAGCTAGAGCTGGGCTGAAGAGCCAAAAAAGCAAGAGGTCATGCAAGATACTTACATTAAATATAGCCATTTATTACAGAATGACATGCATTTGTGAGTGGCACTGATTCTGGTTGATTGGTGCTCTGGAACATTCTGAGCAAGCATGACACGGACAGTCCCTGAGATCACAAACCCCCCCAGCAGAGCCTGAGATTCAGGGTTAAATTAAAGAGGAACTCGGGTCAAACCTTAAGTAGATTTGCCCAAAAAAAGAGTAGTCTTTGAGCTTCTATTTACCACACAAATTTTTTCAATGTGATATCTGCTTTTGAGGAAAACTACAAAAAAAAGCAACCACCCGGCCATTCTTCATGAAACTGGATGCCTCCATTGATTCACGATCGTTGGGGCTCTGTGGCTTTTTTGTTGACTGCATGTTCATTGGTTCATTGATGAGTGCAAATTTGAATTGTACTGATTTTAATGTGCCAAAATTTTGGATTTATTTACCATTTATAATACTTTTTTGGGGTTTGGTAAAGGATGAAATGTCTTCCCAGGGCACTTTCCACCCCGGCTCGAGCAGCCAAAAACCTGGAAAAAGACAACTTTCCTGTGTGCTGTACATAGGCAATGGCATACAGGTCTTGTGATGCCCCGGCCAAGTTGCCCTCAGAAATGCTCACGAATACACAGGGTTCGATTTTCAAAAGGGGAAACATGTCCACTCCCAAATGAAGGAGGCAACACTCCTGCTTGTGCCATATGGGCTTTACTTCTGAAATTCTTCTGGGTGATTGAGGAGGGCTTCATAAGTGATTGATTTATCATATTAACCCTTAGAGCGCTAAATTCACCCATGGTTACTCAGTGACGTAAGAAATCAAAATCAAAGCTATTGAAAACCTATCATGTGGCGACTTGTTTAAAAGAGCTCCCGCAGGGGAGCTCGTTTAAACAAGTGCCCACATGATAGGTTTTCAACAGCAAAAGATAATAAAATGTATATATTTTAAAAAAATTATTTCAGCGCTCTAAGGGTTAAAACTTGTGTTGCACCCCAGCACTAGAATACACTCAAAGCATTCATTTGGGTTCCTCTTTAATGAACACAGTATGAACAGATGCTGCTTATGATAAACAGTGTTATTTTTGAAGTCGGAAGCTGGGGAGGTGAAGTAGATGAGATGCAGATCTTTAGCAGGCCAGAGTAGGAGTGGTGTAGAGGGCACGGAGCTGGAGAGGTTAATGAATGCTGCCTTGCTTATAAAAACTTGCCTCTTGGTTGGGAGATGCTAAGGTCAAGAATGACTGGACAGATAAGGGCTTGTGACTAAGACTGGCTTCTGAGCATTTCCGAACTACGCTAAATGTCAGTTTGCGTTAGCATGCAAATATGTACGGACCTCACTGCGCAAACGGTGGTGTGAAAGAGAAGATCGCTCTCAGTATCCCTGCACGGGTTCGAAAGGAAGACACCAGCCTACGTGAACCAGTACCTGCCTCCCACACACCTCCCCCGCTAGACCTCACAAAATTGACATCCAGTCAGCTGTTCCCATGGTGACGGATGGAGAAAATCGCATTACTGTGTGAAATTGAGGTGTCGGAGTTGTAGCATGGCCCAGAACCTTAAGAGATAGCTATGAATGGACAATATTAGGCAAATTATTCATACAGATAATAAGACAACTGGAAATATGATTGTTTTTATAGGCAAATTGAATTGATAAATTGGTTACAAATCAAGGCCCAAATAAGCTGCTCATTCTCAAGATCTATCTAACTTTAATCTTTTTTTTTTAAATTTAGAATCGAATGTAGAATCGATGTTCTTGTTCCGTCTTAGACTAGGGAGTCCTAGAAAATCCATTGCATTGGCTATCAATTAAGATACCTAATGGCTAAGCAGCCATACTGTCAATAGATCTGCATGATATTCGAATTCTGTGGAAAATTTTTTTAAATATTGGCCAAAAAATAAACCGGTTCATCATGTTTGGCAGGTATCTAATAATACATAATGGAATAAAGCACTTCTTTAAAAATCAAATGAGGAATCATTGTTAATGTTTTGTGTTTTTTTTTCAGGTCTTTGTTCTGGATATGGGTCTCCGGTTAAATTTTGTTTATATTTTATCATGGAGGTGTATGTATTTGGCAAAGCCATTAAACCCCCACCCCCTCTCGCTCGGGTCTACAACAAATCACAGAGGTCTATACAAGGCCCCAAGCAGACACAAAAGGCAGGGAGCATTTTTCTGTAATTAAGGCGCTTACGAGGATAATTAATCGTCACCATGACATTTAAAAAAAGGAAAATAAAGCAGGCAGGACACCTTTTGGTGCTGTGCACCATCAGCATAAATGGGGCCTCTTGTCCTCTCTGCTGTTTGAATTTTTGCGCAATGAATTTGTTGTTGAGTTGGAATTTCCATGCTGGTCGAGTTTGTCCCCATTTCCATTTTAATCCAGTCGACAGCCAATTTCATGGTGTCTTTATATTAATGTATATTAATGAGCCCTTGCCCACAGGCCAGTGATGGTGGTGGTGTTAGGGGGGGTGCATTGGGGGTTGGGGTATGGGATATAGGAGTTGCGGGTTGCGGGATAGGGCGGGGGTGCAATTCTCGGTAAAATCTCTGGTTTAGGATTTGGTGTCAGTGTCATTACCAGGGGGAATGGAATGGAGGAATGGTTCTGCTCGGTTACCATGAAGGTGAGGGTATGTCTTTGTTTTCTTTTTTTATGTATAAATATATATTGAAATTGACTGTGCAACGATTTAGCCTCATAAAAACAAACTATGGGAGAAGGTGTCATAAGCCAAGTGCAGCTCCAACCACCAAAACACTGCTAAACCTAACCTGGGGTATGTTTCCCAAAAGCTTAGTTGCTGCATAGTTTGAACCTGAGCCATGTAGAGAGATGTACATACGTTAGTTTCTAACGTGGTTAGCAACCATGCTTTTGGGAAATATATGCCTGGACGAGAACAAAGACGAATGCATACATGTGAAAAACACGTGAGCCCTTACGCACGTCCCCCAAAGGCAGCATGAAAGAAAGAAAATAACAAAGAAGAAAAATGGTTTTCCTCATTACGGCGAGGACACTTGGGAGCCCTCAATTTTAATGGGCCTGCTTGAGAATCCAGAGACAGGCATGTATCAGACAAAGCCTCCAATATCTGTTCCCTGGTGACAACAGAATAGTCGCCTTTGTTATTGAGACAATTTTGACCGCACTAGTTTCATTGCTCCTTAAACATTAGCATTTTCGAAACATAGTAATTGGCAGAGGGTATAACAGTATATATTGACAAAAAAACATGAACGCCTGAGATTATCTGGCTTCATTTTGTGGTCTGATCAAATTATTTGCTCGTCCAATTCATTGCCACAGGGTAGAGGTTCCCAGTGGGGAAAGAAAGCATCATATCTCTGTTTTCACACAACATTAATTCCAGCCGTGAATGAATGGACTCTGATGGTAGGGACAGGATCATTTGGTGAAATGATGCAACGGAGCTCTCTTCAGCTCATCGTTGGCATACTAGCAGCGTTGATTTGACGGTTTGTTGATCTAAGCTTCCATTACAATTTGGAAGAAATACATCTGCACGCAAAGGACTATTTAGATACTAATCTCAATGACCACTATTATTCACTCTGGGGCGATCAACTGTATGTTCTGCTTGCAGGATTGTTGCACTCCATTTAATCTGTGCTGATTTTTTTTGAAGAAAACCTGCAGGGAGGATATTGAATAATTCAGTCTGTTGGCAAATCAGTGGTAAATTCTTGCAATGACATTTTCAAAGAACTTTGAGGATGCACATAGAGAAGTGATTGCAAAATTATAAATAAATCAATAAATAAATGAATAAATACAAAGCTTGTAAAATGTAGAAACAGTCCTCATTCATTCCTCAAGACTAGAATCTTGATTAGGCCTGATATTCAAGCCTTGACCCAGCTTGAACCTATGAAGCACTCATTCAGTCTCAGCTTGAGTGTGTCGAGTAATGCAATTTTGAAACCTCACTCAAACTACCAGTGAAGACAGAAAAAATGCCACAGGAGGAATTCAATTGGATGGGAAATCCTAAGGAGATTGGTCAGCTAATATGTAACCCATGGGCTAAAGCTGAGCCCAGGTGCCAATAAACTGCATTTGTAGCATGTGTTGCTGATCAAGTATGACAAGAATTTTGATCAGGTCTGATGTTAAAGCCACGACCCAATGTGAACCTAAGAACCATCCACTGAAACCCAGCTTGAGTGCACAGAATAATGCAGTTTCAAAACCTCACACAAACCACCTGTAGTTAAAACATATGGTTCCACTTTTACCCCAAGCTTAGTGTTTTCATAACATTCCACTTGTACAGAATATAAACTACAACTGACTTGTATCCTTTTCATTTGTTATTTTCAGTTTGCTAAAAAAAAATTTTTTTTCATGGTTATTATCTTGTCACAGTCATGAATATGTGTGAATAAATGAAGCAAAAGTAACAACATCCAGATTTGTAAACTTATTCAATTCATAAAAACAAAGGTATGCTAGATGTTTCAATTTTGAACGACTACGAATTTCTCAACTCGTCTCGATCTGACGGTTTATCACTCAGCAGTGCTACTAGCATCTATCCTTCACCACTCATCTCCTTTTCAATTTGTGATTTACAGATCTACCCAAGGTGGATTCATGTTTGTGCAAGTGCTTTAGCCTAAGTGCCATGAGTTGCTATAGGCTATGACATGATGTCTATGACATAAAAAGATTTGATGCCAAGTCAACCATCACAGGGAGAAATGAAATATTGCCTTGGGTGTTAAACTTCTTCATCATTTCTGGTTACAGTCAACATCCAGTCTTTTGATACTGCACATAAATAATGAATATCCTGCCTTCAAGAAGTCTTTGGCCTCAGTACACGCTCATTGTGTTAGAAAAGCCTGAACGGGAGTTTGTGCCAAAGAGCTAATCTACCTTCTCACACAAACTGGTTATCAGCGCTTAGCTCCACATCCTCCTTGTACCCAGTTAATCTTTATAGCCTGGCTCTGTCCGGATAACAGCACAAGCTGGGCATATTTGCTTTTTAAAAATGTGACACGCTCCTTCTCCAAATCCACGAACCATTTTCACATTGAATGGTAGCTTACAAAATAACACAGGGGAGATTTAAAAAAAAAAAAGCCTTCTAAACCTTTAACTTTGCTTTTATTTCTCCTGGGACAATAGAATATTGAAGGATTTTAGAAATATTTAAAGTTAATGTGATTTAAAGGAATAATCATATAGAAACACATACATTGATAGGCCACAACATCAGAACCACCTGCCTAATATTGAGCAGGTCACCCTTGTGATGCCACAACAGCTCCGTCAAAGTGATGTCCTCTTGAATTCTCGAAACGAGAGTTTCCCAGCTGAACAATTCTCATTTCCCTGGTGAATGGTGAACAGCTGACTGATGCGTATGATGAAGTAAAATGGGACTCACTGGACTAGGCGACCGATCTTCTTCAGTTGGATCAAGGTTCAGTTCTGTGGCTCACATGCCATTGCAGGCGCATTCGGTAGAGGACAGAGGCTAGGCACCCTCTGACTGGTCTGCAGTTACAAAGTGTGATATGCAGCAAAGTGTGAAGCGCCATGTTTTTATGACACAATCCACACATAAATAAAATAAAAATTCTGTGCCACAGTAGCCCAAGATAGTCTTTGTGACCCTTGTGCATTGATGGACAGTAGGCACCCAACATCCTGTCACTATTTCATGGTTTGTCTCTCCTTGGACCACTGTCAGTAGGTACTCATCACTACTGACTTAGAGCACCCCAGAAGTCATGCTGCTTTGAAGATGCTCTGTCCCACTCATCTAGCCATTACGATTTGGACCTTGCCAAAGTTGCTCCAGTCGCATTTCTCCCAAATCCACCACATCCACAACGAGAACAGATTGCTCGCTCACTGTCCAAGGTCTGTCTTCGGACCTTGACGTGCACCTTTGTTACAAGATCATGAACGTTATTTGCTTCACCCATGAGTGGTTATAATTTTTTTTTCTTTTTTTTTTAAATTTGGCATCTCCAATCCCACCCGAATCTGGAATGCTCAATTGGTGAACTATGTACAAGGCTTGCTCGTATGCCACCCCTTGCTGCCAATTCAGGAGAGTGTAGACAGTTCGTGGCTCTCCTCCGAAGCACACGCCTGTCAGCCATCGCTTCTTTATACACTCATTGGTTGAATCTTCGCAAGTTCAGAACGAGGGCGGAGGATACCCGGACATGAACAGACTTAGAATCCTGCTGACGAGCGCCTGTCTGGCCAACAGGAGGCGCTTGAACAACGAACAAGGCAACTATTATTTTTCCTTCCCGGCAGTCCCTTCCCAATTTGCAACCCTGTAGCGCAATAGCCAATTGTGCGCTACTCTGAACAAGCTGCCGACCACTGCCGGCTGGTACGAAGCGGGGATCGAACCCGCGACGTGATAGTCATTTCTGCTTCGCAACGCAATGCTTTTACCGAGTGGGCTATCCGGCAGCTGTTATAATTTTTTGGCTCATAGGTGCATATCTAATGTATGATCATGTGTGTCTTTTACAAAAGAGTGATTGATGATGTGGCGGGCAGAGTATATATACATCATATTTTTGTATCTGCCTATGCCCAGAATATCCCCATATTCATTCCATTAGGCCTCAATTGACTGTGTGAGATGAGGATAAATCATCTGAAAAAAAGTATTGAAATCCTATTGGTGTTCCGCTTAAGCATTTGATGAGCCTGAATTGAGTAGTTGTATAGATTGATGGATTAATTCATCACTTTTGAAAAAAATGTATCCTAAAAGATGTTGAGCTTAAGGACTTAAGCACATGATCAGGAGAAAATGTAACAATAAATGCTTTCATTTGGGGTTATGCTACCAGCACAACAATATGTGGACTGAAATGCATTTTTAAAGTCGTTGGGGAAAATGGTTCTTGAAATTGATTTACTTGCCATGATTATTATGAATTTTGAGGGCCCTTTCAATGGCTAGAGCTAGCTTTACTCCCAGTGAAAGTCATGAGAGACAAAACATCTTACAGAAATACAAGTGCTGCATATTGTTGATCTGACACTAGGCCAGGGATAGGCCTGAATTCTGTAGGAAGTCTCTGGTGTTGGTATGAGCATTTAATGAAAAGACATCCACTTTTCCGACAGGCTTCACCTCCCCAAGAATTGTGGATTGTGTAAATAAATTTCTTCATCAAAACATCAATCTGATGTCACTGGCCACATTCGAGGGGCAATTTTTTTGCTATTTTCTTTTGTCATCAGCACCAGTTTCGCCATGAATAATGGGCACATGGTTCACATTTAGTGCAGATGAACAAAGGAAAGCTATTCATGAAGGGGCCAATATCCCCATGCTGTGTGACTCACACACTGCATTCGGGCAACCGGACAAGGGCATGTTGTGATTGATGGTGTGTGTGAGAGACAGTCTAGATGCCATGGGACAGAGAGTGGTCACTGCAGAAGATGACACAAACAAGGCCATATTATCAGGATGTGTGATACCCTGCCCAGAAACTCATTTCTACACATTCAAAAATGATGTGTTGATTAAAAAATGAATATTTGTGTTACTAGAATTTTTACTAATTGGTGTCATTTTATGTTGACTCTGTGTTAAACCGGACACATAAATGTTTGGAGAAATACCATTGGTTGTGTTGTTTTAGCTCATCAGTTCTATGAGTATATTATGAAGTCTGTATAACCTGATTGCAATGGATAAATCAAGCAGGAAAAAAAAATACAAGTATGCAAATATTTACTCGCATTTCAGTTCCTATGTAGTAGAGGTATACACTTGATCTCCGTATTTACAAGATGTGCTTTGTTGTTTGGAAACCCTCTAATAACAAATCTTCAGTTGAAATATATTCACCACATATTGCTCGTACTCTTCTTAATAATCATCAGCCATCATTACGAAAATAGCCACGCACTATAGCGTTAGACTTTTAGTGAGTCAAAATGACCGAAGCACCTCAACCCACAGTAGAAATATTCAGCTGCAAGCCCAAAATCACATCGTCTATAATTACACAGTTCTGAAATGATGTGCTACTAATTGCTTTCAATTAATGTAAATATTTTGCCTTCAGTGAACTTTACGGAAGTCCCAGTGCATGCCCTATAATATCATTGGTAATTGCCTATAATGATAATATTGTCATACCACTGAGGTGACAGATCGCACGGTGTTTCAGCACAATTTCAGGGGGGACGAAAATATTTGCTCCGCTTCCATTTCATATAATGGGTTTGGTTTATCTGGTATAAATGGGTGATAAAATGTATGGCAGTATTTTATTTATTTATTTATTTTTTTATGGCTGGCATTGATTGACTTGATCCACGGCAGAGGCCGCTGTGGAATAACAAAGTCTTTATTAGACAAGTGACGCGGTGAGTGGGTAGGGGGCGCTATTGTGCCGATCACAGACAGCATAGGGCTCCAGTGAATTCTCTGCATGTCACTTTGAGACGGAGGCGTCAATATGCAGGCAGTCAGCGCTCGCTTCCCTCCCATTATTTACCGTACAACCCTCGGTCACCAGCCGCGTTCTCGCATTACCAGTCTTCCTCAAGGTGTTCATCTAAAAATTTCGACATTTTGAACGTTAGCCTCCTGAGAGAATGCGGTGTCTGTGGATTTAACTGACTGACGTGCGAAAAGAAAATAAGTTGAACGATACGGCGGACGTCGGCTGGCCAGCTAACTCGCTAGCTCGTCTGTTTGCTGTGGGTGGAAAGACGGCATCCGGCCTCCGAGGAAGCGCCGAGGTCGGGGACTCGGGTCGATACAACGTATATCGTTTCTGGTGAGTAGAAACTGCTTTCGTTTGTAAACAGCCATGAAACCCCAAAGAAGAAGAAGAAGAAGCTGCTTCCACACCGGACGCGAAACAAATCTTTCGCACGACAGATTGCATTCAAAGTCAATGCGAAGACGCGAATACACGCGAATTGACTTTGAATATAATCTGTCGTGCGAAAAAATCGTTTCGCGTCCAGTGTGAAAGCGGCGTAACTTGGCAACCGTTACCACACGTATTCATTTTTCCTGGCCGGAGCGGGTTAATAACGTTTTTGTTTCCTGAAAGGTATTTGCTGCGGTGGTGAATTAACCCGTAACCAGTTGGTTAACGTTAACTAGGTTGGCGTTTCGCTGATTTAACTCAATACATTTCTGCCTCCTGAGCTAGCTAGCTATGCTGTGGTTAGCCAGGTTGCGAATCAACGCTGTTTAACATGGCTAATGAGATTGGATTGGATAACGTTAGCTATCACCGGGGTAGACTATGCCATCTACGTTAACGTTACTAGCCAGTTTGCGCGTTGTCTTGTTCGTAGAGACTTGGCCATAGTATTACACGAGTAGCGTTAGCTGGTCCTGGAGTGTCTCCTCTTCTTGAAAAAGAACCCCATTAGGGGAAGGGCTAATCTGCTGAAAACACTTTGCTGAAAAACTACAACCATCTATACTGATAGATATACATCTCAAGAATAACTGGTGAAAATTTAATCACAATAAAGAAATTATGAAGGAAAGTATAGGTAGTTGTAGTTTTTCAGCAGAATGTTTTCAGAATATTAGCCCTACACCCCCCCATAAATTAGTTTGGAGTAGGACTAATCTGCTGAAAACATTCTGAAAATTCGCTTACTAATTCTTCCTTTTTTTTCATCAACTCAACTAGATATTGATAGATGTACATCAAGAATAACTGGTGAAAATTTCGTCGCAATATATTTAGAAGTAAAGAAATTATGAAGGAAAGTATAGATGGTTGTAGTTTTTCAGCAGAATGTTTTCAGCAGATTAGCCCTTCTCAGTTAACTTTACTCACCATTAACTAGCTAGGTAATGAAGGTCATGCACTTTATTGCTGTTTATCTAGTTAACATTGATTATGCCATTGGTCAAATTGAACAGGGTATTTTATTCACCCAACTTGCTAGCAAACGTTTGTCTTTAATGGTGAAGATCTTGGACTAACTAGTTGGCTTACTAACGAACTTAATTTTATAATTTGGCTATCGTTTTTTTGTAATTTGGCTTACTGATATGTTACACTTGAAGTTCGCTCAGTAACCTATACTGCCACCCGTGCAATAGCTGTAATTTGGCTAGTATTGGTTTGTAGTTAGATGATTAAGTTTGTTAGCACTAGCTAGTTAGAAACGACTACTTGGTGATGTAGCTAGCTAGCTGGCTAACTTGGTGTGTGCGGTTATTTGACTGGTTATATTACTTTTTTATTGCCTCGTGTTTAAATTGACAATTTCAGTTTGCTTGAGCAGAAGTTTTGTTGGGACGAGGTGTGAACTAGAAAGTTTTAGCTGGGTAGTTTGACGTCTTGCAAACCACAAAATTGAACAAATTTCGAGGGCCGAATGCTGCTGATGAAATTGAGTAATATTAATCTGTAAAATCCAATTCTAGAGCCGGAGTTTATTCATTGATATGTTTCATGTCAGCAGGAATGATAATGTGGAGTAAAGCTGGAGAGCTTCATGTTTTTAATCTGATGTTGTTGGAGTCCATCTAATGATTGCCGAGGCGAACAATTCTCGTTTTCTTTGGCCCGTTTGGCGTACAAAGTTTGACAAACTTGCCACTAACACACTATATCTAGAATTTTCAGGGGTTTGGAGGAGAATTTCTCATAAGTTGCTGTAGGTAACATCAACATTAACGAGCCATCTTAGTAGCTTGGTCCTGTCATCACCTCATTGAAGAGGTGGCATAAACCTTGTCTCATGGATATTCATTCCATAGAACTTAATCGACCACTTTAATGCCCCGTGTTGAGCAATATATCAGCCAATGTTACCTCTAGCATCCTTCATAATATGTCTTCGTGAGACTGCATTCGTCTAATTTTGAAGAAAGAATGATTGATGTGAAGAATGGTGTTGCATTGTCGTTTCATCCTTTGTCCGAAGTGTCACTAGCCTTGAAATGGCATTACCATGACTCAAATAACCCTGACTCCCAATCCCAACCCTCTATTGCTATACCATGATGTATCAGCTACATAATTTTTCACCGGTGTAACGAGATTCAGTATCAGGAAGGAACGGTTGATATTGAACCTTTTGAAGAGTTTGTTATTTTTGAAGTATTCACCCTAGATTCGAGCCCATTGTCCCAGAAACCCGCCGTTCCGTTCTGGGAATTAATTTCCTATATTAAATATTGCAGAACTGAATTAGAACATTCAGTCTTGGATCTCTCTAAGAATATACCCATGAAATTGCTTCTTGTGGGGTAACCTTTGGTGACCCAGAAGTATTTGCCTGAAGATCATAAATCTTGCCTCTCGCCTGACTCTTTCAGTATTAGGGGTTAATTTGTTGAATTTGAGATTTTTGTGTTTTTCAGTTGGCACTTGAAGTGCTTTCATAGATGTGTCCACAGTGTGGTTTTGGCCTCTCAGACGATGGTTTTTGTGTGACCTTCTAAGTTGCGTAGTCCTGGATATCTTCATGTTTGTTTTTGTGACCCAAATGGTGTGTCTACCCTATGCTGCACTTATTTAAAAATGCAATTCATGACCTTGCCAGCTTTTTGAATGGTGTCAGTACGCTGACCCAAATCGTGTTTCCGCTGTAAACACTTTTGTCTGAAAAGCTCTGTAACCGCCGGTTTATTTTACCCCCTTCGAGGGACCACGCTGTTTGTGGTGTTGTCTGTCGACCTGTGCGTTCGGCGAGCGCAGTAAGAACAGGTCGAATGTAGAGCGGAGACAATGGGAGCCTGGTATGGTGGTTTATGTAAACGGTCTCCGAGGTGCCGCGGAGGTGAAAAGGCTTTGTATGATCGCTGTCAATGGGAGACCGTCCTGGTCATTTGTAAGGCCACAGGCCGGCGTCTGCTCTACACAGCCGGCTGTGTGTCTCCAGCCTTTACGTTATCTCCCTCTATCTCTCCCTCTCTCATCATTGACAGCACTACTCTGTGTCCCATCTCCCTGCCAGTCTGCTCTGGGGGGGGGGGGGGGGGTTACCCATTAGAACTGAGATTCTCTCTGTCAATGTCTTTTTCTCATGGAAATGAGAGTGGGGGGTGGGGGGGCTCCAGCCTGGCTGAGGAATCATGGGACGGGTGGGACACAACTGGAGGCTAAAAGTGAGTGAGTGGGGGCGGGGGGTGTTGTCTAATTTCTCCAGGACCGCTCCTCCCCCCCAAGGAAATTAGGCTTTCGGTTTTGGGCTCTCGCCTCTGTGTTCTGTCTCCAGGAACAGAAGGAGAGGGTGCAGGATTTCAATATGGGCTCCCGGAGGACCCGACAGCCCCGCACAGTATTAACTCCCCCTCCCCTCCTCTCTCCCCTCTCCCCTCCTCCCCCTGGTGTGCTGGGGAAACACATTTTGTTTTTGTTTTTTTGCAAGTGTGTGTGTGTCTGTGTCACCTTGGTGTAGAGCGCAGGTTTCAGGCGGTCAGGGTAACTGGATCTGAGCCTGGAGGGTTGGAGAAAGCCTCTCTGATCCCAGGAGATGAGCTGTTGTGGGGGCCGTAGATATCAGGTTGCGTGTGTGTTTGTGTGTGTGAGAGAGAGGGAGAGAGGAGAAAAGAAAGGGAAGGTGGTGAGAGGGAGAGAGGAGCTGTCAGTGTGGGCACGGTTTGTAATTTAAGGGCCATACATCTCCAGGCACAATCATTTTGTGATTTGATGGCAAAATGAATTGCTTGAACCTCAGCAGTAAATTACCAACAGTAATAGGATCTGTCCGGCCTCTTAATGTGATGCAGTCATATCAGTGTAGGCCTGTTTTCTTAAACGACTGCTCGTGTGGCTAATACTGTTTCTTTTTCACGGTTTCTGAAGAAAACCACTAGAGAGCACTCATTGTAGGGGCAGATTTTGTATTTGAATTATCTGTGGAAAATTTTTGGAAAAATAAAATGCAGTGCCAAGCTTTGACTCGCGAGACCACCTCGGCTGCAAGTTTCTGCAGTTGATTTACAAATTCCTGTGTCCTATATTTTATTTTGGGGTCTGGGACATGTAGCCAGTGCTGGTGTGGTTATTGCTAACCGCAGCACTTTGCTGTAGAGCTGTGTAAGTGGAATGGGTCAGACAGTTCTGTCTCTGCGCTGTCATGGACGGCCTGTTAATCTGGAGAAAGTGCTGCCCTCACTGCGCCTCTGACTGTTACGAGGCTCTTATGTAAACGGCCCCATTAATAAAGTTAAACTGTCTGTAAACAGCGGGCGTGTATGAGCGCCAATACTGAGCGGAAGGTCAAAGACATCCAGTGGATTTGAGGCCCTTTTGCTGCTGTGTTCAGCTGTGGCCTGACGTGGAGCGAATGCATGCGAGTGCGTGAGCGTGTCACGGAAGGGCCTGCACTTAAAGCGGACAGCTGGTTGGTAGTTTGTGTGCCTCTGGCTATATGGTCTGGAATGTGAGCTGTAGTCGCCATTCTCTCCCTTTAAAATGTTTACGTAACTTAGTTTTCCTCTATGCTGAGTGTTTGAAAAATGCCTCTGATGTTGCTGTTTGCATCGAGAGCTAGCATGAAGCAGTTTTCCACTCCTGTTCCTTCCTGCAATTGGCATATAATGCGTTTCATTCTTTTTTTTTCTTCTTCTTCTTGTGAAGCGTCATTGGGATCGAAACTGTGATTTGAAGTGTAGACCTCGACATTTTCTGAGGTTTCTGAATGTTTTAATGTAAATTTAATTTAGAAGGGGTCAGCTGAATGCAGAGAAGGACGGGGATGTACCTCTGCTGTGTATGCTCTGCACAGCGCTCGATCTGGCTCGCTTCTGTTTCATGTCTCTGATCGGGTATGCGTGCACGTGTGGGCGGCCTGCGCGTTTGTGTTCGCGTGTGGGCGTTGTGCAGCCAGTATACATTGTGTGTGTGTGTGTGTGTGTGTGTGAGAGAGCACATATGTTGGGGCACGTGTGTGTATGTTGGTGTGTGTGTGTACATTGGCGTGTGTGTGTGTGTGTTTGCGTGTGGTTTCGATGCAGTGCACAGCGCGTGGCGGAGGCCGCGGTGTGTCGCTTTCTGAAATGTTTGGACTCTCCAGGTTACTGCTCCAGTGTACTTCCCCTTGAGCTCCTAATAAGATAAAGAGCTCACTGTAAACACTCAGCTCAGGACAGGGCCCTGCAGTTACTGAATACATTTACTTTTGAATGAAATAATGGAGATGGGTAACTACGGTTTTAATGTTTGATCACCTCCATTGGGGGACCTTCTTTAAGAAATCCCTAAATGACGGTTTGGGGAGATGGTTCCACCCAAAAGACCGTTGTATACTTGTAAGGCACAAGTCGACAGACGTCCTGAGAAAAGTGTCTGACGATGCTTTATGGTTAAACGAAGGGGTGGACAGCGTCTGCAGCGTTAACTGTCATCGCCATGGTAATGATCGTCATTTCTTTGTAGCGATACCCAACCAATCTATTTGCGAAGGCTGCTGCATCGACTTTATAATCTATATCCATGACAACCACCAAACTCTCGATCCATCTAGCCAGTTCAATTATACGACAGCCAACGACAGTATCTGCAGCATTACGAATTTTCGGCAGGTAGAATACATCGCATGATGACACTTTTGACTCTCTGTGGCATCATTTTGGTTGTCAGACACTGTCTACAGACAGATCTTGCAGGTATAAAAGGCCTTTACTCTTAGTGAGCATGAAGTTGTGAATGAAGGTGCTGAGATTGGGTGACCTTGATACTGTGAGTGAGCTGGCTGTGAGGAGGTGACGTAATCGGCAGCAGTTTCGATTTTAATTGAAATTCTCATTAGCTCTCTGCCATTTCTCTGATTCATGAGTCTCCTTGGCTCAGTTTGAATGGATTCCTGATGGACTACTACTTGGCACCAGTGAAAACATTAAGAACATTCAGTCACTAAATAAATCTGGCTACATATAACATGCATTCCAGTAACAATTTTGAGGAAAATGTCAAAAAAGGCTTTTTTTTTTTTTTTTTTTTTTTTAGCAACATGAGGCAGACAGTTTCCCTTTTTTGTGTGATGTACTGCTTTCTGTTTTACTGGGTAATTCACGCCCACCCCTGTGTTTACAGTGTCAGGCTTTTACAGGGGCCATTTGGATGACTGACTGTGCCCATGGAGCCAAAATGGCTTCCCTCGTGCATGCTTTCAGTGGACACAAATCACAAGTACTGCACTGTCTGGACTTGGAAATGATTTCACTGCAGTGGATTCGGGAGCGCTGGAGATTATTCTGTTGGTGTGGTAAATTACAGGCCTCTGTTGTACAGGTCAACCTTTTACAGGAACTGTGAACCGCAAGTGTAAGTAAGGTCAGCGGTTGGCTCTGATTCACTGCCAGAAACAGTGCTGAATAATCTTGTTCTGGAGAGATCTCCTATCCTGTGTTCTTTCATTTTGTCGTCCCTAAAAAAATGCACCTCATTTAGCCGAGATCTTATCCTTGAGGTGCAAATTAGCAGAAATAGCTGTGCTGAATGTGGGTGCTGTAGATCTCCCGAGAACAGGGCTGGACAGCTCTTGTTTCGGTGTTCTTAGTTGATGAAGCCCGTGCCATTGTTCGGCCGATGTTGGGCAAATGCCCTGTATCTTTAGCTTGGCGAATTTTCCTGGAGTCGTACTAAAAACATGGGAGATGTTTCTGGGGAAGAATCCAGAGAGCCAGCCTTTGAGTCTAATTCAATAACTGGGGAGAGAAAAACTGACCTGAATCTGCATGTTGGAAGTTCACTTGTGTCTATGAAGCACTGGAGAAGCTGCTTTGAAGCAATAGCATGCGTCTCATTGATGATGTCATAGATGCTCTCTGGGTAGCGAATGTAGCATTCACACCAGCAGGAGAGGTTAGCATACAGTAGAAGATATTAGAGGAATTACTTGGTTTATGAATGGATTAAAAAACACGAGCACATCTTGTTCTTGCCTCGTTTCTGAAGAGTGCAGAACTCTGCAGGAAGGTGCGCTGTTGCCGGGGATTGTGGGAGGTGAAGACCGCTGGAGGCAGACATCGCGAGCCAATCTAAGCTGATGAATCACTATCTGTCTGGGCCATAATCCAATCTGGTGTCCGCTGGCTCCCCTGGAATCTGCTCCTGTTGGCTCAAGACGCTGCTCTGGAGCGGGGCTGTAAAACTGGAGTCCTGGAGGGCCGTCGCGTCTGCTGGCTCTCGGTGCGCTCGGCACAAGGGGTTATTTCAGCCATTGACTGAGTGAAGAACCTGCACATTGTGTTCTCAAGGTTTGAACTGGCTGTTGATCGAGAGGAAGCCATAACGACCTGAATACTCTGCTGCCCTCCGGCGTTTTCCCGCTTCAGCGCTCAGATAACTTTTTCAGACTCGTTGAAGAAAGATTTATGCTCTCCACCGCAGTGGAAATTGGCGGAGGCTAATTACTTTGGTGACAATTCTTTTGGTTCGACGACTTGCTGCTTGCAGGAACACGAAGCTCGTTGTATTGTGAAACGATGACATTCTCGCAAATTCCTTTTTTGTGAACAAGTGGCATGCGTCAGCGTGTGGGTTGAGTCATCTGAGGATTAGTTGAATAAGTGGAAATGAAGGAAGGTTGTACCAATTGTTTTCAGCATGCAAGATAGGAAGTGACCTCTTGAACTGAACCCTAGAAATTATGGTGGGCGGGGCCAGAATTTTTTTTTTTTAGATCTGTTCTTTTTCCCCCTCCAGTTTCAAACTCCTCACTGATTGTCTTTTTAATGGTGACGTCATAGTGACATCCAGTTGATGTGAAAATGCAGTGCTGTTTTTACAGTTCCTCTGTGAATTCCGTTCACTCCAGCGCTGTGTGTCTCATTTGTGTTGCAAATGAAAAGGCAGTGATTGTGCTTTATGAATGAATTGAATAACTGCTTTGAGCCCACTGACGAAGCTGTCCACATAATGCATCCTTTGTGCTCATGAATTACTTAACCGCAACATTTTCTCAAATGTTTCAGAATTTTTTGAAGACAATGATCAGCTGTTGCTTTAATGTCCAAATTACGGCCGTGCCATTATGTTTTGCTGGTCTTAAAAGACAAGCTGAATTCAATGTGCTTTATTCTCGGTTATGTCAATTCTGTTTAACCGCTGAACTACATAGTGGAAGCATATATTCAATAGAAATAATGAACTTGTAAAACTTGTTTAGTTTCCCTCGACTGCATGGGAAAACAATTTTACTTTCATGATACATGATGTCATCAAATACCAGTAGGCCTTATACTGATTGAATATGTTTGTCAATTCCTCTGTCATTCCTTTCCAATCAGTGTCATTTGACTCATTGTTTTCAATCCATTGAAGCTTGGAATTGGTGTCCATATCTAACTTCAGTCAAACATACTCCCCTCCCCTTGAAAATTATGCTAAATTTTGTTTTTCTTAGCTATATATCAAATCGCAGAAGCTTGCTCTGCTACAACTTTGGTTTAATGGTGATATGAAATCTCTCGCGGGTACAGCATGTTAATCTGGAGTCTTGTAATACCTGATCATTGTGATCTTAATGACGGCTTTAGGAGCTTCCATTTTAGCAGTGTTTGCTCCCGATAACTGATATGTGCTAATTTAAGAGGACATGTACTAATTAGACTGTCTCAGCAAGCATCCTAATGCTAGAGAGAAGATGTTAGCATTGTGCCCTGTAATAAAGTTGTGTTGTTGGTGGTGACAAAGTGCAGTTCCCTTTTTTTTTTTTTAACTTCCTGTCGTGCTCAGCCCCTCGGTCTCTCTCCTGAGAGAACCTCTGTCGTCACTGCGATCGGCTCCCTGAGTCACCTCTGGAGACAGGATGTTGTTCTCGGTGCAGCATGGCTGAAATAGGCCTTGCTGCTGCCCTGGCTTCCTGCAGTCTCCGGCATTTTCTGTTTGGGTACTCCGGTGTGGGTGGAGATCTCTCCGAGTACCGTTGCTCTTTTGATAGTGTTGCCTGCTCGGTCAATTAGCCCGGAGGCAGGCATTGTTGTCTGCTTCGATCCTCGTTATTGCGAGAATTTTTTTTCGGTTTAATTTGCGGCTGTACTAACTTTAGAAACACAATACCTCTGTTATCCGATACCTGGTTTGTGTTATTGAATATATTGACTTCAGTAGTTCTGGACATTAGAAGCACTACAACCAGCAAAAATCAGCGTTACCAGCTTTCCAGAACATGGTCTTTCAGGCCTGTATTTGCCTGTTACCATTTTCTTATTTATTTCTAATCCAGTTGGTTTCATTAGATTCATCTATATTTCCAGGTCTTATACACTGTAATTTTAATCAAAACGAGTCGATTTGTTTTTGATGCAGTAGTGTTGGCCTGTTGTGCTAATGTGAATGTCAGGGACCTGTCCCTCAGCGGTGTGTGTGATGCAGTCTCTCTGTCGTGTCGTGTGATGCGTCTCAGTGTTTGGGCTGTTTGATTGGGGATTACGGAGGCTGAGGACCCCCCCTCCTTGACCTGTCCCCCCCCCCCCCCCCTGTTTGACTCATATTTGGGATGCCTGGCGCTCTGTCGAGCAGGACAGCTGAATCTCCGCACTGCGAGTGAGAGTCAGTCCCACTCCTGCTGTCAGATTCTGGGCTATTTTGGGAATTGGAGCAGTTGGCTGGTGCTGCACCCACGCCCACTCATTTATAGTGTGCATAACTCCCACTCTGACACACGAACGTGTCCATCTCCGCCCTGCAGCAGCACCACCGCACCCCCTCAGGCACTGGTGGGGCTGGGAAGGGAGCACTGGTGCTGGGGAATGGGCGTGGATTCTGGCGGGTTTAGATCCTGCTATTCCCGCCATGCTGGGAATTCCAGAGCGCCGGTGTGGAAGAGCAGGAATGATGAGCATGTGTCTGTCCGTCAGCCTGGAGCCAGCTGGGAATTCTGGGCAAATCTCGAGCTCTGTTTGTCTGCCTAGGTGCTTGAGTGCATTATGGGTAATTTTGAGCACATTTTTTTCTTTGCCGGGGGAGCAGAAAGGCATTCTGGGTAATGTTTGGCATTTGCGTATCTATCTGCCAGTCGTCATATGGGAATTCTAGGTAATGTTGAGCACCGTTTTTTCTGCCAGCAAGCAGGACTGCATTCTGGGTAATGTTAAGCAGCATGTCTGCCAGAAATCGGAAGAGCATTGTGGGTAATGTTTGCAGCATGTCCGCCATGCAGCAGGAGTGCAGGTAATCATTAGAATTCCTACCCATGACCATTCAATTTTTTTCAGTTAATTTGCCCCATTGCAATTTTAAGATTAACCCTCAGAGTGCTGAAATAAACTTTTTAAAAATATGAATTTTATTATCTCGTGCTGTTGAAAACCTATCATGTGGCAACTTGTTTAAAAGAGCTCCCTCGCTCTTTTAAACAAGTTGCCACATGAGAAGTTTTCAACAGCTTTGATTTTGATATCCTACATCACTGAGTAACAATAGTTGCATTTAGCGCTCTAAGGGTTAATTCTGAGCGAGCGCATCTCAGCCTGGGATGAGAATGGTGTTTTGGAAATGACAGACGAGGGCATATCATTCTCTTGCATGCTTTCCATGTGCTTGAAAAATGCATTTCTGCACAAGAGACTGAATGATGAGTTAGTGTGTTTGTCCTCGTAAGGCTGCTTCCTGTCCACTGCAGTGCAGAGTAATGCTTGCAGGAGGTCTGATGTAAACTGACCACAAGTCCGATCTCACCCAGTCTGTGTTCAGACTCTCAGCACTAGGCCATTATGTATTACTCGCATGTTGCTTTAACTCACCGGTTATTACTGGCACACATTTGCAGAAACCACTCAAGTGCTCCCATTAATTCTGTTCCAATAAACCTGGAACAGGAACCAGAGATGGGAGGTAATTCCCTCTACCGCTCATCAGGTTCTGTTTTTCTTTTGTTTAAGTCATGATGTTCAAAACGTAAGGCTTTGAAGGACTCACTGTGTCACGCGCACGCACACACACACACGCACACACACACACGGAAAATCCCTGAAGCCTTCTTGTAGGCCGCTGTCTTTGCTCTCTCTGATGAAGTGGGTGACAGAGAGTACTGGGATTACTTGTACTTTCCGGACCAAATAAGAGCTCTCTGGTGTATAATGTATGTATATATTTTTTATGACTCATCCTTTTATTGTATTTTTAGCCCATGTCTTCAGATCTTCCCCACTTTCTCGATACTCAGTCCTGTTGCTGATGTAGCTCCAGCGAGGCCTTGGAGAAGCGTGGCCCAGCGAGTGTCTCTCTCGGTGCGTGTGGCTAACCACTGTTTATTTGCATCCTGCTGTAAGGCAGCTGATCTGCGCAGGTAATGAGCAGGCGGGGGGGTCTGTCGGTGGCACCTGCACAGGTGCACAGGATGTGACGGGGATGTGCCCCGGGCCGGAGAAGCCCAATTTCTGCTCTGACGGTGCGGCTGGAGGCTGCATCCTCTCTCCAGGAGCCCCTCACTGCCTCGGGCTGTTTAATGTAACGGCCTCCTCCTGGGAGCGAGTCACATGCCAGCGGACGCTGTTGCATGCTGGAGTCCTGTGTGTGCTTTTTATAAATGTGCTTTTGGCTGGCTAGAGCGTCCCATCCAACACACACAAACACACACACACACACACACACATATGCTCTTTTTCCTTCTCTTGCTGTTCTTCCATCTGACTCTCTTGCCTTCTCTCCTTCGCCGACTCTTCGTCAATCCCCTCCTTTCACTTGCTCAATCCTTCCCTCTACCCTTCTCTCTCTCTCTCCCTCCCTCCCTCTCTCTCTCTCTCTCTCTCTCTCTGTCTCTCCTCCCTCCCTCCTCCCTCTCTCTCTCTCCCCTCTCTCTCTCCCTCCCCCTCTCTCTCCCCCTCCCTCTCTCCCTCCCTCCCTCCCTCCCCTCTCTCTCTCTCCCTCCTCCCTCCCTCCCCTCCCCCCTCTCTCTCTCCTCTCTCTCCCTCCCTCCCTCCCTCTCTCTCTTTCCCCTCTCTCTCTCCCCCCTCCCTCTCTCTCTCCCTCCCTCCTCTCTCTCTCTCTCTCTCTCTCTCTGTCTCTCTCTCTCCCTCTTTCTCTCTCTCGAGTGGCAGGGCCTGTCCCCATCACCCCCTCTCTGTTCTGAACAGGTCCATTGTCCCAGCTGGCAGTTCCCCTCTGCCCTCCGCTATGGGTGCTTGGATCTCTGCCAGTGTCTGAGTCAGGCCTCTCGCCACCGAGGCGATTCGGTCCCGTCCCCCAGCGCCACCACCAGACACAGCCCACGACCCCCATCCGTCCCCTCCGAACCCTGAGTCTCTGCAGCGTGTTCCCTCTCAGCGTACAGCTCTGCTGGCTTTCAGTGTAGAGGAGTCTGAAATGCAGGTTACGTGTGTCAACAAAGGCCAGATGCTTCACTTCAACCCCTGAATAGTGAGCATGCTCAGTCAGAAGACAACCCCCCCTTTGTGGAGATGTACCCTCTAAACTGTGGTGAGAAGAAAAATCTCTGATGGGATGAACTCTTAGGAGGAACCCTGCTATATTGGGGGAACCTGTGTTACACTGGCCAGCTAGCCATAATGGTTGGTGAATATATTTTAGAGTGTCGCAAAACGATTTATAATAGTCGCGTTAAATGGATTGAACAAGTTATAGTTTTGGTTACTAACGATCTGGAGGTGTGTGAAGTCCAGTGAAGTTTGAGAATGGCAGTGTAATGCATCTGTGGCCACAGGATGTGTCGAGGCGTGGGCACGAAACGCAGGAAGAACGGGGGTGTGGTGGTTCTCAGCACCAGGGCGGTGGAAACTGCTGGGCTCAGCGTTCTTCTCGAAGCCCTTGTGTGTCGTACCAGCCTAAAGCTGCTTTCATATCGGACGCGAAACGAATTTTTCACACGACATTAAAAGTCAATGCAAAGATGCGAATACACGCTTTTTGCGTGTATTCGCGTCTTTGCATTGACTTTGAATGTAATCTGTCGTGCGAAAAATTTGTTTCGCGTCCGGTGTGAAAGTGGCTTAAGAGTGGGCGCTTTGCCAGGCTGTTGTCTGCATTAGACGCAGACAGAAACTTGTAAATTAGATGCAGACAGAAACTTGTAAATTTGAGTGTCAGATAAGCTGCCTGGGATTTTATGCGGGACGGAGATTGTGTAGAAGTTACCCATATTTATGTGAGTGATACAAGATACTGGGAAATGTTTTGTTTTTCTCTACTTCTGTATTGTGAAATTTGATGCTTCAAGCTTTGCGTCATGTGCTTGGGTAACTGTGGGCAAGATTGCGGCGAAGTCTCATCGGAAGCTTGGTTTGAACTGATTGGGATCATAATGCTTTTTCAGCGCTGTAGCACGGTCAATGTTTATGTCCCCGTCTTTGATATCGGATGGCAGGATGGTACGAGGGGAGAACAAGTCTGAAACTAAATTCCTGAGGGAATTTTCCGGCATTTATTTCCTGAGTCACGAAGGGAGATTGCAAATTATTCCTGTGATAATTGGCCTTCTCGTCCTCCTCAGTCATTAGAGGCGTGTTGGTTGTATCCGCACGAATCAGCTGGGTGTCGCGACTGCACCAGAGCGCAGATGGTTGGACATTTGGTTGTTTTGGTATACACACGGTCCTTCCTGGGTCTAACGTCAGTGTGTTGCCTACACCTCTTTCAAACTCAGGCTGTCCTACAGTGCATGTGCTGATGTCATGCACCGAGGCTGCTCAGCTCCATGTCTTGAGTGCAGGGTACTGCACCGCACGATTTCACAATTTGGGTAACTTCCTCCAGCAAGGAGGAAATGTCATTGGTGAAACCAGGTACTGTAGTGTGCTGCTGGGTTAGCGCCTCCATAAGGGACTCCTCAAATCCAGTTAGTGAAATCCTGCTGCGGCAGCAGTCTCCGCATTTCATTAAACCAGGAAATTCTACTGGAATATTTCACCTCTGAAAACGTGATAAGTTAACAACAAATTTGTCGAAAAAAGAAGTTACAACTGCCTTTCTACCCCCAGCCCCAGCTGGTCTGCTTTCTTTCTCCTCTTGATACTGGACAGGACCTGCGTTGTGTCTTGGGAGGCCGGCTAATGATGCCTCCCTCCCCCGGTCTGTGTTGAACTGCTATGTGCGCATACTCGCACTGGAACCCTGCTGTGCTCCCTGGGTTTCTATAGGCAGTGAGTGGGTGTTTCCCTGTGGCAGTAGAGGGATGAGGGGGCCAGGTTTGAGCGCGAGTTACAGCTCAGTGCTGAAATATTCATGCTCCTGTGTGGCCTTTCAGCTCTGCTATTACAGACCAGGGTCCTGAGGATCGACTCCGCAACTTATTTTCTGAGATTCTTTTTAAAAGATTTGGGTATGATTGCGAGGTAGAAGCGGAATTGTGTGTGTGTGTGTGTGTGTGTGTGTGGTTGTGTGTGTGCGCTCCTGTGTGTTTAAGCTGTGAGTGCTGGTATGGTTGTGTTTTTTAGATGGATTAATGATGGTGAATTAGAGGCGGAGTTGGGTGGTGCTCATGTGGGGTACATGAATGATGGGGAGGTTGAGAGATGGAGGTGTGATTTAGAGGTGGAGTTGGGTGGTGTTCAGGGGAGTACGTTAATGATTGAGAGGTTGAGAGATTGAGGTATGATTTAGAGGTGGAGTTGAGTGGTGTTCAGGGGAGTACGTTAATGATGGAGAGGTTGAGAGATGGAGGTATGATTTAGAGGTGGAGTTTGGTGGTGTTCAGGGGAGTACGTTAATGATGGAGAGGTTGAGAGATGGAGGTATGATTTAGAGGTGGAGTTGGGTGGTGTTCAGGGGAGTACGTTAATGATGGAGAGGTTGAGAGATGGAGGTGTGATTTAGAGGTGGAGTTGGGTGGTGTTCAGGGGAGTGCATTAATGATGGAGAGGTTGAGAGATGGAGGTGTGATTTAGAGATGGAGTTAGGTGGTGTTCAGGGGAGTACGTTAATGATGGAGAGGTTGAGAGATGGAGGTATGATTTAGAGGCGGAGTTGTGTGGTGTTCAGGGGAGTGCATTAATGATGGAGAGGTTGAGAGATGGAGGTATGATTTAGAGGTGGAGTTGGGTGGTGTTCAGGGGAGTGCATTAATGATGGAGAGGTTGAGAGATGGAGGTGTGATTTAGAGGTGGAGTTGGGTGGTGTTCAGGGGAGTACGTTATTGATGGAGAGGTTGAGAGATGGAGGTATGATTTAGAGGCGGAGTTGTGTGGTGTTCAGGAGTGCATTAATGATGGAGAGGTTGAGAGATGGAGGTGTGATTTAGAGGTGGAGTTGGGTGGTGTTCAGGGGAGTACGTTAATGATGGAGAGGTTGAGAGATGGAGGTATGATTTAGAGGCGGAGTTGTGTGGTGTTCAGGGGAGTGCATTAATGATGGAGAGGTTGAGAGATGGAGGTGTGATTTAGAGGTGGAGTTGGGTGGTGTTCAGGGGAGTACGTTAATCATGGAGGTGTGATTCCGAAATGGAGTTGGGTGGCGTTCATGTGTGGTGCATTAATGACGGAGAGGTTGAGAGATGATGGTAGTCTGCACGTCTACATGCGTGTGCTGATCTTTCAACCAGCCAGACGACGGGGCACATCGTTTACTTATTTCATGCTGTTGCCTGGCAACCGAGGAGCAGAGCAGGTTTATATTCGGGTAGGCCTGGGCGATATGGACAAAATCAAACATCACAATATTTTTGACTGAATACATCTATCGATATTGTGGCAGTACCATAGGGATAACTATAAAATATTGGCATAATGTGGCTGTTGATGGACGTTCACTAGTGATGTGGACATGATTACCAAACAGACAACAAGCAACAATTACAGCAGTGTAATAAATGCAGAAACCTCCATCCCCTCACTGCAAAGCAGCCTTCAAAACCAGAAAAGGCGACTCTTATGTCACGATATGATATCCAGAATTCCAGACCGTGTCTAACATTATATCACGATACGAGTGGGGTTGGCTGTAGACCAGCTGTAACATGTGATACATTCCTTCAGTTAAGTGCTTAAATGGAGACTCACTGGGCTGCTGAGTGAGGAGCTCTTGTCCTTGTGAATATGTGATCAATCATTGTGTTTAATGAGTCCTATTCTCATCAACCAGTGGCGAGGAACTCAAATCGTGTGCAGTGATGGGCGGAGGGGAGCTCGCCTCGACCGCCTATGTGTAGCACCCCGCCTGGGTGGCACACGGCAGCCATTTTGTGCCAGATTGCTCACCACACATCAGCTGAGGTGGAGAGGGAGTGGACTATTTATATAGCCAATTAAATCAGAGGATGGTTAGGCAGCAGAATGGAACAGACTAGGTGGGAATTCAGCCAGGACACTGCAGAACCTCCCTGCTCTTTTGCGATTAGTGTCGTGGGATCTTTATGGTCACAGTGACTCAGGGCTTTGGTGTAATGTCTGACCCGCGTGACTGTACACATGATAACTCTGAGGGTTATTCTAGAGGATAATCTTTTGTCCCCACAGCACTTGCGGTTCAGCGGTAAGCACATATGTGTGTGGAGCTGTCCCGAGGGTGAGCTCATTCGCACGAGCAGGAGAAGGCATCACTGCTATCCTGATTGGTTGAGTGAATTCAGATTTGAGCATGTATGCCTGATCATCAGGGGCCATTAGTGTGTTGAATCTGGAATAGGATGTGATGGTGTCTGGGTTGTGATGTTCATTATGGGTGAATAGAGCATCAGTGTCGCTGTCTGTATTTGCGGTCTGTGGGGTCATATCATGGTATGATATCCAAAATCTCAGGCTATATCTAATTATGCCACGATATGGGTGACTTGTGGTTACAAGTCAAGTGGTTTTTGCAATACTGGAGCCACGAAATGTCGGCTATGATTTTTTTTGTGTTCTTGTTTGGATGTCTGCAGTTTGAATAGGAATTGAGATTTGTAAAATAGTTTTAGGTGATATAGTGTTATTAAGGCAGAGAGGAATTCCATGGGAACCTCCTTTGTTTTAAGTCTTTTTTGTGCTCGGCACACTTCTCTGCAGGTGATTAAAGCGAAAGCAGATTTGTGAAGCGATCTCTCGCCTCAGGGACAGGTGGCTTATGCCACTGGCGTAACGGTCTCATGGCCCCGGCGAGTCCGTGCTGGAACAGGCTCTGACGCTCCGAGCGCCATCTGTCCCTCGACCGCTCCGTCTTCGAGACCGGAAGCCACTGGGGAACTGTGTGTGTGTGTGTGTGTGTGTGTGTGTGTGCCTGTGTGTGCCTGCGTTTGTGTGTGCCTGTGTGTGTGCGCCAGTGCGTGCGTGTGTGTATGTGTGTGTTCACGCCTGTGTGTGTTTGTGGTTATCATCCCAAGCCAACAAGGCATCTGATTTCTCCGTCAGACATACACAGATGAATATATATGTGCGCGCGTACACACGCGCCCTTGTGCATACGCAGACAAATGCATACATAAACCATGCGTGTGTACATTCTCAAACACTGAGGCACACTCTGACACACAAACATGCACATCGACAAATATCCGTGTAATCGGGGCACACATGCGTGCCCCCTTGGGCGCGCACGCACTGACACACACGCAAACTGGCAAGTTGTGATTCTGCTCCAGTTTCGTGTTTCTCTTGTGCTGCACTGCGCCTCTCCCTCACTGGAGGCTGCCACATGGGGCCTGATCTCCGTTCTCAATTCCCTGTGTGACAGTGAGCTCCATATTTCATTGAACAGTGCAGTCAGTTATGGTGCTTGCAGTATTTCAGGCTTCCCGGCCTCCTAAACCCGAGTGCTTTGGAACAGAGCGTTTGAATTTTACCCCTCCTGTTAACCACGCCTCATTGAGCACCTGTAATTGACTGTGATCTTGTACGTCTAATAGGCCGTGTAATTTTTTTTCACCCCAAAGCAGGTTTCCACTGCGGTCATTAGTCATGATCTGCCTCCCAGCCTGGCCCGTCTGAGATTGCGTATCGGTTTGGTCGATGAAATCAAAGAAGTTAAACAACGTGACCCTCAAATTCTGTCCGAAGCTTCAAATGTGGAGCCTATTTTTTAATTTTTAAACCTTTGGCTTGCAAGCTTGTTATTGCTGTTGTTTCACTGTTGTTTTGGTGCTGTGCACTGCGTTACATCAGGCCGCCTGGGATTGCTCATCGTATGGCGTCCTGAGGTGTGTGATTTCACATACTGTGGCTGAAGGGTGGGAACCTCCTGAGTCAGTGAGCTATACTTGCATTAGTAATCCCCCCTCATGTTGTGCTAAACTAGCCTCTGTAATCTCCCCAGTCATGTTCCAGGACAGCCGTTATACCGAGGGCTTCGCTACATCACACTTTCACTCCTTCTCCTCCAGTCCAATGTGTGTTCATGCTTTACTCATTTCTCTTCATGTTTTTTTTTTTTTTTTTTCTGAAATGTGCGCAGTTACAAGTAAACAGGACTTTGTCAAAACCTTTTATTTGGCTGGAGTTTTAATGGTGTGAGTGTATGTGTGTGTGTGTGTGTGTGTGTGTGTGTGTGTGTGTGTGTGTGAAACTGCGGGCAGTGGGTTACAGGTGGTATGGACTGTACTGTTAATTCCTGGATTTTAGATGTTCATTGAATGTTCTGTATTGGTTCTATTAATAGTTGTTGTTAAAGTGTAGCCGTGTGGATCGGCTTCTAACGCCCCCCAATCACATAAGAGACCGTTTACGCCAATTCCGTCAGAAAGGGCAAAGGCCAATACGGAAAACGTGTTCGATCTCTCACTCTTTCAGCCGCGGACATCCGCGGATGTTGGGAGTATCTGAGCCAGTCCAGCCCATAAAGATTTTTTTTTTTTTTTTTAATTTTGCCTGGATAGTAGACTTAACCCCTTGAGCGCCACAGGCAACTATAGTTGCCCAATGGTGTAAGATATCAACACCAGATGCTGTTGAAAACCTATCATGTGGCAACTTGTTTAAAAGGACTCTCTTGCAGAAGAGATTTTTAATCTCAATGGGATCTTCCTGGTAAAATAAAGGTTAAATAAATAAATAAAAAAGAGCTCCCGCAAGGGAGCTCTTTTAAACAAGTTGCCACATGATAGGTTTTCATCAGCTCATCAGCTAATTCCTTGAAAATTTATTCAGCGCTTAAAGGGTTAATTTTTAGAATGAATATAGAGTGCTTTTCAAAATAAGCGGGCGAACGAATTAGTTCTGTTACCTTGAAAGGGCTGTAGGGAAGTAAAATGAAGCTAGATTATGACAAATTGGATAGAAAAGTCTGGAAGAAGCCAACCACAGGTGCACTGCATCCTTGGGAACTTTCACAGTAGTGCTGGGTATGAGCTTTCTACTCCGATTCACTGTCCTTGTGGGGAAAAATGTCATGAAATGCAAAGCAGTTACTGATTAGTCGAAGAATTTTTATTTTTTAATCGTTTTTTTTCTCTTTTTTTTTGATCTCTGGCAGCTTGTAATCTGTTGGTGCACTAAAAATATTGACTGACTGCATATACCCGAGGTCATATTTTGTTGGTCCTCTAAAGCAGATCCTCTGTTTTACTGTTCTGGATTTGAGCTCTGTTCTCATTCTCCAGAAGCGTTTTTAACTCGCCTGTCAAAACTGCTCATCCCCCAAATATCTGAAAAGGCGAACATTTGCCTGCTGGTGCTGAGGTCTCTTTGGTCACGTTTTTGGTGCGGCGTATTACAGTCCCAAAAGAGTAGAGATGCAAGTGAAGGGGGCGTTTCTGACATGGAGAGTATTGAGCTGAGGTTGAGTTGGGTTTGGAGGACGAGCGAGGCGATATGCTGGCAGACTGACAGCGAATACGTGATCCACATCACTCCCAGATAGCAGTTAGCTGATGTCACTTTTGTGCTCGACTTCGATAAGTAAAAGGTGCAGATGAGTTTGAACAGGGTGATGGTTTAATGGTGTCCACCTTGGTACCTTTGTTTCCTGGGGGGTTATGGACTGTAAGTTGGGTGGGTTTCGGCAGTAATGGAGGGGTAACAGTATCTGTAGTGAGGACCAAGACCCCCCCCGACTCCCACACAGTATCACTAACACAGAGACGAAGAGAAAATTCACCAGGGGTAGGGAGGGAGGGAGGGAGGGGGCGTCAAAAAGCATAGGCTGATCTGCGCTATCGCTAGCGGGAAAAACGCCCTGTAATTAGAGCGGTGCGGCTGGGACTCGGCGGTCGGCGGAATAATGAGAATGCGAGGGCGGTTTGGCAGGCGATGGGTTGATCGGTAAATTGGCCTGAGGATTGATGTTGGGCCGTCTTCGTTTGTACTCTGAGCTCTGTGCAATGACAACTAGCTTGTTAAATTTCCGCTGTGTTTTGCACATTGCGGCTTTTTTTTTTTTTGATTGTGTAAGTTTATGCACCAGAAGAATCAGTTTCATTATCAAGCCGCTCTCTCCTTTCCCTTCAGCTTTACCGCACTCCTGGTGTCTGAACACTTTCTTCTTTTGCCTCTTGTACGGAGAGTCCCTACAGAACAACGTTTGCTCACTTGCTTTCGTGTCATTTTTCCGTCGCCTTGAGAACCTGGCAGGCTGTTTCTGCCTGGCAACTGCGATAATTTTGGCAGTGATTTTTTTCATTTTTATTCAGTCATAGCAGCATGGGCTGTACTGTCTACGCTGAGAAGGAGCCCGCAGGCGAGTTAATATTGATCTTCGGTTCTTTTGAGTTCTGTATGTGGTGTTCTCTGTTTCTCTTGCACAACCAAACGCATAGAGCTCTCGAGCCAGGGATGAGCGACCCTCCCAGCCAGTCAGGGGAGGGCAGTGTCCTTGTGATGTCACGCGCAGGAGCGGAGGTGGGTCCTGCGCGCTGGTGCGCGTTTGTTGACGCGATTCATGCCCCGCTATCTCGGCCCAGGAATGCGAAGCGCGTCTCTGAAGGGCCTGTTCTGGGCAGTTGGCGGGTCCCGGCGGAGCTCTTATCACCTGACATCAGGAAGCCCTGGATGCGGCTCCGCGGTGTAGCGTTGTGCTCATTAGGTGTTTGGAGGGGGGTAAACTACTTCACACAGATGAGAGGGGCCATTATACTGGAGGAGGAAAGCAAAAAGGCAAATCCGCTCATAAATTTTCTGAGGCCAAACGATAACAGCAAGGTACTTCATTTGTCTCTTTTTTTTACTGCATCTTCTACTATAAGTAATTGAAGACCCCAGTGCTGAAAGGTAAAAGCACTTAAGTCATAAAATGTCCATTTGAGACAAGCGAAGTAGTGGACTTGGGTAACTGTAAGAGACGGTTTCCCATCCTTAACTCAGGGTGTGGAACATGTGACTTTAGTACTTATGGCACCGAGCTCCTCAATTGTTTATCAAAGCAGGACATCTATCTTGTTTGCTGGTCTGATTTGGGGGAAGGGAAGCCCATATCTGTATTCGGATGTTGTAGAAGAGGTATCTTGTGACCCTGAGGTGAGATGCAGAGGTTACTGTAGCTTTGAGTGTTTCCGTCCCCTGGGTATCGGGGCATTAGCCTGAGGCAAAGTGCTCTCCCCTTATCCCTTTATCCCCTTATCTCTCCTGCACACAGACAGAAAGGGCTTTGGCTGGGTCCCATCATCCTCTGTACCGAGTACAGGGCCTCAGGAGGGACACACTGAACGGCTGCAGTTTTGCACTGCGTGTGACCGCTGTTCCACAGGTACTTAAGGGGTACAGTGAGAGCGAGAGAGAGGCGGCAGTCTCTGGACCTGGGTTACAGTTCGAGCGGGACGCCTTCAGTCTTAATACATAGACCCCTCCTTTGTCCCGTGGTCTACGTTAGAGCAGGCCGACCAGGGGTGCGTTTCCCAAAAGCATAGTTGCTAACTAAGTTAGCAACTTCTATAGTTCGTCCATTCACAGTCAATGGTTCCAACTTTGTACGTTAGCATTTGTGATTTCGGGAAACAAACCCTAGTTTGCTAGGTGGTTATTTTGGTTATCTGACATGTCAGTGAGAGCGAATGAAGGACACAGTTGCCGTTTGTCCAGTCGACCGTTTTGGTCGCAGATGGATAAACCCTGCCGTAAGTCCTAGCAGCATGTGGGAATGTTCTGTGGGGTGTAAATATCAGCCCTTATTCAGTACGGGGGCTGGCTTATCGTGTCACTTCCTGCGTATTCGAGCCAGGCGGTGAGGGAAGCTCTAATTGGGGTTGCGGAGGTGACGGGTTTTGGAAAGTGACCGATTTTATGACGAAGAAGGATATTTGGCGCGGTACAGAGCAGTTCTGCGAATCGTCCTCTGTATCTTCACCTCGAAGGCCTTTGGGAGGTGCGAACCGTGGCGTCACTGCAGAGACCAGCCTGACGGCAGACATGAAATCAGCAGTGTCCTTATCATAAAAGTGACTCACTGAGAGGAGCTGTGTGTAAATGTTAGTGGTGTCCCACCATCTGCGGAAACACAATGAGGAAGAGAGCAATGATGCTGTATTGACCCTCTCTGAACCCCCAGTACTTAATACCAGCAATATTCTATTCGGCCACTTGTGAGGATTTATTTACTGCTCTGTAGTGCTTTTTAATTCCCATTTCCCTCAAATATTTGCTTACCTGTTACTTGTGTCACTGCTACAGCTGGCTTGTACCTACTGTCTTGTCGTTGTGTTACCGTTTGTGACAGAGTTAATTGACGCGTCATGTGTATTCATTCAATATATGAATATTGCCATCGTCTGATTTATGCTGTGTGCAGCCGTTTCGCTTACTTTTTCCTGTTTGCTTATTTTCGTCGCTTAAAATGAAAGCTCCTTTGAGATAAATATAATGTATGCGTGTCTGGCTGCGCTGGCTAGCTGCTAGCATGTGCTATGCTCTGGAGCTCGGCAGCATTTTCCAGTCTGTGATTACAGCATTTCCAGTACTTTCCCTTCCTTTTGTTGTCTAACACAGGCTTCTGCAGGGGACTCATTTTTCAGATCAATTTCTCCCAAAAAATTGATAGGCGCCAACTAACTGAAAAAATAAAAAAAAAATCTTCCACAAATTGGGCTGCATTAGGCTGGAGAATCTTTGGAGTTAACTGTACATCTTAGGCCTGTTACTGGGGTTAATTAATTGGTTCTGTGCAGGGCTGTTATGTATGTGAGGTTTGTGTGTGGGTCTGTGTTTAACGCAGCCTGTATGTGTGGCCATATGCAGGCATTAGTTATGCATGATCGGTGGCCTTCAGGGGTGTTGGAAAATCGCAGCTCTGTTCTGCATGAATCATTCGCCCTGTAACTCCTGAGAACAAGAGCCGGGGCCGTGTAAATGACTCAGGAGTCTTCCTCTCTCCTCCTGGAGCGGGTGAGAGAGAGATCCCACGCTCGGGGTGTAATGGCAGGCGCAGTCAGAGGAGCGTGAACACTCTGGAGGAGAGGGAGCTCCATCCTGCACCGTATCTCTGTGCTTCACTTCCCTCCAACACCTGGTGCCCTGACGCGGGACAGGCCTGTGGGATCCTCTCCTCGCCTTCCACCGGGACTCGCCTGGAAGGGCGTAAACCAGGAGAAGGAATCCAGGTTTGGGGTCAATTCCATTTTTATCAATTCCAATTACATTTCCACTTCAATTACATTAATTAATTCCAATTCCACTGCTGATTCCAGAATTGGAATTGAATGATCAATTCCAATTCCATTTGGAATTGACTCCAACCCTGAAGTGAATACCAGCCCCTCCTATACCCCCTTCCCCCATTTTCCGTCCCCCTGACTAAGAGAGGGAGAGGGAGAGAAGGAGGGAGAGAGGGAGGGAGAGAGCTGTCAGCGAGGTGTCAGTTATCGCTGGCTGCGGTTCCCTTCTGACGCGCGGGGGCCGCTGTCACCGGCATTCGATCTCCCGAGATTTTCGCTCGTAACCAGACCTCTGGCAGCTCAGCCTGCTGTCGCCAGCTCCCCCAGGAATACCGCCGCGTCGCTCTTAACGCTCCGACGGCCTAGCGCTGCTGCCGCGGAGCGAGGGAGCAAGCGGAACAGAGGAGGGAGGGATGGGAAGGGGAGGGATGGATAGCACATCTGCCGGAGTTGTTGTCCCCTCGCAGTTTCCCTGGCTGCAGTGGGACCAGCCGTAACGGTTTGCCTGGACCTCACACTCGTTCACGGCGCACCTGGCTGGACTGTTGACTGCTGTGATTTAGGGCTTCCTGTTTTCTAAATCCGTTTACCAGGGCTGTTCCCTGCTCCAATTTTGGTGGCCTCTGTTCCTTAAAATGAATGTGTGCCAACTGGAAGAGAAATAATTAAGTAGCACTCAATTAACATCAGCTAATTTGAATACATTAGCGCACTCCTAAATTTATAAGTATTGGAGCTCAAGCACTCCATGGGAGTCCTGTAGTGCTGCTAGGCTTTAGATATTGCTCCCAGAATGACATTTTTGGACCTCATTTCTCATTTGGAAAGTTGGAGCGAGTATATCGCCTCTTGCTTTCCCCTCCACTGGCCCTGAGGAGGGAGATTAGATCTTTGAGTTGGCCCTGGCGGGTACACTTGTGCTTGGATTCCGGAACATTCTCACCGGCAGTCTTTTTTTGGCCGGTGACCCTTTTGCTTAGTCTCTTACAGCTCTGTGGCTTAGCCGTGAGAGGAGGACAGCCTGTTCACTTAGTGCGTCTCTGGCCTCAGACCTGTGTGTGTGTGTGTGTGTGTGTGTGTGTGTGTGTGTGTGTGTGTGTGTGTGTGCGCGTCAGCTGAAGCGCGCGTGCGGGTGTGTGTGTGTGTGTGTGTGTGTGTGTGTGTGTGTGTGTGTGTGTGTGTGGGCGTGTGCGTCAGCTGAAGCGCGCGTGCGGGTGTGTGTGTGTGTGCCTGTCAGCTGGCGTGCTGTGTGTGTGTGTGTGTGCGTGGGTGTGTGGGGGTGTGTGTGTGTGTGTGTGTGTGTGTGTGTCATCACAAGGCTGTGTGTGCGTGCACACCAGGATGAGTGTGTGTCAGCAGGAGGCATTTTGTGTGTGTGTGTGTGTGTGTGTGTGTGTGAGTACGTCAGCTTATCTATCTGGGATGCCGCTCATCTTCTGCACAGACTCGTTGTGCCTTTTCTCGAGCGCGGTTTTAAAAAGCGTACTTGACGGCGAAACGCAGGCCGTGAGATTTGCGCTTAGAATAGCTCACTCCCCCCTTGTCTGGTCTGTACTGGAGGAGCTGCACCGTGGAATCATGGGAAACGGACTGATAAGATGGTGGTGGGTGTTATCACTGCAGGAGTCAGGCGTGAAGCACAACTTGCAGGGGGTTGCTACCTGTCAATCACCTTTAAAAAAAACAAAAAAACCACGTGTGTCTCGGGCGTTATCAAGGGACCCCAGTGTACGTGTCGCCTCCAGGACTGTCGCCCAAACAAGGGTTTTGCCTGGCACCGGATCACCCAACTTTAAGGGGGGAATTTCAAAATTTAGACTGGTTTAGACGGGTTTGAGTTTTTAAGCTGCATGTCTAATTTGATTTTTACTTGTCTCCACTAGTCTAAATTTTACCCCTTAGAGTGTTGAAATAAGTTTTTAAAAAACATTAATTTATTGTGCGCTGTTGAAAACCTGTCATGTGGGGACTTGTTAGGGGAGCTCTTTTAAACAAGTCGCCACATGATAGGTTTTCAACAGCTTTGATTTTGATATCTTGCATCATTTGAGCAACAATAGCTGCATTTAGCGCTCGAAGGGTTAAAATGCCCCTCTAAATCTAGATGGATAGATTAGAGCCTGACTAAGCTCTCGCTCCAAAATGGTTAACTGTAGCTCATGTGGTCAGAGTACTCAATAGAGCACAGCGTATCCGTAGGGCAGTCTGCCTATATTTGGCATGTTATACCATACGGGAGCCATTTTGGTCATGCTGCCCTGTTCCATGTGGCAACAGGCCGGCCAATCACAGCATTGTGTTCCCTGTCTCTGCTCTTTTGTTAAAAGCTGTGATCCGTTTCTCTCAGCACCCCGTTATTTTCAGTGACAGTGAAATTGAGGCGTACGGTTGCTCGTTTGTGTGTTGAAGCCCGGACTGTGTTTAAAGAGGATCTGCAGCTGTGGCTCTGCCCTCCGGCGGTACCAGCGATTGCGACAAGTCGACTGACTGTGAACATTACAGCTGGCGTAATGCTAGTGTTTTTAGCTGAAGCGAATGAGGCGCTGCTTGGGGTCTGTGTGCCCAGAGCACATCACAGGGGTCACAGGTCACCGGTAGTTTGTCAATAATGAATGCATGTGTAGTGCAGGGTGACCTGACCCGGGCCTCTAAACACTGCCCAATGCTACAGAGTCCCAATACGTTTCCTGCACTCTCTCTCTCTCTCGCACGCTCTCTATCTCTCTCTTTTGCATGCTCTCCTTCTCTCACTTTCCCTCTCTCCCCCTTTCTCCCTCTCTCTCTCACTATCCCTCTCTCCCCCTTCTCCCTCTCTCTCTCTCTCTCTCTCTCTCTCTCGCACGCTCTCTATCTCTCTCTTTTGCATGCTCTCCATCTCTCACTTTCCCTCTCTCCCCCTTTCTCCCTCTCTCTCTCACTATCCCTCTCTCCCCCTTCTCCCTCTCTCTCTCTCTGTCTCTTGCTATACCTCTCTCCCCCTCTCTTTTCTCTCATTCTTCCTCTCTTGTTCTCGCTCTCGCTCCCACGTACCGTCTCTCGACTGGAGTATCGGTGTAGGTGCCAGTGGTGTTCTTGGTCTGCGGCCTGTTTTGCATACGCATCTCGACCACAGAGGCATTAGCTTCCTGGAAAGTGTGTGTGGCTGTAGTTGTGAATTGAGCGCGAGGTGAGAAGGGGCTGGAGGGGACTGGAGGCAGGTCGGGTTACGGAGAGTCCCGGGGGGGGCCGGGAATGAGACTGGCTGTGCTACAGCCGAACGCAGTCAGTGCGCACGACACCTCGCATCTCCTGCTCTTCTGAGCCTTTCAATGGGCATTATACCGCACAACTCCACCTCTACGGTCTCTTTCAATCCCACCTCTACCCCACCTTTAGCTCCACCTCTCACATGTTTGGACCTTGGGCTGTGACACAAAAGATGATGCTTGATGCATTTCATTAGTGCATTTCTGTGTTTTCTCCATATTTTAAATTGAATGGGAATATTTTAATGCCTGTGGTGATGTCTCGGAATATGCCCGTGCAAAAGTGGTCAGTCTGGTGTTGTCGGCAGGACAAAATGTATTCTGACAGATGCTGGTCACTGTCACTCGATAGTCTGGCTGCTCTGGGATCAATTGTCATTTGGGCCGGGATCGAAAAGTGCCCCCGGCTGCTCTGTTCCTGAAATGCCTCATCGCTGCTGTTGGGTGCCAGGGGAGGACGGCAGGCAGAACTGGAGCGACAAGCACCGCGGAGCCGCTGTTTTCGTCTCAGCTGGGTCATTCATCAGGTCGGCCCGAGGCTGTTTCGGCTGGAGTTCCGTTCCTGAACAAACCCTGTTAATACTCACATTCATAGAAATATTTACTTGATAAAGAGTGGAAAGTGGGCATTTTTAAACATGCACTATGTCCCCTCTCTTGCATTAGCACTGCTGATGTAACCTTGGATGAGATCTGGAGTGTGTTAACCTTCATTGTGCCTTTTCGAGCCTTGGCTTTGTACAACATAATTTGTGTGATTTCCTGTGTGTGAGCTGTTCTGGTGATCTGCTCTCACCCTCTCCTCTCTGTGCTGTGCGTCTCTAAGAGCGACGGCGCGCTCTGCTATCATAGCAACGCAGCGTCGCGCTGCAGAGGACCAGCATGCAGCAGCAGGAAGAGCGTGTTCTCCAAAAACACTGCGCTTTTCCTCACAAGTGCCTCTCAAAAAGCTCTCGAGCTTTAAGGCTGCAGCCCCATTCATACTGCTGATGTCCTGGGCGCACAGCCCCGTCTGACACAGGAAGCAGAACCCAATCTGACCCAGGAAACGGAACACAGTGTGTCAAAGGAAGGAGAACCCAGTGTAATCCAGCATGCAGAGCCCAGTCTGACCCAGGCAACAGAACCCAGTGTGACCCTGAATGCAGAACCCAACCTGACCCAGGAGCAGAAGTTGCTCTCACCGTGGAAGGAGCGTTCGCTCTGACCTGGGAAGCAGATTCCATATTGACCCAGGAAGTGGACCCAGCTTGGTTCTTTCCTAATGAGCTGTCGTCGGAAGAGTCACATGATTCTGGAGCAGGAGAGTGTTGTGCATTCACACACACTGGCCATTGTTGATGACTCCAAGACCCACCCCCAATCTCCTGCAGACGCTATGCTGTCAATTTTTCCCCATTACCTTAATGTTGTATTGGATTCAGATTACACACTGTGCTTTCAAAGCTGCTGAAAGCTCTGTTTTGGGGGCTCTTATCTCTGGCAGTGGGGTTACGCAATCCCGCGAGGACGCCCAGAATAGTCCCTGTCCCCAAGCTGGGTGGCAGAAATGTTAAGGTAATTAGCGCACAGGGCTCTTAAAGGCTCTGGGAACCGTGCAGAGACTGGAGTGGAGGGAGAGGGGTGAATGAAAATGGCTGTTTGTTCTATGCTCTCGATGTGCGTTTTACAAGGCCTTCTGTGAAAGTCCCCACCACCAGCGTTTGGTCTGCAGCTACCAGACCTCTTTCCCCTCTCTCTCTCCTTTCTCGATCCCTCTCTCCCTCCATCCCATTTAGTTTGCTTGATTGAGTGATCTCTCTCCTGCCCAGTCTTATCTCCCCTCCCTGTCGGTTTCCTAAGCGCTCCAGTCCTTACTTACCGTCCTGCTGTGCTGCGCAGCTTCCTTCCTGTGGCTCCACTGTCCTGTCGGTTTTTCATAGCAACAGTAGTGAGCAGCTGAACTGCATCTGTAGCTGTTGAATGAGATGTGCATTCAGGGTGGGGAAATTAGCACCAGCCGCCAGCCAAATGCTGGTTAAATGTGAAAATGGCTGGTAGATTTCGGACACAAAATAATGATTTACTGAGTGACCCGTCAATCTGGGCATTTATAGGTCAGTGGCTGGTAGATGTTCACATTTTAAGAAGTTAATTTCCCTGCCTGTGTGTGTTATTGGTGTTTGAGTGAAAGCCTACAGGCCTGAATATCTCTAGGAGCAGGGCTCGGTGACCCTGCCTTATTGCCTGCTTTGTTTTTTTTTGTCGACTTGGGGACGGGAGGCGATGATACCAGTTTTGGGAGGCGATGCTCTCCACCCATGTGACCTGACCCCTGGTGTGACCTCCCCTCAGTGAATGATTTCCCCGGGGAGACCACCAATCACGTCCGCCGCCGTCCGCGCACTTCAGGACAGAGATGGATGAGAGCAATTTGTATCGGAGTCGCCGCCGTCTAAGTCCAGCGCCTGGTCACCCGTCACACCGGGACAAACCCGCCGGACCGCTGTCAGGTTCCAGACACGCTCAGACTGTCCCTCGGGGGAGGGGGGAGGGGCCTGGCCCCATGATTGACAGTCCTCGTGACCTCATGTGTCCCAGTGTCTTAGCGCAAAACATCCTCCGATGCATCCCTCCCACGCATGTACTAGAACCTTCCGCCGGGTTCTTTGTTTAATGCGTTTAAATCTTTAATGCATCTATCAATGCAGCACGTGGCTCAGCCCATCTCATAAAAATAGAGGCTGATTTTAGATTAAATGTAGTTCCTCTCGGCCGTCCCCTGGCCTGCAAAAGTCTCTCATCCCCTGAATCCACAGCCTCTGCTGGGATTGTTTGAAGTGACACCCGTTTGATAAAATGTACGTTTTTAGTACTTTTCACCCTCCTTTCTCACCGCGAAGGATTTAAAGGTCCTGTATTATGTCACCAGGTGCTAGGCCTGCACGATAAATCGCCAGAAGATCGCGATCTCGATTCACCCCTACGCGCGATCTAATTTCTGAATGCCAACGATTTTCCAGCATTATTTCAGGAGCCGCAGAGCAAACCAACTCGTAGTTTTCAAAGAAAGTGAGTAGTAGGCGGTCTCTTGGAGGCGGCCTCAGCATTGACGTTACATTCGGGCTCATCCTATGGCAAAGCAGCTCTACTTCACTTGAGTTCATGTTGAAGCCAGAGAAGGTAAACAGTAATGGCGGTGGTCTTGCGATTCGAACGGAGTTGGCTAGCAGTGCAGATTCAGAAGCAGCGAGGGAGGCACGGAGAAATGTTAAAGTGCAGAGTGCAGGAAAGTTTGTTGTCAGGAAAAATAAATACAGAATGAACACTGATGAAAATCCACCCGCATTAATAATACTCCTCCAGAACGGGCGAGCGGAGGAGCTCGCTATTTTTGCTTTCCGAATCAGACCTGATGCGCCATGACCATACAGTTACCTAAATTCAAAGCCATGAACAAAGCAACGTCAAGGTTTGCAGAATTATCATTGTCTAAACAGTAACAGTTCTCACCTTGGTCCATGCTCAATTGACAATCAAGCACTTGATTCGCACAATTACAAATTTGAATCGAACACGGTCCAATTTATTTTTATAGTTCTTTTCGCAGGCGATTTTGAGATGAAAATGGCCAGGAAACAGCACAGATTCACCTGCGGCGCGTTTGCCTGATTATTTTTATAGGCTTACATTTGACGCATTTGATGTGAATACGAAAATAAGTCACACCTCACGGTGGATAGGCTAAATGAAATGTTTTCCACATTGCGTCGGCCTATATTGTTACATTTTTGAAAACCAGGACCGTATTAAAATGGTTTTATTGTAATTGGTTATTGGCACTCTTACGCGGAAGCCTTGTTTGGTATGTCCACTTTTTATTATCGCTTTTTAATCATTATAGGCTACATGCTGGTTGTACTTGTTGGCTAAATAAATTGCTTGATTTTTTAAGCTGCTTTTTCCGAACGCGAAAGCAATTATTCGCGAGGACAGATTAGTGCATTCAAAATCAATGCGAAGATGATGAATACACGCGATGTATTCGCGTTTGCATTGACTTGGAATGTTATCTGTCGTCGTAAAAAATAGTTTCACTTTCGTGAAAAGCAGCTTTAGTTCGCAAAGTAGCTGCTCAGGAATAGATTTAGGGTATGCTAATTACGTCAAGGTGATGGAGCTGACTTCGAAGCGCCAGAAGCATTTTAAACAGCCACAGAAGTTCGACAGCCATTTTTTTCAAGACTGTAGTTGGATGATACGTGGTTTGGCTTTAAAGGGTTGCCCAAAACTAATCTTTGTTTATGCTGGAATGCAGTCGGCGTGCAGCTTTCTCTCCGTGCAGGTTTTTGTTTGTGTGCAGATGTGCCTCGGATGGACTAGCATCGGTGCCTGCCTGTTTGATATGACATTATAATTGAGCAGTATCATCTTCTGGATTGCGGTTTGACATTGTTGCATCCCTAGTTCAGGGCCATGTGGAGTCAAAAAGCACTTAAGGTGCACTTATTTTGCTTATTTTGTCTTTTTACCTTTTTTATTAAACTGCACTTTAATGGCCAGTTGTTGTTGTTGTTGTTGTTTTTGTTTGTTTGTTTGTTTTTAAATTACTACAATAAACATTTCAGTTTGTGGGAAAAAATCGTGCCAAAGAATCGTGATCTCAATTCTAGACAAAAAAATCGTGATTCATATTTTTTCCAGAATCGTGCAGCCCTACCAGGTGCACAGCCAGTTAGTTATTACAAGCCATTGTAATAAGCCATTTCCCTTCTTGACATCACATGGGGAGGTAACCAACCAGAGGCAAGAAGAACAGATCAACTTCAGCCAAGCAGTCAGTCAGATTTCATTATTCTGGGTGGTCACTCCCCCCTTGTGATGTCATGAAGGGGAGATTTTGAACTGGCTCATAATGGCTAATTAGCTGTACACCAGTGGTGGCATAATAGGGGACCTTTAAACAGCCTTTTTAAACAGGTGAACTCACTTAACTGCCCGTTTCTGCTCATTCCTTTGTCGTTCACTCCTAAAAAGCCTGACCGTCAGTCACGAGCAGATGATCCGCGCCAGACTAAAAGAAGCTCTCGCTCGCGGCTGCAGTCTCGTGGAGAGAAGGTCCCCTTTTTCACAGAGGGCTCATTCATTCCTCCGTCTCCATGGCGAATCGGCAGCTGAACGGCAGGCTTTGTGTGGGGGGGAATCGCGTTAGCAGATGCCGGGATCCCGCCATAGTGCTCGCGTCCCGATTGGTGTGCTCTGCTCTGTCCCGCCAAGCCGTTAGCTGCTCTTGGCCGTTTCTACGGCGATGAGCTTTTTCTGCACCGTCTTTACGCCATTATTTTAACAATGTCTCCGTTAAGAGGCTGGATCCGAAGACGCCCCATATCTGGGCATCACAAGCCCGGCCTCTGTTTCGCCCACCAAGCTAATGTCCGTTTGCATTGAGGTTCAGTTTCTGTGTGTAGTTTAACACACCTCAGTTCAGCTGAAGCCCGTTTTGTTTTTTGGTTCTTCAGTTCGGTAGTGAGCCTAGCGTATCCTCAGTGTGGGAGACCTTACGTCAGGATAACATAAGGATGAATTGATTTTACGGGATTGGTGTTGCGGTACGATTACACCATTGAGAGTGGATTGAGGTTGTTGAAAAGTGAATGACTGTGTACTGATAGAGAAATAACACTTGAATCTAGTGAGTGCGGTGGATGGCTGAGCTAACCAGGCAAGGATCAGTTTCATGTACACTGTAATCTGCAAGTATTCGGAAAACTATGCTATAAAAAAAACTGCAATTCTTACACTGTTCACTCAATATGGACATTTTTTTTATTTTTCTGTTATTCTAAATCTTATGTACTGGAATGTGGAGCAAGAAAGCTCAAGAATATCATACCGTCCAAACACTTGTGGACCACCCAGATGCATGTCAGCTGTGCTTTTATCATAACTCATACTGGAGGGACGGTGTTTTGACTTCACACGGGCACTGGATCTGTGACCTGAGCAGGGGGGTTTCACATGGGCGCTTTTGTAAGATACGGAGCCGTTTAAAGGATAAACAGGTATTTGTTAAGCACACTTAGACCTGTCTTAAAGGAGCTGTGTCACAATGTCTGCACATGCTCAGAACTTACATCCTAACAAGGTGAATCTGCTCGATTACACGTCATTATCTGATTCCGTCCTTGCCAATTCGTCTTTGTTTTGCATTGAATTTATATATTTCAGTTACTCTGGCATTATGCTTTTTACATTAAGGAGTTTTCTATGGAAATTCGAGGACTCAAAGCACTGACTTGCAGTCAAGCAGATTCGCTGTGTTAGGATGTAGTTCTGAGCATGTGCAGTAATTGTGACACGGCTCCTGTAAGCGATTGTTATTGGTCTCTCCTGCTGTTGGGCCATTATCAACGGCAGCACTGAGTACAAGCCAAGGCTGCTCTGCCTCTTATATGGAGAGCTGTCTGATCCCAGAGCCCCGAATGCATCAGGCGTGATCGGAGGAGTGTTAAAAAAATGCTGGCCTTACCTCACAGTTCAGTACAGGAGGCTGGCCCTGTAACGCTGGGGAACTGGTCACACGCCAGCATTCATGCTGTATTCTGCAGAGGTGCTGTTAGCGAGGCTCGTGCGCTGTGTGCTTGTTTGCTTATGCTAATCATTACTTCAGCCAGGTAATGATTCATACTGAAGGACGGTCTCCTGGTGCTGCTGTGTGTTGCTTTGTTATGATATAATTTGCTTCTGTTCGCCGAGGCCTTTCAGAGTTTGTTTATGCAGAGTGATATTGTAAACCAACCATCTTGATGTAATGTCCGTGCTAGTGCTTACTTTGCTTGAAAAGCCCAAACACATCATTTACACAATTCCTGATTTGGCTTCTACTGTAATGAACATACATCCTGCAGACTTTGTGGCTTCTGGACTGGGGTGCCTCATCTCTGGTGTGAATAAGTGGATTAAAAAACTCGGGAACAATTGTGCTAGAGGTCCCAGACACGACAAACCCCCCCCTGCTATTTTAACTCTCACAGTGACCCAGTTTGGTCCAAAATTTAATCAGATGATCCTTGGACCATTGCAGACCATTCCTGAAATTTCTGCTTAACTGTTTTTGCGATGGACTGCTTACAGACAGACAGGAAGACAGACACAGACAGTACCCTTCGCCTTTCAGTGGACAGAGCCTTTATTGTAGCCCCTGGATGACATCGGGGCTGTTATGAATTTGACCTCGTCACGCGTCCGCTGCCGATGCCGCCACCATAGAGATTTCCTTGCGGACGCTCTGCAGGCTGCAAATTTAAAGCTTTTTCTTTTATATTTGGTACGTATATGGGCAGTCGTTAGGACACGGCGCCTATCGATTTTGTTTGCCATGGTAACATAATTCACTCAATAATAAACAATTTTGCGTCAAAAATAAGCCAAAATAAAAAATGTGGGCGATCGGGGGCTACGCCCATTGGTCGCAGGTGACCGACCTGTCTAGTTTTTGACCATGTTTCTAGCCATGTACACAGCTGTTTCATAATATTTTACTGCAGTATTACAGAAAATTGAGGGCCAGTTTTGCCGGTATAAGCCAAGCATAATCCTTGACTAAATTTCATTTTGAGTGGCAATTCTCCATAGAAAACACATTTAAGTCCAGGACTAATCTTAATCTCTATCCTTGAAACCAGCATTGAGAGTTACAGGAAGGGCAAAGCGGTGTCAGTGAGGGTTTGGGACCGGTTTGGTTAGCCTCAGCACCTTGCATTGCGTACACCGGATGTGTAGAGAGGTCTTTGTGTCGCAGAGCTGAAGATGTACTTGAAAGCTGTGGAAAGAAGCAGGTTGCAGCAGTTCCTGCCCGAGCGCGCTGGCGTGAGCCTTCATGACCAAACAAACAGGAAGTGCCGATCGCTAAGGAAGCGCGCTAAGCTTTTCTGCTCCAGGTCTGGGCAATCTGACCTTAAGTTTATATCTCGAATACATTTGTAATTTTGGAAGATGGCAATATGAGATTGTTTGTCTGCGGAGCTCTCTACACCACTAAACATCCCTCCGCGCAGCTTTCGTGAAAGCAGTGATTCTTCAACATAGTATCAGGACAAAAATTGGAAATAATTTTTTTTTGGGCCATTTTCCCTTACGCAGATTAAGCCTTGTCCAGGACTGACTTCTGTTCAGGTTGGAGAGTTTCCATACAAACCTGATTTTGGTCCAAGATTAAGCTTGATCTACATCTGTCAGACCAGCCATTCATCCTAGAACAAAAACTGGGAATGACCTTTCAATGGCCTATCAGATGCACGTACTTGCATGACTTGATTGTCTGCAGACTAACTCCATGACTTACCAACAAGGGTTTAGCCAGGCACCAGTATACCCATCTTATAGAAAGGCTTTTTTACTACTGGTTTAGACCGGTGTGAGTCTTTAAGTTGCAGGATAAATTAATTAATTTGATTTTTACCTGACCCTAAAGGTTTAAAATGCCCCTCTGATAGATTGGAGGACCAGTGCCTGGTTAATGCAGTCCCACCCCTGTTTTTGGGTCTTGGCCCATGTGTAAAGAAACGCTCCGCTGAATACAGGAATAGTTTGTTGAATTGAGGTCAGGTGTATCTTGACCTGTTTATTGCAACTGATGTGAGAAAAGAGGAAATTGCGAGGCTTTGAAGCCGTGTTCTCTACGCTTCATAAGCCCTTACACACTACCTCACGCAACACCGTCCTCATCGGAGAGCCTGTTTACTTCTGTCTTTCGCGCTACACAAACATTCCCACCACAAAAACGAAAACAAACCGCAGCCATGGCCTCGGAGAACGTACCCAAAACCCCTGCGGTTTAGTAGTTTCAACAAATTACTGTGGGATTTGTGCTTCACAGTGGCGATACTACACTGGATAATCACATTTCGTCGAGCCGGCCTGCCGCATATGTTTTTCCAGTGCTATTACTTTCAGTTTCGAGAGCGTCATTTGGGGACACATCAGTATTGAGTGCAGAATTTTAGAGCGCCCACATTTCTTGTTAAAATTAAACTATGTTTGGGGCTGGCATTTTTCCCCAGCCCTTCTAAGGTGGAAACTTCTGGAACACACTAATGCGTCCCAGTTTTCTCCTGTGTTTTCTGGGACAAAAGTTTCTGGAAAAGCAGCTCTGTCAGTCCACAAACTTTCTTGCGCTTTGGCCAAAGGTGAGTGTTCACCCGACCTGGACTGGGAGAGTGTCTCATTACATTACGCAACGTTACTGTTAGCAATACTTCCCCTGCGAACCGTGACCGTGGTTGACCTTGGTTGACCTCGGTTCACCATTGTCAACCACGGTTAAAGCATGGTTAAAAATGGCCGACCATGGTTGAAGCATGGTTGCACCGCTTTGGGGAGTTTTTGCATCATGGTTAACCGTGGTCCTCCAACAGACCATGGTCATAACCATGGTTACATTCAACACAAACCATGGTTACATTCAACACAACCATGGTCAACCATGGTGTTCCATTTAACAAAAATGTCAAAACCATGGTTTGACCAGGGTTGACCACGGTTACTTGAACCAGGGTCAACCAAAGTCAACCACGGTCAACCACGGTCACAGTTCGCAGGGGTTTTGTCCAAAGTAAAGCCCAGTCGATGAGGCTAAACAGATGCCAATTCCCCCCGGGGCAATTAGGGGTTAAGAGCTTTTTTCAAGGGCCAAACGGCAGCACTTATCTTATTATGGGTACACGGGGGGGAAAGAAACATCCAACTTCTCGTTAAGCTCATTGGCCAGTAGTTCACAGGCTGCCTTGTGAGCTAAAGGTTAATTTCATTGGAGCAAAGCCAGTGGAAAGTTGTTTTTGGACTCGCTGATTTTAGTCTCTCACTGAAGGTGGAGCTACTGCTGTCGCAGTGTTCATTAACTAAATAAATTAAATACATTTTTTGAAAATATAATTTTTATTATCTTGTGCTGTTGAAAACCTATCATGTGGCGACCTGTTTAAAAGAGCTCCCCTGCGGGAGCTCTTTTAAACAAGTCGCCACATGATAGGTTTTCAACAGTTTTGATTTTGATATCTTACGTCATTGAGCAACAATAGCCGCATTTAGCACTCCAAGGGTTAATGACTGTAATAAATCGGTGTAAGTTTCCGAAAAACTGCTCCAGTTAGCAACTGGATATTCCTGTTCCTCTCCCTGTCTGTCGCGAGAGGGTGGTCATTATTTCGCTGAAAGCTGGAATGGGTTTCACTCCTCAACCACAATTAACACGCCGTTGAAACCCGTGTGAAATCTAGCGCTCGCCCCGCCGTCCTGATTATTTGTTTATTGTCATGGATGCCTCCGAGCCGGTGACCCAGTTAGCACCTGCCGATTGGCTTCGCTGCCCCGAGGCTCAGGCCTCCCCTGATGTGTTTACATTGGCTGTTGTGTAATCTGGAAAATGCAGGTATTTGCGTTGCTGGGTTAATGGGACATGGCCATCCGGGGTGCTGTACTCTGTGCTCTGTTTGTGTTGGGTTGTACGGATGACGGGGCACCCTGAAAAGGGCTCTTGTGCCCTCGTGGTTTTTTTGATTCGGATGAGAGAGGGTTTGTCATGTTTATACGGTACCATGCCTGCTAACTCTTTTTTTTTTTTTTTTGTGTGTGTGTGTGTGTGTGTTTGTGTTCCTTGAAGTGTTAAACCGAGGGTTGTCATTTGTGTGCGTGTGTGTTTGTCGTTATTCATGGGTGGATTGGTGTGTGTATATGTATATGTGTGCGTGTGTGTGTGTGTGTCTGTGCGTGTGCGCGCGCGTGTGTGTGTAGGCCATTGGCGGTGTGTGTCCCTGTGTGTATGTTTTGATGTCCATGGGGGGGTGCGTGTTGGTGTTCATTAGTGTGAGCGCTTCTGTGTTAGTATACACTGGTGTGTGTGTGTGTGTGTGTGTGTGTGTGTGTGTGTGTGCGTGCGTGCGCGAGTGTGCGTGCATGCATGTTTTTGTTCATGATTAGTGTTGGCCCATAGGCTTGTATGCATATCAGGGTGCCTGGTTGTGTGTGTTTGTCTACTCTGGTGTGTGTGCTCGTGTGGGTGTGTGAGTGTGTGTGTTTTTGTTAGTGTGTGGCCTGGAGGCTTTTTTGCATATTAGGGTGTGTGGGTGTGTGTCTGTGTCAGAATGAATAGATCAGCCTGTTCACAGCTGTGTGCTGAGAGACTGTACACGTCTCATTCACATTTAAACTCCCACAGCTCCACGTGCCACCTCACATTCGCTTTCATGCCCAAGCGTCACCACAGGTTCACCAGAGTTCATCCCTAACCGCAAACAGGTCAGAGGCAGTGAAGAAGAGTGTTGGTCCTCCGCCAGCCCTCATTTGTGCCCACTGATCAAAACATATCAGAACCTGTAGAGTGGCTCCTATTTCATTTTCTGGGACTGGATCCATGTTCCTTGCTGGCTGGGGAGAGGTCTCAGGAAATGAAAATGTCACTGCTAGCCTCTGCCTCCTTCATAATTTCCTGGCAAGTCTCTGATCTTTGATGCGACTGGGGTCGCCATATCCTCTTTTCTTCTCTGATTTGCCCCCCCACCTCCTGCAGACGCACTGAGAGCGTGTACCTCGGCCCCTTCGAAGGCCCGATTGGCTGAAGTGAATTAATCTGGAACAGCTCATTTAATTTGAGGGGTGTGCGGAACAGGAGACCGACGGAGTGATTTAGGAGGGATTTGCACCGGGTTGCATCAGCTGCGATTGGGCTCCATGTTATGGGCTGGTAAAGCCAGTTTAAGTGTGATATGTTTGTTTGCAATATCTGGGCTGACTTTTCAAAGACTGGATCAGTAACGGATAATACACTTACGGAGTCAATGCGAGCGAGTTTTGAGCGTGCTCGTATGTGCGATTCTCTTGTAGAGACGGCGCGTCAGGGCTGGGGGAGGGAGGTGGGTCAAAGGTCGTGATGGCACGCAAACCCGAAAAGGTGTTGAATTTCTTGCACTCATACTTTGTTCCTGGAGAGAGAAAGTTCCGGAAACCCGACCCAGCTGGCCGAAGGCGAGCGCGGATGAGCTGCCATCACCGCTGGTGAATAACGGCACTTCTTAATTTCATGTTGGCCCGCCTTTGAAGTCTGCAACTTGGAGATCACTGGGGTGAGCGTGAGGTTAGTGTCCCAGGTGAAACGTAGTAAATTTAAAATTCTTATTCAGTCCTAAATTCTGTGAGGTTGAGTCTTGGAGGTAAAAAATTGTGGATCCTCAGCTGGTAATTCGCCACTTCCAGCACTCCCTGTCTCGCGGATTAAATGAGACAGAGGGCAAGAGAGAGCCGGCTGGAGTCTCTTTATCTCCAAGTGAAGATGACCTGTGGAGGTGTGCTAGCTTTCAGGACGAGCCCCCTGTAAATGTACTGGAGTCTCCTGGCTGGTCGGCCAACAGGCATTTCTTGGGTCACATCTAAAATGGATTAGAGGCATTCTTTAAAGGGATGGTGCTGGTTTTTGAAGTGGGGTTGTATGGGGTTCTTATCCCTAGTCTGTTGCATTATCTACAGTAGATATCGGTCAGAAAGCTCCCAGTGTGTAGAAGCAGAGTGTATTTCCTGCACGGAAGCAGAGCAATACACTGCTGTGGTCGGGACAGAGGCAAAACAGATGTTCGCCTCTTGAAGGAAGGCCCGCCCTTAAAGACTCAATATCCATTTAAGTCAACAATATATATATAGAAAATTTTTTTGTGCCACTTTGTCGTCGGGCAACCTTTTCTTTTTGGTTTTCTTTTCTTGATCGAATACGAATATTGAAGTTCTATCGAAGGTTGAGATTATGCAACGTTGGTGCCAAAGGGTAAGGGCTGTCTGACAACATGGTAATGTTCTTAAAATATTCAAAATGTAGCGTACGCTATAATGGAAATTAATTTATTTTTGGTTGACCTTTTTTAAGCAGCTAACGCGCATTTTGTTGCTAATCCTGTCCACAACAGTATATTGCTCTGCTTCTGTACACTGGGAGCTTGCTGTATGCTATCTCTTGCAGGTAATGCACTGACCAGGGATAAGTACCTCATTCAACCCCATGTCAAACAATCCCTTTAAAACCGCTGCCTGAACTAAAGACCATACCAACCTGGCATCAAAGATTGCAGCTAACCATGAGAGTGGCTCTTCTAGTCCCCAGCACGGCTTCTGTCTTTTTTTGTGCTCTTCATAACACTGAGAGAACAATAGCGTTGACTCAGTCTGTTCAGCAGCTTTCATTAGCGTCTTGAGCATTTCAGCTGGCTGTTGTTTATTGTAGTGCTGCCGGTCACATAAAGGCGATTCCCCACACAAAGTACAGGTCTTCTGCTGCCTCGTCTCTGTGCTCGTGTGCTGTGGGGGTTTCACTGTAGCCGCTTATGCTGCAGTTGGTTTGGTCACAGTCATTTAAGGAATGTGACACTGGAGAGCACAGCCAATGAAAACAGGCCTTGTTTAAATGCTGAGTGAAAAAAGTTCTCTTCACTGCATCACTGTAAATGAAGGCTGAGGCGGATTTTCAAAGGGAAGGCTTCAGCCTCGGTCGGCTGTATTTCTCTGCGGATGCGTCATGACCGCTTGTTTGAATGCAGCCGAGAAACGCAGCCTTCGTCAGTTAGATTTTGAAGGACAGGAAGATACATTAGAGGCGATATCTTGTATAGACACAGGAACCAGGTGTCCATTAAAATAAATAAAAATAATGGTTACAAAACAGTTGCAGCACCTCTGGTGGTATTTGTTTTTAAATGTAAATAACATAAAATAAGTGAAATAATACCTCATGTTTTTCTATGCATTATACCAGAGATATTTAAACAAGGTTCTAACCCTACAGGCAGGCACGAATACGATATGAAAATGTTTGTTCACCAAGTTAGCTAAATTATACTTTCAGTTATTAAAGATGGCGTGATAGCTTGAAGCACAAGGCTGATAAAACAACCGGCGGGAAGAAATTGCTCGCCGTGCTGCACATCAACTGTACGTAAGCATAAGCATATTTGATGATGCAAACGAACAATCTCAAAAGAGAAGCCTCGTAGGCTGCAGCCTTGTCATTGGGAATCAGCCTGTTTGAGCCTTGTAAGTTACTGGCTTTACCGCAATGAATGGTAGCAACAGTAAGCAAACATTCCATTCATTGTGAATGGCTGCGCCGTGGATTATGGGTCATAATGCCATAAAGGTGTGCCCAGCACATTGCGTAGTAGAAAGAAGTAATAGAAGTTAGCCGGAAACTTCTTATAGGGCGGAACTTGCATCCTGATAACAACACATTCAGTACATTTTTCTTGACTTGTCCACTTGAATCAGCGGTGAATCATGAGGCTCAACAACTCATTTAACCAGCAGAAAGCCTTTTCGACCCAACCCACTTCCTGTGATGAGACATAATACAACAGAAGGCTCCAGCGCTCGTAACCTCGGTGTCCCGCTCATGCTGTTGAATACCGCTCTGCTGTCGCTCGTTGATCCGCTGCGGCTGACGCACCGTGTGCAGTGTCTCCGCGGTGAGGTTGCTGTGGCCCCTGACTGGGCGCCTCGGTGCACTCTGGGACCCTGGGGATCGGTGCAGCCGGGAGAGCCTGGGGAATGCGGTGATTTCATGCCCCTCGGGCAAACACAAAAACACTGTTCTACTGCCCCACGCACACATTCCCCTCTCTCTCTCACACACATAATCACTCACATTCTCTCTCTGTCTGACTCTCTCTCTCTCTCTCGCCCTCTTTCTCTCACTCTGTCCCTTTCTCTTTCTCCCTCTCACATCCTGCCTTTCCTTTTGCTGTCTTTTCTTCACTCAAATAATTACACACATTCTCTCTCTCTCCTCTCTCTCACTCCCTCACTCAATCTCTCTCCATCTCTCGCTGCCATTCCCTCTGTCTGTACTCCTCTCTCACCACATACATTCTCTCTAATTAGCCCACACACGCACAGTTACGGATACTGTAACTGTGATTAACCCCTTTGCGCAGAATACAAATAATGCCAATTTTTTTCTGTTATGCATGAGCCTATTTAGGCTTTATAACTCAGTATTTGTGTCACAGAGACTCTGGAAAATTATCCATGTGAAGCAAAACGTTTGGAATTTCAAATACAGAATTATTTAGGAATTAAATTTTGGAATTTATGGATGCCGGCATCTATATCTGCGCAAAGGGGTTAAGTCTTTGAGTGCGACAGTTTGTGCACGCGTGTGTGGGGACATGTGTGCATGGATGCACGTGTGTGTGGGTGTATACGCAACGTGGGGGCATGCGTGTGCCCTCCTTGTGTTCCGGACCCTCTCATGATTGGGGCAGTGGGTATCAGGCATTAAAGTGCGCGGCAGTCCCGCTGACCGCCCCCTCACCGCCGTCAGACCCCAGAGTCTGTGACTAATGCTAGGGCTGCTGGCACCAGCCTCAGGTTGCCATGGAGACACTGATTTTTGCGGTGGAGTTCGTAGTCGTGGTGATGAGCCATGTCAGACAGGCATGGTATCACTGGTGTTGGACTCCTTCAGTGAATACATACACACGTCCGCCCACAACTGCCTCATGGCTCATTGAACTGGGAATATCAGTCACGTTGGGGCTAAACACTTGTGACTTCGCTTAACAAATGATGCCTAATGTTTAGACCCAGTGTTCCTCCTACATTGTCTTGACTTGAACTGCATCTCCTTGTCAGTGATCTGATTTTCCTAAGTCTTGCATCAGACCCTCAATCAGGATTCATAGAGCCTTGGATCTCAAACTCTCGCACACCTGTTTATCCTGAGACCTCTCCTGTATTTCAGCATAAGAGGTCTCCCCTGCACTAGTGCTACTCGTCATATAAATACACTGAACAAAAATATAAACGCAGCACTTCTTATTGTGAGAAATAGGACCATGTTCAGAAGCTGATTGTACTTTCATTGAGTGTTGACAGATTGAATGACCATATTACAATATATTTCGATCAATGATTTAAAAAGACAAACAAGAATCTCGCGACGGCGTGATGATAAAGGGGATGGGGTCTATTGTCCAAATTTCACAAATCAATATTGGGTATGTCCATCTTTGGCCTGCTGCATTGCTACACGTGTCTGCTGTGTGGACTGTAACAAATGATCAATGGTGACTTGGGGGACATGTTCCCACTTCTCTCCAAGAGCAGTGCGGAGTTGGCGGCTATTGGCCGAAAATGGGAACCAATGACGAACTCGTTGCTTGTGGACATCCCAAAGATGCTGGAAGGGGGACAAATCCAAGGAATAAGCCAGCCATTCAAGCACACAGATGTTTTCAGGCTCAAGGAATTCTGTGCATACACGGTGACTTGGGTCTGGCATGGTCATGCTGGATGGTTATTGTTTTGATGGATGAATGGTAGGACGATAGGCAGCAGCGTCTCATCGTGAAATCACACTGCATTCAAGTTGCTGTTCATGAACTGCAGTTGGGTGCGATGTCCTTGGAATATTCCCACCCAAACCAGCACTCCACCACTATGTGCCACCATGCGCACCACCACGATGTCAGCATAACGATCCCCCATCCATCCGCTCTGTGAAGTTGGAAACGTGACTTGTCTTTAAAGAAAGCAGTCCTCCATTGTGCCATTGGCTATCAAACGTGTCTATTCACTCAGTCGAACCAATTTTTTCATCGAGCTGAGGAGAAGTCCAATCCACAAAGGGCAAAAGACGTAAAGATATGGACTTCCTGGAGATTATTTTTCACGGTTTCGGCAAAAATGGGGTGATGGTGGGGACCAGCTGTCTCATCTGCAGCGGGAGTTACTGGTCTCAAACGATCAGAGATGGAGAATCCAGATATGGCGGTCTTGGGTGGGGGTTGTCACACATGGTCGTGATGCATGTGGGCGGTGTGCTGTCTCTCCTCATTCCTCAAAAAGGTGTTTTATGCGACTTATCATTGAAACATGGACATTAAGAGCCCTTTCAACATCCCTGAGAAACATTCCTGCATTGAGCATGCCAATGGCAGGCTCCCTGATGGCTCGAGTCATTTATGGCATTTTGAACAATAGCAGAACTGGGACTTTTGAGGTGGCCTTTTATTGACCAGAGTACAGGATGTGCCTGGGCTGACTGTACCCGATTTCAGTAGCTCTGGATCAGGCCCCACCTGTCTGACAGGCCAATTTTGACAAAAGGTATGAACCTGACAATGATATGGAGAAGGTGACTGAAATGCACACAGACCAGTGGCACACAACCTTGGTCACATAAATAAACCCAACTAAGCCAACCTTAGAAATAATTATGCAGAATATTGAATAGACTAAACTGTTGGGTTTATATTTTTGTTCAGTATATATTATCCACAACCTCAGTTAAATTAATCACAACTAGCTATGCAAATATCACATATCTGGCCAAACATCTCGTAAATATTTATTATTTGCGAATGAGTCATTACACTTGTGCATCATAGCCATCGCGAAATCCAAAAAAGACGACCGTAGGTGAGAGCGCAGCAGATGTTTTTGCCGAATATCGGCCCGCGCGCTCTGAAGCGCTGTCGGCCCTGAATGAAACCGTTGCCTCTGAATGAAAGCGACCGCATTCCACAGTTGTTTGGAGCGCAGGTCTGGGGCGGGTCGTCCTGATGAGGGCTCTGATTGACTATTTAGCGCCCCCTCAGCTGGGGATGGAGAGAATTTACAGAGGTGGTTTTAAAAAGAAGCAGCCTGAGTGTAGGGTAGAGGAGAAGGGCAGGAAGGAAATGAAAGCGTGCATCCCTAAATCTTACAGGGACGTTTCGCATTAGCATATACAGAATAGCCCGTGTTATTTACTGTTGCTATGGTATTGTTGCTATGCTGTGGCTTTCCAGTCACGTATCATTGCTGAGCTACTCCGTAGCGCACACTGGTATTCCCATGCCAATTTACCAGGGATTCTCAGACCTGCTCCTGGAGATCTACGATCCACCGTGTTTTCTTTCCAACTCAAACAAACAGCTTTTAGACCACATTGAGCTGCTAATTTGTGGAATTAGTTGTGTTAGATTTCGGGTTGAACAGAAAGCCGAAAGGATATTGGCTAGATTTTCTGGAACAGTGTTGGACAGCCATTAAGGATATTTTACGAAGTGAGATTAGAGGTTAAGCGAGGTATTTTGAGCCAAAAGCCGGAGTTTTCGATGTCAGGAAGGTGGCTCTTATTTAATGTGCCGCAGTAACTCAAGGTACTGCTTGACTGCGAGTTTTCTAGCGTTTGCAGAGAAAGCCTGGCTAATGTTGAACTTGTATCATAGTACACCCCCCCGCTTTAGCTTTCGAATGAGTAGTTGTGCTTTATTTGCTTAGGAGTGACGTCTGACAGGTTAGTTGGTCTTCAGGAACAGGTTTAGACAGTCCTACTTTAGCTCTGAAATGAGGAGTGCTTTGTTTGGTTTGGGGTGACGGCCAAATGGATTGCCGGTCTTGAGGACATTGGGTCTATAGGAACAAGGTTGAACAGCACTGCTTCAGCTCTTGAATGAGCTATGCTTTGTTTGCTTTGGAGTGAAAGTCGAAAGGATAGTTGGTCTTCAGGAACAGGGTTAGACAGCCCTGCTGCAGCTTTTGAATGAGGTGTGCTTTGTTAGGTTCGGAGTGACAGCTTAAGGGGTGGTTGGTCTTCAGGAACAGGGTCGGACAGCCCTGTGGTATGCAAACCCACGTCACTAAAATACCACAGCACGCTTCACGGACCTTTAACTCTGCATTTTCACCTCTGAGTGTCGGTGTCAGAGGTGTTGTGTGTTTCGCTTTGTGCTACCCAGATACGCTGAGCTGCCGCTAAATCCGCTCCTCCAGCCCCCAATTAAACCCGACCCCGCCGTCAGTGGCGGAGTCCCCGCGGGGTGCCCTTTGAAGTCTGCTTTTCCTATTCTGATTGAGCTCCTCTTTGAAAGAGATACTCATTACCCAGGGTGCTTTGCGTACAGATGCCCCTGCGACTGCAGCGTTTAGTGCCAGATCTGATGTCGGCGTGAATATGCATGAGCGCCGGTGGTTGTCGGTTTATGTGGGCGAGATCAGGGCTGGGACTTTGCGTCTCGCGTTTCGGGTCCTGCGAGACGGGCAGCGGGGGGGCGGCTTGGCTGGATTTAGTTTAGAGAGAGGGGCGGGGGGAAGGTGGAGGCGGTGTGGCAGGAAAGGTGGCTCGTAACCCCGCTGTCCGTTTCCAGGCGGCAGACAGCTGTGTTAGCGGTAATCTTCCCACTGCCTTTCACTGACCGTCCCCTAAGGTGCGTGAAGGAACAAACCTTTTTCTGCCGGAGGGGCATTTTTTCTCCCCTCCTTGTCAGAGCCTGACACCAGTGCTGGTGACAGCCTGGCTGCAGTTGACACACATCCAGCTTGGAAGTGGGACAGTGACACACGCGCGCCCACACGCAGACAAGGACACACGGTCACTTCCGGACCGCTCACCCCATACCCCTCCCCCTTCACGCCAGCCCCCTGAGGCAAGGTTCCATTTTACTGAAGGAGGGCACATGGACTCCTCTCCTGCTAACCAGGTCACTGGAGTGTGGGTCAGCACAACAGAGCGAGAGGCCTTGAGCGTACGACAGGGCCTGTGATGACGGGGCCCATCTTTTAACCCTGGTTCTGAAGAGCTGGTTTGTGGAGTGGAATTCTCTATCCAGAATTCTGGAACTCCACTGTTCCTTTTGTGACATCAGCATTAGAATGTTCTGAGTAGAATGTTCTCATGACATTTTGTTTTTTGATCCTTCACTGTAATGGGTCTAGGTCTCACAAACAGTGTTAGAAATGTAGGACAGGAAATGGCCCACAACTTTCCATTTGTGTACACTTTTTGATGTGATTTATTATTATTATTTTTTTTTAACTTGGGGAAATTCGACTAGCAGTTAACTTGTGCTATTGTAATTTCTGCCTTTAATACCTAGAGCAAGTGAAGTTTAGTAGCATTAGCAAATTTGGCCAGCTTGTCTCAATGCCTGTGGTGAGCTGAAGCACATCTATACCCGTAATAACAAAAAATCAGGAAGACCTAATTGGAATTTGGGAGTGCAATTTTTCTCATTGAAATTCACTTATTTTAGATTCAGCTTTCAATTAGCGAAGAAACCAATTACCAAATCATTTCCATGCTTCAGAAGGTACCATATACGTACATATGTGTGTGTGTTTGTGTGTGTTTATGTGTGTGTGTGTGTGTGTGTGTGTGTCATATTGCTACATTATCAAATTGTGTATACATGCCTATAACATGCCTGTGTTTTTGTATAAACATATAAACGTGTGTCAATATAAAATCATAAATTCATTCTGGGGTCATTTATTTGTGTTTTATCCTAAAATTCCTTGCTTGTCATATCACTAACTTCACTTTCTGAGGAGGAAAAAAACAAACTGAATGACCCCTGTGACTGCGTATTCTCTTCACATTGAATTTCTGTGAGTCTTCATGTAAAACTTGTCCCTTTTAGGGCCAGAGGCGGGGAGCTGGTCTGTAGTAGTGTGCACAATAGGGGAAGTCTGATCTTGTGATGCACATTTATGGCCTTGTTTACTGTGTGTTTGTGAAGAACCGTTTTGTGTTCTGTGTTTCCAGTGACCAGTCAAGCATCCTTTTATGAGGTAATAAAGTTTTACATTTAAAAATGGCAATATGCTACCCTCTCTTTATGGTGTAATTTCTGACTGTGATCATGTTACAAAGGGGTTCTTTGAACAAATCTTGTGACATCCTTGTGAGAACCCTAAAGCACATTTGAACTTAAAGACCAGAAAGTCGCCAAAGAAGTTTGCCAACACTGGAGTAGAATTACCAATTATGTGGACAGATATTTCCGGAGTGATTTGTTATGAGCTAGATGTAGTGGTTAGCCGGTTGTGAAATGGTTATTACGTTAAAAGCCAGATAAAGTGACCTGTGGCACTTGTAGTGCTCAGCTGCTCACGCATGGCGAGCTGTGTTGGACAGAGAGGTGGCTGGATGGATGTTAGCAACTTTAGCATAAGGAAGTGGTACGAGTGCTGATCCTGTTACTCTGAGCATGACTGACACCGAGCTGTTTGCACTGGAGTATTTCTGTTCCAGTTCCGTTTAATCTGACCCTATCCTCGTTCACGAGCTCTGGGATCACCTGATTTGTATTTGGCATGGGAGAACTCTGAACACTTTCTCATTGGCGAGATGACTGGAGAAGGGAACTTGTTTGCATTAGTACTGTGCTCCAATTTAGCAATGTTCTCAGCCATTTCCTGCTGGTGACTGACCACTGCTGTCTGAATGATGAAGGCAAGATTGAGCTTGTAGAGCAGGTTTCTATTGCTGTCTTTCTCTCACTCTCTCGCACTATCTCTCTCTCTCTCTCTCAATTTCACTTCACTTCGCATTTTTAGGCAAGATAATTTTAGGTACAATTTTGCTTAAGCAATTGAATTTGCGGTTGCAAAACTGAAACATGCATACAAAGCAAATAGTGTAACACCAGAAGAGCTGCAGTGACAATGGTTTAAACTTTATACTCCAGGATTGGGCAATTGGAATATTTCAAATAGTGTATGGTGTACTATTATTCTATTGGTCAGTCTCCTCTCTCTCTCTCTCTCCCTCTCTCTGTCTCTCTCTCCCCCCCTCCGTCCCTCCCTGCCCCTGTGGAGGAATAGAAGATCAAAGGACCGCAGTCTCCTTCCCCTCTGATCAGGAGAAATATAATTGGATGGAGCCGGGTTGTGGGGGCGGGATGAGTTTTTGGGTGGGGGCATCGCTGGGGCTGTGCAAACGTGGTCATTAACAGTACATTTTGAAATGGAAAAGCCCTTGCTGACTTAATTCTGCGCTTTGTTTGGGAAAAACAGAAGTGCAGACGTGAAGACTCCCCAATTAGCCCGTGCACTCTTGACCCGACAGAGCTGGGAAAACAAGACCGCCTTCAGCAGTGGCACACGGCTTTGCTGATGCAGGCAGTATCTTCCAAAGTGCTTTGATCTATTTGCGTTATTTATTTATTTTTGCTGAAAAATTTTGAGTGTACAATATTTCCTCTGCACCGAGCAGTGTTCTGTGACATCAAACGGGAGAACTTTTACCTCAGAGAGAGAGAGAGAGGGAATGAGAATGAGACTGAGAGAGAGAGAGGGAGAGATGGACCAAGTGAGATGGAGAGAGAGATGGGGATAGAGAAAGAGAGATGAAGGGGGAGAGAGAGAGATGGAGAGGGGGGAGAGGGAGAGACAGAGAGAGACTGAGGTAGAGAGGGAGGTAGAGACAGAGAGAGAGGGAGTAAGGGAGAGAGAGAGGGAGAGTGGGAGAGACCAAGAGAGAGATAAAGAGAGAGAGGAAGAAGGGAGAGAGAGAGACTGAGGTAGACAGGGAGGTAGAGATGGAGAGAGATAGAGGGAGAGACTGAGAGAGAGACGGGGAGAGAGAGAGAAGGAGGAAGATAGCAGGAGAGGGAGAGACTGAGAGAGAGAGACAGGGAGAGAGAGAGGAAGAGAGTGGGAGAGGTAGAGACGGAGAGAGAGAGAGAGAGAGAGAGAGAGGAGGAAGACAGTGGGAGAGGGAGAGATGGAGAGAGACCGAGCCTGTGATGCGTTACCCTGTGCACTGTGCTCCCATCTGTGCCGCCTCCCCCTCTGGTCAGTGTAGAGTTTGCAGCCGACAGAGAGACAGTGTTGGGTTTCCTCTCATTATTAATGTGGAACTTCAGCTCCATGAATACAGTGAGCGGAGTGTGGGCCAGAGAGGCTGTGCGTCTCACAGTTCGTTATTCATTGATTTACAGCCTGGCTCTATCAGCGATGAGCTGCATTAGCTCTGATAATGCTCATCGCTCTCATTGAACGTTTACAGAGCGCCGTGTGTAAGCCTCCGAAGGCCCACTTAAACTGCACTCTGTCTGCGCTCTGGGAGTCCATGAATGAGTGATTACTGGAGTCATGCCTGAAGCCTGTCTCGCTGTCCCTGTGAAAATGGGACACTGATCTGAGATCAGTCTGTTATGTAGACAGGGGACACACTTTACATCCTTCAGAATCATCGTAGCCCCTCAGACGAAGTCAGGCGGCTGCAGTGGTTTCATGGTCGTCATTTCCGCCGGCGCGTCTGTGGAGATTTTATCGTGGACGCTCTACGGGCCACAAATTTCAGCCGATTCCTTTGATGTGCGGCGTTGGCTCAGGTTATGGTTAGATTGCGACACCTCTTGATTTTGGTTGCCATGGTAACAGAATTGGCGCAGGACAAAGCACAATTTCGTGCTGAGAATGTGCCCGTTTGACTGTTTGGCTTGTGAACGCTCAACAGGTCAGAGTTTACAAGATATCACAAGCGGCCACTGGAGGGGCTTCAGCCTATGCTTGTGTGTGTAGTGGGGAGAGATGTGTATCTGGTTGTCTGCATACGTGTGTCTGCATGTGCGTGTGTGTACACATCTGTTTGTGTGTGTGTGTGTGTGTGCGTGCGTGTGTGTGTGTGCGCACTCGTATGAAGAGATCCCTGGAGTACAGGAAGCTGGCTCATCCGCCATGTTAGTGAAATGAAGCCAGACCCCTCACCGTGGTTACGGCTGACTGCGCTCTTCTCTGGAGCTGCTCTGGACTGTGAGGGAGTTCAGACTCCGACTCCACGCACTCGGATTTATCTTCCTGCTGTGTTTGGGTAGAGCTGTGTTTGGATTGTGCTGTGTTTGGGTAGAGCTGTGTTTGGATTGTGCTGTGTTTGGGTAGAGCTGTGTTTGGATTGTGCTGTGTTTGGGTAGAGCTGTGTTTGGATTGTGCTGTGTTTGGGTAGAGCTGTGTTTGGATTGTGCTGTGGACGGTCACTCGTCTGGCCTGTGGGGGGGGGCGGTAAGGATGATTTTCCTAGTGACGATGCTTGACCCTCTCCCTGCATTCCCAAACTGAAGAACCTCCTGTTAAAGTCATGTGATGTGTACATTTCCACGGCAGCAGTTTTGCAGTGCTATTGGCCGGCAGCTCATAAGAGCACACACTCTCTCTCTCTCTGTTACTGTGGAGCTTTCCCTTCTGCTGTGCACAAACACATCTCTCTACACTACTGCATCACCTCTCCCTCCCTCTCTCATGAACTCACTCACCCATCCTTTCCCTTTCTCATTCCCTTCCTTTCTCTCCCTCTTTCTGTCATCCTCCCTCTCCCACTTCTTTCTAGTTCTCTCTCCTTCTATCTTTCCATTAGTCTTCTCTATCCTTCACCCCTACCCTCCATGCGCTCCTCTCTCTCTCTCTCTCTCTCTCTCTCTGTACTCCCCTCATCTTCTCTCCTGTGCGTTTCTGCAGTAGTGTACTGTAGCAGTGGTGTGTTTGTGCAGTAGTGTACTGTGGCAGTGGTGTGTTTGTGCAGTAGTGTACTGTAGCAGTGGTGTGTTTGTGCAGTAGTGTACTGTAGCAGTGGTGTGTTTGTGCAGTAGTGTACTGTAGCAGTGGTGTGTTTCTCAGTAAACGGCTATAGCAGGGTCTCTCTCTGTGTGAGATGGCTGTAGCAGATCAGAGAAACTGGTGCATCACCTGCTTTCAGCTGTACCTGAGTCTCCCTCAGCCTGAGAGATGAGTGTTCCACACACACACACACACACACGCACTCTTTCTCACTCACTCACACACACACACACACACACACACACACACGTATACATATGTACATGCACATGTACTCGTACTTGTGCAGAGATGAGATATGAAGAATTTCACTCAGTCCTACTTGTGCAAACGCACTCATGCACCACCCACCCGCAAACACACCATTGCCAGTTCGGACACACACACACATTTGTGTGCGCTTGAGCTCACCTTCCTCTGCGTCAGCCGTCAGCACACATTCAGGAGGGCGAAGCCCCGAGTTCGCCCAAGTTCCCTATGTGCCACCCCCTTTTCCGGGTCACGGAGCAGCGAGGATGAATGTTCTCGGTGTGTGTGTGTGTGCGTGTTCGTGTGCGTGTGTGTGTGTGTGTGTGTGTGTGTGTGTGTGTGTGTGTGTGTGTGTGTGTGTGTGTGCGTGAGGGAGACGCAGGATCAGGGTGCGTCAGGGCCCCCCATGAACACAATGAGTTAGGGAAGTGTAGCGCCACTCCGGGGGGAGGGACCCCTCAGCACTGCAGCTCAAGGTGTTTCCTGTAAAACCCCCCCCGCGCTGGCGTTCAGGAACGGCACCACACCACCGCCTCGCCCAGTCTACTGCCAGCCTTCACCTCCCTCCATCTGCAGGGCTTATAATCCTTTTATACCCACAATCCCTCCTGCTCAGAGCTGCTGACCTCATGCAGGCCTGAGACCACGTGTTTATAGTTCAGTCATCAGGGCCTAGTGGAGTAATGTAGACTTTCTCTGTAATTCCTCTAAAATTATATTTCCTCTGTAATTAGGGATGTACTAATCTATCTTAGTTCTGATACCGATACCAATACTTGGGCTTCAGGTATTGACTGATACTGCGTATTGATCTGACGCCAGTGATTAATATGCTGTACGGCTCACTGTGTGAAAGAGACTGGGATCATTCTTACCTTTGGAAGGCAACATCAGGCTTGACCAAAACATTGCTTTCCTCACTTTGTGAAACATAATGTAACAAATAAATAAACAGATATAAATGTATTTATTGTAATTTATTAAAATTAGGGTATCCAATACCAGATCGACTATATTGTCGCCAACTCCTAATCCAGCTTCTTGAGTTAATATCGGACCAATATCCGATATCGGAATCGGTATTGGCGCATCTCAGTCCATTACTCCTGCACCTATGGAGGGCGTGGGATGAATGAGGTGTTTTTTTTTTTTTTTTAAACGTATTTTTTGTCAGCCTTTACGTCGACCCTGGTGGCTGCCTGCCTTTACCTGTCCGCCCCTCACACGTTGATTTACGTTAGCGCGTTAGCATTACGATGGCGGAGCTCACAGGCACAGGCCCTACCCTTCAGGATCCTCCCTCGTAAATCTCTGCGGCTGGCCTATGACTGCTCTTCTAGATCAAAGCAGCTCGCTCAGCGAGTCTCCGCTCACACCTGTAAACACCGCCGCTCTTGTAACCCGGCCTTTTACAGAGGCACAGAGCGCGCACATCCGCTGCATTCTGCGGCCTCCCGAGGTGTTGTCTCTGTTCTTCGGGCTTGTATTTCCGACCTGGATTAGCATTACTACCTTGCATTAGCATGGTCCCAACTCACTGAGAACCCTAGCCTAACCCAACAAGAGCGAACCTGAGCAGGGTCCAACATACCCAACGACCCGCCAGCCTGGGACCACCAGTGTAAGGTAAACTCTGGCGAGTAGAGTGTCTGGTCACTGGCCTTCTAGAGCCTGTCATTTTTTTTTTTAACTCACAATAACTTCATCAAAATATTTGCAGTTTGGCTTTTGGGCCAGTGGAAATACACTTAATGTCCAGTGTATCTCTGGCCTACTTGCTAAGAGAGCCGGTTGGAAAAAATCTTAACCCTTTGAGCGCCGAATACATTTTCAAGGAATTAAAAATGCAGTTATCCTGAGCTGTTGAAAACCTATCATGTGGCAACTTGTTTAAAAGAGCTCCTGCAGGGGAGCTCTTTTAAACAAGTTGCCACATGATAGGTTTTCAACAGCATCTGACTTTGACATCTTACATGTTGCCCACGGTGCTGAAAGGGTTAATGCTGCTAAAGCAACCGTGGCAAAGAAAAGCCCTGATAGCAGATGGGAAGAAACCTGCAGAGCAGGGGTGTCGAACTGGTCTGTGAAAGGGCCGAGGGGCTGCGGGTTTTCATTCCAACCGAGCAGAAGCACACATGACACAATTAAATCAACTGTGCAGACTGAGATCATTTGACTACATTAATTCAATCAGGTGTGCTTGTGCTCGGTTGGATTCAGATTCAGATTTTTTTATTTATTCACACGCACACGCACATCATCTATAGTGCATAACTGAAGTTATGGTGGTCATGTGTGAATCGGGCCTCCCAGAGAAGCTATCAAAAGCTTTTAAGAGGGAGCCTGAAAACATATAGAAACATTAATAACAATAACAAGACACATACAGACACATACACAACATATAGCACATAATTCCACATATTTCCCAGAGCAGATGGATAATAGGTACCACATGATGGTTAGACATATGATCTTAGCAATTTGTCCTTTAGCATCTTCGTAAAGATGGATATGGTCTTCAGCACTTTCATGCTCTCATCGAGTTCGTTCCAGATCCGCCGGCCCCTGCAGGTAATACTCAAGCTGGTAAATTTACGCTTTCTTTTTTTTGCCAGTGATGAGATGTTTCTTCCTAGTGTCGTGGGTGTGCAGAGGACTGTAGACTGGAGCGAGCTCAGGCAATCTGCTGTTTATATTATGTGCCACTTGATACATCATACAAGTGTTTTGATGGACATGTACACTACAGGCCAGAAGTTTGGAAGCAAGGCCAATACAGGTCAAAAATTTGGAAGCAATGTCAAGTTTCTGTTCACAATGCCTTTTTTAAAAACCAGTATGAAATCTATGGATTTTGGGATGTATTTACTGCATGATTAGACTTTTCTTTTATTGATATGCACCATTTTCCTCTATTTACCTTTAGGTACTGTATACATTGATGTTACCAGACCATTGCTGAATAAATGTTAACAAAAGAAAGGAGGGGCTTAGTTTTTGGGTTGAGAGGATTCGTAAGAGTCACAACTTCAGTGAAAAAGTAAAAAACAAATCACAGTTTGCATTATTCACTTTAAGTCATGGTTCACAGCTCACCGGATGCCAACGGCAATCCGGCGGGCACTAGGACCATAGGCCTAGTAATATGGGCCTGATAATTTGAGTAAAAATGTATTCTGATAAGTGACTCTCCATATAGTAATCATGTTTATTTTGTTGCAAAGTATGCCAATGAAACGATGATCTTTTTTTGTACAAATTTGATCTTGCTTCCAAACTTCTGGCCTGTAGTGTAACTCTGCGAGCCGAAGAAGACCGTACCGAAGGAACAGAGGGCGTGAGGGGGCATTGTGCCTGGCCCATGGCATAGCTCGTAACATCTTCTTTTGTAGACTTTCATGGATCGAAAACCTGCCACCCTCGGCCCTTTTATGAACCAGTGTGAGACCCCTGCTGTGGAGGAATCAGTCTCATGGGGGGAGCGCGTCATTCTCTGGTCTGCTGGGGGTGTGAGGTCACATGACCAGTGATGGTCGGTCGGTCAGTCAGTGTTTGCATAGATTAAAGTGAAGTTCAGCTGCAGCTCGGCAGCGGTCGCGAAGGTGGACTCGATGCTGGAATGCCATTAGCCTCGTCTAACACTGTCGCCGGTGAATGTGCTGGTATTGTTTTTGCTCTGAAAGTCACAGTGATTTAATGTCACTAAAGTGATGTAATGGGCTGTACTTGCGTACATCACCCTGGCCGATCAGCCCTGTGAACACTTACAGGCTCATTACAGAGAGAGAAATCGGAGTTATTTAACAATAAGAGGCAGCATCTGAATCTTAATTAAAATTCACATCAACCCAATCGCCGTGATGGATGTGTGAGCATATTGCTGAAACATGAATAATACAACGCGGTATAAACTATTAGATGCGCTGAACTGTAATTAAATGAAGAGTGTGTTGTGTGGGCTGAATTGTTAATGACAGTGAGGAACACGAGAGAAATTGATAAAACAATAAAGGGATAATGGGAGAGCGGAGAGGTGATGTCAGGGAAAGAGGGGAGTAATGAGGGCTATACAGACCCTGGGAGAGATGAGGGGCCCCTTTTCTCCTGGGTTATACAGACACTGGGAGAGATGAAGGGGCCCTTTTCTCCTGGGTTATACAGACCCTGGGAGAGATGAGGGGCCCTTTTCTCCTGGGTTATACAGACACTGAGAGATGAAGGGGCCCTTTTCTCCTGGGTTATACAGACACTGAGAGATGAAGGGGCCCTTTTCTCCTGGGTTATACAGACACTGGGAGAGATGAGGGGCCCTTTTCTCCTGGGTTATACAGACACTGAGAGAGATGAGGGGCCCCTTTTCTCCTGGGTTATACAGACACTGGGAGAGATGAGGGGCCCCTTTTCTCCTGGGTTATACAGACACTGGGAGAGATGAGGGGCCCCTTTTCTCCTGGGTTATACAGACCCTGGGAGAGATGAGGGGCCCCTTTTCTCCTGGGTTATACAGACACTGGGAGAGATGAGGGGCCCTTTTCTCCTGGGTTATACAGACACTGGGAGAGATGAGGGGGGCCCTGGGAGAGATTTTCTCCTGGGTTATACAGACACTGGGAGAGATGAGGGGCCCCTTTTCTCCTGGGTTATACAGACACTGAGAGATGAAGGGGCCCTTTTCTCCTGGGTTATACAGACACTGGGAGAGATGAGGGGCCCTTTTCTCCTGGGTTATACAGACTCCTGGGTTATACAGACACTGAGAGAGATGAGGGGCCCTTTTTTCTCTGGGAGAGATGAGGGGGTTATATAGACACTGGGAGAGATGAGGGGCCCCTTTTCTCCTGGGTTATACAGACACTGGGAGAGATGAGGGGCCCTTTTCTCCTGGGTTATACAGACACTGGGAGAGATGAGGGGCCCTTCGCTCCTGGGTTTTCCTAACAGAGGCCTGGCTGCTACCCCTGTATCTTAGGTTACTGTCCTTCAGTTTAGGGAGACTCATAGCTCCCTGGCAGGTGTATGAGGATTTCTCAAGACCAAACAGTGATTTCTGCTTCTCTCTTTCATATATATTCCTGCTTCTCAGGATGGGATCAGGGCCCCTCCTGCCCTTTATCCTTAGTTGAATTACCCCTGTCCAGCACATTTTATAGGCCTCCCTAATTCAAAACACCTGATGAAGCTGATCAGCACATTACTGGAATACTTAATGAGCTGAACTGGGTGTGCTAAATCTGGGAGAGATCTAAAATATGCAGGGCAGGTGTTCCCCAGGAGCAGGGTTGGAAAACAGCGGGTGAGATAAGGGACAGATGGACAGATGGTTTGAATTTAATCATGTCGTTGGCCGTCTGTCGACTTGTAGGAAAGTCATGTGCAACACTGCAGCTTTTGGGGGTAAAAATGCTGCAGAAGTTTCTCACTTTCTGCCATTGAGGGGAATTCACAGGTAATGTTGATCTAAGGGAAGTGTGAGATGTTCAGCTGTTTGGTTAGTAACACGAGCTGCTGTTTGTCCAGCCCTGCGCCACACTGTATCTGATCAGAATTTTTCATTTTATTGACTTTACTGCCGGCAGCAGGTGTTATAATATCCCCATCATTCCTTCCAGTGGGGAGAAAATGCACTGGTTTCTGGGTAACCCCGCAGGCAGTAGCAGCGGTGCTTGTGGTGAACATTGTATTCATTGTCAGAGAGCGAGTCTGTGCTGCGTGCATTTGCTGCTGTGCGCGTTTCATAAATATTTGATTAAAAGCATTTTAAAGAAGCCCTGGGTTTCTTCAGTGGTGTACCATAGAGGTAAAATAATGATCAATGTGAGCGCATTAATGTATCAGGATAATGTAGCAGTATGTCGCATAGTGAAATATAGCACTGTCTTTCTTTTATTTCATGTCGTGTTCCTGTGTGTGCGATTCACATGCAGGAGAGGCTCTCGGTGGTAAAGTCGAGGGCTGCTGTGTCGTCTCTTTTACCGTCCCTCGGGGAGACGCTGCTCCATCTGTGCTGCAGTTTGATTGGAGGACACTGGTGATTAAAGCTAATTGGTGGTTGTGGGTGCTGGATAGGGGGGGTGGGGGGCGTACATGATGCATGTGAGTTATCGAGCTCTTCCACGGTATGATCGAACCCCCATCTCGGTTCCCTTTAACGTGTCTCCTGGGGTTTATGTTTACGGGAAGAAGGTTGAGTGAGTGAGTGGAGGAGGTGAGGGAAGAGTGAGTGAGTGAGTGAGTGAGTGAGTGAGTGAGTGAGTGAGTGAGTGAGTGAGTGTGTGTGTGTGTGTGTGTGTGTGTGTGTTTTGTTTATGTATCATGCTGGGGACCAAAATACCTCACGAAGATAGTAAAGTCTGAGACACCATGAGTTGTGGGGACCTTTCCTGGGTCCCCATGGGTACAAATCTTAATACTGGGCTTAGGGCTAGGTTTCGGTCTCGGGTTGCTATTGGAATTATGGTTTGGTTTAGGTCTAGTTTTAAGGTTAGCCATTAAAATGAGGCTCTACATTAAGGTAAGACCATAAATTAAGGTTAAAGGTTTGGCTGTTTTGGGGGGTGTGTGGGTTAGGATTAGGGTTAGCTTCAAGATTAAGGTTAGGGTTAGGTTTAGGGGGATGCTAATAGGATTTTGGAGCAAAAATAATTTTTTAGTCTCCAGGGGGATAGAAGAACCTGCCTGTGTGTGTGTTTGTGTGTTTGTGTGTGTGTGGATACATTCTAAACCCCCCCTTGCCATTACTCGCATTCCTCAAAGGCTGGAAACTGCTGTTCTTCTCCCTGATGTTTGCACAGGCGTCAGGTGTGAAGCCAGTATGCTCAGGCTGTGGCACTATCTGTTCAGCAGAGATGCAAAGTCCTGTGATTTGATTCTTGCACCCATTCACTCAGCCAGCTGAATCCACTAATTAGCTCTGCCTCTCAGCTGAGGAGTTGTACCAGTTAGCATATGTGGGTGATTGGAACAGATAACTGCTGAGGACTTCTGCTTTTCTGCTCTGACTTCCCTCTGCTGTTCAGGTAATTTCTTTGGAGGATGGGAAAAGCAGGGCTGGATTTGGGACTGGGAATCGCAGGTCAGATTTGAGCTTCCCTGTTCCTCCTCAGTCTGTTATGTTATTGTAGCCGGGGCTTCAATCAGTCGGGGCTACTGTGGATTTGGCCTCATCACGCGTCCGCCGGCGGCAGCGAAGAGATTTCCTTGTATACGCTCTACAGGCCACAAATTTAAAGTGATTTCTTTTATTTTTGGTATGTTTATGGGCAGTGGTTAGGACATGGGCACCTATCGATTTTGGTTACCGTGGTAACATAATTCACTAAATAACAGACAATTTTGTGTCAAAAATAAGCCAAAATGAACACATGAGATAACCGGAGCTCTCCTGCTGAACCCTTCAGTGTGTTTAGTACAGCTGTAGGAAAGCTGTAGAACCAGGGCTGGATTTGGGAGTGGGAATTGTGGGTCAGGTATGAGTGACCCTGTTCCTTTTCAGTTTGTTGTGTTGTTTACTGGAGTGGAAAGAAGACCAGGGCTGTATTTTGAGTGCGGATTGGAGCTCCAGATTTTAGAATCCCATCTCTTAACCCTCTTCTTCTCCCTGTTCCTCAGGCCTCCCCTGCCAGAGCGCTCTATGGAGAGGATGAAGAAGTTTAAACGACGCCTGTCCCTCACGCTGCGCGGGAGCCAGACCATCGACGAGTCGCTGTCCGAGCTGGCCGAGCAGATGACCATCGAGGAGAACAGCAGCAAGGACAGCGGTGAGTCGCTCGTGTCAGGCGGACACATAGACTGTATAAAAACGATGGACGTAGCACCCCGGTTTGAAAAGTGAGGCCGATGTGGAAATCTGTGAAAATTGCATTCTATTTAATGGCCAGCAGATGGCGACGTCGGTGGTTGCAGAAAGAAGCTCAATGCTATTGAAGTCTATGAGAAAATGACCCTACTTTCCCACCTGATTTAGTATTTCAATAATGATTTTTCACATTATTTTATGGTATCTATCGCAAGTTTCAAGTCTCGTTCAATATATCGTGATGTTCATTTTTGTAAATTATGGTCACAAATAGACTAGAATAAAGGATAAAGCCACAATATGCTTTAGGGGCGTAGCTGTCCTCTGGTCCTTGTCAGATACGGTCAGATCCACCCATAGAGCCCCCCTTTGCTCCTCCCTGGATCTTCAATTCACGCTCTCGTCCAATAGGAATCACATCTGGTTTCAAAATGACAAAATAGCGCTGTTCGAATTGCCAAAATCGAGGCTTCCTAAAGGATATGCTGAAACCAATGGGTGACATCATGGTTGCTTCGTCCATCTTTTTATACAGTCTATGGGCGGACATGGAGTCAGCCATCTTTGTGAGGTCAATATGAATGGCAGGGCATGGTTGGACTTTCCTCTCTCAACTCTCCTGAGCATACTGAAATATGCAGGCCACTCCACAGGATTATTTCTCTCCACACTCTTACGCATACACTCACGTACATAAATGCATGCAAGTACGCACATGCGCTCGCACACAATGCTCTTGTGCGTGTATGAGCACACAAACCCCTTCCCAGGACTTTAATATTTCAGCAGACATTGGCGCACGCATGCGGCTTGGAAAATGGAGAAGTGTTCAGCGGTAAAATCAGGAGCTGGTTATGTCACTGCATCCATCTCGCCAGGTGGACGCCGTGGACTTTGGCTCAGAATCGATGCGAAACGTCGTGCGGCTGTGTGCTGAAATGCTTCCGAGCCCAAGGAATGCCAATGGGTGACGTAACCGAAACCTGGCCATATTTTTCCACAGTCGATGAGCGAGTTGCATCAGTGTTCATCACCTTAATCAGTTTCATATGGAGGCTGAACATGCAGGAGCTGTGTCTTTTACCTTCTCAATACGAGTCTATCGCGCACAGACCCAGAAACACGTATACGTGTGTGAATGCATGCAGCCAGTGTTGAGCATCACAGCCCCTTCTTTTTCTATGATGGAAACGAGGCGTGTATTGACGGAAGACTCACACGGGCTCAAAGGCTGGGCTTGGTCACATGACACAAGCTGCCTATAATGGACACGCTGATTGCCTGCAGCATTGTGGCCCTCGATATGCTCTGTAGTTTTGTTGTCCTCCCTGTGTGACACTTCAGGAACCATTGCTTGGGAGTTGTGGCTGCTGAGGCATTCTTCAGGAGAAACACACTTAACTGATGCTCGTCAGGGTTTTAATAAAGCCATTGAAAAAAAACAAGTATGGATTAAGCGTTCCCTAAATGCTACTCGTTTACTCACCCGCCATGCAAAGACGGCATCTAAAATGCAGAAGTAGCTCAACTTTGCTACAGAATTTGGCCAGAAATGGCCTGAGAAATGCCAGTGGATTTAGAGCCACTTTTAGCTGTCGTTTAACAGGCTTCTCTAACCATCCGCTGTCCCCTACCATTATCACACTTTCTGCAGTAATTAGCGCCGCTCTATTGCCTTGGCGACGGTGAATTGCTTGCGACGTGTGCAGAAAGAATGTTCGGATCACAAACCGCAGAAGAAGAGAGGCATTTTGGCTAGAGGTCAGAAATGGGGAAGATAATTACGTTCCAATGATATTTAGCTACCTTTCACATTTTTACGTGAAGGATGTCTGGCTGATCAGAAGTGCCGCAGAAAGATCTGTCATTGCGTGTCCCGTTTGCTCTTTGTCTCATAAGGCGCTCTGAATGTGCCCTGGGGTTTTTAGGGCGGAGTTGATTTATGACTCTGTTGTGGTGGCCAGTGCCTCATCTGGTTTTGCATGAGCCCTTATTGTTGGGACGGAGTTTGTGCAGGGGGACGTTTCTGTCGCCGGGACTGTTTGTGATGGGACAGCTCGCCCGCGTCCCCAAACCCACGCAATTATTAATTCTCGCATTCCGCTGTGCGTCACATGACCAAAAAGGACACACGCACACACACAGTCACATTCTCCTGAGGGCCTGTTTGGTTGTCCTGTATCACCCTGAAAATTTGATGATAAATTGCTGGCAGTCGCGTCTCCGAAGGCAATTACTTCACACGGCCATTTTAACCGCAAGCCTAAAATAGCGCAAGCAGTCAGCTGTGATCAACAATATTGTTTCTCATTCAGCTGCTGAAGGACTCCATTTTGATAGAGAAGATATTTAATGTGCAGACACATATCATTTAAAGGTGCACTATGCAAGTTTGTTTACTTTCTGCGCGATTATATTTTTGTCTCAATTCGCCGACATCTCTCCACGATCCGCTAACTGCCTGCCCCTAAATTCACTGTAAAAAAAACCCGGGCTCTGGAGACCGCACAGGCATCACAAACTGCAAATAAACACAAGGGGCACAGGCTGTGCCCCATAACATAACAAACCGTCCCGGCCAATCACCGACAAGAGTTGACAGTTATGGAAGCATGGGAAGGAGGGACCTATGGGATGGAGGGGCGGCTACCTCTGTTTTGTTTGAATTTGAATGTCAACAGAAGTGAAAGTAAACAGACTTGCATGGTGCACCTTTAAGGTAAATAAACAATATCCTTCTGTGGTCTCAATTTTTTAGTATATTGGACCTAATTTTCTTCTCTCTGGATTGTGCACTATTAGTCTTGGTATATGGTCATGTAAAAGCTTTTCACGGCAGTCACAGCTGTCGTTTTTTTTATGTTGGGTTAATGCGGTTTTCTTGCTCCTGTTCCATGAAGACTGCAGTGCAAACAATGTAGATTCTCCATTTTTCTTTTTCTTTCCCAAATTATGAATTTCTCTCCCTAGTTTTCATCACAAGTTGGCTTAGAGAAGCTGGCAGGAGTGGTTGTAGTTGAATTGTAGTAGTCTGTAAGAGTACGGTAATGATGATAAGAAAATAATTCCTGAAAATGGAAGGAAAATTATTGGGGATCTCCTTGTAAAATGGCTTCTGAACTGCTCTCTTTAGTGTGCTCTGGGAGTGATGGCTAACTCAACTAGTTTTAAGATGGTTTAAACTCTGTTGTCATGGGTCATCTGTTCTTTATAAACTATTTGACTCCTGACCTCTTGGAGCCACAAATATTGATAAAATTTGACAGACCTTGGTATGCAATATTTTTTAGCATATAAACCACTCTGGGATTGCATGTCAGCCCTGCACCCACAAAAGTGGGCATAGCTGGGTGGTCATATTGAAGAAGCGGAGTTGTTCATTTTGCACCATTCTAATATTGTTAACGAGCTAAGACTTGGTATTTAAATAGTATACAACATGTCTCAACAAACAGAGGATGGGTTTTTTTTGTGATTTTTGAAAAATGGTCATTTTGTGAACCTGTCACATTCCTTCACCCACAGACACCTATGTGACCGACCTGTAACCTAACGATTTTGACGATAATGGGAATATCGGAATTTTGTGCTGGGAGGAATGTCAGTTTTGCAGTGGACAGCCCTTCTGAATTTTAGGTGTTCCACAGGAAGCAATCACAGCAGGCACACCAGCATTTATGTTTCAGTCCAAACAGCTGAGAAACATTTGTGTTTGCATTGGGGATATATTGCTACCTGCCGATTACTGTGTGTATCTTGTCTATAGACAAAATGTCCTCATGATTTTCCATCAACAGTTTCTTGTTTGGAGTGCAGTAGCAGTTGAGTTTCGTTCCACCCTCTGAGATTAATCCAGTCTGTGTCCTTGTGTGGTCAGATTGCGCTCGATGTTAAAACTACAAAAAACAAACTACTTACCATCTGAACTGAAGTGTGCGGCATTATTATGTTTCAGAATCTGACCTGCTTTTAGGAGTGCTATTTTTCAGCTAAAGTGTCAGTACTATGACTTGTGACCCTAATCATAGACAGTGCTTTATGTTTAGTTCCTTTTTCAAGCCATTTTGAAATGAGAGAAGCCTTTGATATGGGAAGATAAATGATCAGGTAATGTTGTAGTGGTGCTTTGATTCTCTCACAATGGACCGTATGTTGGATCCTCACAGATTATGACATCACCCAGGTCGCAACCCCCGTGGGATTATTACCAGCCAATAATATCGTATTACAGTCTCCCTGGAACTTTCCGACCAGGAGATTGACCTCTTGTTGCTTTCTTAGTGGGTGTGTTTTCAGGAGCTGTGCCTGAGTGTAAAATTGACGCACCGGTGTTATTGGTGAACTGCTTAAACCTCAGCCTGAAGTGGCATTTTATACAATCAGATTGATTCAAGGGTGTCAATAATGCTACTGATTCTGTGATTAAGTGTAGTTTGATTGAGCGTGAATTAGTGAAAGGGCTCTCTCGATTCCCAGGTCATTGAGACCTCTTGAAATTTTTTGTATACTTGAATTGGCCTTCAAAAAGCTGCATGCATCTGTTGAGGAATAGCACTTCAAAACAGGATAAAATTTGAGACAAAACGCAAGCGGCCTCAAGGACCTAACTCCATTAGCAGGTTTTTATCGATTATTAAAAAAAGAAAACATAATGCAAGTGCAGTATCAGATGGAGCCAGAATGAACTGCTGGCTAAAAGTACATAAAGCATGAAAAATACCCATTTTATCCTTCATCGGCTTGGGTATTTTGTAAATTCATCATTATTTCATTTTGGCTCTCTTGGTGGTATTTAGGAATGATGGGAACCATGTGATAATATGAACTGTGGCTCTCGCTCGGGAATTCCGCTCAACGAATGCACTGCGGAGCGTAACGTTTTTGTTACGTTAACGAGGACGTCCTGGGAGTTCATTAATGTCTGGTGCGTGGGACGCGGCCATTAAAACCTCACACCTTCACGAGTTCTTTGTGCTGGAAGCTCTTTCGATGCATTTGAGTAGACCTGGTTTCGCCTCCCAGGACACTCTCTCCGGTACCTCCGAGCCTCCCTCTGCTCTGCTGCAGTCGAGGGCGGCCATCTGCTGGCCGTGTCTCCGGCGAATTCGCCCACTCTTGTCCTCCTCACCCGGTGATTATGGAGCGGGTCGGACGGAAATTTCCGGAGCTTGACAACAGCGCTGTTAATGAGACCCTGTGGGAGCTGGAGCCGCGTGACCGTCCATTTGTTGCCATGGAGATCTGTTACCCTGGGGGTGAGACACCAGGGGTCAGACAGAGTTGGTGAGGCTGAGCGGGCATATCACAGGACGCCCATCACAGAAAGGCCCCCGTGAATAGAGAGTTCTTCTTCTTGTATCATTTTCCAGAATCCTCCTGCAGAAAGGTCGGTGACGAGACCCCTGCATTATCCCAAGCAGTGCAAGGACCTCAAGAAGCTTCAGCTGTTCTGTCCAAATACCCACACAGGATTACTATACAGTAGCTGGGAAGCTGCTCATGAAGTTAATAGTACGGCCGAATGCTGCATACGGATCCAGATGTAGGTGAACGATACTCAGATGGGTGGCCGATTGCATTCGGTCGAATTCCACTGTATGCAACTGGCAGGTGCTACACTAACCCATAAAACTATTGGCATTTGATTTGAGAAACCATTTTCAAGATGACAGAGAGGAAGGAGAGCTCTTTGTAGATGCAAGTCAAAAGCATCAAATGAACTGTATGTAAAAGTGACTGGAATGCTTTATCATTCTGAATCTATACAAGTAATTAACAAATTCAATGAACTACGAAGAAAAATTTGCAGAGGCAGAGTTTGTGCTACGTCTTAACCTCGGGTCAGAAGATAATTGCAGACTGTAAAGTATGTCCAAGTCTGCACACTGTACAGTATTTACTGCATCAACGGTAAAATTTTCAACACCAAATTTGGTGCGTTATTTGGATGGGTCCTGGGTGTATCATTCTGCAGAACCCTCCTCCAAACAGTCATGACCCAGAGCACCTGCATTAGACCAAATACACTGAGGACCCCTGGCGTAGATGGATGGATGGTTTCTGCTGTAGCAATATCCAGAATCCCTCTCCAGTCAGGCATGTTGTGAGACATGCGCCTTAGCTGTAATGCACAAATTACCCCAGGAGGAGAAGGAAGAATTCTGCTTTATCATTCTGCAGAATGAAGGCCTTGTTCTCCTCTTGCGATCATTATCTTCTTTTCATGAGCTCCATGAGGTGGTCGAGCTCATCAGGTAAAAAAAAAAAATTGGAGATGAATTGCTGGTGTACTGTTGGTAATGCCCCAGTATTAAAGGGATGGTGCTGGTTTTTGAAGTGGGGTTGTATGAGGTACTTATCCCGTGTCTGCGTATTACCTGCAGTGGATGTCGGTCGGCAAGCTCCCAGTGGGCTCGAGGACTCTTTGTCCGTGGACTTTTCATCCCTTAGGAATTTTCGTTCCTGTACTCTACGTCCCTGTGGACTTTTCGTCTCTATGAACTTTTTGTCCCTGGATTGTTCGTCCACAATAATCCTTTGTCCTTTTCCTGCATTATAACCCTAACCCTAACCTTAACCCTTACATCATGGTGTTCTGTCCGTTGTCCATCCGTCAATCCGCCTCTCAACAATGCTGGCACGTTTCGTTATCATTAGGGGACAAAAAATTTGGGGATGAAAAGTCCTTGGGGACGATGAGTCCGAAGATGCTAAGTCCATGGGGATGAAAAATTCAGGGACAAAAAATCTGGGGAGTCAAAGTCCAATAACCTTCCCAGTGTGTAGAAGCAGAGAATAGTTCTCGCATGGAAGCAGAGCAATAAACTGTTGTGAACAAGTTCAGCAGAAAAACGTGTTAGCCCCTTAGAAGAAGGCCCACCTTAAAAAAACCATTATCTTTTTATGTGGACGCTATATTTTGAATATTTCCAGTGCTTGACGTTGTCCTTTGACAGCTCTCTCTCAAGCCATATTGGAATAACAAAGTTCTGTCTATTTTGTGATGTTGGTGCCAAAGCAAAGGGCTTCAAAAAACCCGAACTGATGTTTACTTTTGAAGGCATGTCAGTGTTTCATATAGCTCTTCTCTTTGCAAAAAAAAAACTCAAAATATATGCTAGATAGTAGGTTCGCCTCTGAATTATTTTCCTCAGCTGTCATATGTAGTCCAATTTCAGTTGGCAGCTGCACTGTACTATATTACCTCCAAAAAAAACTTTCATTCTGCAGATGACAGTCATAACATCACTGTTTTTTGGGGAATGCTCTGCTGCTGTTTGGGACATTTTTTCATTCTTGTGTTGTGACATTGTGTTGTGAAGGAGTGGTAATCAACGGGTAAAGCACGAGTCGCCTTGCCAACCCTCTCAAGTGCAGGTTTCTTTGGTGAGGTTCTTAACCCCATAAAACCTGCGCACCCATTTATGGGTCCATAAAATTCAAGCTGCTGTATTCAAACCTGAGAAACGTTGGGCCCATTTTAAATTCTAGTGGCGCTTTTTGGGTTTACAGCAATCCTAAATAGGTCATGCTGAGTGTCATGGAAATGTGTATAGAATTGTGTACTAGATCTAGATATTTTCCATTTGATATAATGCTGTGGCCATGAAATGCAACGTCCTGGGTTTGAATAGTTCTGTCAATATAAGCGCAATGTAGCCTCAGTGAAGCGCTGCAGCTGGCAGATAAATAATGTGTGTGACATTGTCCTACAATCTGAAAAAAATGCTTTTTCTGACTTTAAACCTTCAAAAGGGAAAACTTAAGTGAAAAGTTAGAGTTGAAGGGGTTAATTCACTTGCCGTGATTGACGGTCTCCCCTGCAGTAAAATGTTAAGTTAAGAATGTTCTCATCGCACATTTGCGATCTCGCACCTTTAAATCATTTTAACGACCAGAGGGCTGCTGCACCTCGTGCACCTGCAAGCGTCAGGAAGTTGAAGCAGAACTTCGGACGCGATTTTGGCGTTCCTCCGACCATTAGGAAACACTTGCGGTTTGATAGCAAACGGCTACAAGCTTTCCAACTGGCCTTCATCCCACTCATGTTCTGAGCTTGCAGTACTGCCTGCCTGTCTGTAACTGTTATCACTTCAGCCCTGCTGTTTTCTGGAGTGAGACTGATGGCTTTCTTTGCGAAAGGTACTTTTAGCAGCAAACAAGTAAAACGAAACCAAATTTTTTAGCTGAGAGTTCACCCAGCAGGATTTAATCGAGGCCTGTTGACTTCTGAAGTCTTTTGCTCTGTTAAAACATAATCACTGTTATTCCTCTAAACTGAGCTCTGAATGTGTGGGTGTGTTTTGCAGATGCTGGGTAAGGTCATTTTTGTGGAGTTTCTTTGCGCCCAGTGTTCATTCGGCGAGAGTTTTCCCTCCGGACAATTCTATTCATGATAGTCCCTCACTTTACTTATGTTCTCTCGTAGGATTGGTCTGCACTGTTTGCAGTGTGTGTTCAGCCAATCAGACATCGGTTCGCATCTGTTTCCCAACTCCTCCTCCTTCCTCCATTTTCTCATCCAATCGGAATGCTCGATTTTTCTTTTCTTCCATCTTGCCCTCCGGTAGAACACGCGACTGGTGCAGCGCAAAGGTGTCCCAAAGGTGGCTGCAGGAGCACGTAATGGAAAAAGGCCAGTATCTATTCCGAGGTCTCGCACCAACCTGGGGAGTACGCCTGCGGCACTTGCTCTGGATAGCCGTAGCAGCGATAAGCAGGCGCAGCGGAGACCTGATATCTCTGGGTGTTTAGTCTGTTAGCTCAGTATTTATGGCTCACTGTGCCGAGCGAGGTCTCGGTGCCCCCAGCGACTCCAGTGAACGCAGCCTCCGCTGACCGGGGCTCGTTAATTATACAGTCGTTCTCAAGTGCCTTTCAAGCCTCCGACCTTAAGTCAGTGGCAGCGAATACAGTCCCAGCTCACGGCTCATCGACAGGTGTCTCATTCAGCCAAGAGCGACATAGTCAAATGAAAGAGATTAGCTTTATACGAGGAGAGTGGCAAATTACCGCCCCCATTGTCACATGCAAATCAGAGCCTTGATATGTAGTGGTGGAGATTTGACAAGATTTGGAAGGGGCTCGGTGCAGGACCCTATGATGTCGCACTTGTGCCGTATGTTTGCCTATCCAACTGCTGGTTGAGTATTGGTTTTGCTTGCCTGCCCGTTTATCCCTTACCCAAACCCAGATACTGGGAATGGAAATGGGAAATTCTAGATCCATCCAGAAGTGTCTTCAGTGTTAGCATCTGAGAGAACCAGGGTCCTCTATTAGAATGGTAGAGGAGCTTCAAATCTGGGCCCTTCCCCTTGTCATGACTGCGTCACTGTGACGGACAGCCACCCCTCTGGTTCCACCTGGCCACCCCTCACCAGGTCTGTGGCGCTGCCCAGGACTCAGACAGGGAGTTGGGCAGTTGGCGGTACTCCCATGACACCCCTCTGTGGGTCAGGGGAGAATTAGAGGGGCGATGATTGTTTGAGTGTCCCCCCCCCCGCCCCGACTCTTCCAGTGAGAGCGACCCACTTCCAGAATGACCCGCTTCTCTTGCCAGGCTTGACACTTAAGCGTGCTCAAGTGTTCGCCAGAATTCCTCAAGTGGTCTCTCGGTAACCTTATCACTTTGATGCCCCTCAGCCAACAGGATTTGCTGCCACGTTCCATCACACTGGGATTCGCACACAGAACTTTATAGCTCAGTGGCGACCGGCTCTCGTCCTGAATATCTACAATCCGGAAGGTTTTCATTTCGACCCTCACTTTTCTCACCCCATTCTGCTAATTCGCTGCCGATGGGATCACTTGACATGCACTGCTTGTGTTGGAGTGGAAAAAGGCTGTAAATCTTTTGGAACTGGGTTGGTTACATCTGTTTGAGCGTAACGCTTTTATTTACTGTGGTGGAGCTGAGATGGTTTTGACTGGCAGTGGACTGTGCAGCTGTCTTTTGTGGGAGCCAGCAGCCTGAAGGCTAAGGTCTTTGCCTCTGATTGTTGGGGATTGGTCCTGTAGTCACCACGGTAATATCCGTGCAGTTCGCTGAACGAGGCCCTTGACCCCACATCACTCCAGGGGAATTGGCCCCTGCTTTGGCTAATGGACTCTTCTGTGAGTTGCTTTGAGTAAAAGCATCATCTAAATTACTATAATTGGGAAAAATTATTTATTCTTGTTTAGCCAGCTCCTGGTAGCTTGTGCGCCACAGTGTCGAGGGCCGCTCTGAGAAAGTCGTGATTATCGCATTAAACGGGTGAATGTGAGTGAGCCTGCCTCCGCTAACGTTCAGACGCTCTGTGAGACGCAGGTAAACGTGGGCGGCAGGCACCACAGAGACTGCATTGCTGGAGCGCAGCGTGCTCCTGTTGCCATGGCGTTTGCTCCGGAGCTTTAGAAATTTCCATGCCGTCGCCTTGCTGCCTTGGGTCCTCCTCCTCGCACAGCAATCTTCTCCCTCTCTCTCTCTGCTTTCCTCTACACCTTCACCCCCCCCCCAAAAGAATAACTCATCAGTTCCTGCTCCATCTCTTGCATGCAAAGTTAGCATCTCCCACCAATGGTTTGTGATCATGTTAGAGAGCGTAAGACGATCTTTTGTGTTCCATGACTGTGCTTGGTGAAAATGATACAACGCTATATTGATAATTTTTGTTTTCCCGTAGGCTGTGAAACAAGTTGGGTAGGTTGAGGTTCAAGTGTGTCAATGAAATTGGCAGATACTTGGAACTTGGCTTCATTAGATGCTGAGTAACTGTATTCATAAACAGCATGTTGTTCCAGTGTATGCACTTTTAAATGGGGAACTATTTGGCTCTCCATAGATTTAATAAAAGATGTTCAGTGAAAGTATATTGGTTCAGCCGCAGCTCATGAGGGAACCAAGCCTTTCCTGGAACTGTGCGGTCAGCTGAGAAGGCTGGCTGTATCTCCATCTCTTTCACTTGAACAGATTCTGATAGTCTTGCGAATATCAGCCCCAAAACTTATGGGTTCTGTTCAGAGTCCATCTTTGAATGGGTTTGAGGGCCCTGTATATCCAGCTCAGTGTGATTGTTCTCATTGCTGGACTCCATACGTGTGGAGGGGCTCTCTTTCACTTTCCCTACGATGCTGCTTTAAAACGATTTGAAGAATCTGAGAACGAGGTTTGGGAAGGCAGTTTCAATGTTGAAAAATAATTTTACTAGAACTTGAGTGCTTTTTATTGCCAGTGGTGATGATGACGTCTGCATTAGAATGTTCCTTCACGAGAATTCTTATTGTTTCTTTGTGATGTCACAAGGGGTTTATAGAGGCCCAGGTGCATCTGTGTGGAGTCTCGTTTACTCTCTCTATATAGAGCAAGTAACAGTCTCCTTATTTAGCGCAGAAATGCCGATGGCAAAACCGCGGCGTGCCCGTGTGACTGCGGAGAGCCGAGGTAGCGCAGGCAGCTGGAATGAAAGCTGTGCATCAGGCCGGGATGCAGCAGAAAGCCAGGCTTTTATCTGCTTACATAACGCTGCGACATCAAGACGAGCCGTGGGCGGGAAGGCCTCTCGTTATCGGCCCTCAGCAGTGGCTCTAGTCGTCGGCAGGTGAGCACAAGCGGCTGACACTGTCGCGGGGGTGCAGACAGCGGGTAATGTAATTGAGCATTATAGCCAGACACCTTCATTCCTATACTGGGTAGAGTGTTCAGATGCATTTGAAGTATTCCACATCAGTGTTCTAGAACTTAACTGCTTTACGGTCACCATGGTGATTGTGACATCAGTGTCAGAATGCCTTGTCCAGAACGTTCTGATCTCATTCACTTCCGTAATGGTAGGCAACTGAGTACGGCTCAGCTAAGAATTCTCGTTTTGTGCGCGAATTGAAACGTCGGGCGAGTTGGTGAATTTCGATTGGCTGGGAAATGGAAAACCCTGCAGGGCAGAGATTACGAGGTGCTGCCAAGTCCCGCCCGAGGCCTCGTGTCGTTGCTTGTCGGAGTAATAAAAGTGCGCGGTTATCTTCTCTGTCCAGCTTGAATGACTGGCGGCGCAGCGAGATTGAGAGGCTTAACGATTTGAGAGGTTTATGTAACGCCCCTGATTGGGCTCTGTGTATGACCTCCATGTTGATTTACCCAGGCTGGAGTGCCTTAAGGGCTCACTACAGTCACTTATCTTTTATTTCTTACTCAGCCCTCCTTCATGTTCCTCCCCCTCTTTCTCTCTCCTCGCTCCACCCATCGGGGCGATGAGGAGAAAAAAAGCAATAAAAATAAAATGAAGATTGAAGAAACGGAGCATCTTTGCTGCTTAGCGCATTGGTTCGGAGTGACGTTGGTTACAGACAGTTACAGGCGTGACCACTGTGTGATGAACAGGGTGAGGGGGATTCACTGATCAATTATTTATGTGCTGTGCATTCTGGGGGGAAATAACTGCCCATAAAAAAAGGTCTAGTCCTGGAATCATCAAATCTCGGTCCTCGAGGGCTGAGAACTGCTAGTTTCCCACCCTCCCTATATTTGGGAGTCAGATGTGAAGACAGTCTGGCCAATCAGAAGCACTAATTGTTCAGCTAATTGTTTCATTACTTGGTAGGAAAGAAAACCAGGGCTGGATTTAGGGTTTGATGTGCTTTTGTACCAGCTGATGCACTTCCTGTTGTAAACTGCTGTGGACAAGATGCTAAATGCCAGTAATGCAGTGAAGTGTAATGAAGTGTGATGTAATGTGTACTGTGATGTAGCATTATGTAATATTGTGTATTGTATTGTAAGGGTGCATAGTAATGTAATGTAGTACAATTTATTGTAATGTATTATAATGTTGAGCTGCACAGTATGGAAAAATGCAATTTGTAATTAATTTTATAATGCGATAGTTATATGTGATGTGATGCCTTAATTCCAGTATCAATGTGTGAGATCAATTCTTACTATTTTTAAGTTTAAAACTGAAAATAAGGGTCTTTCGGGTTGGTTAACTCTGTAAAGGCCGTGTACTGTAGTTCAGGAGTGGCCATCATGGTATTGGACCCAATCCAGCTGTGCGGACTGTAGCCGGCGACCTTGTAAGAGCAGAACATACTTGGTTTCACGCTGTTCAGGGATGTGGGAGGGATACAGTTGGTCTTGGCAAACATTGGACTTTGCTCAAACACCTCCTACTGGTCATCCACGCGCTTGCCAGTGTCACTGAGGGAGCTCATGTTGGGGTTTTCTCCGCCCTTCTTCTGAGCTAACGAGGTTTAAAGTTGTGAGAGAAAAGAAGTGGCTGCTGAAAGGCACTATGACCTGCCTGCGATCTCCCGAGATGGCGGCATGAGTCGCGTACGAGCGAGCTCGCACACGGCCTGCAGAATGGCCATTCCGGATTCAGGTGGCATTGGAGATGCAAAATTAAAAAAGAAAGAAGTGGAAAATCAGGGCGTGATTGAGTTGCCTCGAGTCTTTGCTCTTGCTGGGTGAACAGAAAAACTTTAATGCAACCTCTCAATGTGGAGAGGAAAATTATTATGAATATTTACGCAGAAACGAGCTGTGTTGAGATGTACTTTACATTGAGGCATAAACTGGCCGTCAGACATCAGCTGTGTGCTCACGCCTGCAGTGAGAGGGAATCACACGCCTACATTTCTCTGCTCTGTCTCTCCGTTCTGTAAAACAGACATGAAATCTGGCCATTCTAATGTTGCAACCCTGGAAATGCACTTACTGTGATATGCTAACATGTTATTGATTAAAAGTTGATGTCATGTGCAGTCCTGGTGAAATCGATGGCCTCATGCAAGAAGGGCGTAAATGACACTTCGGTCAAAAATGACTTTTTTGGTTGTTTTGGAATACCTGAGACTAGCCCATCTCCTGACCAAGTCTGGAGTCTCAGTTCCCATCCTGAAGGGGTTAAAATGCCTTATTAACATTGATGCAGTATATAGCTAACAGGTGGTGCTGTGGCAGTTTTTTGGCTCCCCTGTAAAATTTGTAAAATGTCACTTACGCCCTTCTTGCATGAGGCCATCGAAATGTTATAAAGCGTAAGGTCCTGTAATGTTGTGTAATGTAAGGTTGTGTAATGTTGTGTAATGTAGTGTAACATTGTGTGATGTACTGTGGTGTGTTTGCTGCAGAGCCCATCGTGAGGAATGGTCGCCCCCCCACCTCCCACAGTATGCACTCCTTCCTGCATCAGTACACCGGCTCCTTTAAGAAGCCCCCCCTGCGCCGGCCCCACAGCGTCATCGGGGGCAGCCTGGGCTCTTTCATGGCTATGCCCCGCAACGGCAGCCGACTCGGTGAGGATCGCCCGCTCACGCGTGCAAATACGCACATACGCACTCACACGCATACATGTGTGGAAACACACGCATATGTAGGTATGCACACACTCACACATCCATGCATGAACATACGTGCAGGCATACTCACACGCACGCACAAACATACACGCACTTACGCACGCACACACACACACACGCACACACATACACACAGGCACTCATACTTGAACACGGCATATGCATGCATACAGACACACATACTCTCTCACGCACGCATGCACACACACACACACACACACACACACACACACGCACACACACTGAACCCCTCCTCTACCCTTCCAGTCCTGTTCCAGTCTCCTTGTCCCCACCATGAGCACCATGTGCTCCTTCTCTCCAGGAAATTAAATCAGTAATAAATAGGTCAGGGGCTTCTATGATTCACCTTCATGGTGCAGGGATTGCTCTATTCCCCTGAATAGATGTACATATATAGACTCTCAGGATATGATGGACTGGGGTATTAATCTCAATCAGCTGTAGCTCCTGATCAGGGCATCTCTCCGCCCTCTCATTTCTGTGGTTCGCTGCTCGCTTCGCGAGACTCCACCCCGAATTGAAGTGCCCTTGACCCAGTTCTGCGAAGCCCAGATGAGCAACCAGGCTGCATCCTGGGAAGTGACCCACTCTAGAGATCGCTCTCTTTCCCCTCTCAGTGAATACTCCCACGGCGACGGGTACAGCTCGGCCAAAGATGGGGTCACCGTTAACCTCATGGTCACCATTAACCCCGTCAGCTTCCACTAGATACCTGCTCTCTTAGGGACATTTCCTATGTGGGTCTCAGGGCAGCTGGAAAGTCGCTCGAGGTAAAAATAAATGCCCCAGTTGTCAGTGTGTGTGAGTCTGGGTCGGCCGTCTGATGGGCTGCATTTAATGACCTGGGCTGCAGTGGCCTGATTGGACTCGACTTTGATCAGAGATGGATTTGAACAGACGGCGGAGAAAGAGAGATTGGAAGCTGGCCTTAGCACCAGGGAGGAGAGACTGATGACCATTATAGAACTGAAGGCCAGAACAGTCGTTAAGGGTTCATTAACCCTTAGAGCCCTGGAATAAATTTTTAAAAAATATAAATGTAATTATCTTGTGCTGTTGAAAACCTATCATGTGGCGACTTGTTTTTTTTAACAAGTCGCCACATGATAGGTTTTCAACGGCTTTGATTTTGATGGCTTACATCGTTGAGCAGCAATAGCTGCTTTTAGTGCTCAAAGGGTTAATGACTGTAACTCTGAAACTGGAGCAGAGCTACACTGTTATCAGCACCTGACTGTATTAGAGTGATGGGATGGGAATAGCCGTAAATGGGCCATGTTTGATTCTGCTGTGTGTATCGGGGCCACGATGGACAGACTGATGGATGAATTGATGGGCTGGTGGATAAATGGGTCGATGAATTGATGGATGGGTTGATGGATGGAAATATGACTGGATAGATGGTTTGGGTTATTTATGGTTGCTTGATGGAGGGATTTATACAAATGGAAGGATGCATTATGGCTTTTAGTCTTCTTCTGTTGCTTTTTAAGATCAACCGTTGGTGAATAGTGCTTCGGGAAGAGGCTTAAACGAGGGCAGCCACTGGATGGCGGTCGTAAAACCAGCCTGTAAGGTTGTTCGCAGGTGTGGTTTGTGAGTTTGGGGCCTGGGATTTTGGTGTGAAAATTACCCCCCACCCCACCCCACCCCTCTTAGACTCGTTAAACTCGTTATTGTTAACAACATCCAGGTGGTACATCTTGTGAAGGACCGGGCCAAGACGCGGGATGAGCCCCGGAGCGAGGAGGCGCTGCCACATTTTTTACGACCTGAAGAGGAAGTCTGAGGGCCATTATGGCTTAATCCTGGGCCCTGGGGTTATTTAGGGTGCCGTAAAGACAGCGGGCGGGAGAAAGTGGGGCAGTAAGCAGGGTTAGATATAATGGGCCCCCCATCACATTTCAGGGGCCGTGGGGGTGGGGCGGTGCACCGTCTGGCCATCGTACGTTTCCTTGAACGTGCACTCCGCATGGCGCATTGGACAAAAATGGCTATTCAGTCCTTGGTTGCTTGCGTTGATTAGAGAGTCCAGACTGATCAAATCTGACCCTTGAATCCAAATCCAGTCCTGGTTTTCTGTCCCAGTTCATTGACTGAGTGATTATTGCCGCCGTTTGGCCAGACAGTCTGCTGACACTTGACTCCCAGGGAGCGTTAAGAAAACCAGCCGTCCTCGGCTCCTTCAGGTTATGATCTGAGAAGCACGATCCTTGGCTAATGCTAACGCTAACACAGAGCATCTTCTGCGTGCGCTTCGCAGGATTGGATTACATTATGAAATAATGCAGGCTCGGGCCTGAAGGCCTGGATCTGTGTCAGTGGCGTTATGTAACATCTCCGCTTGAGCTCCAGCGAGTGAGAGACTGCAGATGGAGTGGAGGAGGTGATGGATTATGGGGGCGGAGGACAAGGGGGACAGGTGTAGGATGTGTTCTTACTGGGGTCAGATACCCCTCTCTAGATTACCATGTGCCAGGCAAGATCAGTGGAGCACAGAGAGGCATTAAAATCCAGATTGAATTCTGTTTGAACCCAGATCTCACTGAGACTGGAGGAGTGTAGCATAAATGGAATGGAACTGCTACAGTCATGGAGCACCAGTAGACTGGATCATTGAGGGTGTTGGTACTGACCCAGGAAGTGTGTCATTTGTGTGGACTGGGGGACTGGCTGTGTGCTGTCTGGGCAGGAGCTGAGCTGTTTGCTCAGAGAGACTGTAGAAAACTCTAGACTACAGCATGGTTTGCCTGTGCCAGGAATACATCAGTCCTGAAGATGCTGTATTGATGGTCTCACAGACTGCTTGTGCTTTAGAAGTGTGTGCATGCAGTCTGTCCTCTCTCATCCATGTGCTCTGTAATGTGATTTGGGTCTACGCAATCAGTTACGCGAGATATGATTAGACAGGACTTACTTTGCAGTAATGTGTGTGTGTGTGGGCAGGTTTTTATATCCTGATGGGGACCAAAAGACCTCTCCAAGTGTGTGTGCATGTGTGTATGTGCGCAGGCATGCGTGTGTGCGTGTGCATGTGTGTTTGTGTGTGTATGTGCGCGTGTGTCTGTGTGCGCATGTGCGTGTGTCTATGTGCGAGCGCGTGTGTGTGCGTGCGTGCGTGCGTGCGCATGCGTGTAATTGAATGCATTGCTCCCTTCGCATGTATGTATGTCTGTATGTTAGTGCCTGTGCGTGTGCTTGCATGTGTGAGAACGCTGTGAGTGCGCGCGTGCACGTATGCGTGCATTAGCGCATGCTCACAGGGATGAATGAGCTCTTTGAGAGAGAGAAGGAGGGAGAGAGATGGCTGGCTGGGAGCTGCAATACAGCCTGTGTTTAAACTGAGCGGGGCTCACACAGAGCCGAACCGCTCGGCCGCTGATATAACCCTCCAAAAATCCCATTCAGCCCTGCCAAGCGCCATTGTGTGGCTCTGCTGGGTGCGAGCGGGGCCAGTCCTCTCTGTCAGTTCAGCTGCACCAGGCCCTGTGTTAAACACCCTGAATAGCCATGTGGCAGCCGGCCCTGCTGGTCTGTCATACGCCTGCTGCTTGTGCTGTCTGTTGCATAACTCCCAGCACTTAAGCACCCTGGAAAAAGCTCTGGTTCATTTCGAGAAAGGTCCTCGATGCGGCAGCAGTGTGACTCCGTCAGGGCACGGTGATGAAATCTCTCGTCATCTTTTTCCGCTGCTTTAACCCTTTGAGCGCTGAATAATCATAATAATAATAATGATGTTTTGGTTCACGCTTTAGATGAAGTGTTGCTCATAAAGGCTTTATACATCATGTATAGTGCCTTCATAAATGAGACATAATGTCATAAATAATGCATAAGCAAATATGCTTTTAAATTGCTCCCCTGCGGGAGCTCTTTTAAACAAGTTGCCACATGATAGGTTTTCAACAGCACAAGATAATTAAATTTATGTTTCTAAAATTCAATTCGGCGCTCTAAGAGTTACATTTGTGACCTGTTAATTTTGAGACGGTGGTAAAGCGTGAATGTTTGCGCTTCCTGTTCGCGCTGAAAGCATCAATAATTCATGAGTCGGCAGCGATTTCCTTTTGCAGTATTCAGGTTTTTCTGGCTGTGTTTGCCTAAGTGTTTTTGGTGGCAGCATTATGATTTTTTAACTGATAAACAGGAGTCGGAGGGGAACTGTGAACTAGGACGATTGTCTCAATTGCCTCACTGTTTATTTTCAATCTGTGACATTGTGTTCACCCCTCGCCTACCTCTCTTATGTAAAGAGTTTGAAATTTGCTGAACGCGTCATTCCAGCCTCGTCTGGAGTTGTACAGTGGATAATGTCTACAGAGCAGCTCTGAGGGCTCTACAGCTCCGCCCCTTCCTGTCTGACTCTCCGCCTCTTCCTCCTCAGACATCGTGCACGAGAACCTGAAGATGGGTTCGGACGGCGAGAGCGACCAGGCGTCCGGCACGTCCTCTGACGAGATCCAGTCCCCCACGGGCGTGTGTCTGAGGAACAGGGTCCACCGCCGGATCTCCATGGAGGTCTGTGTGTGTGTGTGTGTGTGTGTGTGTGTGTGTGTGTGTGTGTGTGTGTGTGTGTGCGAGTGTGTGTCCCTGCTCATCTTTCTCCTAAACCCCTTCCCTTTCTTCCCTATCCATCTCCTCTCCTGTCTCTCTCCCTTTACGTTCTCTCTCCTCTCTCACAACTGTGCCCATCATTCATCCCTTTGTCATCTTCCTTCTGTCCTCCATCTCTTTTCTGCCCTCCATTTTCCCCATCCATTCCCTTTTACTGTTTCTCGCCCTCCTATCTCTGTCCTCTGTCCTCTTGTCTTCCCTCCCCCTTTTTTCTATCTCACTCCCTCCTTCATCCTCCCCTCCTCCATCTCTCCTCCTCCCCGTGTCTCTCAGCCTGTGCTATCCCCTGCCCTGCCATTAGGGGGAGACTCCACCTTCAGCTGCTCTGTTTAACCGCACAGTCTCCTGCTCCAGCTCTGTCCAATAGCTCAGAGCCCAGTGTTTACTGTGCAGCAGGGCACTACTAGTGATATCCTGGGCCAATAGTGGCAAATCTCCCGCTCATCTCCGCTAGAGTCCTCAGCAGATGCACAGCTTCGTTTCCCGGCTTAAGACGGACATCACGCTAGCAGGCCATATGTTTCCGTCCCCAAGTGGATACTAATTGGAGACGTGGAATTCTCGTTTAGCGTCAGTCAAAACTCACTGATTTTTGAAAACAAATAATACCTTGACTCTTGTCAGCTGGTGATCTGCTAAAGAGTGAAATGCTCTGGCTTGTTTACCCTGGCTCGCGCTCCTCGGAACACATCGTTCGTTTTTTTGGACGCCGCTCAGTCTTCCCCGAGAGACGCAGGAAATTCCTTTTTAATCAGAAGCCGCTCGCTGCAGCTGATCCCTGATTGCTGATTTGCGGCCGGAACTGTGTCAGGTGACGTACCGTCTGCTAATGTCTTTCCCGAGCTCGACAGAACTGCAGCTGACACGAGTCTAGCATCGCGTCCTTGCGTCTGATACCGTATCCTGAGCCAGCAAGAGCCGTCTACTTCAGATGTAGCCCGATGTACCAGCGGACATTCCAGGAGTTGGAAAGTAACAGTCCTGCCATGTTTTATTTCCACCCATGTGCTCTGCCAGCTGATTGCACTATTGCTGAAGGGTTGTTCTGATTGGTAAATCCAGGTTGTTGGAACTAAATACGGGCAAGGACTAATACTTTCTTCACCTGGATTGTCCACCACTGTTAAAGTGGTATCATAGACTCTCAGCTATGCAGAGAATATACACCAGGCTTCTGAGGGGTTTAAACTGGTACGTGTGCATACTCGATCCACCATAGCCACTGTTTATCTTCTAAGCTCTGCAAAGTAAACATATTATATAAACTGAGGGAGTAGGTAGGCCCTCTTTGATGAGGTCTTGTTAATCTGTAACCTTCGTGTGTAAAAGCACAGGGCGTTTATTGCAACATTACCTTGTCGCCTCTCTCTTTATCAGCTGCGAATTGCCTGCCAAGTTCTCGGCCACAGGAAAAGAACTTGGAGGAAGGAAACATTGCGTACGGCTTATCGAGAGACATTTTCCTCATCTCCTCTTTAGGACGGGGGACCAAAGTCTCTAATAATGATGATTCTGGACGTGCTGAGCATCTACACGAGTCTCGCAGTGATGGCCGAAGCTCGTCTGGAGCTCTGTCACGCTCTGGGTGGGGGGAGAAAATATCGCCTGTAGCCGTCGCTGTAATTGGCCGCACGTATGCGTTGACAGCTGTGAAGAATTGCCTCGTAAAAAGCGCAAAATGGCTGGTGCCGGTTTTCTTCGGGGAAACGTTATCCGGTCGCATCTTAAGGAAATTCATTTAATTACCGCTGCCTGCTGCAGATCTTTATGAGACTGATAAATCCTTCAAAAACAGCAATAACCGAAGGCCCGTTTCTATCAAATGTAAATGAAGATGCAAACAATAAAAAATGGGGCTGCATGTCAGTTTGTGGCAAATACCAGCAATTACTATATGATGTAAGGATTCACTCTCTCCTGATTGGTCGAGGCGAGCTCCACTGGCCACTGTAAACAGTGATATTCATAGGCGAGAGGTGAATATAACAATCCGACAACCTCCAGCTAAAAACAAATTAGGCTTAGAAAACAACCATGACAACAGATTACAATGTCCGTATATCGTGTTGCTTCGTCCCTGTGAGGAGCTTTACATTAGAGTTGTCGCCCTTCTCTTATTTTATATTTTCAGGTAGGGTCCTATACTAAAACGGTTATTGGCTTCAGTTATCAGTGAATCCAGTGATTCACATAAATCATTGGATTCACCTCAAGTGAAGTCAATAATTGTATATTATGAATATATTGCTAATAGGAGCTTTACTGGTTCAGTCTTGGACAGCGTGTGGGTACAGGACCTGATAGGCTCTGGTCTGGTAGGATATGCTGGTAAAATGGCTGACCTGCCAATATAAAGGCTCAATGGAAAAAGAACCTTCTGTTCCAGAGAAAGGCAGTTGGCTGTTTGAAATGGCTCCTGGCCAGCACAAGCTGGGCACGATAAACCCTTGTGTTTAGCGTGTGAAAGATTGGGGGAGATTAGCGTGTGTCGCTAGCGTGTAACAGCACCGCCCTCCCGTGCATATTCAGTTGATTGCGGACGATAAATGGGTAGTGGGGGTTGAGGAGCTGATTGAGAGCTGAGGTTGCTTAGCGATGATGATCAATTGAATAGTTAGTGCACAGCAGTTTGTGTCCATGCCCATTATGGGAGAGAAGCAGGCGTAGATTTTACTAAGCGGGATGCCAAAGTTAGGTGGTTAACCGTAACGAGCAAAACCTGGAACACTAGCTCTAGCTTCTGTTCCTTCTGGGGGCAGCCCGTCACCTTAAGCCTGTGAGGAGAACCCAGAAGAGTAGGGGTTCTAACCCCCGGTTTAGCTGCGGTAAGATGAGAGCTGCTCTTGTTCTGGGTCCTGGAGCAAGACTCTTAACCCCACATTTCTAACTGTCCTCTGCTTGGTCTAATCTGCTGTGAGTTGCTTTGCACAAAGGCTCCGGTTAAAAACTCATGTACTGTTCTGGTTCTATAAAGTTTCATTGCCCTACTTGCAGCAGTTATCCAGATAACTCGAAAATTCTGCTTTGTGAAACCGGGTCCAGCTCTGTCAGGAATCCCTTTGCAGATGTGGTTGTGACCATAGACTGTATAAAAAGATGGATGCAGCACCCGGGTCTGAAAGTGAGGCCGATGTGGAAATCTCTGAAAATTGCATTCTATTTAATTGCCAGCAGATGGCGACATCGGTGGTTGGAGAATGAAGTTCAATGCTATAAAAGTCTACGAGAAAATGACCCTACTTTCCCACCTGATTTATTATTTTAATGATGATTTTCCACATGATTTTTTTGGTATCTATTGCAAGTCTCAAGTCTTCGATATATCATGATGTTCATTTTTGTAAATTATGGTCACAAATAGACTAGAATAAAGGATAAAGCCAGAATATGCTTTTGGGGCGTGGCTATCCTCTGGTCCTTGCCAGGTACAGTCAGATCCACACGAAGATCCACCCCCTCGCTGCTCCCTGGATCTTCAATTCACGCTCTCGTCCAATAGAAATCACGTCCGGTTTCAAAATGACAAAATGGCGCTGTTCAAATTGCCAAAATCGAGGCTTCCTAAATGGCCTGCTGAAACCAATGGGTGACGTCGCGGTTGCTTCATCCATCTTTTTATACAGTCTATGGCTGTGGCAGATGGGACAGAAAAATGTCCGAGCTGATTAGCGTATCCTTGCTGCGCTGTGACTGTTGCTCTGCTGAACTGAAAAGTAATTCCACGGAGCCTGGGCTGCACTGAGCTTTCCTCACTCTCCGGTTTGAGGAGACTGTCGCCATTGCGTCTGATGAACAGCGCCCCCTGTCTGAGCGGGGGAGCTGCTGGCAACACCGTGTCCCAGGGGGGAGCGGCAAATAGGATTATTTGGGTGTTAAGTAAGGCATAAGCTGGTTGGACTGCTGGAGAGGTCAGAGGTCGCTCTGAGCAAGCAGACAGGTCATCATTGATGGCGTCAGGATTGATTTTTTTTTTTTTTTTTTTTTTTTTTTTTAAACCATGCGCTGGCCCATACCGTTGAGTGTGCTGGACAGTGGACGTTTTTGAACCCCGTGAAGATCCCATGATGCTTATCGCAGTGAGCAGGAGGAGGGTTTCTCGATGTCTCAGCCAAATTCCCAGCCTGACCTTTTCAGCATCTAGCATAATCATAATTGGCCATAGCATTGCCTCTCCTTCCCCACCTGGGGTTGATGTATTGTGTCAATTTTTGTGCAAAATGGCTGCTGTTTCATACACATGAGCCGTTTGCCACAAGTTTTGCATGTTATTACACAGACCCAAGACCTGAACGGTGGCTTTCCATGCATCAGCTGAGGTGGAGGTGGAGATGGCAGTATAATGGCCATTTAACCTGGGGATGATTGGGTGGGCGTTTGGAAGAGCTTAGTTGAAAATGTAGGCAGTTCTCCAGGTCACTCCTCTGTGCAGTGATTGGTGGGTGCAACACAATGGTGGTGTTTGAGGTGAGTTTCCACTGCTGTTATTACACTGACCTGAGATCAGAACACGGACTGTGTTCCACATAGAGGACATGCAGTCCCAGAGGTCCCAGTCCGGGGGTTTAGTGGCCCCATCGATGAGCTCTCGTGACCTTAGACGCCGTAATCAGAGCTGATGAGTCACGAGCTCTCACAGGAGAAAATGAGACCTGCTGAGGTGAATTATGGGAAAGGAGAAGACCTCCCTACAGGGTACGACATAGCCGATAGCTCACTGGCCCGGGGCTGGTAAAATTTAATCTCTGGCAAATCGATTGCCTGGTCACTAGCCTTATTGAGTCAGTCAGTTATTTTTTTTGACTCCTGACAATGCAATTAACCCTTATAGCACTGAAATAAATTTTCAAAAAATTATAAATTGAATCATCTTGTGCTGTTGAAAACCTATCATGTGGTGACTTGTTTAGAACAGCTCTTTTAAACAAGTTGCCACATGATAGGTTTTCAACAGCTTTGACTTTGATATCTTACATCATTGAGCAACACTATTTGTATTTAGCGCTCTTAGGGTTAAATGGTTGCATTGTGGCTTATGGGCCAATTAAAATATACTGAAGGGCCAGTGTATCTCTGGCCTACTTGCCAAGTGGACCAGGAGCAAAAAATCCTTATGTTGGACCCTGCCTCAGTCAGGCTTTGCAGCCGTTCCGCGAATCGCCCTCAGCGTATTGGGCCGAATGTGGCGCTGGTGCGGCAGACCCGGGGACCGTCAGAGCGGATTGGGACTGCGGCTCGGAGGACTGAGATTAATGCTGCAGCGACAGCACAGATGGAGGAAGTGCGGATGGGAGGGGAGCAGAGGCGATTCCGGCGAGGAGTTATGCAACGGGAGTCTCTGCAGTTTTCCCGGAGAGAGCTTCCTGGGAATCGCTGATGCCCGCCCACGCTCTGAGTTAACCCCGCCCCCACTGAAAACAACAACATCAGTGCTGTGAGCGAGAGAGAGATTACCATTCCGATGTTATTGCACTGTTTATCATTTTATTTAATATTATGTTAATGAATAGCTTCGGCGACATAGATCCTTTTATTACTGTCAAGCCAATAAAGCACATTTGACGAGGGGGGGGGAGAGAGAGAGAGAGACTGGAGGCCGAGGTGAAGTTAACAGCAGGTTTTGGGGAACTCGCTCAGGCGACTGCTGTGGAGTCTTGTTTAGGTGCTGCCTGCAGTGAATCAGACAGTGATGGAAAATCTGATATGTATAAACCAGGGGTGGCAAACTGCTGGAGGGCTACAGTGTTTTATGGTGCGTTTCTGCGGCAGTGATTTATTTTAACTGCTGATTGGCTGATGAATCCGCGCACCTTGCTCTGCGGGCATTAACTGGCTGCTGATTGGTCGGTGATTACAGAGGCTGGGGCGGCAGAGTGGTTCGCTGCCTTGACTGGCTTTTACTGGTTTGAGTCCTCGGTGGGGCTCAGGATTCTGACATGCATGTTGAGAGATTAATTTGGTAAAGAACTCTGCCGTTGGGCCCTTGAGCAAGGCCCTTAACCCCAGAACTCCTCCAGAGTCTTTAGCCCTGTTTCTCTTAATGGCTCCCTATTGCATCTCTTCTGTCTGAAGTTCCTCCCAGAGCGTCCTTGAAGAAGAGCAGCATGTTCTCGCTGGAGCCCCCTGCTGCTGAATAAATGATGAAAAGAGGCAGCCCTCTGGGACTGAAGTGTAATAACTGTGGTCTAATTCCCACTTCTTAGAACTGTGAGGTTGTTCCTCTGCATGGTGGATCCGGTTGTGATGTTCTGTAGACGGGACGAGAACGAGCCGTTGGTTCGGGGAGGGGAACAGTGGCGTGGGCCGGCTGGTGACAGCCCCCCTACTCCTGCATTGTGCGATTCAGTATCATTCGTGTCGTGGTTTTTACTGGACAGTTTTCACGGAGACGCTTTGTTGAGTTGCAGAAGGCCTGACGTCTGCCCAGCTAAAACCCCTGAATCCGCCAGTGAGGTTTGGAGGGAAAAAAATCATCCCTGTTGGGAGAAAAGCCCTTAAACACTGGTGTGTGAAGGAAAAACAGCTGGAGGACTGGAGGAGATGTGAAGAGAAGCCCGGCTATACTGGGGCAGCCCATAATCCTGCCCCCTCGGGCGCCCCACAGCAGTATGGGTAAGGGGGGGGGGGCTACCCTCTAGAGTATCCTGAATATGCCTCAGGAGCGAGGGGGGGGCGTGAGGGGGTGTTCAGCTGATTTAACAAGCCTTTGTTCTCTCGAGCTGTCGCGTGTCGAAGAAGACCGACCCGAACCCTTGTGCGCTGTGAGCCCTAAATGAGACGTAATGCACCGCATGGGCTTGTGTTCAGATTTCCTGTTTATCCCCCTGCAGCGTTGATGTGTGTTGTATGCCTGAGTTTTGTGCGTCTGTGTATTGTGTGTGTTTGTTTGTTTGCGTGTTTGCTCTGTCTGTGTGTCTCTCGTCTATGTGGTGCGTTTTGTCTATGTATTGTGTGTGTGTGTGTGTGTGTGTGTTGTATGTGCTATTTGAGTATGTGGGCGTGTTGTTTGTATATAGTGTGTGTGCATGGTTGTTTTGTGTGTGTGTGTGTGTGTGTGTGTGTGCGCGCATGTGTATGTGCATTTTGTATGTTTATGTGGTGTGTGTATGCATGCGTGTGTGTGTGCATGTGTTGTATGTGTTATGTGTATTTGTGTGTGTTTGTATGTCTTGTTTGTGTATGCATTATGTGTGCATGGTTGTTGTGTGTGTGTGTGTGTGTGTGTGTGTGTGTGTTTGCATATGTGTTGTGTGTGTTGCGTGCTTGTGTGTGTGAAATTAGAGCGTGACGCAGGAGGACTGAACAGCCGGAGCGGCGCAGCCGTGAGCGGAGCGTCTGAATTCCTGTCTCTAATTCTCCCGCATTATTCATGCGCCGTCCGAAAACGAGACGCCCTGCTTTTCATAACGAGGGCGTGATGATTCTCATCCTGCCTCCTCTGGAGAGAGTGTGTAAATATTTACCCGCGCGACTGCCAGCAGATGCACACACCGAGTGTCTTTAACATAAAGAGAAGCAGCGTCACGTCGCTGTGCCTGCAGTCCGCCGGGAAAGATGACTGAGAATAACACATGGCGCTCTTCAGCGCGCTTAAAAATGACAAAAGCCTGGAGTTGGGGGCCACAACTTGCAATATTGATAAATTGGGCAGACTTCTGTTTCTCTACCAGTCAGTTCTTAAAAAATGAGAACTGTTATTAACAAAGAAAGTTCTAAATCTTAAATCCATCAAACTAACTACCATTTTTCATAATAACTGCGGAGCGTACTGGTGTATATGTTTCTATAATGGCAGTCGCATGGTAATGGGAGTATACCGCAGTTCGGCTGCAGCTGCTCTCAGAGGTGTGCTAAATTTGCTGTTTGCTTCTCCTCAATCTTTTTGTCTAGTAAGTCCCAAACCAGCATGGCTTTTAATCCAGTCAGTGGAAAATGGAGGGAATTTACTCGCTTACTGTGCCAATCATTGTGTCTTTGGGATTTCCAACGTCTCAAGCTAGAGAGCCAAGTGTTACCTTTAATTTCACTACTTTTCCATCCATGCAGAGTGAATGGTGTGAGAATTACAATCGTGTCAAATACTTATGGACATTACTGCTTTTCCATACGGGTATCGGACTTGAGGAAAATGCTGATTGGTTGTTGGCATTCGCGCGCGCTGGCGGGTGTCATGAACGCGGCGTGAAACGCGAAATCCTGGCTGCCCTGGTCCCGATTGCGGCAGGGGGGGGGGTCGTCCGTAATCCCCTCATCCGGTTCAATCCCTGTTATCTGGATGATCCTGTAATGGCTGAGGACGGGGCCGGAGGATCTGACCTCCCGTTGCGGAACGCCGTTTCCCTTCTTCCTTGTGCGCGGGGGAAATGGGCGATGGGGAGCAACAGGAGCAAGTAAACAATGGCCTGACCGTCACCATGCAACAGCTCACCTGGTTTCACTGTGAAGTCTCTGCTGGGGGGGGATTCACAGTGTCAATCGCTTTTCGGGAGCATTTTTGCTTGAGTTCTTGACTCCTGTCTGCTGAGGAGGAAGGTCTTCTTAGGCCTCATTTCAAAGGGCTAAAGCTCTGTATGAGCGGGATTAGTTTTGTAGCGGGCTCGGCTTTAGAAAGGTTTTCAAGCGGTGTCGTCTCGTGTCTTGGTGCCGGATTAGCGGTTTCTTTAATGCAGTAATTCCTCTGAAACTCCCAGTGATTAGCCCTGTGTTTACTGCACTTGTACGAACAGGAATTCCGTGACTTAAGCATCAGTTTAGTTCTGAATGAGAAGAGTCACTTCCCGCGTGCGGTTATGTTAGTGCGGGGTGCGATCACGAGTTCTGCGGAATGGAGATAATTCTCTGGTGTTCAACATTTCAGGCTCATTATAAACAACCGGTATCGCAGATTCATACTGGACTAAGTTCATGCACCCTGTCGGTAATCGATTAAATCACACCTCTGTTGGCTAAAGCTAATCCAGCTGAAATGAGGCTTAAACAAGCTTCTAGTCTAACAGAAACCAGACTCTCGAGAAACACTGTGGTCCTCCAGCCATGCAGCCCTCTACCTTTGTTATAGAGAGCCTGTGTTCCCTGGCCATAGCAGAGATGTTGTTTCCCTGCTCCAAGGCCTGGAAGAGCTCTTCTCGATGTATTAAATTTGGCGTACGTGGTGAGGTAGAAGAGGTCTGTGCATTTCTATGTATGGCAGAAATCTGTCCCTGGGGAAATGTAAAGGTGCAGTGAGTCCCCATTGGTCAAGACGCTGCTCTTGGTTTGGAGAGGAAGAGGATGTTATGGTTGCTTGTTGTAGAGCAGGTGCGTGTGCGGTGGGTCCCTACATTACTGCGGAATCTCTCTCAGCATCGAGTTCCCATCGACATTCCTACCTCTGATTGGCCAGCACGTGCTTCCTGTAGCTCCCGAGAATGCTCTCTCGCTTGACCTTCATGTTGCCCGGCACTTGAAAAATTTCCTGTTTTCTTAATCCTGCAGAGAGAGCACCTCCATTGAGCCCTGCTTGTGCAGTCATGTTATGATGTCACGCTGGGATTTTACGCCGAGTTCTGTTCCAGTTGTGTCGGTATTTGCCGGAATGGTTGATCTGGAGTTAACTGATTGTTATGCGTGAGTCTAGTAGTCGTCACCTGTGTCGGTTTCAGCGGTGATATCACACTTAATGAACTCCCGGAATGAGCTCCGTGGATTCTGCCTGTCACTGCCTTGGCTTGATCGTTTTTGCCCCCTGGTGGAGAGCTTGTGTAGTGCGCCTTGCCTATGCACCGTCAGGTGTGGTGGAGCTGTCTGAACGGTAACGATTCCTAGCTGTGAAAACTCTGTTCCGCTTGACCTGCGCGACAGTTCAGAGCTGGGCTGTATAATCCTGTTCCTGGTTGTCTGTCACCCTGTATTTTTAACTCCCAACTTAACGAAACCGTGCACATTCATTTTTACTCCGCCATAGATGTAGTTGTCCTGGTGTTTGCTGGAATCAGGTGTTCCAGAGCAGGGTTGAGATGAGTATAAGAGGATGGTGGGACTGCAGTAGCCCTGTATTTGAGGGTCCTACTGTGAGATGCTAGACTTGTGGCTGTGTGGCGGTCGGGGCTGTGGAGCTGTGTAGCTCTGCATGAGTGTGGTAAACATGTGTCATGTTCTTTAGTCTCTGCAGGCCTGGTCATGTTCACACGGTCGGAGGGGGTGGATGTGTGAAGCTTTATGTGAAGGTGCGGTGACGTACAGACCCAAGGCGAACTTATGCATAAGCACACAGTCTTCTGCCTGCATGAACGCACACACACTCCAGGCCCACAGAGACAAGATGTTCACACGCACTGACATGACAAGCTCCTGCATGCACACATTAGCACATACAGTGCTCACTCACCCCAAACAGAAACGACATGTATTCGTGTGCAGATACGGTGCAGACATGTTCAGAGACACAACACACTCCTGCATGCATGCATGCATGCGCGTACACACGCACACACGCACAATGCACTATTTAAACTTGCATGCAGACGGAAATGCATAGTGACAAACAAAACACATGTACGTGCGCACACGATCATGCACACATAATGCATGCAGTTTTGTGTGCATGCGCAGTTATCCAGGCACACCGTCAGAACACACCTGCCTCTCTTTTCTGATACACTGCGCAGAAACCAAATTTCAGTGTGTTTATATTCACTCGCACACACGCACATCTGTCTCCCTCCCGACGCGTCTCTCACGTCCCTGTCAGAAGTAAAAACAGAAACACACTCTCGTTTACAGGAGTGTAAGCGCGAGAAATTGGAGCTGGCAGTTTGACCTACATACGCTTCCTGCAGCGCTAACGCAGACGAGTCTCCGGGTTTTTCAGAAGCTGGAGCGTATGATTACGCGCCACTCATCCTTCCTCTTCGCTACCGACGACACCATCGACCGAGGCTTCGCAATCGGGAAAAACAAACCGAGCGTCACCGGGACAAGAGAACTCAAACGCGGTTTATCGGACACGTTGAGTCTGCATCACTTGTCGGGCTTAATGAAGGACAGACCCCTGCAGCGGTGCTGGTTAGAGCTCTTGGAAAGAGAGATACGGCAGGCGGGTTCCAGAAAAATCTACTCACGGAGCCATTTTGTTTCCATCACATATCAGGCGCCGTCTCAAAGTGAATTAGTTTGTTTTTCCCCGTTTTTTTTTTTTTTTTCACGTATGAACATTTTCTCCCATTATCCTCGTTGAAATCATTGCGTGCAGGTTCATTGTCTTTTCCCCTGTAATGAATACATTCCCTCATGCATGATTAAGTGGACGTAACGTTGAGCTTTGAGGCCTGGCTCTGTGTGTGCACCTGCGTGGGTATGTGCGTAACTTTAATTTAATCAGGAAAGTTCATGTATACACGTTTCAAGGGTTTAGTGGGAGGAATGGCACCTGTAACTGGTGTAACTGGGGAGAGTGAAGGGTAGTCAGTGGGGTTGAGCCCCTGGAGTGGGTTTGGGGGCCCCTTGCTTAAGGGCCCCAACTTCATCTCTGCTGATGCATGTCAGAATCCCGGGCTTCACTGGGGGCCAGACTGGAGTTTCTATAGCTGCTGGTTCAGCCACCCAGCTCCTGCTACCCTACTCTACCATATACTCTCTCTCCTTCTCCCGTCCTCCTCCCCTTTCTCTCTCCCTCCCTCTGTCCTCCTCTCTCTCCCTCTCTCTCTCTCTCTCTCTCACTGTCTCTCCTTTTCTCCCTTCCTCTCCCCTTCTCTCCCCTTCTCACCACCCGTCAGTCTCTCCCATGCTCTTTCTCACCATCCATCCTTCTCTCTCACTTTCTCTCTCTCTCTCCCTCTCTGTTGGCCCCCCCGGATATACTGCACGGCCACATTGACCCCCTGCACCCAGGAGCCACAGTGCTCAAGATTAGCCACACTGTGCTAGGCTAACAGCCCTTTAAACACACACACCACTGCCTGTCCTGACCCAGGTCTCTGAGTCTAAGGTACTGAGGGTTCTTCCACACACGCACACAGACACACACACACACACACACACACACTGCACACACTGCAGAGCCCCACATCAGCTCAGAATCTCCCTTATACTGCTCCGTTGACGGCCCCGGTTTGCAAACGGGGGGGGGCCGTAAACTCTGCCTCCGCACCAGCAAGCCAGGTCTGCGTCGCCATGGTAACCACCCAACCGGTCAGGTCGACCGTGGCAGTGCCCACGGAACGCCGAGTTGGAAGAGGCGAAGAAGGGAGATTTTTTTTTAAATCAGACCAGGGAACATCTGCACTCTCATACGAGCGTATTGGGGGCTAAACTCCTGTCTGGGGTCAGCAGGTGGGGAAACTGAGCCAGTCGTGTTCTGGATCGGCATCGACCGTCTGCGTGTTCTGTCCAAACCTGCGTCACGGTCTGAGTTTGGCAATTACTGCTCGTACCGCGACCAGTTCCACATGCATGAGTAATGCACTGTATGGTCCTTCTCTGTGCGCTCTGTGCTTGAGTGGGATTGGCTGGTCTCGGCCCGCAGGGCTGGGCCAATGAGACGGAGGTCCTGCGCATCTGCAGAGGGACGCGAACCTTCTGCAGGGGTCAGAGGGGGAGCGTTTAGTAAAGAGCTGCTTTATTCTGAGCCCTGAGCGTCTGTGAGCAGCCTGTATCTGTGGAAGGATCTGAGGAGCGTGTCAGTGTGAACACGAGCGCTGTGTGGGAGGGCTGCGCTTACAGCGTCATGGGTATGGAAAGTGTGTGTGTGTGTGTCTGTATCTGTGTGTGTGTCAATGAGAGTGAGAGTGTGGGTGTGTGTGTCTGTCTGTGTGTCTCTGTGTCAGTGCGTGTGTGTCAGTGAGCCAGTAGCTGAGAGGGAGGCAGACCTCATTAGAATCGGGCTGAAGCTGCATTATTGAATCTCTCAACTTTGCACATCTCTATCTGTCTTGTTCTCCTGATTTTACTTTGCATCTCTATCTCTCTGCTTCCATACTCGTTCTGCTCTCTCACGCACCCTCTCTCTCCCTCTCTCTCTCTCTCTCTGTCCATTTCAGTTATGCTTTCCCGCCATGTCTGCTTATAATCAACATCGCCGAAGCGATTAATAGTGGAGTAATTAGCAATGACATGCAGCGTAAAGTAATCAATTGACTACAAGTCAGATGAAGAATGCTAATGAGGACAGTAATCAGAATAAAGTCGCTGTGAATATATAAACAGTTGTGATTGTTCCTCATTGTTTATCCCTGAGATTGTGACAGGAAGCTGCAAATCTTCTCCTCTGTTACACATCCCCCCCCTTCCCCAGTACTGTAAATAGAATTATTGTATACTGCTGTAATTCTGTGAAAATTGTTCCTGTTTCTGAGCCATTACTGGTGTTCCTCTTTATGTACTGGGTTTTCTGAATTTTTTTTAATGCTCTTTCATGAAATGCAGCTTTCACATCATCATCTGTTTTTCTTTACACTCTGTCTGTCTCGATTCAGTCCAGTTCAATTGATTTTGGTGTTCTTTCTGGATTGATAAATTTGTTCATTTGTATTGCCCAAGCTTTTTCAATTTAAAAAAATCGACAATAATGAAAAAAAATAATAATAACAATAGTGGCAAGTTGAATCGTTTTAATAAACAGTGACAGGGTTACTGATGCGGGCGTGTGGGGAAATAACTGTATTTTCCTCTGCCATCTTTTGCTCTCCCTCTCTCTCTTTCCTTCTATCCCTCTCTCTCTCTCTCTCTCTCTCTCTGTGGTTGAGAAGCGGTTGGTTATTTCTGGAGCTCACATGATTGTGTGGAGCTGTGTTTTTGTCGGTTTCCATCTTTTTATACACTGCGATCACGTCAAAGTCTTTTGCAATGTTAAGACTCGCTTTTTAAATCAAAATGAACTCTTTTCTCAAATGCATTCGTTATGAATAAGCATATGCAAACATCTGAAAGTGTGCTTGTTGTGAACATGATAAAATTGTGAATTGTTTCCTTCCTCTAGCTGGAAAACACTTTCACTTTTAATATGATGTCATTAGGTACCAAGGGGCGTGGTTTTTATTAAATGAGCCCGTCAGTTGACTGTACTATGCTGTCCTATGGGTGACTGCAGCATATGTGTCTGTGGTAGTACAGCATATTGTGCAACATGTGTGTGCATATATGGGCCAGGGTCACAAAATGTGCGCCACCCCCCAGGTACTGAAAAATAATGAAAGTACCCATAGAGCTTAGCTGTGAGTGGTTTTTTAATCTATAGGTGTTGTGGGATCATATTCCAAAGCCGTGCGACGGCGATGTTTTTCATTTTTTCGTGGTACCTGGTCAAAGTTGGGTCCCTCAACTCATTTTTTGGGCCGGGTTTCTGCCTTAGTTTTAAGACATGCATATCTTCTAAAGCTTCATACATGCATAGATACTGCTATATCTTCTCAAAATGCCCTGATATGTACAGAAGGACAGTATAGCTGATGGAAAAATGATATATTGGTAATAAGCTGTCGGGATTGTCAACCCTGCCATGGCCCTGAAGTCGGGGTACGTTTTGCGTGCGGCTGCAAAATTGCTGCGCGAGTGCAAACTGCTCTCTGACACAATGTGTAAAATTAATTCAAGCAACCCTATGCTCTCAGTGGTAATTGTATGTGATAAAGGTATATGTCTTTTCTCTGAATACCAAATATCATGGTCATTGGTGGAATATTTGGTGAGTTATACGCATTTCCCTATCCCCTTGCTCGTCTAAGTCAGAAACACAAAAACCTACTGTTTGCCTATAATCCATCCAGAGGCCTATAACTAGTGATAAAGTTATTTAAGCTTCCAAACAGTGTTATAATTGTATAAGTGATGTCCAGAGGTATATCACCTGAAATTAGAAACCCTACAGTGATTTTTTTTTCCCTCGGGATCCCGTCGCTGCTGAAAAAAAAAAAAAAAAGAAATTCTGGTCTGCAAATTATTTAGTTTTTTATGATGATTGCATGTTTCTGTCTTTTAGTTATTGTTATTTTGTTGTAGGTGTTGTCTGGTGTCCCAAACTCAACCCATGCATGTTATTTGAACTAATAGAAGTTTATGACTGATTACCAATGGAAGATGCCACTTGTAGGCTGGTGGACAGCCTTGACAGTTCATTTTTTTTTTTTATTTTGGGTCCTAGGTTCCCCAGAGCCCCGGAGTTTCTGCCTGATGATTGCATGTTTCTGTTTTTAGTTATTGTTAGAGGTGTTTTCTGGTGGACCACCCATGCGGAACAAGTTTATGACTGATTGGCCTCCGATTACGCCACAGCGTTGCCAGGCCCCCCAATTTCTGCCTGAGATGGGTTTCTGACTGAGATTGGAATAAAATCCAAAATGCAATGACTTTTAGATTCCGAAATAGTTGGGAGCCAATGTGAATAAAATCAAAATTTACTTTTAGAACATGGATAACATTTCAAAGAACATTGAAACTGAGACATTTTACATTTTTATGCACAATATAAGCTCATTTTATGGATAAAATTGTAAAATTTATCAGTTTCAACATTTGCTACATTATCTCTGTTCTATTATGATTAAAATACTGGCTGGTGTGATTTGAAAGTCATTGCGCTTTGATTTTATTCACAATTTACACTTTGTCCCAACTATTTTGGAATTGGGGTTGTATTTTCGATCAAATCGGCTAAAATACATGTTAACATGTCAAACCAACGTGGAATATCATGTCCCTGACCACCTGTGTAACGACTGGGGCCACATTTGGCGAACGCCCGGTTTCTGCCTGAGATGCCGGGTTTCTGACTTAGAAATCTAAGGCAGAAACCCTAAGTCAGAAACCAACCAAAATGCTTTGCGCGCTGTAGCTATGTCGTTATTCAATAAATAATTGATCCAAACAGTGATTTCCACTTTGATTTAGGCCAACAACAATACCTGAATTGCATTTGGCTATATCTTTTACAATTTTTTAAAAATACATCTAAGTCAGAAACTTTTCTGAAAAAGGTCATTTTTTTGGGGACACAAAAATCCCACTCAATCCCTGTAGGTTTTTTTTTTTTTTTTTTTTTGCCCTAATGCACCATGTATTTGCTTCATCCTGAAGGATTATTAGGGTGTAGGGACCTTTTTTTATTTTTCTGGAGTACTAAATGTAAAATCTAAGTCAGAAACCAGTGCCTTGTGGACAATTTATTAAATGTCACCGCAATACACAAAACGACGATAGGGACGTATGCCGACTGTCAGACATAGCCTACACATGTCTATTATGCACAAAAAAAAAAAAAAATAGAACGCACTTAAATAAAAAAAAAAACAAAAAGTGAACCATTTCACTTTTTACATGGACATCAAAAAAGTGCCATTTTTGGCCACTTTTCCAACTTTAAGGGCAAAAAAGACAGGGAAATGTTTATCGCAGACTGACAAAAGTGGGGTGTTCCAAGTAGCTTTTGGTGAGCTCCATCCATTCATGGTGCTTCTGGAATGATCTAAGCAAAATATAAGATTTGCTAGCCTGTGGACACATTTGGGGGGGGGGTGGCGCACATTTTGTGAGCCTGGCCCATATGCATTTGTGTTATTGCAGTGTGCGTACGTGTTGTTTCAGTGTATCTTTCAGTATTGCAGTGTGTGTGTTCACACCACTGTAACCCCTCCTCTCTCGCGCCCCTGTGCTGCAGGACCTGAATAAGCGCCTGTCCCTGCCAGCTGATATCCGGATCCCAGACGGGTACCTGGAGAAGCTGCAGATGAACAGCCCTCCGTTTGACCAGCCGCTCAGCCGACGCTCCCGCCGGGCCTCACTGGTCAGTAAGAGAGTACCAAACCCCCCCCCGCCCAATTCACCCAGAAATCCCTCTCACCTCTCCATGTAACCCCCCCTCCTGTTCCCCGCTCCCCTCCGTCATCAGCACTGTCTCAGGTCGCTCTGATCTGCCCCCCTCTCTCTCATGCTGTTCCGCCACTTATATTCACCAGCTTGGTTCCTACTGAGCATAGAGCAGAGCAGGCTGTTCGCATGTATTACAGTGCAGTACACCAGGGTGTTTAGATGTAATACTGACCAGTACGCCAGGGCGTTTAGATGTAATACTGACCAGTACACCAGGGCGTATAGGGTAATACTGACCAGTTTAGATGTAATACTGACCAGTACACCAGGGCGTTAGGTGTAACACTGACCAGTACACCAGTTTACTGACCAGTACACCAGTATGTTTAATGTAATACTGACCAGTACACCAGGGTGTTTAGATGTAATACTGACCAGTACACCAGGATGTTTAGATGTAATACTGACCAGTACACCAGGGTGTATAGGTGTAATACTGACCAGTACACCAGGGTGTTTAGATGTAATACTGACCAGTATACCAGGATGTTTAGATGTAATACTGACCAGTACACCAGGGTGTATAGGTGTAATACTGACCAGTACACCAGGGCGTTTAGATGTAATACTGACCAGTACACCAGGGTGTTTTAGATGTAATACTGACCAGTACACCAGGGTGTTTAGGTGTAATACTGACCAGTACATACCAGGGTGTTTAGGTGTAATACTGACCAGTATACCAGGGTGTTTAGATGTAATACTGACCAGTACACCAGGGTGTATAGGTGTAATACTGACCAGTACACCAGGTGTTTAGGTGTAATACTGACCAGTACACCAGGGTGTATAGGATGTAATACTGACCAGTACACCAGGGTGTTTAGATGTAATACTGACCAGTACATCGAGGTGTTTAGGTGTAATACTGACCAGTATACCAGGGTGTTTAGATGTAATACTGACCAGTACACCAGGGTGTATAGGTGTAATACTGACCAGTACATCGAGGTGTATAGGTGTAATACTGACCAGTTCACCAGGGCGTTTAGATGTAATACTGACCAGTACACCAGGGTGTATAGGTGTAATACTGACCAGTACACCAGGGTGTTTAGATGTAATACTGACCAGTACATCGAGGTGTTTAGGTGTAATACTGACCAGTACACCAGGGTGTTTAGATGTAATACTGACCAGTACACCAGGGTGTATAGGTGTAATACTGACCAGTACACCAGGGTGTATAGGTGTAATACTGACCAGTACACCAGGGTGTTTAGGTATAATACTGACCAGTGTACCAGAGTGTTTAGATGTAATAGAGCACAGTACACCAGAATGTTTAGATGTAATGCTGACCAGTACACCAGGGTGTTTAGATGTAATACTGACCAGTACACCAGAATGTTTAGATGTAATACAGCACAGTACACCAGAGTGTTTAGGTGTAATACTGACCAGTATACCAGGGTGTTTAGATGTAATACTGACCAGTACACCAGGGTGTATAGGTGTAATACTGACCAGTACACTAGGGTGTATAGATGTATTACTGACCAGTACACCAGGGTGTTTAGATGTAATACTGACCAGTACACCAGAGCGTTTAGATGTAATACTGACCAGTACACCAGGGCGTATAGGTGTAATACTGACCAGTACACCAGGGTGTATAGGTGTAATACTGACCAGTACACCAGGGCGTTTAGATGTAATACTGACCAGTGCACCAGGTTGTTTAGATGTAATACTGACCAGTACACCAGACTGTTTAGGTGTATTACAGTGTAGTACACCAGGCTATTTAGATGTAATAGAGCACAGTACACCAGAGTGTTTAGATGTAATACAGCACAGTACACCAGAGTGTTTAGATGTAATACAGCACAGTACACCAGAGTGATTAGATGTAATACAGCACAGTACACCAGAGTGATTAGATGTAATACAGCGCAGTACACCAGAGTGTTTAGATGCAATACAGCACAGTACACCAGAGTGTTTAGATGTAATACAGCACAGTACACCAGAGTGTTTAGATGTAATACAGCACAGTACACCAGTGTTTAGATGTAATGCAGCACAGTACACCAGAGTGTTTAGATGTAATACAGCGCAGTACACCAGTGTTTAGATGCAATACAGCACAGTACACCAGAGTGTTTAGATGTAATACAGCGAAGTACACCAGGGTGGTTCAGTTTATACAGCGCTATACTCCAACCTTCTGTGGAGTTGCCACCCAGTATGTCAACAGGATGAGCAGCGCAGCCTTAGCAACCAGTCCATCCACTTCAGTGCGTCTCGCTGTCACTAAAGGCTCTGGCCTCTCAGAGCAGAGTGTCGCGCTCTGTCTTGCTTTCGCTGCTCTGTTTATCTGGCGTTATCTGCTTCAGACTGTCTCTATCGAGGCGGCGGCTCATCATCCGAAAGGCTAATCCACTCCTTTGCAGGAGGAGGACAGTATTATGCGTTTCAGTGGGAAGACATCTGGAGGATGTAGATAGCTAATGGTGCTAAGCTGATTATTTGGCATAACTGTATCGTCCTCTGAGTCGCATCATATATGCTTATTGTTGTTTAAACAACTGCATTAACCTCTTCAACTCTGTCCATCCCTTTTGTGGGTTTGTCAAATGCAGCCGCTTTTTTAAAACCTTGGCACTTAGGGCCCGTTTTAAATTATAGTAGGCTTAGATGTCCTGTGATCCCACATGCTTTCTACTGAATTATAGGGAAATGCAACAATATAATGTACAAGATTCAGATATTTTCCATCTGATTTAATGCTGTGGCAATAAAAACACGCCATCCTGGGTTTGAATATTTCACTCAATGTATGTGTGTCATCTAGCTTCAGTGTATGCGACATTGTCCTTCAATTTATTTATTTATTTATTTAGTTATACTTTGAATCTACTCATGGGGAAATTCAAGCGGCTGTGGGTTCTGCTCCATGGCGGTTCCTCTGTTCGGATCGCCTCAGGATGACAGGTTGTTTACCCTGCTTTTCTCAGTGTGGCGTTTCCCTGTCACCACGGGGTCGGCTGCGTCTCACGGTTTCGAGACGGAGTCCAAATGATATGCTTGTCATATTTTTCATGGCCTTGACGACTGAAGAGGAAGTTACGCTTTTTCATAGGGGTCGATTCGTTGCGGTTATTCGCCGGACCAAACAGAAAACTGGTACTCTGTACCCGTCCGGCTGTCAATCGCGCTTTCCTTGTTAAGCTGCTTTCACACCGGACGCGAAACGAATTTTTCGCACGACAGATTACATTCAAAGTCAATGCAAAGACGCGAATATTATTCGCGTCTTTGCATTGACTTTGAATGTGATCTGTCGTGCGAAAAATTCGTTTCGCGTCTAGTGTGAAAGCGGCTTAAATCTCCTTTTCTTCATGTAGACCCCTATTTACTGCGGCTCTTTTCAGGAACAGTGGCCGATGAGGTTGGCGTGTAAATATTTGGACAGTGATGCGGTTTTGAAAGGCTTTCCCTCTTACAAGCGTTGACTTTATCTGAGCGCTTTTACTCGCGCGTGAAGTGAACCGTGAAGTAAATACAGCATTTTGAAATGCCGAGCGTGACTGGAGACTGCGCGCACTGGTCTACAGAAGCTCTGCTATTGGTTGCCTTCTCCCTATCCTCGTCTCTTGCCCCTCCCCCTTGTCGCTCTCTCGTGCTGTCGCCGGCAGGTTTCTGCGTTTGAATGGCGAGCCTCGTCCGTGTTTTCCCGGCCTCCATTGTTTCTTTGCTGTCATCAGTCTTCTGTGTGTTTCCCCCTCCCACACCCCCGTCTTGAGCTGTGCACTCAGAGTGGGGAAACTGCGCCCCCTGCTGTTGACGAAGAAATATACCAGAACGGAAACTGAAATTGTTGATGAATGCGTCTTCCTGCTGATGTGCCGGGTCTGGATAAGGGGGGCCTGTTCGGTTCTGGCTGAGACGGTAATCTAATTCCTCTGCCTCTTCCTGTCCTTTTTCTGCTCCAGTCTGAGATCGGGTTTGGAAAGCTGGAGACCTACATCAAACTGGACAAGCTGGGAGAGGTGAGTGTGGGTCTGGATCATCATAGGCCCCTCTTCCTCGACCGTCTGCGGGGAACCAGTACCGCCTGCAACACACACCTTTCTACTCCTATTAGTGCATCTTTAATGCACACCTGGCATCTTAGAACCTCTTAGCCGACATCACGCCGGACCGTCTCAAACCATTGTTCGACTTATCTACCGAGCGCTGGTCTGACTGTCCATCATTGTCTACCTTCTAAGATACACGATACAATGTGCGAATGCATATGAAGACTACAATGGAAAAATGATCAGAGTCACATTTTCACATTGTGGAGAAATGATGAATTAAAAATTTTAAACGATCTTAGAAACAAGGCACTGAAAAAATGTGCAAAAAATATAAAATAAATAAAATATTATAATAATATTTAATAAATAAAATATACAAAAATGCAAAATTTGGACTCTGATCGTTTTTTCTTTGTGGTCTTCATATTCATTGTTTAGTACATAAAGTACATATATGTACATATTCAGTATGCAGAATACAGTGTGTATATGTAGTAAATGTTGTACACAGGTATATATTGTGTACATTGATGCATATACAGTAAATTTTTGATTCCGTACAAGTATGCATGGCCAGAGAATCCCTTCTCTGAGTTACTGTAAAATTAGGTGCAGGCTTTTTGTACGTAATTAAATTGGTTTGGTTTCGATGTTTGTTGGATGGTTGAACACATTACAGTGAAATCCCACTGAATTCCTCCATCTTGTTCTCTCTCGTAGGGGACCTACGCCACGGTGTTTAAAGGGCGGAGCAAACTGACTGACAACCTGGTGGCGCTGAAAGAGATCCGGCTGGAGCACGAGGAGGGCGCGCCCTGTACGGCCATCCGCGAAGGTACGTCATGACATCACCGTGACATCATCATGACATCATACCTCTCCTGTCTGGACATTTCCTCATGTGCAGACCTGCTCTCAGACGTGACCTCACCTTACACCTGTTCTTTGATGCTGCCTTGTCCTCTAACCCTTAGAGCACTAAATGCAGCTATTGTGACTCAATGATGTTACGAGGTAGATAATCCAAATCTAAGCTGTTGATAACTTATCATGTCGTGACTTGTTTAAAAGAGCTCCCGCAGGGAGACAAGTTGCCATATGATAGGTTTTCAACAGCACAAGATGATTAAATTTGTATATATATTTTTTCTTAATTTATTTCACTGCTCTAAGGGTTAAATTCACAAACCCTCTGTGGTCTTACTTCGCTAACAGACATTCAGTGGTAATTCAGCTGTCTGTGCTGTCTGAAGCCCGGACTGATATATTTCCTGTTATAACAAGCTGCCCTTTCTCTTTCCCGTCGTCGTCTCAGCTAGAAGGACGTGGGTTCGAATCTGGCCTTCTTTTGTGAAGTTGTCATTTTCTCCTTGTGTTCACTGGGATTTTTTCAAAGTGCTGTAGTTTTCTCCCACAGTCCTAAGACATTCTTGCAACGCAAAATGGAAACTCTGAATTGCCTATCCACTATCTGTGTGACTAGTATGTGATTTGATTCCTACATATATTTACTGTGTAGTGTGACAGATGACATGATATCCCCATTAAACAATGTGCTGAAGGTGTTGTTAAACAATAGATAGATAAATAAATAAATAAATAAATAGCTTCTCTTTCCCTGAAATAGAGCAGTAAAATCCAGGCTTAGAGAAGTAGAAGGCCTTCAGCACTATTTAATCGCAGTTACTTGAATTTGATAATTGGCTCAATAGTTACCGAGGCTCAGAGGTGGAGGATGCTGTACACTGGTGTTATATTACTTTCAGACTTTAGCCTGTTCTACAGCAGCCAACGCTTCCTCTGCTCTACTGATTCTCTAGAATTTAGACGGGGGGTGTCCTGTCTTCCCCACCTAGGGTCGGTCTGAGTGTAGGTTTTTAGTTTACTTTGCTGCCATAACGCCTGATTCAACTAAATAACTGATCAGGGCAGTCAGTCAAGACCTACAGAAGTGGAATCATGTTATGTTAGTGTTGGGCTGTAATAAGAGCTAGGAACCTCACCAGCCCTCTCCATTTAAGATTAGATGCTCCTAATTTAGGCGCTAGCATCCTAACCGATGCAGTGGACATCAGACCTGATGGTATTCGTGACCCTGATCTCTCCTGTTGTTGATGCTGTATTGTCATCATTTGTGTACTGTTCTTTTCTGTCCTGATACTTATGGCCTGGTGTCTCGCGTCATGTCTCTGTCTGGCCTGTTCTGCTGCTCACCCGAGCCCCTCCTCTCACACTGCAGTGTCGTTACTGAAGGATTTGAAGCACGCCAACATAGTGACGCTACACGACATCGTCCACACGGACAAGTCCCTCACGCTGGTCTTTGAGTACCTGGTGAGTCCTCTGACATTCTGTCTAGCTTAGCATTAGCACAGAGCCAAGAGTCTGGCTTCTGCAACTTTGACACTCAGGCTGAGATGCCAGAACTGGGCTGTGACCCCATGTGGGGAGGTCGGATTTGAGGATGGGGTTGCCTTAAAATTCCAAGAGGCATAAACGTAAACAAACCTAATTTCTGAATATCAGTGTCTCTTTAAAATGTGACTGTAGGCTACAGCAACATCTTGTGTATGTGGGCGCAGCTCTTTGAAAATGTCTGTGGGCTTACTTACCTGTCTCAGACGCTGTCATACAGCACTTGTTCATTGGCCTCGTATTTTTCACTGTACCTCAACTGAAAGGATATGGAAAAGTTGAAGCAACATGCAGGGTAAACAAGTGCAACTGTACAGAATATTGGCTTACAATTGCAGGTTGAAAAGCTCTATGAATTTAATTGGTGTAGATGATGTTCTTGCAGCAGAATCCAAGTCACAGTTTGAGTTGCATAGTGCCTGACAACATATTGCCTGTCTAACTGTGACATCACTTCCTGTGCAGGACAAGGACCTGAAGCAGTACATGGATGACTGTGGGAACATAATGAGCATGCACAATGTGAAGGTGAGCCTGTTTGAAGATTTGGGAGGGTGAAATTAATTACAAACCACCATCTACATTTGAAACGAGCTGGTTCTACTCTTTAAAAATAAGGTTACATTGACGTAAAGGGTGGTACGTAGAGATTATTGGCAGTAATTGGTTTCGAAATATCAATATAAAACTATTAAACACTCCCCAATTAAAGCAGTAAAAAGACATTTTCAAATACACGGCCATGCAAGAAAACCACAAGGACGTCATTACAGTGCTCTTAGTTGCAAAACGTTGTACAAATAACGACACAGGAATACCTGCCAGAAATCCAACTTCAAAAATGAGATTTCTGAATTACTAACACAACTAAGACAATCATAATCATAATTCAAATTATTCTTCACAACACTAAGTAACAAAAACCGATTGATGATAATCCCTTTTTCTCGTGGATTGTGTCCTGGTTGAGGCTTTGCTGTGTGGCGTTTGCATGTGCTCTATGAGTGTGCATGAGCTGCTTCCTGGCGCTCCGGTTTCCTCCTACAGCCCCAAGACACGCAGGTCAGGTTTGCTGGAGCTGCTTGGATGTGAGTGTCTGAGCAAACTCTCTGTCCTCTGTGATGGATTTGCAGCTCGTCCGTTGTGAATTCCTTCCTATTCCTCAAGTGCATGCTGGGATTGGAGCAAGCACACCCTTTCCACTCTGACCATAATGAACCATTCAAACGAGACGTGGCATTTGAAAAACGTGAGACGTGACAATATATTTGCACGTCTTTTAATAAAAGCAAGAAGAAAAGGAGACTTGTTTGAATTGTTATGACAAAAATGTGACTGGTCTGCTGACTATGTTTAATATTGTGACATTTTCACTGCAACTGTTCATGAAAGTGTACTGTAAGAAATGGATGTCCCACCCATTCTGTTTTGTGATTGGTTACGTGCTCTGAAGCTGTCATTGATGAGCGGGGCATCTCTTTAAAAGTGGAACAGATTTTAACTTGAGACGCAGTCTTGAAACAGGGAGTGCTTGTCTGGGACATTTTGCCATTGTTGAATAATTAAAAGGAAGAAAACAATGAAAAAAGAGCAGGTCTCCTGTGTACATTCCCCCGAAAAAAGCTGCTCTGATAATGCATAGGTCTGGCATTATTTTTGTGGACATCTCTATGGGGTTTATCCACAGATCCATTTTTAGGGCTTTAGGCACAGGTTTTGAGTGATGTGTGGTTGGTGTAATTCTCGGTTGGGTGTCTCTGTCCCAGATCTTCCTGTTCCAGATCCTGCGGGGTCTGGCCTACTGCCATCGGCGGAAGGTTTTACATCGAGACCTGAAGCCTCAGAACCTACTCATCAACGAGAGGGGGGAACTCAAGCTGGCAGACTTCGGTAAGAACCCCAGCTACTGCCCACCCTGGGTACATTTTAGGGTGAAGACTTCCTATTGCCATAACATTACACAGTTACTTAACTTCAAAACCTGAGGTCAGTTAGGCTAAGTGGGGTTGAAATCAGGTTACCTATAGACTCATCTATGGGCCTATATGTGGGTTCGTCAAATGCAGCTGCTTTATTCAAACCTGTGGAACTTCAGACCTATTGTAAATTCTACTGGAGATCCCAAGGTTTTCTACGATCCCCAATATGTCCTGTTGAATTACAGGGAAATGTGTATAAAATCTAGTACCTGTGTGTTCACTTTTAATAGTGTTAATACCTGTGCGACTCTCGTTTGCTCTGGGTTTTTGATGGTAATGTGTACTTGTGCGACTTTCACCATTGCAAGTTCAGTGGCTGGAACAGAGCCAGAGTACAAGATCTAGATATTTTCCATTGGATGCAATACTGTGACCATCAAACATGGCATCCTGGGTTTGAATATGTCTTTCAATGTGAGATGTAGCTTCAGTGAAGCACTGTAAGCAGCAGATGTAGAATATGCATGTGACATTGTGCTACAGTATAAAATTGCCCTTTCTGACTTTGAACAAGTGAAAAATTTGAGTTCAAGGGATTACGGGCCTTGTTCAAGGGCCCAGAGGCTACACTGAGGCTTCAGCCAACAGCCCTTCGAGGTGTGGTCAAACACCTATGCCACTCGATTAGGTCTGGCCAACCCTGGTCTTGGAGAGTCCCTGACTATTTTTCCACTTGCCATGCTGCACCTCAAGAGACTAAATGTGCTGAGTCAAGTGTGTCATCAACTGCTGTGACTGATCAGTTAAGTGCTGACTAATAACAAGAATTCGAATGATACCGTGGCTCTCCAGAGCAATAGGCTATTGGCCCTCATGGTTAACGCCCACAATTATTTTTATTTAACCCTTATTTAACCAGGGAAGTCCCGTTGAGATTGAAATCTCTTTTTCAAGGGAGCTCTGGGGGTTGAGGTGGGGAGGGAGAGGGCAATTTGCACAGCCGATTAGATCAGGGGATAATTAGGTGGCAGGTAGAAAGTGCCAGGTTTGGACTTTAGCCATGACACTGGGGAAACCCCTATTCTTATCGATGAGTGTCATAGGATCTTTAATGACCACAGTGAGTCAAGACCTCGGTTTAACGTCTCATGCGAAAGACGGCATCTCCTTCAGTACAGTGTCCTCATCACTGCACTGGGGCATTGGGGATTATTGCACCAGAGGGAAGATCACAACCTACTAGCCCACCACACCTCTTCCAGCAGCAACTTAGTTTTCCCAGGTGGTCTCCCATCCAAGTACTAACCAAGCCCACACCTGCTTAGCTTCAGCCACACAGCTGGAGTAGCTCAAATAGTGGTATGGCTGCTGGCAATGTGCAATGGAAACAATGGATGTTTCAGGTGCGCGGAATGAATCACCGAGGTTTTGTTGGGGATGAACTGGTCCCAGATCAGTGTCCCAAACCCTTGGAGACTGACCCATTACATGTTGGCAACAGGCACCCTGACAGTCCCAATTAAAGTGGAAAAACACGACTGAAGTTCTGCTATCAACTCTTTCCTCCTGTCACCCACTGCAAGTGGTCCAAAAAAAAAACTTTTTTTTGATCTCAGTTTATTTTTACTGACAGGTTGGGCAAGTGACCTGTATTTTTTTAAATTCAACTGTCCAGGCTGTGAAATGTATTTTACTTACAACTACTGTATCCTTTTTGCTCACTTGTTTGCACCTTTGAAGATTTGCTAATATAAGTTTCTTTAGGGAGAAAAAAGCAGGGAAAGGCTTAAACAGAAAAACACAAGCTTGAGGAATTTCAAAATGTATTGTTTTTGTGAAAAGCGATGTGATGAAAATCACAGGATACCCGCTCTGCACACTCTGCTTTTAGTTCTTCCAAACGTAGTTTTGAGCTGAATTTCATGTTACTTCCTATACGTATCTCCCCTCCGTCTGTGTGTGCAGGTCTGGCCCGAGCCAAGTCTGTTCCGACCAAGACGTACTCCAACGAGGTGGTGACCCTATGGTACCGGCCTCCCGATGTCCTCCTGGGCTCCTCGGAGTACTCGACCCAGATCGACATGTGGTGAGGGGCTCCTCTTACCTGGAGACTTCATGTCTGACCTTTATGTTCCGTGGGCTGTTTCTTAGCTACAAACCCGAGGTGCAAAATCCAGGTTCACAAAGTAACGTTCCTCCCCGGTAATTTGTTCTAACCGGCGGATTAGCGTGATTCTTCAACTGGGGGTCACAGGTTGGTAGCGGCTGGCTTGGTTCATATGAGGGGGAAATTCATGGCGGGATTTTTATTGTCTGACCCCTGTACTTTACGTCTGTGCGGTGGCGGGGGTTTTTCCCTTGCAGGTGATTAGGGATGGGGACGGGCGGTGCGGTCTGTGGCATTAGCCGCTAGGCTCGGCTGCTCCTCTTTCTGTTTCCTGTCTGAAGGAGGCCAGCGAATCAGGTTTAGAGGAGCTGATAGTGTGGTGTTTCTGAGGAAGGGCAGAGTATGTTTACCTGTGTGTCTTGTATTAATGGTGTCAGTACCTGTGTGTATTTAGCATTAATGGTGTCAGTACCTGTGTGTTTAGCATTAATGGTGTCAGTACCTGTGCGTTTAGCATTAATGGTGTCAGTACCTGTGTGTTTAGCATTAATGGTGTCAGTACCTGTGTGTTTAGCATTCATGGTGTCAGTACCTGTGTGTTTACCATTAATGGTGTCAGTACCTGTGTGTTTAGCATTCATGGTGTCAGTACCTGTGTGTTTAACATTAGTGGTGTCAGTACCTGTGTGTTTAGCATTCATGGTGTCGGTACCTGTGTGTTTAGCATTAATGGTGTCAGTACCTGTGTGTTTAGCATTAATGGTGTCAGTACCTGTGTGTTTAGCATTAATGGTGTCAATACCTGTGTGTTTAGCATTAATGGTGTCAGTACCTGTGTGTTTAGCATTAATTGTGTCAGTACCTGTGTGTTTAGCATTAATGGTGTCAGTACCTGTGTGTTTAGCATTAATGGTGTCAGTACGTGTGTGTTTAGCATTAATGGTGTCAGTACCTGTGTGTTTAGCATTAATGGTGTCAGTACTTGTGTGTTTAGCATTAATGATGTCAGTACCTGTGTGTTTAGCATTAATGGTGTCAGTACTTGTGTGTTTAGCATTAATGGTGTCAGTACCTGTGTGTTTAGCATTAATGGTGTCAGTACTTGTGTGTTTAGCATTAATGGTGTCAGTACCTGTGTGTTTAGCAGTACCTGTGTGTTCACTTTTAATTGTGTTAATACCTGTGTGACTCTCCTGTTTGCTCTGGTTTTTTGATGGTAATGTGTACTTGTGCAAACTGGAGGACTTTCACCATTGCAAGTTCAGTGGCTGGAACAGAGCCTGGATCTGCGCACAGATGTGTTTGTGTGTTTTGTGTCTTTGACCTGATCCAATTTTGTTTCGTGTCTTTTACTTTGTAGATACTGGTTACCTTGCCTAATACCTTGCTGATCTCTGTCAGTATCATGGCAGCAAGATCACTACAATGAGATCTTTCGTATGATTATATTTCTTGAAAAACAGAAAGAACAGCAGGGATGTGGTGTGAGGTGGTGGGAGGGTGACTGTGGGTATCTGTGAATATGTGTCTGAAATCGGTGGGCTGAGGGGAAGGGATGATGTCACATCCTGTCAGCAGTCTCTCTTTCCTCTGTATCTGGTGACCTGGCGCTGTGTGACTGACTGTGGGTTCTCTGGCAGGGGCGTGGGGTGCATATTCTACGAAATGGCTGCTGGGAGGCCTCTGTTCCCTGGGTCCACTGTGGAGGACGAGCTGCACCTCATCTTCCGACTGCTCGGTGAGTTCAGCCCTGCGGCTCGCTCTTCATTAGCACCTCACACTGAGGTGGTGTTTATGGCGCTGTCACAGCAGGTACTGTGGGGAGATCGCTGATCTGATATGTGAAGGCTGTCTCGCTGTGTGTTGGTTGGTCTCGAAATAGTTGGAAAGATGGGCTTAGGTAAGGGGACTGAGAAGACTGTTGATTAGTATTTGTTGTGTATATGCCTTATGACTTACTAAGTGTGGAAATATCCTTGCCAAGATGTCTTCTTTCTGGTTTACCCTTTTAATCCAAACGAGTCGTCGCCGGCACAAATGCGCTCGTCTTGTTGTAAGTACCGTAATTACCCTAATATTTGTCCTATCGGAAAAAAATTCCAACTGTTCCTGAAAGCTGGGAAGTTGCGCTTCAGCCCAAGCAGGTTACCACATTAAACACGGAAGTATGACGCTCTCCCGGGATTTTTGAGTTAGGCCTTAAAGGGTTAATAGATGTTCCTTTTAATAAATAGATAAAATTAATATTTCTGGGCTAATCCATGCCATTTCTCCATTACATTCACCAGTTTTGAGTGATAATCTATGAAAATTGACTACGTTTATGCGCGCAAAATATTCTGGCCTTATTCTTTGGAAATAATATTCCTGCTGCGTTGTTTACATAGCTAATGAACATGAATATTCCACTAATATTCCTGTTTACGTTCATACTCAGATTAAAATGGCATTTTTCTAAGCTTTCCTTAGGTGGCAAAAACCTCCCCTGTTAATTTGTTTAACCTCTTTCTTGAAAAGGACGGCATTGCAATATATACGCATATCCAAAAATTGTTTGGTATCAACATCTTTCATAAAGTTTAGAAGTCGATGTGTTCGCCTTTGCGACCAGAAGTGAGGGCTTTGCTGACCATTCTGAAGGCTCTTTATACGTGTCAGAAGAACGCTCCTAAAACCAGAGGAATACGGCTTAATTATAAATACTGCATTCTGGAATGAGGCCTAATTCTTAATATTCTTGCAGAATATGCTCTCTACATGACCTGTATCAAATTAGGAATATTGTTATATTGGTGTAATAGTGGAATATTAGTGTGTGTGTGTAAACGTACCCAGTGATTCACTGTTTAAAGTGTGACTCTCTGAGACTCTGATGTGGTTCATGACAGTGTTTATTTATTTCTATCACAGGTACTCCTTCTGAAGAGACGTGGCCGGGCATTTCTTCCATTGAAGAATTCAAATCCTACAATTTTCCCAAGTACAAGGCTCAACCTTTCATAAACCACGCGCCCAGGTATCCACACTGAAGCAGTGCCTGTCGATGTGTCTCTGTGTGATGAAGGACTTGATTAAGCACGTAACTGTTGAGGATGTGTCCAGCGCAGGATCTTTGTGATGGGAAATGGGTTGGTTTGCTTGAGAATAGTAACTGCTTGGGGCTGATGTGACTCTGGGTTTGGCCTTGTGAGATGTTAAGATACGTTGATGGATGATGTGCCGTCTGTCCCTGATTTTTCATGAGAGTGTTAGTTTTGGTGTTTATCTAAGCTCAGTGAAAATATAACTTAAGTAAGACATTGCGAATTATAGATGTCCTATGTGGTCATTTTGCAGATTTTTTTATTTAGACTGTATTTAATGATGGTTTGTAAAGCTAGGGATTGCGTTTCCAAGCAATGTTTGTTTGTGTGTGTGTGTGGGCATGAGTGTGTGTGTGTGTGTGTGTTACAGTGGTTTACGTGCATGACTGTGTGCCCAAAGTTTGTTAGTATGTGTGCGTCTGTGTGTGCGCCTGAGCATGTACTTGTGAGTGTGTGTGTTTGTTCATTCCAGGCAGGAAATCCTGTGGAATTTTTGAAAGTGGTCTGCTTCCTTCCTCCAGTTGGCCACCACACACACACACACACACACACGTGCGTGCGCATGCATAAACTCGCATACACGTACACACATGCGCGCATACACACCCACATGCACACACGCCGTGACAGTAACTCTTATTCTGCCCCTCTCGGTCTCTCCTCAGGCTGGACACTGAAGGCATTGAGCTGTTGTTAATGTTTTTAAAGGTGAGTTTCACAGGCCTCATTACAGTTGCTCATGTGTGAATGGATCTTCCATCCATGTCCTGTGTACTTCCGTCGGTCCGGAGCTTTCCACATTCTCTTCCCGAAATGGTAATGAGCACAGGCAGTGATGAAGCATACTTGAACGCATCAAGCGAAAACTAACATTTCGTGACACCTTGTGATTTTGAGATACAGGTTGTTCAAGTTGGGCACTTTTTATTTAATCGGCAATAGCGGGTTACTTCTCACATGATTCCATTAAAACTAATAATAAAACTAATATTTGACACCAAGTACAAACAACAAACTATGTATGAAAAAGTCAAAGAAGTCCAAGTGTCCTGAAATGTCAGTTTTTACTTGATGCATTCACATTTATGAAATGCGCTCATGATAATGTGATGGTGATCAAAGTTTGTCCTTTTTAACCCTCAGAGCGCTAAATGCAACTATTGTTATTCAATGATGTAAGATATCAAAATCAAAGCTGTTGAAAACCTATCATGTGGCGACTTGTAAGTCACCACATGATAAGTTTTCAGCAGCACAAGATAATTAAATTCATATATTTTTTTTTAATTTATTGCAGCGCTCTAAGGGTCAATGGATTTGTCATGTTTTACATTAGTTTGAATGTACAGCATTTGTGATCATGTACCTTTTTGATTCTCTGCCAAAGTACGAGTCCAAGAAAAGGATCTCGGCAGATGAGTCCATGAAGCATCCGTACTTCAAGAGCCTGGGCCTGCGTGTGCACACACTGCCTGAAAGTGAGTGCTCTGGGTCAGGCTGGGGCTTTGGGTTGGGTCGGGGCTTCAGGTCAGTCCGGGCCGGGGGTTCACAGAAAGCCAGAACTGTGTACTTTAGGTTGGCGTGAGTCAGGACTGTCCAACCCTCCTGGATGTCTGCCAACCTATAGATGTTCATTTCATCTCGGAGTCTGCACATCTGATTCTGCTAAAAGCCGCCTTGAAGGAAATCTCTCGTTGTTGAATTGGAGGTGAATGATTTTGGATGGGGTGAGAGTATTCAGTACGATGAACCTTCTGTAGCAGATTTGAGCAGACCTGATGCTGGCCGCTCGTTTGGCCCAGTCTGTTAGTTACTTATCGTCCTATATCTCTCCTGAACAGGCATTTCAATATTCACACTGAAGGAGGTCCAACTGCAGAAAGACCCTGGCTACCGGAGCTCATCTTACCCAGAGACGGGTGAGTACAGCTTCCCGGCCAAACCAAAATCTCCCCAGCAGAGGGAGCCGTTGGCGATTCTAGTCTGCAGCACCGCATGCCTGGGCTTCTCAGCTTGGGGGTGAACTGGGTCAGTGATGGGAAACAGAGCAGTGTGCACTGAGTGAAGAGCATGCGCTGCTCAGAGAAAATGCTTAAAATCCTCACAACTTTAACCTGTTATGTGTTTTTTGGCTGTATCATACAAGCATTATGTAAACGATGTATCGCCGGTCGCCTGTCGTCTTGGCAAATGTCTCCCTCGTGCCGGTCCTGCACTGAGCTCTTCCTGTTTACCCTCTGGAGGGCTTCCCCCCAAGCATATGACCTGTGCTCTGTAGCTCAGACTGTGTGTACATGTATATTATGAAGGCTGTGAGTACACCTGAGCGGTGACTGGAAGTGCAGCTGCACACACAAGCGCGACCTAACCCTTACTCGGCCTGAGCCTCCAACCACGTCCCATCCTCTGCCATCTTGTCTTGCTGTCAGTTGTGCTGAGGATTTCTCAAGCATGTCATGCATCCTCGGTGCACGTGTGGTTTCAGTACATTGCTGCTGCGCATGGAGTATGTTTCTCCCCTTCCAATCCAGTTTTCATTATTTGGGTTGTTCCAGTTTTTTGTTTTGATTTTCTATCTGTTGTTGACTGGGTAATTTTGTGTACCTACGATTAGATTTTCACGATGCCTTGTGTAGAGTCTTGTTAAGAAAAGGGATTGTAAATATATCTCTCTGTCTCTCTCCTTCTCCCGTCCTCCTCCCCTTTCTCCCTCCCTCTGTCCTCCTCTCTCCCACCCCTCTCTCTCTCTCTCTCTCTCTCTCTCTCTCTCTCTCCCCATAGCGAACAGTAAGAACAGAAGACAGAGTATGCTCTTCTAGGCTCCAGCATTTCAGTGTGAAGCCAAAAGCAGGGACCTGATGTCAGTAGTGTGGACTCGCACCCAGCGGCCCGGAGAACAGGATGTGGAGGGAGGGAGGGGGTGGTTCACTTCCTCTCTCCCAAAAGTGCGCCCCCATCCCAAAACACCCTCCCCTTTCCCCGCTTTTACCGCGGCGGACGGCTCCTCTGAAGCTCCTGCCCCCCGTCAAACAGCGCGGGACCCAAGGGACTGACCCTGTGTGTTAATTTATTGGAGAGAATTGTTTTCTTTGCTGCTAAACAACTACTGTTTATATTTAACACACTGTTGTTTTATCATGTGAACTTGCTGGGTTATACATAGCCCCCCACCTTCTCGACAGCAGACCAGTCGCTAAAGTTCTGTGTTATTTCGTTGATGTTGTTGTTGCTGTTGTTATATTGTCGTTGTTTTTGGAAAAAAAAAAAATTGAGTGCTTTTATTAGTGTCTCTTCCCAGTGCTCCACAATGCCTGCTAGACTGGAGTTTTCCTTTCCTTCCAAACGGACTTTACAGCTACAATTTTCTTCTTTCAAACTTTTTGACTGTGGAATACTGTAAGCAGAGCATGTTTCTCACTGAAAGCTGTGCAGTTGGGCCCTGGATCATGTGACCACTTGGCTGAAGCCAGGAAAGGTGCCTATTGGCCCAGCACTGGGGTTCCGTCGTCTGGCTTGCCCCTCCCACCAGTTTTACTGCATTTCAGTCGCTGCAGCTGTTCTTACTGGACAACAGCACAGGATGAGTCGCCGAGCATCGCAGCTCGCGTCCACCAATCGCAGCTCTTGTGATCGACACAGATCGGGGTGGGGAGGGGACAAAATACAGGTCGCTCCTCTTTAGACTGGAGGGGGGGGGGTCCCAGACCAAAACCGGTTGACCACGTAAAGCAGCTACATTGCGCTCCTAGCATTCCGAGATTGTTTGTTTTGTCCCGTACTGTGGGGGCAAGAGCGACAGAATGGACTATTAAGTGGCAACAAGGCATTTTTGATAAGAGGGCATTACTTTCAGTCACAAGACCCTGATTCTCCCGACCCCCGCCCCCCCGCGGCATGCATGAGATCAGACAGCAACAATTCACTTTATATTCCCTGTATGAGAGGCCCTCCCTCCCCCACTCTGCTCTGGTTATCTTCGGCGTGATTAGTTCTTGGACTTTACAAGCTAGTCTACTGCATATTCTGCAACTGTTATAAAAAAAAAGAACTTTCTATTCTTCAGAAGTTGTTAGCTTACTGTATAATGGACCATCAGTAGGGGGACGAGGAGACATGGCCAGCAGTCAGTGTCCTGGACTGTAGCGCACCAGAGGCTTCTGCTTGTAATGACTTTTGAACATGTGTATTCAGCAGTATTACGAGCCTTTTTTTGTATGTTACGTTTTAACTTTATTTGTGAATAATTGTGTCATTGTGGCATGTTGGGGGGGATGCGTTCCTACCTTTTGTGCTATTTTTTTGTTTGTTTTTTTTTTTTGTTTTGTTAATTTTTTTCCAGAGAAAACAAATCAGAAAAAAGTGTGCGAACTGAAGTGGGCTGGGGGGGTGGAAATATTTGTGTAAGTTTGCATTTGGACCACTGCTCTGTTTTCCAGCGTTTGTAAACGTTTCAAAGAAAAGATTTCAAATTGAAATTTTGGATTTAACAAACCGCCGTGTTTTCAACTGACAGTAATGTATTAATATTGTAAAATTGTACTTTCTTCGCAACAAGAGAATGACCTGAATTCTACCTGTGTGTGAAAAAGCGGTGTGCAGGTATGTAACCTGGAGCATGGAATACCTGGTGTGGTGTAAACTCCGCCTCTCTGGAACACTGACTCAAAAACGGTCAACCGTTTGACACTTTTTACTGGAGTTATTTATTTCTCATAACCGTTTAAGTAAATTTAGTCCATTTCATACAGAAGTCTTGAATTTCTCAGTTGTCCTTTTTATTTTACTGGGAATGAATTTGAAGGGTGTCCTGAAAAAACTCTTGCCTCTTTAGAAAGGGGTTTGAATGACATCAACCTCTTTTACTTTTCACATTAGTTTTCCCTGAAGTTGGTTCAAAGTCTGAGAAAGAATTTTTCCCATATTGTTAGACAGTGTCCCATGCATATCCTGCATCTGCTGGTTATAGCACTTCACTTAAGTTACATCACACTTACATTGAGAGAAATATTCAAACCCAGAGCGCCATGTTTTTATGGCTACAGCGTTCTATCAAATAGAATATATTTAGATCTTCCACATCATTTTATACACATTTCCCTGCAATTCAGCCGGACGTATTTGGGATTGTTGGAAATCTTGGGATCTCTCACAGAATTGAGAATATACCAGAAGTTCCACAAGGTTGAGTACAGCCACTGCATTTTACGGACCCATCTTATTTTTAAGATTTATTTAAGCAGGGGGCCTCTGAGATGCAAGTCTCTTTTACAGCTGGGCCCTGCATTATAAACAATTAAAATACAGCATGTTAAAAGGAAACTGAAATGGTAATACAATAAATAGAATTATCCAGAGGCAGGGGCCAAAATTGGCACCAGCCACCAACCAAATGCTGGTAAAATATGCTAGTGGCTAGTAGATTAGCTTCACTCACCAGCCAAAAAAATAATGGTAACCTATTAAGTGGCTGGTAAAATTTGAATGTTCACAGGCCATTTGGCAGGTGGGCAAAAAAGTTAATTTTGTACCCTGTCCAGAAGTGTAAAATCCAGGGGTCAGAAAGTAAGTCTTGCCAAGTTTTTTCTCCCTCCCACAGAATGAGCTGATCACTCATATTGGCTCTATCTCCTGTCTGAAGTAAATCCAGGTGGTTGGAATAAAGTTCTGGGGAGGATTTTTACTTTCTGAACCTGGACTTTACACCTCTGGAATTGTCATCCTAAAATTAAAATAATTACCAAAAACGGGCAGTTCTGTTGAAAAAAACGATTTGATCAATGTTTTAAAAAGTCCTAAATTACCATTTCATTCAGTTTCAGGTCACCATGTCACTGATCCCTGGTGAAAGGAACGTCATAATAAAAATCTGCCTTGCCAAACTCTGTTCTATCACAAGGAATATCTAGACCAGGGGTGGGCTATTCCGGTCCTGGAGGGCCGGTGTGTATGCAGGTTTTTATTTCTATCAATTACCCTAACTAATTGAGTTACCTGATTACATACACAAATATAGATTTGTGCAATGATTAGATCAAAGAAGAATGTTTCATAATGGGAGACAAGAACAATCTTTGGTGGTCATTCATGATAATTTAAAGAAATGCTCCAGAAATGTCAGATTTCGTAAATGGTTTGGCTAAATTAGATAATTAACTAATTCAAGGCCAGAAGTTGGTGTGAAAGCGTGGGACAGATACGGCCCTCGTTGCCCACCTCTGATCTAGACTATAAGAAGCCCCGTGACTGCCCAATGGCTACCCGCTCGCCATTGAAGTTGGTAAGATTTGGTGGGATGGGAAAAAAAAAAAAAAAACATTTATGAACAAATGAAAACCAATGGTAGTCTCGCCTGCCTTTCAATAAACGGGTCCGTTGGTCTTACGGGGTTAAGTGAGGGAAGTACGAACCAGTGGGACACCATAGGGAGTGGTGGTAGAGAGGATGTTCAGCTGTTCAATAATTTAGAAGGCCATGTCAGATGAGCTCAGTCGATTTAATGGGGTCCTCGAAAGTGCGTTTAACTAAAGCAAACACAATGCTTTTCAGTTAAATTATGATGTTCTTCCAGGACTCCGATCGCTTTCTAGGGAGTGTTTTTTTTCGAATTTGTGGTTGACTATGTATGATCTTGCCCCAAAGCGGTAGAGAGAACTGATCGTTATCCATCCATTCAGTTGGGATTACGATGTCATAAACTTGGGAACATACTTTCATAGCATTGCCATGTTTTGTGATTCTAGGAAATTAGTCAATGTTTCAGCACTTGAGTCTGCTGGCGAGGACTGTAGCGAACTCGACCACCAGTAACTCTGGAATACGCCGCAGAATTACTTGTGATTTCGGTGCCTTTGAGGCATGGCAGGGGTATCCCTTGTTCTGCCGCGACCAAGTTCGTTATTTGGCCTCATTTGATGTAGCCTCTGTAATTATTCTTTAAATATATTTTACGGGAAATTACTGCATGACTAATGTTGTCTGGATCGCAATTGGGACCACTCTGTGAACAGGGAAAGGTTGAAATCGACGAACTTTGGACACAGTTATTAAAAAAAGGGGGTTGGCGTGTGTTTCTAACGAACTCAAGAGACGGCCGCTGGCCGTCAGAAGCCTGCCGACGCCTTGTGTTCTTGCGTGGTGTCATTGTCGGCAAACATGGGATCATGATTGCGTTTCGTTCTCTCGCGAAGTCCTCTTTGAAAACAGGAATTCTGGGTCGGAGAACAGGGGCCTTGGAACGGAAGCGAGGGAGGGCGAGGTGTTTTTTTGGCGGTGGTGTTCGGCGGAAATCGGGACGGAGAGTGCTGGTCGGGGACCAGTCAGGAAGGAATTTAATCTGAACCCATTTGAATGCAGCTCAAGGTGACTAAGGGGAGTGACTGGGAAATGATGGGAACCGATAAGCGGTTACATTTAAGACTTGGGATGTGTTTCATTAAATCCCAATACCTTTTTAAGCCTGTCCTCATTAGAAAATAAAGTGCATCACGGTCCCTGTAGCTGTACGAGGACCAGTCCATGGGGCCGCAGTCTGCCCTCTGAAGTATGGCTAACATATGCGCACAATCTCATCACGACACATCACACACTGACGCTACCTGACCAAGCATCGATATGCGACGAAAAAGGAGGCTTTTGACGTCCTTATTTGACATCATTGTTAAAACTAACCCTACCCCCAAACCCGAATCTTAATCCTGAACGTCAAAGAAGGACGTCAAAAGCCTCCTTATTCGTCGTATTATAACGCTCGGTCAGGTAGCGTCAGTGCATGATGAGTTGGGAAGAGACTGTGTTGATTGTACCTCTGAAAATGTAGCGGTAGATTTTTAGCCCTCATAAGGGTAGCCTAGCCTGACAACCACTGTAATTCTGATTTGGACGGCTTTCATGTGAGACACGAGATTCCGATACATACCCAGAAGTGTCAGGCCAGAGTAAATACGAGTTAGACATCACTTGCTGTTGACATTCATCATTATTCTGCGCAGGTTGGACTTCATGTTAAACAAGAGAAAAATGGAGGACAGTTGTCGACGAGCTTGTCAACAGGAAGACAGGTGTTAGACCAAAGTCTTTGGGATGTTGGGCCAATACAAGCTAAATTTGGGGGGGGCATACCGTAATCGACTGATATTTCAGACCATGTCAAATGAACTGGCAAAATGAAGCTACTTTGCTCCTGTGCCGACAGTTGGTGAAGAGCCATTAGGCTAAATTCATCTGCTTACCTGCCATAGTCTCCTCCGTATTGTGAAGGGCACGTCTGGAGCAGTCAACCGACGCAAGTCCGCTTTGGGTCATGATGCGTTCAAATTTCTGTCAGATATAGGCCACATTTGAAATAACAATGTGTGCAGCCTGACAAAAATCTGATCTGAGCAGAAAATCGGAATTGAGCCTGTTGTGTAACTTGGCCAATTTTTACCTCGTGGTCCAATAATTCGCCCTTTGGGGTACATTAGGGTAGATTGTACCCGGCGGGACAATTCAATCCGATTTTATTTGTATAACACTTTTAACAAGAGACTTAATTGCGAAGTACAGGAGTGGACTCCTACATTACCCCTATTTATGAAAGTGCTCCTTTCCAAAATTTGTCTCCTGCTCCAGTCTGGATGTATAGGGGAGCTAGCTAGACTAAAGGAAAAAAGCAAGATGATTTAAAAAAAAAAAAAAAATATATTGGAATATTGGTGTGCGCTAATATAGAATAGACCCATCAACGGCCAATTGATTGGAGCAAATCACGATGCTTTGCGGTGGAAAAAAAGGTCAAATCAATAGGTCTGAGTGAGGCAGTGAGTCAACTTTATGGTGGCTGCCTCCACGCTGGGCTTCACGGAGACCTCCGTTCCAGGCGCTGGAGTTGGTGAACCCGGCCAAGAAGTAATCTGTCACTGCTGTGTGAAGCTCTATTACTGTAGGTTTTATGGTTCATCAATGGCGAGTCTCAATGTTCCTGTTTGATAAGAACAGCGTTTATTGCGCTCTAGCAGGAAGTGTACTTTATACCGTGATGGTTACTTTGAATGCAAAACCTTATGGCCGCAGGTAACACCTTAAAATTGGTCATTTGCATCAGTGATGCCGATGTCCACGCTTCATGACCAAAGGTTAATGCAGTCAAAGTGGACCATGTCAATTACTGGATGTTGTTGATGCTTTACTGATTCTTTGTGCTTTAAATTTAACCCATTCAGCTGGATATCACTGAAGAAAATCAGATTTGGTTCCTTGCTTAAAAATTTCAATAGGATCCCAACCTGGGAGTGTATTTCACAAAGCAGAATCATGAAGTAAGTTGATAACTTTGCTAAGTAAATCCTGGAATAAATGGAGGATTCAACATTTCACTCAGCATTTCTAACCGCAGGTGAAATAAATTTTTTTTTTTAAAGTCTTAATATAGAATCAAAGTTTGCATCGAGCTGGCCATACCGGCTACATTCCACAATGAATAAAAGACCAGCAGAGCTTCATGCAGCATTCAATGCTTCAAGTTTATTTAAAACCACATTAGGCATATTTTCTAGACTCTTAAAAAGTACAAATATAAAATCAATATGAGAATACATTTGTTCAATTCCTTTATGAAAAAATAATTAAAAAGCTATTATAAGCTTTTTTTCAATATTATATTGGAATTTCGTCCTTGAAAGATTTTTTTTTTTCTTCTTAAAGCGGGAAAATAATACATAATTCTTACACTTGAAGAAGGCACAGCCGGTACTAAACAATGAAGCACAGTGCATACAATACAATATAATACAATACAATACACAACACTAAAATGACCAGGTTCACAGCCTCTGAAAGTACTATAAAAATGAAATGAAAAAAAAAAAAACAACAACTGTCCCCTTGTTCAGTGAGGGTTCTCTAGCCGTCATGATGTGCATGACATTCAGGAAAACCATAAAAAGCCCAAAACTAGAAAAAAAAAAAAAAACATCAATATCTCATTCTGGATTTAATAGAGGTCAGCGCGCTGAATGTCAGAATTCTTGAAAGCATGTGAAATTTGGATGTGTTCTCTTGTTTTAAGGTCGAAATTGTGTAAGTGTGGTGACGTGACTGTAACGCATGCAGCAGTCATCTCAACAGTGACTAGATGGCTGCTTCTGTACACTCAGGTACAGGAAACTGGATGGTTCCCACTTCCTGTGCCAGAGACAATAGGCCTGTGCTTGATGTCACACTAAGCCCCCCGCCCCCAATACAGCGCAGTCAATAAGTATTTGGACAGTGCCATCGCATAAAAAGGGCTAGGATTCTTACACTGTGTACCCAATATGGATCTAAAGACCTGCAAATTAAAGCTGGTGGTTGCTGCTTTGACCTTGTGTACAACGTTTTCAAATCCAATATCCAGAAATACAAAGCCCCAGAAGATAAATCTGCACCACTGTTCAAATATTTGTGGTTGCGCTGTAGGGGAAACTTGTGGCGAGAGAACCCCAGAGAACGGGGGAGTGTTTAACACTCGAATGCGTTTGCGGGCGAGGGGGAACTGAGATGAGTAAAATTGCAGAAAAGGCTACAAAGAATACAAAGACCTCAAAATTACCGTATGTACAATCCGAATGCTTCACTCCAGGGGCCTCTACCACAAAGAAAACCTAGTCGGCCAGACGATTGCGCAAAGTACAACCCGCAAAAGCTTTTTTTTTTTACGTCAGTCCATGATCCAGAATCGGATGGGCGTTGGGATTTACTGCACGCAGTCATCAAACCAACTTGGCAATCCTACATCGTGGAACAGGCCCCAGACGTGTAGCAGTAGAAGCTGAATGGGGGTTCTCGATACAAAAAAACCCAAAACGGCCGACACTGTCCCTCGTTGAGGACGCATGAAGTTGGGGAGGGAATGGAGAACACTTGGGGCCAGCGTCACCTTCTTCATGGCGGCGCTTGGGCAACCTGGCTTGGTTTCAGAGACGACAATCATGACTTCTGAGCGCTGGAGGACAACAGTAGGGGTGAAGATGCTCCATCCAGGTTTGGAATGGGGACGGGAATGTGCCCGTTGAGTAAGGTGGGGAACTGCGGACACAAAGACGGGACAGTGAGACACCAAGGTGAGATTCAAGCAAGGCGGAGACATTAAATTTTTCCCCTGCTTGAAAAAGTGGGTCTCTTTTTCTGAGAAACCTGATCCTTATGGCATGACCTAGGACTGCCGGCCAATGAGGGGTTATCATCAGAGTCCCACAGTTTTCCCTGCTCAGGAAGTTGAATTTTTCCCCCTCAAAACCAGACCGGAAACATCTGTGATTTATTTCCAAAGAAGCCACAATCATGGAGCCTTGCTCACCAGAGTGCGTTCACACAAAATTTTCAGGTCTATTATAAGTATTGTTCAATAGTTTTTTAAAGGCCAAGTGAGTCAATGTGACTTTTTAGCAATTCGCAGTGAATATGTGAATCTGCAGCTTTAACATTTCATATTCAGAAATTGAGCAGCTGTTATTTCACAGGAATAATGGATGACTTCCTTCCCCCCCAACCCTATAAGGGGAGGACTCTGTTCTTCTAGAGTCCTGTTTGCTGTGCAAATTACTGGGACAAAAAGTGTAAAAAAACAGACAACTACAGAGGGGCAGCGCTTCAGAACAAACACTGATATACATACAGGTACATGTGAACGTATCAAGTAAAAGTTGGGTTTTTTTTTTTTTTTTTACTTCATCTGCGATGGCAGTTTACTTCTTACATGATTCCATTTAAACTCACAGGTGACAAATTTTTTGACATCAAATGCTGTATAGGTACATACAACAAACAACAGCAAAAAGTCAAAAAAGTCTGAGTGCCATGAAATGTCAATTTTTACTTGATGCGTTTACATATGTACAAGCGTATTTGATTTATCTGGTATACGGAGGAAGAACGGCAACATAATCTGAAAAGGTGGCCAAGGAGCTGACTCTCATTGAGCTGAAAGACCCCTATTTATAACAGTAAATCTTTACAACTCAAGTGACTGGTTTAGTCATCTTCGACTAAGTTAATTAGTCTGCGACGCATACTTGATTTTTTCCTTTGCGAATGATTCGTGTTAAATCGGTTCTCTGCTTCGTCCGACCTTACAGACCGTCTGTTGCAACAGGAAGTCACGTGACCAAACGGAACCCAGTGACTAACTCCTCTCTCGCAAAAAGAGGAAGCCCTCAGAGAACGCTTTACCTGTTTTGAGCTGGTGGCACAAGGCCACCCAAACGCGTGCCGACTTTTCTACTTTATTGCTAAACCACTGAATTAGTATTTCTCTTTTTACGAAGCCTCCTCAAAGAGCAGATGTTGTAACGATCTTGCAACGAGTCTGCAATTGACGCGACAGGCGGGGTGGAGGGAAAGCAGTCATTACTCTTGCTCGTGCTTAGTCGCTACGGCAACAGTTTCCTGCACTGTTCTTCTCAGTCTTTTCTTCCTTCTCCAATACTGGCATCAATAACAGGTAAAATTCTCAGTTTCGCTGCCAGGAAATAAACCCCTCCTGTGCACGAGTTAAAGAGAACAGGGCGAGAGGGAAAGCGTAAATAAGAAACAGGATACTGTGCCCCCCCTCCCCCCGCGCTACACCGGACTGGACCCCGCCCTTGCTTTTCAGACAACCTCCCCAGGGCATGAACAGGAAGTATCCGCAGGATTTCCCTCTCATCTCACATGAGCGCAGTAACCTGACACCGCCGCCCCGGCCGAGGTACTGAGAGAGCAAATCTCCCACAGAAACAACACAGGCCTTTCCTGCAGCCAGAGCCTGTGTTATATGTGCCGTTTTACTGTTCCAGTCACTGACGCACGGCCTCACTAAACCCGAACTCTGCGATTTACTGACACTGGGCCACAGTTTACTGACGTACTCTATTTTTGCCAGAGCTAACCACTCGAAACCTGTGCTCTGCAATTTACTGACACACACAGTGTATTGGAATCCACCATTTACTGAAATACTCAGTCTTTACTGGCGCTGGCCCCACTTCTGACTTGCATGCTGTTCCATTCACTGACACAAAATCTATATTCCAACCAGCCTTTCCAAACCTGTACTAGTCAATTCACTGACACACTTTGCAGCTTGAAGCTTCCACAGGTTTGCGTAACAGACCAGTCGAGTCGTGAAGCCACAGGTAATCTGACCGCGCTGGAGGTATGGTATGAGTTTTGAATATCCATGGTTAAGCAGAAACTACGCATCTATCCATATCAAATCCCATTATTCCTGAGACTGGGAGCAGAAATTACACGCTCTGGCCTGGACAGTTAGCAAATCACAACAGAAAGTAGAACTAGCATGAATGCGTCCCTACAGGAATGGCAGCTTGCCCATCACTGTTTTAACCCCTTTTCTCCTCAGTTTTCCAAAGAAGCTAAATGTCAAATTTTCCAAGCTGCAAACAAGTAAGTAGAGCATTTCTGGGTTTAAAGCAGTCGTAAGTATCCATATTTGACATCCCAGATAGTTATGTTTTCAAAATATTAGTTAGTTGCCTAACCTGTCAGTAACTACTGTAACATTATCCTCTAAATAAAAAAACTTTAAAAAAAAAAACTAATTTTTTAGACCCACTGAGGTAGGTCTCCCAAGGTAAATAGTGAAGGTGTCAATGCCAAAAATCATTTGCTCCGCCGCTCTTAAAAATCTGCCCTCTGCAATATTCTCAACATAAAATTGGATTTGATGTTAATGTGACAACTTAAAAAGATGCTTCAGTAAAAGGCTTCAAAATTTAACTGTTTTACCTTCTCAAAGGGCGCCTCTTCAAATCAGATCAAATCAAATTTATTTATAAAGCACATTTAAAACAACAGCAGTTGACCAAAGTGCTGTACAACGATCAACACTAAAGCAACACAGTAAGAATACAAACAGGTAAAAACAGACCAAAATGACAAAAGTCTCATACTGAGTTAAAAGCCAAAGAATAAAAATGTGTTTTAAGACGTGACTTAAAAACAGGCAGTGAGGCGGACAGTCTGACATGCAGGGGCACCTTGTTCCAAAGTTTAGGGGCTACGGCAGACAAAGCCAGGTCTCCCCTGTGCTTTAACCTAGATCTAGGCACAACTAAAACTGATTGGTCAGCGGACCTGAGTTCTCAATGGAACCTGTGCCACTAAAAGAGCAGACAGGTAAGTTGGAACTCAGCCATGTAATGATTTGTAGGTAAACATTAGAATTTTATTATTGCTGTACCTGGAACAGGGAGCCGTGTCCCTGCAGCCGGGCGGGACTGAGGGGGGCGACGGGGCTCAAGCTGCTCCAGAAGTGGATTCCGGAGAGCAGGGGGCTGGGGGTGAGCAGCAGCCCAGAGGGAGTCTGTGGGGGAGAGAGAGGGTCAGTGGTCAGTGTTACAGACGTCAGTTTCACCTAACGTCCGAAAGAGCTGAAGGATAATGTTTACTGGAGCCAGTCTGTTGTGTACGCTTTTCCAAGCAATAAAACACTTGATCTATGCCAGACCAGGCCTTCCGAAACCTGTACAAGACCATTTACTGACACACAGCCTCTCATTTACTGACACGCAGTCGACTGGAGTCAGTCTCTCTTGTGTATGCTGTTCCAGTCACTAATATGCAGCCTTTTAAAACTTGTAGTCTACCACTTACTGACATATCGCCCTTCAGAACCCAAAGTCTTCCATTTACTGACAGACACTCTACTGGGGCCGGGCTCGGTTGTGTACACTGTTCAAGTCACTGACAAGCAGTCTTTTGAAACCAGCTCCTTACAATTTACTGTCACTCACAGGTTGTACTGGATACCATCACTTCCTGAAAAATCAATCAACTGGAGCCAGACTCTACTATGTGCACTGTTCCAGTCAACCTCTTGAAACCTGTGGTTTACCATTTACTGACAGAAACTGAGAGTACCAGACTCCAAAAGACATGCTATCTTTTAAAACCAGCAGACTGCCGAGTACTGACACTAAGTGCCTACAGGAGCCGGACTCGGTTGTGTACACGAGCTCTCTAAACCAGTATTTTGCAGTTTACTGACAAACAGCTTGAACTACATGCTGTTGACAGTTAGCAGGCATTAGCTTCCATAGATTACTTAAGATGCCTTGAGTCCACAGTCAATGCTGTATATACAAATAAGGTAGTCGCATGTAAGAAGCTGAGTTATCTTCTAAAGATGTGAAAAGATGCTCATAGAGATAATCCCATTAAATAGCAGCTCAGTTTGTGAATACAGGTGGTAACATGGTGTCCGGTGTGAAAGCAGCTTTTTTGTTTTCAAATATTTACTACAGCTGCCAAATCAGTTCACCCAGATACATCGTGGCAGTGTACCGTGAAATGAAGTCACTGTCTATGACTCAATGTTTTCAGTGGCAGTGGAGCAGGAATACATGTCGTCTTTTTCTGTGACAAATGTACAGAGCATCCTCCACAGAAAATTAACCATTTTAAATGCAAAATATGCCAATTGATTGCAGTCATTTACATCTTCATCAGTGAAATTGCTGCAATAATCAGTTAAACTCCTCAGAAAAAAAAAAAAAAATCACAAACTAACCAAATGACAACAGTACTTCAGCATAATAATGTAACCAACTTAATTAGGCGAAAGATAATGGATTGTTGTTTGGTCACTATTACCCATTTAAAAATTTATTGGAACTATGCACCAACAGTTTTTCTCTGGTGCTTTTTAAGTGACAGTTAAGTCTTGTCCCGATACTTCGATTGTATTTTTTCTTTAGACCTTTGAGGTAACTGAAGGCAATCCATCCGAGTACTTCTGGAATTTATAAACTGAGAGGCTGGTGCTGTTGATAGATGTATGTATGTATATTTAAATATATACAGTACCTGTGACTGACAGCCACACAGCAAGGCAAATTTCCCCCTTGGGGACAATAAATAATATTCTATCTGGCCAAAATTACCTAAATCACAACCAACAATAATATTAAACAGAGGAACAAAGGCAAAAAGGATCAACAAATATAGCTAGGCTTTCATTGCTTTATCCTGTTTATAAACCTTAATTTGACAATGATGCATAATTAGCCACTGGTCTAATGTAGCATAACCTGTTTCTGTAATCATTCAACATTTCATCTATCCATTACCTCAAACTGAATTTTAAGAGGCATAAATTTCCTGCATTGTTTACATAGCTTGTGGTCGGTAATCTACTGTAGCATAATGAAACACATTACGCATATTAAGCTGAATATTTTGGCAGCTGTCCTGCGGTTTGCAGTGGTTTAATATCTGTATTAAAATCTCTTTGAAATACAACCGTAGACTGGAATTTGATGGCGACTGTACTTCTGACTCGGAGATAACGGTTACTCTGAGGACAGTGAGGGTAACTACTGGTCAGTGCAGCGCTGCAGGCACACAGTTAAGTCATATGATATCCGTTCTGTCATGACACAGCTGTGTAACGTTTAAATTTATGTTACTACAGCACACGAGACATTGGAGAGAAGCATCGATAGTTAACAGTCGTCCTCTCAAACGCCAATAGTGCCTCTTTTCCGTGTCGGTGATCAAGAGTATGGTTTCTATCCATAATTCAGTGAATTTAGTGGTGTTGTTTCCCTCAAGGAAAATAAAATAGATCAGTTTTGGAGTACTGGTTATGCTCTCTGAAATAGGAGTACAATAGCCTAGATAGAAAGGGGTTGGCCCAAATTTCGCTCGGAATCACTTGCCATCTTGGAGGGGTCCACCTCTGTCCCTCAGCATATAATCTATGTTAATGTAACTTCATGACGTAATTACTGGACCCCATGGTAACTATATGGTTTTTTTAACCTTTACTTAACCAGGTAAATTCCACCAAAGAACATTGTCTTTTTCAAGGACATCCCAGGAGAAATGCCTGATAGAACAGTTGCAAGTGAGGAGGGACAGAGGGAGACAGGGATAAACTCCTAGGGGTCAAGGGCCTTACTCAAGGGCCCAATGGTGGAGTTTCTCCAACTTCATCTCTCCAGATGACGTCAGAGTCCCAAGCTTGACTGGGGGCTTTAACCAGCAACTCTTTGGTAACCTGTCAAGCAACTTACAACCAGACTACTCTGCAAACCCCTATCTGAGGATTAAAATGTAAAGGTACAATGATGCACCTTATTTTCTGAGAGTGCATGGTGTTGGATTCTCTCACTTCTAATCTCTAAAGGGACAACAGCAGGTTTCAGCACAGAGGGCATTCTAGGAGGGTCACGGCACAGTGAACTTGGTGACAATCTAGCTACTGGTAGCCAGGAAAACCCACCATCAGGTTGAACAGGAACACATGACATCAATTACTCTCTCCATTTCTTTCTCTGCCTTTTTTCCTTCTCTCTCTCTCTCTCTCTCTCTCTCTCTCTCTCCCAGTGGTCTCATGTAGCACTAATGAAGTGTGCTTTTGTTTCTCCGGGTCCACGTCTCCCGTTCTGAATTATTAAAGAACATATGGCATTGCTTATGGATTCTTCTCCTAACACCCCCGTCTTAAGAGAGATTTGAGCGCCGCAAATTTTGCTTTTGAACTCAAGATGGGATTCAAGCAAGACGCTGCCGCAGATGGATCAACTCATCCCGTAATCTCTACTAAATCATGTATACTAAAGTCTGCCTTTACACAATAATATATTGCCACATCTGATACTATAACACTGCAGTTACCGACAGAACAACTCACTTCTGTGTTTTTTGTTGTTTTTTTTTTTTTATTACCAGGGAAATCAATGTGATGACTGACTTGGGTTTTTTATTGTTGGTTTATCTCTGTGGTGGGTAAGAGGAACTAATACAATGATGCTCAGAGGAAAGCTGGCTATATTTTGGAAAATCCATAGTGAACTTCACAGTTCGCTGAGGACAAAGAACTAGAAAGAACTTTCTACAGGCCTCAGTCAGCACTTATAGCAACCAGTGTTTCAGGGGTTTTGATAAAATATTCACCATTCAGTGATAGAATTATTGAAGCATCGTGATCGTGTAACTATTTCTTCAGTGCCTCTGAAAGGTACACTTATCTCCAGTTTTTGAAAGTGTGGCAAACTCACATGATGTCAGATTAAAGGAACATACCTTTATATTTGGTCTTGAATTATTGTGAATCTCAGTGTGTAATGCTGAGTCTGGAATTTGTTCTTTTAGGACGCAGCTTTGAATATGAAGTAATTCCTAACTATACGAAAACTAAGGATGGAAAATATGACTTCCCAATTCTACATTTTTTTGAACATTTACAGTCATGTCTGTGATATCTGAGTTATACCATTCCCATGTCATAAAACTATGCTTGTGGGAGCATGAAATCATTTGTCTGGAGACACTCCAGCACTTGGGGAGTGAGTTTCACGCAGAGAGGCAAAAACCAACCCAAATTTCCTCCAAATTATGAAGGATTCCTGAGATTTTCAACTCCATAAACAAAGCAACGAATAAGCAAATAAGAACAGGTGAGAAATATCACCAGGTTTTGGCAGCACATAAAATCTTCTCCCTGCCCCCCATTTGGAATGGTGTTTAAATCTGCAAGCTATTTTTAGTTCCTTCCTGTAATCATGTTAATGTTAAACACATTTACTACCTGCCTCATCCGCAGTGACATCAGCCCTATTTCCAACCAATCAGCATCATTCAGAATCTTTGGGGAGTGAGTGTGCTGTTCTAGCCATTGCAAAGACATGCTCTTATCTGATGTAGAGTCAGATAGGAAACTTAGTAAACATTGTCAAAAACTGACTGTACGCACACTTCAAAAGTGCAGGGAACAAATTTCTTCCTGATACTTTTGGCTCAGATGCATTTATCAAACTTAGCACAAATCCACTCCAGTCCAAATATTTCAGGGCAGACCTGTTAAGTAAAGTCCGCGGGAATTTTTCCTATTTTGGAGTGTTGTGCGACCAGAGCTCCAGCCAAAAGACCAACCATAGTGACTGTAACTGACTGGCAAATCTTCAATTGGGGCCTCAAGACCACAGTAATGCAGCTTTGGCCAGTTGCCATTCTTGTGAAGTACACACAACAGTGAAGTTAGTTAAATGTTTACAGTAGTCAAAAGACATTTTATATGACAGGTGAGAGGAGAGAATTGACATAAGAAACAGGTCACACAGAAAACATCCATGTCAGAAAGGCCTATCAGACTCACTTACTCATTGAGAGCAGCAGGAAGGAGCTCCCCTGTGCATTTAGACTGAGAGGTGTGGAGCTCACCTGTCCATTTAAACTGGCAGGGGTGGGGCTCACCTGTGCATTTAGAATGTCAGGTGTGGAGCTCATCTGTGCACTTAGACAGAGGTGTGAAGCTCACCTTTGCATTTAAACAGAGAGGTATGGCACTCACCTGTGCATTTAAACAGAGCGGTGTGGAGCTCACCTGTGAGTTTAGACTGAGAGGTGTGGAGCTCACCTGTGGATTTAGACTGAGAGGTGTGGAGCTCACCAGTGCATTTGGACTGAGAGGTGTGGAGCTCACCTGTGCATTTAGACTGAAAGAGGTGGAGCTCACCTGTGCATTTAGACTGAAAGGTGTGGAGCTCACCTGTGCATTTAGACTGAAAGGAGTGGAGCTCACCTGTGCATTTAGACAGAGATGTGGAGCTCACCTATGCATTTAAACAGACAAGTGTGGCGCTCACTTGAGCACTTAAACTGAGAGGTGTGGAGCTCACCTGTGCATTTAGACTGAGAGGTGAAGAGCTCACCAGTGCGGTTAGACTGAGAGGTGTGGAGCTCACCTGTGCATTTAGACTGAGATGTGTGGAGCTCACCTGTGCGTTTAGACTGAGAGGTGTGGAGCTCACCAGTGCATTTAGACTGAGAGGTGTGGAGCTCACCTGTGCATTTAGACTGAGAGGTGTAGAGCTCACCTGTGCATTTAGACAGAGATATGGAGCTCACCTGTGCGTTTAAACTGAGAGGTGTGGAGCTCACCTGTGCATTTAGACAGAGGAGTGGAGCTCACCTTTGCATTTAAACAGAGAGGTGTGGAGCTCACCTGTGCATTTAGACAGAGGAGTGGAGCTCACCTTTGCATTTAAACAGAGAGGTGTGGAGCTCACCTGTGCATTTAAACAGAGAGGTGTGAAGCTCACCTGTGCGTTTAGATTGAGAGGTGTGGAGCTCACCTGTGCATTTAGACTGAGAGGTGTGGAGCTTGCTTGTGCATTTAGACTGAGAGGTGTGGAGCTCACCTGTGCATTTAGACTGAGAGGTGTGGAGCTCACTTGTGCATTTAGACTGAGAGGTGTGGAGCTCACTTGTGCATTTAGAGTGAGAGGTGCGGAGCTCACTTGTGCATTTAGACTGAGAGGTGTGGAGCTCACCTGCGCGTTAAGATTGAGAGGTGTGGAGCTCACCTGTGCATTTAGACTGAGAGGTGTGGACCTTACCTGTGCATTTAGACTGAGAGGTGTGGAGCTCACTTGTGCATTTAGACTGAGAGGTGTGGAGCTCACTTGTGCATTTAGACTGAGAGGTGTGAAGCTCACCTGTGCGTTTAGACTGAGAGGTGTGGAGCTCACTTGTGCATTCAGACTGAGAGGTGTGGAGCTCACCTGTGCATTTAGACTGAGAGGTGTGGAGCTTACCTGTGCATTTAGACTGAGCGGTGTGGAGCTCACTTGTGCATTTAGACTGAGAGGTGTAGAGCTTACATGTGCATTTAGACTGAAAGGAGTGGAGCTCACCTGTGCATTAGACTGAAGTGTGAAGCTCACCTGTGCATTTAGACTGAGAGGTGTGGAGCTCACTTGTGCATTCAGACTGAGAGGTGTGGAGCTCACCTGTGCATTTAGACTGAGGTGTGATGCTCACCTGTGCATTCAGACTGAGAGGTGTGGAGCTCACCTGTGCATTTAGACTGAGGTGTGACGCTCACCTGTGCATTTAGACTGAGAGGAGTGGAGCTCACTTGTGCATTCAGACTGAGAGGTGTGGAGCTCACCTGTGCATTTAGACTGAGAGGTGTGGAGCTCACTTGTGCATTCAGACTGAGAGGTGTGGAGCTCACCTGTGCATTTAGACTGAGAGGTGTGGAGCTCACTTGTGCATTCAGACTGAGAGGTGTGGAGCTCACCTGTGCATTTAGACTGAGAGGTGTGGAGCTCACTTGTGCATTCAGACTGAGAGGTGTGGAGCTCACCTGTGCATTTAGACTGAGGTGTGATGCTCACCTGTGCATTTAGACTGAGAGGAGTGGAGCTCACCTGTACATTAGACTGACAGGTGTGGAGCTCACCTGAAACCACACTGTGCACTAAAAATACCCAGCCAGTAAGAGGCAGCGGTGAGGCTCACCTGTGCAGTGAAGAAGGCCGGGGTCAGGGACCCCGAGGGCAGTGCTGGGCTGTTGAGTGCGATGGAGCCGATGTCGCTAGCCGACAGCAGCAGGGAAGGGGCGGAGATCTCCAGGCCCTTTGGCTTTCTGGTTTTGGCTGGCGGACCCCCGCTGCCGCCGCCCCTCTTCTCAGGGGGGTTGGAGGCGCGGTCGCCCCTGTGTCCCGCAGACAGGTTCAGAGGCTGGGCACAAAGCTCGGAGTCATCCAGCTCCGCCCCCTCTTCCTGCTCCTCTTCCTCTTCCAGGCTCCGCCCACGACCCGCCACGAAGGGCGAGCTGCCGGAGGGGGAGGGGGAGGGGGAACGCGAGGCGGACTGGCGGCGACGCTGGCAGGGAGAAGGGGGTGACTGCTTTGAGGTAAAGAAGACGTCCCCCCCTGAGGAAGAGGAAGGCGGAGGAGATGAGGGCAGGGACACCACCGGCAGCGAGCCGCCCTTCTCCGATCGGTTGGCCACGAAGCGGATGACGGTCCGCGCCTCATCCTCGCGGTCCGTACGCTGCTGCTGCTCCACCTTAATGGCGCGTAGCAGCTGCTGCTGGTTGCGCAGGGACCCGACGGTGAAGGAGGAGTACAGGCCCGAGCGGATGTAGTCGTTGCGGCAGGCCGCGTTGCGTAGGGCCGACAGCGGCAGTTTGGACGACTCCTCTTCCTCGCCTTCCGGAGACTCCGCCTCCTGGAGCAAAGCCCCGCCCCCATCACGCCCCATCTCCACGGCCTGGGGGTCCATCTTCAGGATGTCGGGGAACGACACGAACTTGTACACGAACTTCTGACCAATCACCTTCTTGATGATGTTCTGGAATGGAGAAAGCGGGAAGAGCACACGTATTAATGCACTGAAGAAGTGGTGTCCAATCGTGTACCATGGATGGCTGAGACTATGCAGGTTTTAATTCCAACCAGTCGCTACACCAGCCAGTTTCACTGATTAGCGCACACTCAACCAGAGGGGCCAGACTCGTCAGTGAAATCACCTGGTGTAGCCAGTGGTTGGAAGGAAAAACCTGCATACAATTCATACTCTTGGCCCACCATGGCTCATGTCTGGGCATCACTGCTTTAAAGCACTTTATCAATCAGGGTTGCTCTGGTGATGCTTTTTAACCCAACAAAGACTCTACAGGTTGAAGTCTATTCCTCATGCTCACTTATAGTACTTGGACTTGATGAATTTGTTTCCAAAACGCAATAAGTGCCAAAATTACAAAAATTGTGATATGTAGAGCAATAGCCCTGTGCTTCTTACACATGGTGCAAAAGTCCATTTTCAAAAATTCATACTATAAGATGTATTTTTTTCATGGTCAAAGTTTGTGTTTTTCCATAAAATGCAATAGGCGCCAACATAAACAAAGCTGATTTACTCAAAATTAGTCAAATGGATATATTGCGTTTTGGAAACGAACTCTTCAATTCTACTTTGCTCTAGTCGTTCAGCACTTTCGCACCTGCTGATATAGTCGATGATGAACACTGTTCTGGATAAAAAAATCTGCTAAATACCTTTATTATAATGTAATTTAATAAAACCAAATGGGATTACCTTAAATGAATTCAAATTATTCTCAAATGAAATAGAGATATTAATAATGCAGATTGGCTTAAAAAAAAGATAGCCAATTACGTTTGGCTGACTTCATGAGTCTGACATTTCCCCTTCATTTACAGCATCTGTGTCGCCTCTCTTACATTATCACATACGCTGTAAGACGACAATATTTCCATCGGCTGGTAAGTAAGGGATAATTCCGGACAAGGCGTCCATTACCAGGAAATAACAGAATATGGAGACCAGAACTGCGCTGGACTGTTTCCTCCGCGGACTCCGTTAATTCCTGATAACGGACACCTCCAAGGGGCGTTATCCCGCTTATACCATGATCGCTTACTAAAGAAAAAAATTAATTGAGGACTTGCGTGCAAGAAGTACCTAAGTCACTAAATAACACTTTTGTGATTTTGGGGGTCAAAGTTTTCAAAACATGCTGCAGATATACATATATATATTTACAGTATATGTATATGTATATATATATATAAAATGTGCTGTTGTAACACTGTATAATTATACTATATCTACACACAATATATATATATATATATATATATATATATATATATATATACACACACACATACATACATACATATATATATATATATATATATATATAAAATCACAAACGTGTTATTTAGTGACTTAGGTACTCTTGGCACACAGGTCTTCAATTTATACTCAATTTATATCTTAATTTCTGCAATCAAAATCTTAAGTTTTTCTCAAGCCATAAGTCTGCTTCCCTGGTAATGCATGACTTCAGAACACAGAGCTGACAGTTCCACTCAAACTCCTCAGCAGGTGTCCACTTAGCAGGAGTTAATAAACACCCTGCAGCCTATCAGAAACAAGTATTCAACCAGACCGCAGTATAAAACAAATTTAACATAAGCTAATAATGGCCAATAATGATAATGAGCCCCAATAGTATCGTACATCCTTTTTCACAAACAAATAATGGCCTCTTACCCACATGCCGATACCCAAAGCCCAAAGAAACTGGCATTAAAATGTGCAGCAATTGCATTTTTGTTTGACTCTGTATTTCAGATAACATCATTGTACATAGGTAATGACTAAACGCTTGTTCACGAAAAGGGCATAACCGCAATATCTTAGAGATTGGAGGAAGAAAAGCAGAAGTTGGGGGCGGTTGGAGGGGGTTAAACGGCTGATGGTCCTGCAAGTCTGCAGAGAAGAGGAACAACTTCACTCCGTAATGAAGACATGAGCTGACTTGGGTTCAGACGAGCCAAAAATGAGGATGAGTGGGAGTGTGCCAACGTCAATTGACTGTCGATTGCTAAAGCCGGACACGTCATGAAAACGCCTCCATGTCACAGAAAGGCTCGTGCCAATTTGCACGTGCCAACCATACATCGTTTTATTACTTGTAACATGAGACAAATTACCCTTTTCTGATTAAAAGTATTAGTCTACCCCTTTAACTCTGAAGTTTTCACTAAAGTTTTCTCTTAACAAGGGAAAACCATTTTTTTCATGTTCAAGGGCAGGGTTACATACACATTCTGTATCTGCAGATTGCAGCCCTTCACTGAAGCTACATCACACTTATATTGAGAGAAATATTCAAACCCAGGATGCCGTGTTTTTAAGGCCACAGCATTGTCAAATGGAAAATATTTAGATCCATCACTTCATTTTATGCACATTTCCCTGTAATTCACCTGAACATATTTGGGATCGCTGGAAATTTTGGGATCTCCGCTACAATTTAGAATAGGCCTGAACTTTTTCAGATCTGAATATAAGCAGCTGCGTCTCACAGACTCACGTATGGGTCCGTCCGGTTTTATAGGGTTAAAGGTGTTTATATCTAGTGAGGCTGAAGATACAGTTTGTGACAAAACAGATTAAAAAGGATTTTATTACCTAAATAGAGGATATCATCAAAAATCCCCTCAGAACCACACGCCTACCTTGTCATAGTAGTAGCGCAGGGCTCGGCTGAGCTTGTCGTAGTTCATGTTGGTCTTGTTTTTGCGTAGGCCCCAAAGCTTGGCCACCTCTTCAGACTTGAGCAACTTGAACTCTCCATCGTTTGAGGTCCAACAGATCAAGTGCTTGTGGCTCTGGTCCAACAGTAACTGCAGCAGGAACTGCCACAGTGTGATGGCACTCTCCATACCTACATCCACACAAGTCAACACAGCATGCAGGCTGTCAGCAGTCAATACAACAAGTCATATAAAATGCTGGAATCTATCAAAAGAGACAAATTTTATCTAGGCAGTCAGTCGCCAGCTAGTCCACGTGTATCCCCGGACCCCCTTAAAGCCATCGCTCCCAAAATCAACAGGCTTTGTGACTTTACCAGACGCAAGGCCCACACCTAATATGAAACGAATCGGCTGAAATTTGTGGCCTGTGAAGCGCTCACAAGCAAACCTCTACGGATGCAGCAGACACGATGAGACAGTCCGAATCGCCGATCCACAGTAATCCTGAAGCGTCGTCCGGGGATACAATTATTCACCATACTTGAGAGACAGCAAACAGGGTTCTTGTTGTGTTTTTTTTTTTTTAAGGGAAAGGTCATGCCTGATCAACCTTTTTGAATTTGATGGGTGGGTCATTCAGGCTTTTGACATTACATATTTAGACCTATTTACATATTCATGATATTACAAATTTAGTATTTTCAAAAAGCACTCGAGTCACAAAGCCTTAGCCTCCAAGCATCTGTTGTCATCAGCTGACAATTTTATGTTGTTACAATTACTCAGGTGACGGATATTAGCGCTAGCTTGCCACGATCAGAAATGAGGTGGTAACAGGAATCTATTCATTAGTGTCTTAGCGAGATCACCCACATTTTCAATAAAACGCTGCGAGTCCATTGTGAGACCAATCTCTCTGCAACAACAGACAAATAGCCAGAGCAATGCTGCAGATGCCTGTCACCATGCTGTGATGTCATTGCCATTATCATTACCAGTTGATTGGATTGGAGGACACAACAGAAAAAATGACTGCATTAGCATTCCCAATATCCAGGATAATTCTACATCCCACAAGGCTACCCAATTCACGGCAAATGAGGTTTCCACAGGATCAATCAAATCAAAGCAGGCACTGGCAAAAAGCCTCAGCAGACGGATGACCTGCAGATGTTTATTACACTAAACCATCTTTACTTGTACTACTGTAGTACACACTAGTGTTTTCAATTATAGCCGGACTGAATACACTGGAGCAGAGAGAGCTCTGCTAATATTGATGTCTGACATTAATAATTAATGTAATGTGATACAGTAACACGTGAGCCCGAGACTGAGAGTGACCGCGGAGCGAGTTGGGAGCAAGGATCACCCGTTATCAAGACACACCTAGAGACGTCTCTCTATTTTGCTTTTATTTGTGTAAGGCAAAGGAAATGTAAAAGTAACAAACTGAATTCATCTCCACCACGGGAAAATACACTTTACTGGTCCTGAGACCGATTCGGTAGATGCTACTCTCATTAAATTCCTTCACACACTGACAGACCAGCCAAATAACAGACCGTCCTCATGGTCAATCACGTGGTTAACCCATGAAAGGAGGATTCAATGGGTTTCAATATAGCCTTGCCACTCAGCTAACGAAGATCATGCGTGACTGAGCCCTTTATCAGTACTTATCACCTCGCAGGATGTGCGTCAGGTGACTTGCTCAAGCAAAGGCCGTCATGATTTTTGTTTTGAGAAGTAACTTATGTAGTTGTAGGACATCCATGGCAGTCACTTTATCCCTGAGATTGTGGGAGTATTTGCCACAATTACTTCTTTTGAAGTCTTTGGCTTAACCAAGAATAAGACTGCGCCCTTGGCTACGGTATCGAAAGCAACCAAGCTTCACTCCCTATTCCCAAAGAGTAAACCAGGTATTCCGTTTGAAAAACTCAATGACAAAGGTTTCCGTTCATCCTTTACCAGCTGTATGATTCAATAAGAACTTCATATATTTAGCATAGCAAATTCATAACACTTGAATTTTATCTGCCAGGCAGCATTACAACAAAATTATTGTTGAAAATGAAAATCAGATTCTTTCAAAGTCCGTTACTCTAACAGCAAAAGCTTTTGTAAGATTACACATTTTAGTGCTTATTTACACAATATGGACACATATACGGAACCAAAAAAGTTTGGACACACCCAAAAACACATTTAAAAGAACTAGCTTCTATTTTCCAAAATATACTGAACAACAAAAGAAACACAAGTTAATTAAAGGCAGACTGGAAAATACGTTTGCCTGTAATTATTTTAGAAAATCAAATTTATTACTAGCGCGTGCAAATTTACGCTCATTTCATAAAATTTTTTTTTATTTTGCAGTCACTTTGACTGAGTAACCATAAGAGTACATTAACTAACTAGCTAACGTGCGTTTCTTTTGTTGCTCAGTATAAATTTATTAAAACCATTACCAAAATTAATAGCTGAAAATACTAAATTTTTTCCAGTAACAGCAGAAATTTGGTCTGGACTCCAGACAGCACAGCTGTAGAAGTTCCCTTGGGCCTCTGAGCCACACTTCAGGTTTGCTTCTTCATAACCTGCTTGTCCAATAAGTCCCAGACCAGCTTGATTTTAATTTGCTTGCTGGATAATGGGAAGAGTTTGTTCATCGGCTTATTTTGCCACATATGGCTACTTTAAGAATTCCAAAACTTTAGACACTATCCTGCAAAGCCTATTTCTCTTTTTAGCTTCTATTGTGCCATCTATTAGTTAAACCACTTATATTTCATTAAAAACTGAGCACTAACACAAGGGAGTCACCTTTGGTCGTGTAAACACATCATCATTACTTCTGTCCCACCCCACCGCTGACTTAGTCCGCCCTAATTATCCTAAAAATGTAGGGTGTTATATGATAATACGCAACTGAACTGTGCAATAGGCTTATCACTCAAGGATGCTGAAAACCTAACATAAAAGTGAATGTCCGCATTGAACAAATGAATGTCCGCATTGTACATTAGACACACACAGCTAGAGCCGGAGAAATCGAGCAGCAAACAGACTGCTCTGTTTTTACAGAGCATTTCCTGTGGGCCGAGAGAATGTTTGACCAGACGGGCCAGACTGCGGTACTCTAATGAAAAAAGAATAATGACCTCCGTTTTGCAGTTTCTGCGAGGACCAGCCATTGCCGCACGAGCAGAGCAAAGCTACCGTGGCACAGCAAAACACTGAAATGCGCACGTGCACTCACGTTTCTGGCAACCGTCCCAACTGCGGAGATAAGATTGCAGCGAAAGCACCCTTTGAGAATGAGGGCAGTTCCTTAAGTGAGTGGTCTTTAAAAATCATCGTCAAAATAAGCGGTTTTTTTTTTTTTTTTTAATAAAGCAGACACCGCAGTAGGTGGAACTCTTAACCTTCAGTCACTATCATTACTGTTTACCTTTTAGATTAGGTGGCTGAAGTTCCCGATAGTTTAAAATTAAAAAGTACACTAAGGATTTTTGGTTACACCCATGTAAACACCTTGCCACACCGTCACACCTCGTGCAGCCACTGCCCTCTCTTTCTACAGCCTTTTGTTTGGCTTCCCGAGAACTTCCTGTGTCCACTGCTCTTTCTCCGAGCACCAAGTAGTTTATTTAACACGCATGAGCCAACATTTACACAACACAAATTAAATAGAGAAAACTTAAGCGCATCGATCACTGCAGACTCGGTGTTGTGATCGCCCTCAAGGAAGTAGGATACCTTCACTCCTTAATATTCATCCAGGATATAACCCTGGACCTCAGTTTGCTTTGCAGTAATTCATGTATGAGGCTATTAATTCAAAAAAAAAAAAAAAGATTAAAACATTAATTCTGTACAGAACAATATCTGGTTATAAAAGTTATGTCACTTTCTGAAATGATGGACTGTTTAGGAGGCTTCAGAAGTCATTAGTGGGCTTTGGTTCAGCTTCTCCTGAAGTGCATCATATCGTAGCCATGAAACACATTTTTGACTCAAAATGTCCTGAGACAGGAAGTCCCCCCCCCCCCCAGGGTGGATGGGCCGGCTCCGAACTAGGGACGGTGCCCCTGGTGAGGAACTGTTCTACCCAGGGTGGGACCGCGTTTCCGCAGGAAACGGTCCCCTTCCTGAGGGGGGTCCAAAAGCGTCGGTTCCAGCGAGGATGGCGGTATAGGTGCTTTTACAGGTTAGCGGTCAAGGTTGGGCCGCCTGCCAAACAAACCAGCCCCCCCCCCCCCGGCTCTCCTCACCCATCCTAACCCGAACAGCGCACAGCAAAGAAAATGAAGGGGAAGGATGACTCCACCCAGAAATATGCTGCGGTCCGACAAACCCCCGGCTTTACAGGAAGCGCGCCGGGCCAAGGCTGGAGGCAGGTGCCAACGACAGCCGCTACAAATACCGCGATCACTCTGGAGCCGTCCAACATTATTGTAACATGTTTACCTACCAGAGCTAAACATCCAAGCGCCTTATTTATTTATTGACTCATAGGACTGTATATTTACACTCTTGCATGTTTATTAAAGCAATTGAGGGTTTAAGTACAGGGCTGTTCCTGGGCGGAGACACAAATTGACCATTAGACTAACAGGCTACTCTGTCTCGCACTGACATTGCAAATACTGCATCATGTCCACCCTCGACACAGAGCACTAGTTACATGGAGCTGCAGAGGAAATGAGTGGAGTTAGATCAGGGCATCGAAAATGGCTCTTTCATTAAGGTCTGTCAGTGTCCAGCTCTATTGAGTCAATGCTTTCCACACTTAACAAAAATACGCCCATGTAAAATTTACAGCGCACTCAGTGGCAGAGCTATAGTAATGGCACAAAGATGTGTCAAAGACTAATATACACTAACTATACTAGAAGAACCCCAATTGAATCACTGCAAAACCACTGGTAGGCATTAAGAAGAGAATGACTGGGTTAGACTCAGCTAAAAATGATAGTTCCCCAAAACAAAAACAAAAAAAACTCTTGAACAGATGAAATGAGAACCTGTAATTAAGTGACAGTACAAGAATTATGTTGAGAACTCTCCCTTATCTTTCAAACATGGAGGTTATGGTACCGGAGGTTTTAGCAGTACCAGGATTAATTCAGAAGAGTACAGACATGTCCAACCCGCTCAGAAGCCTCAGAACTCACTAGCTGATGATGAGCACACAATGACTCAAACACACCATGCATGCACAGATGAGGTCAAAGTTCACATACACCTTGGCCAATACATTTAGGGCGTTTTCACACCAGGATAGTCTGGGGGACTCGGTTCGATTGGGCGGGGAATGCCCAAAAATTTCACACCTTCATTTAGTTTGGTTCACGTTCTCACTGCACTTCTGAAAGCGGATAAAACCTCCTGGACAACGTCATGCAGTTACAACAGCGGCTCGTTTGGGGCGGTATTGTCCGAAACGAGGACTGACCAGGAGAAAAAAAAAAGCACGAGGAAGAAGAAAACCCTGCTCATCGACTGGCCAGGACCTCTCTTTGGCTGGATAGTCCGTTTGCATTTCCCACTGTAAGCAACCTGCACCAGGGTTCACTTGTAAGCGAACGGAGACCCACGTTTTCAGGCGGACCAGAGTGTGTTTGTTTGGTCCGCACCAGTGTTCGGATGAGCTTTCACACCTGCCCGAACGAGGCGGACTATCCGAGGAAACGAACTCTGGTCCGTTTAGAGCGGACCAAACAGCTCTGGCGTGAAAGCGCCCTTAAACTTAGTTTTTCACAATTCCTGATATTTAATCCAGGTAATCATACCCTATCTTCGGTCAGTAAGGATCACTACTTTAAGAATAGTGGAGAGAGTGATGGATTTTGGCTTTTATTCCTTACATCACATTCCCAGTGGTTCAAAAGTTTACCAACACTTAGTATTTGGGAGCATTGCCTTGTCATTGTTTAACCTGTTAACTGTCACTGGGCCCTGATTAGGGCCCTACAGAATTTTCAAACAAATTTTGAATCCTTCATTTGAGCATTTGAAATGTGGTATACCAATCCGGGCCAAATGTGTAAAAATGCAGGTGACAGTTAAGAGGTTAACTTAACTGGGTCAAACATTTTGGCCAGCCTTTTACAAACTTCTCACAAAAAGTTGCTGGAATTTTGACTCATTCCTCCTGACCAAACTGGTGTAACTGAGTCAGGTCTGTAGGCGCCCTAGCTAACACATGCTTTTTCAGCTCTGTCCAAGTTTGCTTGGGGACATTCTCCATTTGGAAGGCCCATTTGCGACCAAGCTTGAACCTCCTGGTTGATGTCCTGAGATGTTGCTTCAATGTATCCGCATAATTATCCTTCCTTGTGATGCCATCTATTTTGTGAAGTACACCAGTCCCTCCTGCAGCAAAGCACCCACACAATATGATGCTGCCACCCCCGTGTGCCACAATTAGGATGGTGTTCTTCGGCTTGCAAGCCTCCCCCTTTTTCCTCAAAACATAACGATGGCCATTATGGGCATACAGTTCAATTTTTTTGTTTCATCCATTGTCCAAAAATTAAGATCTTCGTCCCCATTTGCAGTTGCTCGCCACAGTTTGGCTTTTTTATGGCAGTTTTGGAGCAGTGGCTTCTTCCTTGCTGAGTGGCCTTTCAGATTATGTTGATACAGGACTTGTTTTGATATGTGTACACAGATAGTTTTGCACCAGTTTCCTCCAGCATCTTGGCAAGGTCCTTTGCTGTTGTTCTGAGACTGATTTGCACTTTTTGCTCCAAAGACATTAATCTGTAGGAGACAGAATGCGTCTCCTTCCTGAGCAGCATGATGGCTGTGTGGTCCCATGTTCTTATAGCTGCACACTATTATCTGTACAAATGAACAGGGTACCATTCCACGTTTGTAATTGTTCTGAAGGTTGAACTAGACTTGTGGAGGTCCACAGTTCTCGTTCTCTGGTCTTGGCTGATTTTTTTTATTTTTTTTTTCCTGTGATGTCAAACAAAGATGCAGATTTTGATGGTAGACCTTAAAATACTTCCCTTATGGTACTGTCCCACTGCCCTGTTTAATGATTCCGTCTGAAAAACGAAGTCGTACGTTTACTGGACTTTTTTATTCGTTTTTCAGCTGGTTTACAAACGGGTCAATGACATGACATGCAGATTTTTGTGTCCGAGCGCACTACTTTGGTTTAAAATAATTTTACATGATTCATAATAAGCATCATTTTATTCTATAAAACCTGTTTAATTTGAACATTTTTCCAGTTAATCATAAAAATGATGTATATTTTATGTTTTGCCATCTCAAACCCTCAAAATGTCAGGTGGCGCAACCGTCCGAGCAAGTTAACACGATGTGAAATGTATTAAATATGTCATTTAAAATATGAATAAATATAATATTAATATGGGGGCATAATTTTATATTGAAAACCTTTCAAATAAACAAAGTTTAATAGTTCAATTGTTCTTAAATTGTTTGGAATATTAAAAACAAATTTGTCCGGAAATCTGCATATCTGAAATGTCAGGACGGCGCAGCCGCATTCATAAAACTTTTATTTTAAATTGAAGAGAGAGATGAGTAAGCAGGATATTGCATCATCAAAAGGAACCCAAGTGACCTTTACTGATGAGTGAAAGGTATGTAGATCTCTCTCAGATATTGATAAAAAATAGCTACTTTTTCTTCATAGTTAGACTTGTTCAGTTTACATGTCAGATGGTACAACCAATATAAAACTAAGAAAAAAATGTTTTATTCTAAAACTCTTTATAGTATTGTAAAAATGAATGAATGAACTAGCTAGCAAAGTCAAAAGGTTATATAGGTGTCCAAGTAGATGCCTGAATAATTGGGAATTAGTAGCAAATGTCAGGCGGCGCAACCAGTAAGTCAGGTGGCGCAACCAGGTAAAATACTAATTTAAACCAAGAAATGGGAGATTGACGTGAACAAATGCTTGGAAATTGTGATATAAATAATCATTCTATACAACAATATACTTTTTAAATTTGTAAAGTATTTATTCACATTTTAAATATAAAGTTGGATGTTGGAAAACCAAAATACCCACCCCCTACAATAAAGAATCCATAAGTTACTTTTAATACCCAGCTCAACTACAAAATAGTAATGTTTTAGGCAGAGTAGACACTCTCAGGTATACTTAAAAAAAAAAAAAAATCACTTAGAAAAAAAAAGAGGGAAGTGATCAAGAAACTTTTGGTTGCACCACCTGACATTTTTTGGCTGGTGGAATTGCAAATACCGTCTAAAACTGTACTAAAACCCTGTAAATGTGCAACCATTTATACTTGTTTAGACACACTCTTCCAACTTCAAATAAATGTATTCTGTACATTTTTAAAGATTTATAAAAAAAACCATTTTTAAAAGGCTTATTTGCCATTGACCCAGACGTATCTAGACGTTGACAGACGGCACTAGCCGTTCCAAACTTTGGACATGTTCAAATTTTCCGACGGCCAGCTTTGGATAGCAATTGGCGGTTTTCATATGTTACTCTGGTGTTTTTTTGACGTTTTCACCGTTACTCGGGCGGAATCTTACCGGTTTTTAGACTTTTATGGCTGTTGGGCAGGCGGACAGTTAAAACCCACAAAACCGCCAAAAAAAAGAAAAAGCAAAAAACCCACCAAAAAAATAAATTTTATCCAGAATGTAAATAATTATTATTTTTAATGCAAACTATTTAATTTGTTCTTTATTTCTCTTTTCGTTCAATTTATGAATTTTTTTTTTAATTTGTTACAAAAAAGAAAAGCAAACCAAAGAAAAACTTGAAATGAAAACAATTAATTTCATTTCAAGTTTTTCTTTGGCTTGTTTTTCCTTTTTGGGGCATTTGCAAAACAAATTGCGGGGGATTTGACAAACTTTGTTTTTATCCCATAACTATATGCAATTTATTTACATTTATTTACACACAATCCAATTCGTTCGTTACTCATACTTAAGCAGACGTTACTCAGTCGTTCGCCTGTTCCATAAGCTGGGTTCAATGAAGACGTTACTCATACTTAAGCAGACGTTTCTCAGACGTATTTAGACGTTACTCATGCTGTTCCATCTACCGTCCATGGCCCAAAAAAAATTGAATTTGTCGCTGTATGACACCGTCTGACGTAAATATTTAGACGGAGGCAGACGGAATCGTTAAACGGCAGTATGGGACAGGGCCTTTAGTATACCTCCAATTGACTCAAATGATGTCAATTAGCCCATCAGAAGCTTCTAAAGCCATGAAATCATTTTCTGGAGTTTTCAAAGTTGTTTAAAGCAGGGGTCCCCAATCTTTCCCAGAAAGGGCCGGTGTGAGTGCAGGCTTTCATTGCAACCAAGCAGCTACACACCTGATGCTACTAATCAAGCTTATTAGCAAAGAGTCCAGGGGTTCATTAGTAGCATCAGGTGTGTAATTGCTTGGTTGCAATGAAAGCCTGCACCCACACTGGCCCTTTCTGGGAAAGACTGGGGGCCCCTGGCTTAAAGGCACAGTCAACTTAGTGTATGTAAGCTTCTGACCCACTGGAATTGTGATATAGGTCATTATAAGTGACATAATCTGTCTGTAAACAACTGTTTGAAAACCTGTGTCTTGCACAAAATAGATGTCTTAACTGACTTGCCAAAACTATGTTTTTTTAACATGAAAACGGCAGAGTGGTTAGAAAATGAGTTCTACTGAATTCAGCCCAGGTGTATGTAAACTTCTGACCACAGCTGTATATGGGTCACTAGATATTGATGCATGGACCTGAGAGACTGAAACGGTGCAGGTGAACCTTGTTTAATTTCAAACCGAACGTGCTGAGGCATGGAGCCTACACGACAAAGAGAAGCCTGCACCGCATGCACAGATTGATGATTTCAACCTTAAACAGCACTGCCTTTCACTCCGCACGCTAGCAATTACTACAAAAAATTTTACTAACGTCCACAGAAGTTTGCTCAGGGGGAATGCGATGACAAAAAACAGGGGAAAGTGAAATAAAAAGAGAGACACGTGAGCTTGAAGAGGAACAGAAGCTACAAGATGTCTCCTCAGTGGGTTTTCGCAAGAATCACACATCGATGGGACAGAAAAAGAGAATGGGCTGTAACTGCCGGAGGATATCTCCAACAACCGGATCAGCTGATTCGGTCACGTTCCTGCATGCACGCTCAAGTCCTTCGCTATTCTGTAGAACACAATGTACAAATGAAGTCCAACTCCTCAGCGTGGCAGAGTCACAAACCTACAAAAATCTGGGCCTAAATGTCACAACATTACCTAAAATAATCCGCCATCCTCCCCTGTTCAATTTAGACAGACAGCTCAATTTGCGGTTTACAATGGTTTGGTTCTTATTGTAGATGCTTTTACTGGCCAAGGATATTTTAGATTCTTTACACACTCTCAGGTCAACCAACGAGTCCGGAACATGGACATTTGAAGGTTTTTGTTCAAAAGTACAAAAATCCATTTCAGGTAACATCAAAGCCGCTGATACAGTGATGATGGCGCCGTGCATATCAAGAGATCCAATCCCATTTATTCAAAATTATTTAAAAAAAAAAAACTCAGTTCTCAGGCATATAACTGTCCTACTTCATGCTTCAAGGAGAATACTAACCAAATCAAAGATCAAACACACTTATTTAAAAAAGTAACAGTTTAAAACGAATGTAAAACGCACTTCATTGCAGTAACTGTCTGGGTGAATCAAATACATAAACTAATAACAAAAATTTTAAACCGTGTGTAGTCTATAGAAAAAAAAACTGGTTGGAACACAGGAAATACAACTTGAATGCAATATTGGTCCAGATACATGAATTATGCTTTTGTCACAAAATCTTGCATTAAGTTTAGCTGCTCCAAACTCGGCCAAAATATTCACTTTGGTAGTTTTCTTTGATTCGAAACACAACAGGCAAACCTCCTATGCAGGTATATTAAATGCACTGTATAATAATGTTCCAGATCAGAAAAGGCACCCACAGGTTTATGATGTGAATTAGAGTGTTCATTTACTCTAAAAACACATGAGGGATCTGAGTGTGAACTGATCCTGGGTACATGAGCCGAGCCTGGACCTTAGACAAGCATGTTTTCTTGATGACAAAGAGGATGTGGTTTGTAGGAGTCAGCCCAGCTGCCTGAAGCCCACTGAAGAGAGTTCACTGAAAATCTGTTCTTCTCCCCACCTCACTCTGTGTCAACCACTGAAATACAGTACAGACTCATGGTGTTATGATTCCTGCAGCATCTCACCACTCGATCAGTCCAGCCACAGGTTGCTTTACATATCCCATCATGCACCACAATTTGGAAGCAGGGGCCACACTAGAGTGGTTAGTTTTTTTTTTTTTTTTCTTTTTTCCACCAGAAGCAAACTAAAACCGTTTCCTGCCAAAGCATCCGCTAGGTTTCGCATCTGCGAGAAACTATAAAACTGTCTAAATCAGGACTTCCTCCAATTCTACTGCGAAGGGCGTCTTCCTGGGAAAAGCCGATCCCTGACTGAAAGGTAGGAATTCCTGCCACGGGGAGCGATCGGAAATGCAGAGACCGCACAGAATCTCCCTCATGGAAGATTTTTCTCTCGGCTTTTGTGCTGCCATCAAACTGCCACAGAACATCTTCCTTTCCAATGTTTTTTCCTGAATCCACAAGGGAATTGCTCTCATTTTTTAAAAGAGGGAACTGGCAAAGTTTTGTTAACCCATTCTAAATGATACCAGCCAAAAAAAAGAAAAAAACCAAACCAAAAAAAAATACTTTTTATTTGTATACCTGAATGTGATTCTCCAACAGCAACATTACTCAGTTTAACATTTTTTTCCAGCTAAAAAAAAAAAAAATCCGAATGTTTCCCAATGAAGTGCTTCGAGGACGTTTTTGGGGAAAATGTACAAGCCGAGGCACATCAGAATTTGATGGCCAAACCATTACTTGTCAAGCCTGCTGAACCACCAATAAAAACTATTGCTGATTGTTATCCCTGCGGCTAATCTGTGACAAAGCAGCCTTTTAAAACAACCTTACTAATAAATTAAAACTTTCATCACGTGTCATTTGCCAAATACGTGCCCCAAGAATTTAGCAATCAAAAAAATACTGCATATCAGGTGTTCAGCTTGCAATAATCCGCACCAGTACAGACATTAGTTCGCATAAACTAAATCTAAGACTACTGAAATAGATTTGAGCGTATATTTAGAATTGATTTCCTCTAGAGAAACCTGATCCTTCAAAATAAAAATGACTCATTGTCAGATGAACTCTTGGTCTGTCGATGTATACAGTCACAACAAGAATGGATGATAGAAAGCCTGCCCTGAAGGCAGTGATTAGCGGTCTATATGCCGTAAGTGCTCTTTGGAATGTATACGCACAGCAAATCTAGAGATTAACTTCTCTGAACAGTGAACAGACTTCCACACAAACATAAGCAACATCACCATCAAAACAGAAACACTGTCAACAGCCAAAATTCCCCCTGACTGGACCCAGTCTCACAAAGCAGGATCACGAAGTTAGCTGGATAACTACAAGTGAAACCTGGAACCCTAAAAAATCTGTACAATGGATTGCAATGAAAGAGAGCTGTTCTGGGATTGAATCAGTTTTCTTGTCCTGCTAAACAATCAAACTTTATGAAGCATCTCCAAGTCAGTGATCAGAAATGGTCAATCGCTTAAGAATGGGGACAAAGACACAATGGTGTAATGAGACAATTGAGACCATCAATAACAATAAAATACCGCATTGTGAACTAGACGTATGTCGATGGCAGGCCATCGCAAATCTCCGCGCTCCGCAACGAATGTTATGGGAGTAGTAGTAATGTGTCAGAGGGCAATTCACTGAACTGGCATTCTGCTGTACTAATGATAATCTGCTTGTTGCAGTGACATAGCATTGATACTGATCAGAGTTATAGCAATATGATATAGTGGTTAGGTGGATAGAGTACTTTTTGAGTGTCTGTTGAGGGCATAAATGACTCTTCATTTTGAAATGAGAGTATTATGAAAGGAAAGGACGTACGGTACAGCGATTGGCACGCCTGATGCCATTTGACCTAGAAAATGGTCAAAATTAGATCAAATCAAAAACCCATCAGATATGTGATGAAGGGTCATCTCATGCACCTCCCATAAAAATTTGAGCATCCTAGCTCAATGCATAAGGTAGATATGGCCATTTTTCTTTTTTCGCAAAAAGCCCCCCGAGTGGCCAAAATATGAATCACAGGACAGCAATTTTTGGCATGCAGGTTGCTATCACCAAGATACATATCCATACCAATTTGCAGCCTTCTACGTTGAGTAAAATGTGCCATCCTTTTCAACGATTTGCACACCTGGCGCCATTTGACCTAGAAAACGGTCAAAATGAGGTCAAATCAAAAACCCGTCTGATATGTGATGAAGGGTCATCCCATGCACCTCCCATAAAAATTTGAGCATCCTAACTCAATGCATAAGGAACTTAAGGCCATTTTTCAATTTTCACAAAAAGGCCCCTGGTGGCCAGAAGAGGAAATGAATTTAAATTCTAAACACGTTGTGCACCCCTCTGGGTCACTACCTTACACACACCAAAGTTTCAGGTTGATTGGTCTAATGGCCGAGGAGGAGTTACTGTTTTGGACGGACAGACGTCGAACTGTATTACAAGATCTCCTCGCTTTTTCGGAAGCACGGAGGTAATAAAAATAATGGCAGGCAAAGGCCCAATGAAGAAAACAATACAGCCACAGTATAAAAAACTACTGCAGAGGCACTAATGAATCACAAAAGTAAGTAAAAGGTACTCATAGAGCGTGCTACCTCAGCCGTTTTGAAATTTGTTGGCGGAGAAATAATCATTGAGGATGAGTGATATACGAGTCTCCACAGTGCCGTCTTTACGCACATAGAAATTTGTTAGAATCCTGGATCAGGAATAGGAGTTGGATCTTTACCAAAATCAAACCACTTATCTCCTTGGTTAGAGCAGTATCCATCAACACACAAAATTCCATTGACATCCATCCAAAACTTTTTGAGATATCCCAACAACTGATGAATGAATAAACCAAAACAAACACATAAACGAATGATCGAACAAACTAACAAACAAACAAATGCCGGAGAAAACATTACCTCCCGGCAGAGGTTTCATGAAATATCTATGAGAGGCCTTCGCCATAAGATAGGTATGCAAATGAGCCATATAACTATGCAAATTATGCATGGCACACCTTGTGGCTGCCTCTTGTTCTTAATTAAATTTTTCTTAATCCTCAGTAATGGAACAACAGTGCCATTCTTCAGTTAGTAGAATGATTGCAGTTACAGGTGAGATGCATTGTGATGAAAGGGGCAAACATGACACATCAAAATCAATGCAACCCACTGTACAGTCATGGCAAAGTTCATGGTAAAGCTGTCCATCACATTAGCAAGGACACCATCCGCTCAGCACCATGGCAGCCTGACTTATACATTTTGCGGAGCAGATTATGAAGTTAGTAGGGTAACTGCACTGAACAAAATCCAAGACCACAAATTCTAATCTAGACCAAGTTCAGGGCACCAGGTTTTTCACAGTGCACTTATCTGACCAACTTGGTTATCCTACTTTGTGAAACAGGACCCAGGTCGAGAGGGTAAGCCTGCTCCTAATTATCAAGTCTGTAAACCCTCCACATTGGTTACTTAATCATAATCTGAATCTCATCAGTTTGAACTCTTCTCAAAGAATCTAATTGTTTGAAGTTGTATTTGTTACTTTTGATAAGACATCCTGAAATCATCTAGACAGTTTTCCAATTTGAGTCCATCTTTGGTCACATCATCATGCCTTTCTGTGGCCAACCACACCAAGACAGGTGCCCGGATGCATTTTAGTGGAAGCTGTTGACACATGATGTTGACATATATTTCTTTAGTTTATTCTATCTAACCTACATCTTATGCAAACAAGCAAGCTGATATTAAAACAGACTTGACAAATTCCACAGAGGCAGTTTCTTATAATAACCAAGTCTGCAATAACTATTTATTCAACACAACCATGCAGCAGTGCTAATTATATGCTAAAATTAGATTCCCACAGTTGAGTTAAGACACATGACTTATTACAACTGGTACTGTGGTGCATGGTTTTAAGATTCTCGAGTCTTTAACCATTTATATTTGGCACAATTGTGCGCCTGTCACCAAGTAAAGTACAATTATGAAGAAGACGGCTCTGATATGTCAACCATGAATGACAACTATCCGGAAACAAACAAGAAAAGCACCAAATAAATGGAAATGTTACAGGACTCCAAATGTTTCAACGTCAAGAGCTATTTTAGCGAAAACCACAGCATTCTATCAGAGAAGACCAGTGACTATACGTACACAGTGCCTACTTTGCTGGACGGACTGTAAATAAAGATGTCGGGCCGTTTCTTTAACAAATTCGATGGTTTAAAGTGTCGTTGTGCTGTGCACAAAAACGTTCAGTGTTGGGGGAACGGAAACTCATAATGAGATTAGTTGGTGTGTGCAGACATTACTTAGCCATGACTAAATCTGCTCTTTTCCTGTTCGCAAGCAGTGGAAAATCCAGCCTGCCTAAGCAAGCTACCTTTCCCTCACGACAGCATCCTTTAAAAATGAAATACTCCGAAACGCCCAAAGTCCCACTACCCTACTCAAACTTAAAGCTTAAGTTTCACAAACTTATATGAAAAATATCTCGATCAAAACTGGCAAAGTGTGCTACTTCAAAAGACCACAGAACCTTTGAAAATCTGGATAACTCAAGACTTTCTTTGTTTGCCCCAGTGACTCATTTTCAAGATGTTGTCTACTGCCAGCTTCAAACCGGAAGCGCATGGCAATTAGTCTCGCTGTTTCCAGACAAACCAGAACCTCTACTTGTGCTTTTAAAGAGATATGCGCATTTTTTTTTCTCTCAGATCACTCCAATGACGAGTTACTATAAAAAAAAAAACTGCTGTTTCTGCGTCTAACGATAATTTACCGATTGTAATATTTGACAACACAGACTATATTTCGTTGAAGTCCCCCAGTTCCCGCATTTGACGTTCATAACATGCACACATGCATCAGTTGCAGTGAAAACAGATGAGACAGAAAAGTTACACTTACAGTGTCCGTATCGCACGTATTTCAACCGAAACAAATCATGATAAACATCTTTCTCGGACACGTTTCAACCGCAGCCGTTATTTATTATCTTGTCAAACTTGTATGATTCGAGAGCAAAGGAGTCGATCCTGAATGATCACTGAAATCTTACATCTGCAAGCCATTTGAAGATCACATATCCATTTTTAAGTAGCTAAATAATTACATCCACAACAAATAATACAATGTGCTACACATTTCCTTATATAAAAAGTAACCGCAGATAAGTAAAGCACGCTTTCACGTACCCAGGCGTCTAGAGTGAGATTTTCTTCCGTTCACTTTTAATAGTAATTTATTAAAATCCTCCGATTTTCCATGCTTACTGTCGTCTGAACTGCTCTGTTGAACTGTAATGGGATCCTGATTTTTTTCTTCTTCTTCTTCTTCTTCAGAGCAGGAAGTTGGAGCAGGCAGACAGAGCCGGCTCACTTCCTCTCGTGCATTATTCCCTAGGCGGTTTGCCGTCTGTGTAAACAGGCTTTTCCTCTCCTCTTCTCCCTCTGCCCGCCGATGTCCAACATTGCGCTATTATAACACACATAGTAATATCGCAAGTAACTACACCGAGAACGGCCCCAGACTGACGTCACTATCTTCCTGTTGAGCACAGCTGGGAGGAGCTCGTGTTCCTTCCTACTCACTCGCACCGTCGCGCGTGTCGAGTCTGTCGACTGGAGAGGGTTTTTCTACACGAACTTTTCGTTTCAGCCCGGGGCAGATCAAATAAGTTTACCACACGCTGAAAGATAAATAATAACTGTACATCGCTTTCAAATGTTGGCTTGGACCCAAGAGAAACAATTAAAAGTTTAAACAGCGTCTCATAAAATTGCATTCGGCATTTATCATACTTAACATAGGCTAGTAAAGTCGCAGGGTACGTCACCATCGGAAGACCAGCCCCTTACGGCACGCCTCGAGCAAAACTGACATTTTACGCAACTTAAGTTGGCCTTCATGCCTAATGATGGATTTCTTGAGTTCATAAGTAAATGCATTTTATATGCATTTTACCCCGCTTCGTAGAGACGAAATGGAACGGCCTATTATCACTTCGTTTTTTATTTATTTTTCAAGCCCAGCTGAAAAAAAATAAAGAATAGTATACGAAAAATAGGCCTATGCTAAAGCCCTGGGCCATTATTTCAAGACATTGGACTATTTGGAATATCACCCTATTGCCTTGCCCTAGAGGTGAATGCAAATACTGCAAGCTATTCGTGTATTAATAAGTTATGATAATCATAAGGTTCCCAATAGTCTGCCAATATCCCCCATCACCCTCTTTAGCATCTAAGCTCAAAGCTGATATGCGCCGCATAACAATGTATATGGGGGGGGCTCCTGGGAGCGGATCTACTTTCCGCCTTGCAGGGATATCCTCCCATGGGCAGGAAGCAGCCGTTCGCAAACATCTGCACTCTTGTGACCAGCCTATACTCCATGCAGAGAATTTGGGGAGAACTACATATAAATCCAAAAGCACGCACTCCCTCCAGCGCGAATTCGTGAACACACACGTGCACACACTCGATCGCACGCTCATTTGCACCCGCTTACCTACAAATGCACGCACGCAAACACGTACAAGCAAATATGTGCACATACATACACCTTCACGCGCAAAAATGCTGTATGTGTGAGCGCATTTTATATATGCACACATGCATTCAGACACACGCAAAAACGGCTCGTTGTATACGGATCTATCTTGCAGAACATTCAACAGTAAAAATGTCAACAACGAGGGGCCCAGTAAAAATGAAAGTTAGAAGGTTAATTCATCTAGGCTACAAAAGATAATATTCCTTCGTGAAAGGTTTACATACAAACAAAAAATTAAAATACTACTAAATGATTCAAATGACGCTTCTTACTTGAACAGTGGATGGTTTAATTCAATGTTTATTACATTTACTGACGTTATGCCTTCCGGTGATGCTAAGCAGTTGCTCTCAGTGTTTTTCCTGGGGGCCCACTGTTTATGCTGAATTTTTGTTCTATCATTGCAGTCAAAAGACTTTAAACAGCTGTTAATTTGTCTTAATTACTTGTATTTAATGTTCATAGCAGTTATATTCCCTAAAACCAAGCCACATGTCGATAGAAACATCCATTCTTGTCATTAAGAATAAAAATTCCATATCCACACAGTTATATATGAGAAACAATTGTGCAAAATGAGGGAAAGAATGAACTAATAAAATTCAAGAATCAATTGGTTTCTAAATGGTGAAAACTAACTGACACACTGGCATGATAATTAACAATTTATTATGCAGACAAATGATGAAGAGTCAAACCTGTTTTATGTCATGTTTATTTTATTACATTCCAGCAACCTTGTTTGAAAGACCTTGTGTTTTGCAACCAAATTTGTGAACTTGTGTTTGGCAAACTAATTTGGAGCTCACTGATTTTCTCAGAGTATAATTTGATCTGTTTATAATGTTATTGTCAGAAAATACATGCAATATAGAAAAAAACACAGTATGTTCCAGGGTCTTTTATTGTTTGAGGCATGCATGGATATTTCTGTCAAATTTGTGGCTTAATGGAGTAAATTACTGCTCTAGATATAAAAAGTACCCACTTAAGGCAAATTAGCTGCTTGCTAAAATCCTACAACTGTAATTCTGTCTGGATAAAAACTAACACTCATTGGGCAGCTGGAACTGACATTCGGAATCACTGTTCAAAAGAATCAAATTGGAATTATTTAAGACGCCAGCAAAAACTTAATAGCCTTATTTTCTTTTTTTACCAGCTACCTTACAGGATGGCGTGTAAGTGTACATTGATGACTGATAATCAGCCATTTGACAAACTACGCTACATTCATATTACTAGTTTGAAATGACTCACATCCGATTTTTAGTTTTTAGCCCACCGGCCGAGAGCTATTGCAAGCAGGCGGCTTCTGGCGTCATAGTTGTGATCGTGATCGTCGTCCGTTGGCAAAATCTTTAAAAATTTGTCCAAAACTACAGGCCCGGTTTATTTCAAATTTAATATGGACCTTCCTTGGGACGATGTCTACCAAGATTGTTCATAGTTTTGTGATTTTGTTTTTCATTTTGATTTTTTTTTTCGTGTTTTTTCTTTCATCTGAAAACATTAGAAATCTTCCCCCAAACTATCGGCCGGGTTTACTCCAAATTTGGTATGGCGCTTCCTTGGGACTATGTCTATCTTAATTTTGAACAATGGCGGGCTCAATTATCGGGCCGGGGAGCTACAGGGCCATTAGTCCTTTTTTTCTCCGTAATCAGATACAGATCTGATGTTATTGAACCTGCATGGTCACAGAAATCCGACATAATATCCGATCTTCATATCAGACTGGAGCTACTTTCATATGTGGTCCTACACCGGATACAAAACGTAGCCTATACTTGGCCATGCGACATGGATGAGGACGCTCAAATCGAAATTCATGCGGCTGTTTGCCTATACGCTGTTAAAAGACTATAAAGAGTTGGCCATCTGGCTTTTTTTTCACCTTCTCAACCTCATCAGGCGCAGCTGACGAACTGTTTGACGTATCTGGGGAAATTCCCATGCTCTCGCAACTATGACGTTTGTCTTGTTGATGCGGCGGATGGCTCGTGCAAAAACTATCAATGTGCGCATGCCCGCCGTTTTAGAGGGCAAATGTGTTCACATTTCATATCGACAGGCCTACTGGTTACTTGAAATTACGAATGTGTACCGTCAAGATAGGAAAATCTGATACGAGCAAAAAATTGGAATTGAAGAACCAGGCTTGCTATGTGAACGCAGCGCTGGACCACATTGGACCAAGCTTTCCATTTGGTCAACAGAAATATTCTGAAGTCAAACGTTGTCTATGCTGCAGTGGCGTAGCCAGCGGGTGTGCCAAGACACGTCCCTTTATGACAGCAATTAGTCCTGGCTAGTTCTCAATCTCATTTTCCTTTATTGACGCGTTTTCCAATTATCGTAATTGGCAACTGAAGACACGGTTTCTCTCCATATGCGATCTAACAACTATGAAATCATGGGCTATAGTCAGTACAGCAAAATAATTTACTCATTAATAGGCCAATGCTTCGCGTTGATTGAACTGATCCGTGTTCCAATGAAACGCGGACTTTCACTCTCGGTATTGTGTGGGTTGATTTAAAAAAAAAAAAAAAAAAAAAGTGGCACTCGGCAGTTCAATAGGTTATAAAAAGCGTGCGGCTCCAGCCATTTGCGTGAGAGTCGACAGGTATGCAATTTTGAATAACTTTGATTTAAATACAGCAAATACGCGTCCAGATGAATGATTGTCGTCTTACCTAATCGGGGAGAACAAGCAGCACCTGTTAAGTGTGGAGTGCTCTCGGAGTGAACCTTCTGTTATGAAAATGACTGAGAACAGGTCAGGACTAATAATTGTTTTAAACAGATGTTTTGAGCAACCCAATTCTCTGTTCTTGTTCCGCAACTGTACTGAATTTTGCCCATGATTTAATGGCTGTTAGATCGCATATGGAGAGAAACCGCGTCTTCAGTTGCAAATTACGATAATTGGAAAACGCGTCACTTAAGGAAAATGATTGAAAACTAGCCAGGACTAATTGCTGTCATAAAGGGACGTGTCTTGGCACACCCGCTGGCTACGCCACTGCTATACTGTACTTAATATGCTACCAAAGTGGAATGCCAAGGGTACAGAAGTTACCAAGGTGAATTAGATGATGTGGTATCACATGAGGTTTTATTTTTGTTCAGTTGGCATCAATGTCACTGCATTGTTTAAAGCGTATTTTGATTATTGCACATCATTATGAGTTTGAGTATATGTGCCTTGATGTAATTGCACATACAAGGGTAAGCCCAAATGTGTTATGTCACTATTGGGAAAGAATGCAACTTTTTTAAAAATCTTTTTTTTTCTTGATAGCAAAAGGTCATAAGCTGCCCCTACTCATGTTTCACTTCTCCACGAGGCATATAAACAGAATTCACACATCCTCTTTCTTCTTGTTGTCTCAGTGCTTTAAGGACTGTTACAAACAGCTGACCTTGAATGTGGGGTACATGCAAAACAACAGCACTCGGAGAGCTCAATCCTCCGCCAAGGCCCAATAGTCACCCACATGCCTGAGACACGTAGGAGTAGCATTATTATGCACCATCACACAAGTAAATTAAAAAATTCCTGGATCTCAGAATTTGATCCAGGTCACCCCCAAAATGAAATCACTTCTAAGTTGGACCGAGACACACCTCTGGCAAAAACTTCATAAAAATCTGTCCAAAATTTTTTTTCTATGTTGCTAACAAACATACTTACCCCCAAACTGAGGGTGAAACATTACCGCCTTGGCGATGGTAATAAGGAGATGCAATTTCAGGACCCACCGTAATGTGTTTCTTTTGCCTCACTCTGGGATATTTATCAGTGTTGTGCCCTTATTGCACCCAGAGATTGTTTTTCAGATGGATACCTCTCTCATGCAGCAAGCTCAATTGAACACAATCAATGAATGGACACTTACTGCAGTAAAACTTTGTGATCAGTGAGGCGTTAGGCCATTTTGTTTCTGTGGCCTCGCGGGGCAGGGCTGGTAAAGCTGATTGATGATGAGCTGCGTCCTGACGTCTTGCGCCTTCTGCAGCTGGGCTGTAGTGTACAGGAACATACAGGCCAGAGCTATGTCTTCAGGTTCTGGCTGTGCACACACACACACACACACACACACACACACACGTGCGCGCACGCACACACACACAGACACGCGCTCGAACACACGCACGCGCACACACACACAAACACAGACATGGACACACATTAACAAACACACACCCATACACATGCATGCATGCACAAACACACACAAACATGGGCACACACGCACAAACACACACACATGCACACGCATACACACACACACACACACACACACATATACGGACATACACATACACAGGTGCAGAAACAAGTACATACATGCACACACACATGCACTCTCACATAAACACAGACACAGGCGCACAAAGATGCACATACACAAACACACATGCACACACACACATACACACAGACACAGGTGCACAAACACACACATGCATGCACATAAATGCACGTACAAACATACACACACACACACACACACACACACACATACACGCATATGCACTGGGCGGAGCCACAGGAAGTGTGACCCCTCTGCAGCCTTAGCCTCTATTTCCCCTGTACCTCGCCAAACTCACCGTGGCCAGCATTAGTGCAGCGCTCTCTGGGTTGAGGTGGAGTAACTGTCATTACACCCTGATCCATATCCTCATGGGGGGAAGAGGTTAGGGAGGCACACAGGTGTTTGGAAACCCACTTGCACTCTGTCCCCGTGGCCTTCTTGGGCGGGAGGGCAAGGCCTGGTGCAGTAATTATTACTAGCCGCTAGATGTCACTACATCTCTTTAAAAACATAGAAAGACTGTGCGGTGTTGACGGTCGCTTTCCATCAGTGTTTCCATAACATTTCCCACTACGTTTAACGTATTTTATTTTGATTTAACTTTTATATGTATGCGTTGCCTAAGCACAGATGATTACATGCGCAGCAAAGCCTTGTTAATTTTGTTCGACACGTTGTCGTTTGCGTGAAATGACCTAAAATTAAAAATAATAAAATGTAGGTAATTACAAGCACTGCCTATATTTTGAAGTGAAGCCAGATAATTTTGAGTGCATAAACTTGAGAATGCAATATTTTACTATGAATACTCTCCATTAATAGAAAAAGCACATACATTTTCATATATGAAGGACTGAGGCTCACAGCTCAAATACAACAAATAATTCTCAGAGTATAGGTATAAAGTCCAGCCAGGACTAAGAACATTTTTTATGTCTGACACTGGCTAAAATAGTTTGTTTATCAGTGGCCATTTTTACAAAATCACAAGAGGCCCAGCCATATAACAATCATTTATAATGTGCATTGAGTGAAGTCTGACAAAATTATTTTGCTGTGACGTGTACTTACCTACACAGTCATATTTTGGCATTAATTTTTCAGATTTAAAAAAAATCCATATTTAAAGAGTATTGATGCGAATTTATATGTTGTTTGCTGAAATATGTCAGATTAACACTTTGGATTAGCTATAATAAAGTTATCAAGCAGTAGATGATTTTTAACATAAAATTTTAATTCTGTTTTATAGGTTTTTGGTTCATTTTCTCCGCTGAAATAAAGAAAAATGCCTATTTTCCCGCGCAGCATTTTGAAATATTCTGAATAGTAGGCCAATTCAGTATTCAGTGTATACAGCAAATTACTGGCCACCTAATAGCCTTTGTTCAAGTTTTCTACTTTTCATATTTATATTTGGGAAATATTTTATTAAGTGTGACATTACTTAATTCAAGTTCTTTACCTACTCTTAAACTACATGAAGCGCTAGATTGACTGCCGCGGGATTATTAAGTCTTTCGTCCAGCTAGTCCCGAAATTTTCGTTCACTTCTTTTTACTTCAGACGTTATGTGAAAAGTTGCTCTTTCTGAATTTCAGCAAGGTGTTCACTTCATTCGAATATTCACCATAGCGTGTTTTCAGCACATTCTTTAAAAAGATGCCTTAAGTCATCTTATATATAGCTAACAGGGGAATTCTTATAACGGTTTAATCACAATTACAATCCCAACGAGGGGTGGGGTTCCAGACAGTATGTGATTGGATGTTTTAGTACCTGCGTATGGAGGGCTTCGCGCGCAGGTTGAATGCATTAAAACTTCGGATAGCGTCCTGAGTAAAACATAACCGTTAAATTTTCGGTGTGGACGCACCATGCCTCGCTACACCGTTCACGTCAGGAGCGAGTGGTTGACAGTGCCGTGCAGAGACCCGTCCTACACAATACAGTGGCTGGGCTTGGAGGCTCTCAAGCGGTACATCAAGAACAAACCAGACAATGGGGGCATCAAATCGATCAAAGACGTCAGCTTTGTTGCGCGGAGGTGTCAAGGACAAGGGCTGCTGGACGCTGATGACACAGTAGAGGATGTTTTGGAGGACAATGATTTTATCGAACTTGGTAATGAAACTTAAACTTCCCTCATTGATTAGGATGACTAAAGCAATTTACTGAGTACAAATTCTCCAAATGCTGGCGCATTTTTTGTTATAACTGCCTCAAAGAATGGCTAATGTGAGGACCTTGTTCTGCAGCTACATACATACATTATTTCAGTTCTGCGAAATATTTGTTTTCTCTCAGTCATTGATGGAGACACCATGTCAACCGACTTCATCCCGTCCCAGCCTGGAACTTCTCATCTGTATCCTTTTTAATGTATTTTAAAATGATGTGTAATGTCAGGGAAATGTGCCGTGGCTATGGCTCTTTTATAAGACATGATTAACCAGAAGTGAGTGACCAGATAAGTTGACGTTGCACCCAAAAAAAGAATTGAATCGTGAGTGACTTGTTCGACCAAAGCTCTCACTTCTATGTTAGAAAACATTACATTGATTTATGCAGAGCAGTCAAGCATGCATGTTCATGGTCTGGTGTGCTGTAGCTTCAAGTTATTCCTTTACAGTTGATTACAGTACTGCAACATACCGAGAACCAGAGAGTGTGGGTATTCATTCATTTGAAGAAAATTTATTTCACTTGGAGTTTTACTTATGATAGCTCAGATATGAAAATGCGACCAATGTCAATATCTGTTTATCAATTCTAGTATCTATTCTTGGATGGTAACAGTCTGTCATCTACAGACTTGGTCAATTTGGGCAAAGGACTCTACAAAATTAAGGTGATTGTCAGCAGTGTCTTTACTTATATGATTGTACATCCTTCTCCGAGATTTAAATAAAATTGCACAAGTTATTAGCTTTTCTTGCTAATAAGTCTTATAATCAGACTTAAAATGTCATTTAGTCAAGTTTGCAAAATAAAGCAAAAATATTGCCAGTGGGATAATACAATTTTACCTGTCAGTCATACCATGACTCCGAATGAGATAATCTCTTGACAGAGTAAAATGAAATTTAAAATCTCATCACAAGACTGAAACACCTCTTGAAGATGACCTTTTTTTGCAGTGAGATACTCCAGTCAACATCACCTCTGCTTCTGTTGCTGTTTCAGCTTACTCAGGAGGCCGAGAATAAAGTGATGCAGTCCAGGGATCTCCTGGACACTATTGTCAAAGAGAACAGAGGTTTGTGTGCTGATTACTAACAAGGACTGTACTGAACACAAAATCTTCTGCTACAAAGATCTCAAGTCTCTTATACTGAACCTTTTTTTTTTGAAATCTAATAAGAGTAGTTTTTTAAATGTTATTTCAAAATTCATAGTCAGCGTTCTACAAAAGTTTTGCTTTCAATTGCGTTGTTTTTACATTTCTAGTCCTCTACAACCTACGCCTTAGGCCAGTGATCTAGAGCTGAAATTTTTAAAAGTTGCAAGAGTGATTGTTACATCAGCAATTGTATGTATAGTAAAAAAAAACAACTACAAAAAAAAAAACACTGTAATCACCCATTTGTGGTCTCACACCGTCAAAGGGCTAAACCGGAAGTCCCTTAATGTTAAATGGCACTGAAGAGTTTATTTAAAAAAAAAGACCGACAATTTTTTATCCTTTCCTGTTAGTTGTGTATGGGATCACTACAGGGTTCGGGAAGTTTGCAAGAACCGTCATCCCAAACAGCAAGCTCAAGTACGTCATTTTCATCATTAGATTTTTCTTTTTACTTCTGATGCACCCCCTGGTCCTCGTTTTTTATTTATCTGCTGTTCACCTTAACCCCGCAGAAGTTATGGACCCAAATATGGGTCTGTCAAATGCAGCTGCTGTGGAACTTTAGGCCTATGTGTAATTCTGGTGGAGATCCTATGATCTCAAATATGTCCTGCTGAATTGCAGGGAAATGTGTCTAACATGAGGACGAGATTTACATATTTTCCATTTCATATAATGCAGTGGCTATAAGTGTGATGCAGCCTCAGTGAAGCGGTACAATTAGCAGATAGAGTATGTATGTAACATTGTCCCACAATGTGAAAAAACTTCCTCTAACTTACGTACATAGATGAGGGAAAATTTAAGTGAAAATTTTGAGTTTTTATGTATTTTTCTCCATAGGGAGCTACAGGAGAACCTCATTCGATCCCACTCAGCAGGTCAGTGAGGCTACCTATTGGTACAAATTATTTTTTAATATCAATACAAATCAGGCATTCTTCTTTATATGACATATGTCATTAACTAAAGAGGGCCAGATTTACTAAGATCTTTTCGGACATGCAAAACCCTTTAGCAGTTCCAAAATCAATCATGTTTCCAGGTAATGATTTGCCCAGGTATTTGTTTTACACCTGTCACGGCCATATTATTCGCTCACTTTCGTTTTGTACTCCCAAATGGGTCTTAGCTGACCTTTTGTTATGAGTCTGTTCTGTAGAAAATGGCGCGCAAAAGTTAGAGGTAGAACTAAGTTGACAACAGAAATTCAGAGAGTTTTGAGACTCATTTTGCTGCGTTTTCACTTTTTATTTTTTGCTTGAGAGCAGGCGTGGGCAGTCCCCTGAGCCCAGAGAGGACCAGGATGCTTCTGGCTCTGAGGATCAATGTTCTGGCCAAAGGGCACAGTGGCATCTCCCTGGAAAATCTACACGCGATGATCGAAGCTTTCAACGGTAACTCTGAGACCGTCTGGAATTTCCCAGAGTTCTCTGTCATTATGTGAATCAGGAATGGGCAACTCTCTTCATGGGAGGCCACAGCGTGCACAGGTAGTTCGTATGTTTCCATACGAGTGATTAATTTGAGTTGCTGATTGGCTAATGAGTCTACCCTCCATGTTTTCTCAGCATCGACTGTCTGATAACTGAAAAGAAACCAAAAAGGTCTGCAGACTCTGCGGCCTCCAGGAAAGTAGTTGGCCATCACTGATGTACATCTAGGCTGCCCAACCCTGCTCTTGGGGATCTACCATCCTGTAGGTTCTCACTCCAAACCCAGTTTGGCGCGTCACTATCTACTGATAAGCAGTTCAGCTAAACCTCCAGCTGCTCAGTGTGGTGTGCTTTGTTAGACATGGATTGACATGCTGGAGAATGGTAGATCTTCCAAGATCAGGTCTGGGTTGCACATGTGCAGGGTCATGGATCGTTTTGAATGACCCGTCTCCTGTCTTTACAGCGTCCTGCCTGTCCTTCGTCCCTGAGAAGGGGACAGTTGGGGCCAGTGGAGACCTTGCCCCCTTGTCGCACCTGGCCCTGGGGTTGATGGGAGAGGGCCAGATGTGGTCGCCCAAGAGCGGCTGGGCTGATGCCAAATATGTGAGCTACTTTTTGTCAACACCAAACCCCTGACGAATCCAGAACTCATAGTTTCTCGGTCTGTCCTGTGCAAATTGTGTTATGCAATATCTCTGTTCACCAGTGGGTCATTAAAGTGATTCTCAGTGACCTGAAGTGCTGTTTGAAGCCTTTACTGTGACGTAGCTATTTGTGAATTGAGTGTCATGAACTTAATGACCTTTGAGTCATGCAATTATTAACCTTCGACTTCCCTCAAACTTTCCAGGTGCTTGAGGCTCACGGGCTGAAGCCAATATCACTGAAACCAAAGGAGGTATTGAAGCCAAAATTCTTCTTATGCGCCAGGATTAAATGTACAAATATGGTTTAACATGTTAAATAGTTAAATGGTTAGAAGGTAATTTGGAAAGTTTTTTATTTTCAAAATTATTTAGTCAGCTAAGAACATTTGATTATGGGTATTAAAGGGTAAAAATGGTATTGTCTCCAGACTGAATGTACTGTAGTTGTATAACCACCATTGATGAAACTACGGAGTAGATACTTGGTGACATTTTGTCACCTCGCCTGGTAAGTGTTTTTTGGTTTTGAAGGCAACTTGGACTCTGGACTCCATCCCAGTTCGGTCCATTTCAGAGAAATGGATTTCATGCAATGAAACATACTGGTAGATCACAGTTAACACTATTATTTTAAATTCATTGAATTGACTCTGTTGAACTGGTTGCAGCTTGAACCTAAATCAGTGTTTATGTACTTGATACTTTTCACCATTTAGAATGGTTAGGGACACAACAAGCAGTAACAAACTCAAAGATTGACAAAGCTGTGCTTCTGTGTTTTTTGTCCCTCCTTGTTCCCTTTAGGGCCTGGCTCTGATAAACGGGACCCAGATGATCACGTCACTGGGTGCGGAGGCTGTGGAAAGAGCCCTGGCCATCGCCAGGCAAGCTGATATTATCGCTGCGCTCACCCTGGAGGTGTTGAAGGGGACCACCAAAGCCTTCGACAGCGGTGAGGGAGGGAATCGAGACCTCAAATCAATGTTGATCAGCGTCAGGTGTTCTGAGGGCCTTCAGTAACCGCACCCTTTACCGCTCATTTGGACTTAAGCTGTTCTCATTTAAGTTCGCCTGATTAACAATCAAACAATTTATCAACTGAACAACCAAGACCAATACATGACCTATAATAAGAAATGATAATGAAAAAGTGAATGCCTATTGCCTATATTTATATAATTGATATGGCACTGGAAGGATGGCAATATAGGCTCAATGCAAAAAATCAAAAACTTTCGCTAACTTCGCAGCATTTATTTTCGCCATCCTTTTATTGTCACTCAGCTCTGCATCGTGCCTAACAACTCCCTTTAGCCGTGACTACATTCAGACTATAGAACGGATTCTTGTGGCGTATTGCTCAATGAGCCTCGCAAACCAATTTACGCAAATCTGAGCCGTTGTGAGCCACATGAGCACAGAATTTAGAAAGGCATATTAATATTTTGAGTCGCCATTTATGTGCGGAAGAAAATGAAATAATTTTGTGGTGCAATGTATTACAATGCTATCAAAAATAAATTTGACTTTCATTCAAGCAATTAGTCTGAGCAACTGTTGCTAATCGGGAAAAGTCAACTGTGAGAGGTTTAGGTTATTACGTGTTGAAAGGTGAGGTTTCTGAAGGCCTTCGTTACTGCCGACGGGCCGCCTCTGATCAGTGTATATACCCACTCTTCAGGGTCCCCACCATCAATAGATGAGTATAGTTAGCCACTGCTGACGGTTACCTTCTGATCACTGCACTGTCTGTCCACCTCTGCCTTTGAGTTTATGAAGACTATGAATATATAGCAGTTTATGACAGAGGAACTGATTTGTTTCGTCTGTACCTGTTGTCTGTTCCGTGCAGACATCCACGCACTACGTCCACATCCTGGGCAGGTAGAAGTAGCTCTCCGCTTCCGCTCTCTGCTCGGCTCGGATCACCACCCGTCCGAAATCGCAGGTGAGTAAAACAAGATTTCGGAACAGGGAAATAGCCGCCTGTGTACATGTGTATTACCACCAAGCTCTCACAATTTCCCCTTTAACAGAGAGCCACAGATTTTGCGACAGAGTCCAAGATGCATACACCTTGCGCTGCTGTCCTCAGGTAGAGCGGCCATTTTTTCGCACGTATTGGAGAAAAACTGCTGTCCTCCAGTCTGTGATCATCATTTTAATTTGCCTTCCCTTCAACACAGGTGCACGGCGTGGTTATTGACACAATTAACTTTGTTAAGAACATCATCAACACAGAAATCAACAGTGCCACTGACAACCCTGTATCCTTTTCTTCTCCATAAATAAAGTCTGAACAACCGCTAGGCTCCTGTTTTTGCTCTCCCACCTTGATGATCCTACATCACGGAAGTCTGTGAGAGTGACCATGTTTGCTTTGAATTTTATTCACTGTTTTGACATTGTGATTACCCCCTGTAAGTTATATTTTCTTCTCATCAAAAATTAAAGATGATATGATGGGTTTCAGAACAACAGGTTATAGGGGACTCTGAATGGCACATCAACATTGTCCTATTTGTGTCTGAACCGGGGCCTGTTTCATAAAGGAGGATCACTGAGTCCGCTGTATACATGTGTAATTACAGTGGGGGATAATCCATGTTCAGAACATGAAAGTGCCCCCCAGTATTCCGTTCCAACCTTCGCATACAATTGGATTTGCTTATTAGAACAGCCCTTTAGGCAGGAGGTTGAACTAAACTTGTGGGATCAGCTGATTTTACTTGTACATACACTGTGATCAGTGACACCGCACGAAATGATGAAGTAGTCTACAAGCAATTTGAGACATTTACTAAGAATAAAACTAAACTGCAAATGTAAATTTATCTGGTTGCATAAATGTGGAATTAATTGAATGGCTAAGGAAAAAAAGCATTCCGTAACTCCAACAAGAAATTCGACACCTACAAGTAAAAAAAAAAAAAAAACGCTTTAAGAAGCTGTAAATAGCATGAGAATAAAAATTTGATTTTTTTATTTGGGAAAGTTCCATAAACTGCTTAATACAACAATTCATTTTATCACACTTACGTGGATAAAAGTGGAAAAATCTTTTCTTTTTTATCGCAAAACAGATCATAGCTTTTCCATCTATTGTAATTCACTGAACTTAAGTAGAAGAAGCCCTCATTCTGTTAATCTACGTATGTATTGTGGACTTTCACTTCATGATAAGCTTTAATGTTCACCTCTGTGAAAATATGAAGTGAAAACACCTGTCCCAGGTTTCACTCCAGCTAATTCTTTAGTCTTGCCCTGTGATATATCCCACGTTTCATTGAATCGTCCTCTTCACGGCACAGAGAGAAGAAACCTTAACTGATCTTTCAGATGGTTTTAGCAGAGAGAGGAGAAACCATCTCCGGTGGAAATTTCCATGGGGAATACCCTGCCAAAGTAGGTGCTAAAACCCGGAAGATCATCAGGGTTAAGTAGCCAGAGCCTTTGACTGTTTCATTGTGGGGTTTGAAAACGGATTCAGAGGAAGCCTCTGATGTTCTTCCAAAGCAGTGGAGACAATAGCTATTGATATTGCTGAGTAGCTAGTAGAACCTGGTGTGCTGGATTAAGGTTGCAATGAATTCCAGGACTCCAGGATCAGAAGTGGTTACCACTGTTCTAAAATGTCTCCCCTCAACAGGCCCTGGACTACCTGGCCATCGGAGTTCATGAGCTGGCCGCCATCAGTGAGAGGAGGATTGAGCGACTATGTAACCCGTCTCTGAGTGAACTGCCCGCCTTCCTGGTCAATGAAGGGGGTCTGAATTCAGGGTTCATGATTGCGCACTGTACAGCTGCATCCCTAGGTCAGTCAAAATCACTGCATGCTTGTATGTGTGTGGGCTTGTATAGCTATACTTGAGAGAACCACTCTTGAGAAACCACATAGGTTGTGAGGACATTTGGGGCTGTGAGGACATTTTGGGTGGTCCTCACAGAGGACTATGTACATAGGATTACGGCTAGTTGATTAAAGTTACGGTTACTGTTACAGTTTGGGATAGGTTAAGGTTAAAGTTAAGGTTAAGGTTTGTGTTATTTTCAGGCATGATTTGGTTAGGCTTTGGGTTTGGGAAATGCTGTACAGAATGAATATTAGCCAACGCAATGTCCTCACAATTATAGCCATACAAACGTGCTTTATGTGGACGCAATTTGTCATGTAGTTGAGTGGAGTGTATTTGTGTGCAAGAGTATTTGTGTGTATGCATTGGAGTCTGAATTTGGGTTGTGACACTCATTTTGTATCATGGCTATGATCTCAGAAGCGCTAGATTTGAAAACGACAAATATAGAGGTCAAAGCAGCAGTTATCACTGGTTTAGGTTATATACAGCCGTAGTTCCAGCTCTGTTCATGTGAAATCATCATCCATGTACACTGTAAAGCAAGATAGCCCCATTAATTTATGGCAACTTATTTCTTCTCTTTAACTTCACTTGTCACGACAAGTTTTAGATACTGAACACAAGTGAACGAGTTTTCAGAAGTGAAAGTCATTCATTGTCTTGGCTAATTGTGAGTAGAAACAAAGCTTACCTTCAAGCTGAGTTAACTCACATTAGGAGTCAGCTCACATTTTTAAGACAGTCGGTGAACTTTCTTTTCCACCTTCAACCAACCTGAAATGTATTACAGTGGGCTTAGACAGTCATATACACATACCGCACAGTAAAGGCAGGCATTTAATTTTGTACACTCTTTGTATTGACATCACTCTTCCTCCCGTAGTGTCAGAGAGCAAAGTGCTGTGTCACCCTTCTTCTGTGGACTCCTTGTCCACCAGCGCTGCTACTGAGGACCACGTGTCCATGGGAGGCTGGGCAGCCAGGAAGGCCCTGAGGGTGGTGGAGCATGTGGAGCAGGGTGGGTATCTGGTTGTAGCTGGCCTTGAGATCCCAGTGAGAAGTGCTTTAAGGAGCTATGTTTAGAAAGGCCTTCACTGGGCCCTGTGGTTACAGATTTGAGCCTTGCCTTGGTTGTGGCCCCAGCTTTCATTAGTAGGAGTCCGTGTTATGGTAGACAATTAGCCTGATCCAACCAGGAGTTGAGTCTGTGTAATCCTTCAAAGAGTATGGCTTTTGTAACATTTTCCCGTTTCACGATTCGCTACTCTTGAACTCCTTTGCTCTTAATTGCAAGTAGTGATTATTGTATCCCCAGACGACGAGTTGGGGAAACTATGGATCAGTAATCGTCGTGCCGCGCCCACCGTCATGTCTGCGGAGATTTGCTTGTGAGCGCTCTACAGGCCACAAATTTCAACTGATTCGTTTCACGTTTGGCGTGGGCCTTGAGTGTGGTAAGGTCACGAAGCCTATTGACTTTGGGAGCGATAGCTTTCGGGGGCCGGGGATACACATCGACCAGCGGGCAAAACAACTGTCTAGTTTCATCAGGATTAGAAAACATGTTCAACTGACTACATCCTAATCATATATGTATCTGCGAACTCACACCATCAAGGGTTAATTTGGTCTGGATTTCTCTGGTGCTGACTTGCTCCGATCGGTGCGGGCTCTCTTCAGTAGTACTGTGTGGACTGAAGGATGTAAACTGTCCTCTGTCAATCCTGAGGCATGCTCTTCTGGTGAATCAGTGTGGGAGGCATTGAGGCAACTAGGGCACAATAACAAGTAAATACAAGGCTAAGAATATCATTTCAGGAGAACAGGCTGCTTATGTCATGTCTGTTTTTTATTTACCCACAACCTTCCCCACAGTTTTAGGTAAATAAGAAACCAGGGCTTGTCTGACAATTGGACTGACTTCAAATGTTGTTCCAGAAATCTACATGTCAATGTAATTTCCCGGTATTAGAAAATATTTACCTTTAGCTGTTTTCCATGTCTGTTCCCTTTGCTTTGCCAACAAAATGTAATTAGATGTTCACTTTGGTATTGGAATATGGTAATTCATACAATTGTTAAAGCTGCAGGCAGTAAGATTGTTCGATCGAGAGGACTTAGTCAGATTTTTGAACGTGTACAACTTTCAAGCCCCTCCCCTATTTCCGCTGAGATCCAAACCAGTCCCTCCCTCGATTTTTCGCGCACATTCGAAGGCGCCTGCTAATGATCTGATTGGTTAGTTGAGCGGGGAGCGGTAGAATTTCGCAGATCGCACAACAGGCTGTGGGTAGAGATAAAGTCGCGGATTTTTTTCTAAAATCACCTGATTCATATTCGCATGTCTAAGCATAGTGACAGTTGCAGTAAATACGACCAAAAAAATCTTGCCGACTTTAGCTTTAATTTGCAATGTTTTTTTTTTTTTTTTGCTCTACCTGAATTCTTAATTGTTGTTTCGTTAAGATTCTAATTTGTCTTGCGCATGTCTTCTACTGCTGTCCGTCAGATTCAGTGTGGCTATCCATTCTTAGAATATCTATGATTAAACATACTGTTGAATACAATTTGCAAAAAATCTTCAAAAAATCAAGTCGGTTACAAGGATAAGATTTGCCTCGCAATGTATCTCATTGCTTTCACAATACATTAGCATAAGAGCAGAGGTGGAAAACCCAAGGGTCAGAAAGTAAAAATTCTGCCATATTTTTCTCCCTCCCACAAAATCTGTTGATCTTACCAATTAGTTCTTCTTCCTGGCTTAAGCAAACTCAGGTGGCCAGGATAATGTTCTGGGGAGGACTTTTACTTTCAGGGCCAGGACTTTCCACCTCTGCATAAGAGTGACAGAAAATGAGAGGAAGTCTGGTTTTAAAAGCGAAATACTCCTTTTTCGCTCGCCGGAATGAATGTCCTTGGAGAGCTATTGCCATACCCTCTGTTTCGGCATCTGCGGACAGCAAGGTTAAAGTTTTCCTGCGAGCTGTGTTGTCTTCTGACAACTCTTGTTTGGCGTATACTGTGAGTGTACTGTTTATGATTTGCGCAAAGCAGGTTGTTGCTGACTCTTGGTTGTGTTGTTGACTGGTTTATCAGTTATCAGGTTTGAATTGTATTCAGTAAAGAGCTCAGTGCTTCTGTTGAAGGAGCGAAGAACCAGAATTCTTTCAGCAAGTCCATTTGTATTTATCAGCCTTGCATTTTAGTCATTGGCAAATCATCAATGTAAATCCATATAATCCTCTGCAAGGCTGGTTAATGCAAAAGGACTTGCTGAATTGCTTAAAGGAGGACTATCATGGCTGGGAAAGTTGGGTGTTATTATTTCAATATATCATGAGAAAAGCTCCTACGACTTTGTTTTCTTTATTTTGCGATTTCTTTAATTTTTATGAGCGATTTTACAAAACTAGTGGACCGCGCCATTTTCGCCACAGCAGACGAAAATTCACCCTCGATCCGCTTGGGGCGCCCCTAATCGTGACGTCAGTGCAGCTGTCAGCGCCATGAATTTCCATTGTCCTGCTGTCCTGCATTGAGATTGTTGAATGACCGAGATATTCCCGCTTCCTCTATGGGGCAGACAGACGAGCTTGATTATTACCTTTTTCTATCCGACACAACTTTAATTTAGAGGTGAACTAACATCAGCGGCCATTTGAAATGCTTCCGGAAAGAAAAGTGCGATTTGAAGTCTGCTAATTACCAGCGAGGCTGGACAGCCTCCATTGCCTTGGCATAATTAGCTCTCCTTAAATCAATTCCAAGCCAATAATGATTTAGAAGAGATAATGAGAAGCAGACAAACCAAACCAGGCTACCGTGTTAAACTGAAATAATGTCAGTAATCTTAATAAATACCAGACCTCTGAATTCCACCTCTCGTCGGAAAACTTTCACGTATTATTAAAAAAGATTTCTTAAAAATAAAATCATGTTAAGATGGTACTGGTTTTTAAGTATTTAAAAATATACGCGAAGTAGAAAACATTGTGTGAAGCGCATCAAACGTGAATGTGAGAGAGAAATTATTTTCGCATTGCAAGCAATGAACAAATGCACCGAAGACTGGGCAAGCACATTCAGGCAAATCTGTGCCGCAAATTTTAAACATTTTTTAATTTAATAATTGAACAAGATTACTTTTAACAACGGCCAAATGTAATAATCAAGCAAACACATTCAGGCAAACTGCATGCTGAACTAAGCAAAGTCAAGGTCTTCAAAATCATCCTCCTCTACTCGACAATTGCTTTCACCCCCTTCCCATTTACTTGGCTCAGTTTGCAATCAAACAGTTGATTCGCTTAATGAACAATTTTAAATTGGTTGGTAGTCTAATTTATTTAGATGTCCATGTATTCAGACATTTTGACATCGCATGCATCATGCACGAATGCACTTGGCAGCCGCAGTGACGTTATGATCTCGCAACTTCTCATGCCACTTGTGGCGTTAATGGCGGCCTCCTGGAAACAGCAATTCTGGCTAATTAATGGTCATTTGAAAGAACAGGGGGTATGTATGGACAAAAAAATCGACCGTGGATATTATGTTGGAGTTAATTACTGTAAGATTAAGTCCAAACGTACAGGTCAGTATAGTCCTCCTTTAACGAATTCCGGCTCTTCACTCCTTATGTGCAATAAGATTTTAGCTCAGAGTAGTTTGTGATTTGTATGGACTCTATCCTGAAAATGACAAACCCCAAGAAAGAATGTGGAATATGGATAATTTGTAACCCAGTGAAGGTGATGACCCCTGTGATGTCTCAAACCTGTGCGCACATTGACCTGTGATGCGTGCACCAAAAAAAAAAAAAAAAAAAATAGGTCACATTTCTGGAGAAAGACCAGGGCCTGAGATTATGAACTATAACTTTGTGCTCTGCTCAGTTTTCATACTCAACTGCAGACTCAGTCGCAATGCCAAGGTTATAGAACTTTTTGATATCATTTTTGTACTCAGCTTGAGCATAAGATCTTAGCATGGTCTGGAGCTTGCTTAAACCCTGACTTGGGCAATTTTTGATCGTGAGCTCTGAATGGAGTAGATCCAAGGGCCTTTGTGTGGTCCCATCGGTGCCTCTAGGGGTTAGGTGCGTGCCGGGGAATGTAATTTATAGTGTTAGTTGTGTTTGCAGAGGTGCTTTTGCAGCACGGTCACAGTAACTTGCTCTAAAAAAATAGACTGCTGTCAAAATGGAAAATGTAAACAGGACACCATGTGCTTTACACCAAAATTACCTTTATTTGCTGAAGAGTTCTGAAATGCTGCTCTCGCTGCTGAAAATTTACATTCTTTAGAGCACTCAAGCAGAACACCGTCAACGCTGAATCATCCTCAGTGGACTTTGATGTCTAAATGCCTTCTAACCTCGGATTGCGAGTAAAACTCTGGAGTACGATCTCAGAGATTTGAGATCGACTCTGTGCGGAGTCTGAGTAACGTTTTTTTAACCTCGGGCCGAGAAATTTGCGACCACTGTTCTGATAGCATTAGCAAAATATGTGAGCACTGAAACTGTCTTTGCTCAGCCCTTCCCTGACAAAGACAGTTTGGTAATAAAATGGACTTCAGCTGATCCTGTGTGTGAAACACTGTAAATGAGTCGAAACATTCATTTAAATGAAGTAAAACTAGACTCAGTCAATAATTCATCTTGAGATTAGCAGGTTGGTGTATCCCAAAGCATTGATCCATGGTGTTGATTCTGTGGTTCTTTTTTTTTTTTAGAACTAGCCCGTGAGCAGGTGTGCTTTTTTCTCCCTCTGCAGTTCTCTCTATCGAGCTGTTAGCCGCCTGTCAGGGTATCGAGTTTCTCCGCCCTCTCCATACCACCACACCATTGGAAAAAGTCTACGACCTTGTCCGCTCGGTGGTGAAGTAAGTTAAACAAAAACATTTTATTGACTCTGCTGAAATAACTAGCGGACTGGCTAATGTTTGGCCAATGTACCCTTTCCTTCTCCATTTCTCCAAGGCCTTGGATTAAGGATCGTTTCATGGCGCCGGACATTGAGGCTGTTCACCGCCTGCTCCTGGATGAGAAGGTAGGGTTGACTTGGTCGGCAATTTTCCCTGCTGGCAACGAGCCTAAATATTCGCCAACCTCCAAAACTCACTCACAAATAAACCTGTTTTCGTGTTTAGCCCTGTTCACCGGCCAATCAGAGCAGTCAGAGCTCTTCACCATAGAGGGGAGAGAATAACTCGGCTACTCGGCAATATCAATAGCTATTGTCTCCACTGCTTTGGAAGAACATCAGAGGCTTCCTCTGAATCCGTTTCCAATACGTTTCCTGCGAGGGGAGAGAATAACAGGCAGGGAATGGCCTAGAAATTATGGATTTTAATGTATGTGTGTGTGTTTTTTTTTTTTTTTTTTAATGTAAACGATTATAAACCTTCCCTTTGGACATCCAAGCACAAAACAGCAAGGGGACTCAGGCAGTGATATCTGCCACTGGTAAAAAAGCACAGATACCTGTCACCTTCTCAGATCATCCCAGAAATAAGCTTCACTCAATTACAGCTTTGAGAAGACAAATGGATATCTAGCAAAAATGGAAGGATGTAAAACATGTATGTGTGTCTGTTCTTCAATTTTTTTTGAAAACTGGTCATCCCATCAACTTCACACTTGGCGGGTGTAAGGCATGCAGCAATACCTAGGAGGCCAAGCAATCGGCCTGTTCCGAACAGGCACGTTTTGAGAGGACACTGCAGCAGAACAATTGAAATGCAGAATCGCCGAGTAGAATGAAATTAGACTAATTTTCTTCGATCACCTTTTTATGCTCTCTGGCATTCAAGTGGTTTCATTCACATCAGAATAAGACTCTTCAGAAACTATACAATAATGCAGTATAATCACATTTCTGATAGGACGATTTTGTCAAAAAGAGAATATTTATTGGAAGCATACAGGCATACGAGCATACACTAGATTTTGCGACATGGCTCATTTCTGAGAGATCCCTGCCCGTCTAAGCATGGAACTGAAGGTAGGGAGCTGCAACTTATCCCCCCTCCATGGCACACAGCCTACAGCAACAATGATCTCAAAAGAAGAGACATTGTTATTGAACAGCAGTTTAGTTTAGTTATAAAGGAACAGTATACAGGTGGAGCTGGGGAGGTGGAGGGTTGTTGAGCAAGTACTCTGAGGAGCCGCTTCTCAGGATGAGCTTAAGTAAGCCGGCATATTATCGGTCAAGCAATCATCTGACAGCAGAGTCGCATGACAGTCATGTGGACTCAGGTGATTCGCCGGAGGGAGAAGTGGCTCCTCTATGTTAGAAGGCTTGACTCCATGGCCCATCAGCATTTACGACAGAGCTCCATATTTGTGACTTCACACCTTGAGGTGTTTAGGATAAGTAAAGGCTAAAATATGCCATGAAAAATATTTAGTAAACAATCAAACTGGTACAGATACAACTTCCAATGTAAATTGAAGGAAACTTAAGTGTCGTGATGCACTTTTGCCTTCATTCGGTCACCAATTTCAAAGGGACGCTGATGTGTTCATCTAAAGCCACTTACAGTAGATGAGACCAAGTGGGGCAAATGCAGTGTGGGGTTGTGGGTCTTCTTCAAGGGCTCCACAGCTGCTGTGATTACACTGCGACCACTCTAGGACTTGAGCCACCGACCATCTGAATCTCAAGCATATGCTGTAGCCATGTGGAACGTCTAGTTGGAGACTTACCATGCGTCTGTCTGTCCTATGCAGGTGTGGAACGTAGCTTCCCCCTACATCGAGAGGTACCATGTGGAACACCTTCCTGAATCTCGCCCCAACTCCCCTACAGCATTCTCACTGGAGTCCCCAACATCGCCCAAAAAACGCATGCGCCTTGAGTGATGGCAAGATGTGTGCGCGCACGTGTGTTTTTTAAGTAGGCATGTAAAATTCAGCCTGTGCAAGTGTATTTTAAGCAGGAGCACACAAGCTATGAATCTGCGGCTTGGAAATGGGTGTAATTTTGTGAAAGAGTGCTTTCTTCTTTCTGGAAATTAAATAATCTGGAAAATATTTCAATGCTTTAAAAAAAATAACATCTGAGAAACTGGAATAGTCCATTTCTAAGCAATGCAATTCAGAAATTCTCTGTCTTTCAGTGCTTGCAATGTGCATAATTGCCCATATAGCGCATTTCAACTCCAATGCCTTGATAGCATATTTAAATATCATATATTCTGTGTTTCATAATTACATTACACCTCCATATGGAGAAGTTTTTCTCAGGTATGACCAGAGAGCACATAAAATATATGTACAGTTGCAATCAAAATTATTCAACCCCCATTGCAAATTGGGTTTACTGGCAAAATTTACAAACTTTCAGCAGTTTGCAATAAACAGATTAAACAAGAACATTTTAAATAACTCGACACAACTCGACACAAGCAGAAAATGTCATGCCCTTTGTGAGGAAGCTGAAGCTTGGGCATCATTGGACCTTCAAACAGGACAATGATCCTTAGCATACCTCAACATCCACCTAGGGTTGGTTTCAGAAGAAGTCCTGGAACATTCTAGAGTGGCCATCATAGTCACCTAACTTGAACCCCATGGAAAATCTCTGCTGGGATTTGAAGAAGGCAGTTGCAGCACGCAAACCCAAGAATATTAGTGAACTGGAGGCCTTTGTCCATGGGGACTGGGCTAAGATTCCTTGGGAATGCTGCCAGAAGCAGTTGTCTGCCTATGCATCACATTTCCAGCAGGTCATAGCAGCAAAAGGGAGCTCTGCTGAGTATTAAAGATGCTTGTCATAAAGGGGTTGAATAATTTTAAGCCTGCAGCAGTCATTAAAAGTGGCATTTTGTGTTGAATTTGGAGAAGCCACTTGTAATATTAGTTGTGCTGAGCTATTTAAATTGTTCTTGTTTGATTTGTTCATTGCAAACAGCTGAAAGTTTGTAAATTTTGCCAGTAAACCTAATGTACAATGGGGGTTGAATAATTTTGATTGCAACTGTATATGTATATGCAAAACATCTACCTCAAAACTTGTCTAAATTGACATTAATTACTGTGAAAGACACCACTGGTATATATTGAGTACAAATCTATGACTGGAAAATCAATAAAGATGGGACATTGTGGGCATAATTTTACTGTAAACAAATCAAGAATTTATCAACAATACATTGGTTCAAGGGTTCCTCTAGCTACCCCTGCATGAACCCTTTTAGCTGAAAGATCAAAAATGTGTGATTAGAATATTGTATTGCTAATGTAACAGTAACTACTGGGTGCGGAAAATAATACTGTTTCAGAACTCATATTTGAAATTTGCGAAGAAACATACACGCAATCTATTTCACTAAGGATTAAGTGGACCAGAAATTGTTTAAAACAGTCAATGACGCAAGTGAAATAACCACAGAGGGATGCACACACTTGAGGCTCACTGTAATGGGCCGTGAAGCACATTTATGACTTGAGGCAAATCTGGCAATCCCAGGAAATAAACTCTGGTCAAAAGGCAAACCAATCTTTAAAAAATGAGTTTGTGATGGAAATAAAGTGTCACAACCCGTGTGTCTGCCTAATTGGTTCCTTCTCTGTTTCAGCAGTCTGCGTGAGTTTTGCCGTTAATTGTTTCCTCAACTACTTTATTCCCTTAATGTAATCAGCTGTGGCCACTCCCTTCCGTCGGACTGTGCTGTGCTTGTAAGTTTCTGGTTTAGCCTCAGTCGGGGCTGGATTGTCTTATTGGAAGTGGTTACTCTAACCTCTAACCCTAAATTCTAGTTCTCCTTTCTGGTGTCTCTTCCAGTAAGCTAAATTATCAGCGAGCAAAGTATTAGGTACAGCGGGTTCTCCTAGACTTCGTCTATTTCTCCTCATGATAAACACTCCCTAGTGGCTCATTGTCAACCCTACAATCGGATCCCCCTCTGCCTAGTTAGTAACACAAAGTTAACTGAACTGGTTTGGGTCCAGGCTTCTCAAACTGAAACTATGAACAGGTGAGCAGTCTGTCAAAGCACTTTCATCCTTACCATTCTACCCAGTGGAAGGTTAGTTTCCAGTTTGTAGCGCCTCTTTGGTATCAGGTGCTTAGGGAGATTTAGATTTTCACGTTGCCAGCCCATTGTGGTGCATCCACATTCAAGCTCAGCAACAATTTAAAATAATTTTTTAATAATCAGTCCAGCCGTGAATAGATTTTTCCAGCCTATCCATTATTCACCACAACAAAGCAAATACATCATTTTGCATCACAATTCTGAGCATTACATTTTGTCATCAAATTTGTGGCAGCCGCAGATTCACCGCAAATTTTCCTGGCCCTTACTCATGCACTACAGCCCTCCCTGTGCCCCACGTCCGACAAAACGTGACGGCAAACTGTCCGTGTCATTGCTGTACTGCCCTTCCACAGAAATCATGATACGACGACCCGTTTAGATTCTGTGTCTCCACTGATATCACAAAGGGATTCATTTGCATAGTACAGCACAGAGCAGGCAGGTTTTTATTTTGACCACTGATGAGGCAGCCAATTAGAACAGAGTCTAATTTTATTAATGCACTGCCCTCTTGGAATGATGCATAGTTAATGAGGGGAGAGAAGGAGAGGCTGGAGACTGACAGCTCAAGCAGAATTTTTTTTTGCAACAAGCATCAAATCATTATTGTAGACACCAGGAAGTTGTTTGAAATTAATTAAAAAAAGAGCAGAATGTGCAATCTTTAAAGAGCGGCATGTTTCTGGACTGACTTGTTTTCTGTGGCCTGCTCTATTGATATGTTAATATTAACTTGGTTGTTTGCATTGGCCCATCCGTGGAGTGAGAGCATGTTTGGAGACTTCTGAAGAGAAAAACCAGAATTCAGTGACAAACATAAGCTGTGTCAACATGCCGAAGAAACGGTTAATGAGTAATCACATCAGGGACAACAGAAACAGGTCCAACATACAAGTAACTGTGTGAACACAAGCAGGTTGCAGAGGCATAACGGCTTCAAAGCTAATTTCCGAGCCAGTAGCATTCAGTTTCTATCAGAAACTTGTTACCATCCTTCCTTCCTTCTACACACAAGAGTCATCAGAAGATGACATATCCCCTCGCACCCCGCAATCTAATCTCAGAAATCACAAAATATCAAAAGGCACCAGTCTAGGACCTAATTAATACTCACAGCCAGTTTCGTTTAAAAAATATTGAAAGATATTTAAGTTCTGTCCTGGAAATGAAATGTCCACAGATGGACGGACGGATGAACAGACAACTGCACTGAACACAATATTTCCCCCCCGCATTATATGCCAGGGGATAATAATTCTGCAGACACCAACACTTAGTCATCGGTGTTGCTATTTTTCTCAGTGATGTCGGTGAAGTAGCAGCTGTTTACATCTTTTCATTTTTGACAGAGTGGTGTCTGAAGTTGGAGCCTCTAATCTCTGGTCCACCACTGATTCATTCCTATAACTTCTGAGAGTGTAACTGAAACTGTGTCAGCAGCAGTGTGTCCAATCCTTTGTCCACCCAAAGATTCACAATCCTCAAAGGCTGCAGAAAACTGCTAACACCATTTTACGCCAATTGAAGTTTTCTGCAACGAAATAATGGTGACTTCATAAATATTCAAAGACGACTGACAATTTTGCATCAAATGAATCAAATATAGACATTTACACAACGCAACAGATTATTTCATCACAAATGAGCAACTGCTTAATGAAACACACAAGACGCACTGAGATAATTTAATATTTTATTCATCACGCATTTTCACAAACTTATACAAATCAGGAACACGAAGTGCAGAACCTGTCAAAAGTCCATGGTTTTGTCATTTTCATGAACGACATTACCTTTTATGATGACATACTTAATTAGTTCTTGGTGACCTCCAAATTGATAGATTAAATGTTCCCACCTACAAAGCACAGAAACATGACATGATTTAGTCACACAAAATAGTTTTTACCTAAAATGATACTATTATTGAAATACAATACATAGAAGATGCAAGGAATTTCATAATGAGAAGATGAAAGGCAAGTAAAATACATCAATGTACACCTGATAATAATGATAAATATTTTATGAGATTTCTGATGAGTTCAGCAGGCTCTTCTCCTCAGGCAATACCTGACCTACTGTAGGTCCTGAAAAGATTTTGTCTCAACACTGTCCTACTATCTTTCAGTGCCTTCAATCCCCATTTTCAGGTCAACATGCGATTCATTAAGAGGGACAGTGGAATGACATGCAGGATGACACTACCGTGAGGAGTTGATAATGAGCAGGTCTCCTTGTTTTCCTACTTCCAGCGACCCGTGGCTTCCGGACAGGCCGAGGGCGTAGGCCGCGTTTATAGTTGCAGCAGCGAGGGCCTCATTCATGGTCATTCTCATGTTGACACAGGCGAGATGCATGACCATCGGCTATGGGTGCAGAAAAGTGATTCAAACATTAATCAGAAGCTGAAATTAAAATCGTATGTCATATTCCATAACATAGAACGCAAGGCTAAAGTACCCTCGGCCTTCTGGGCATAAGACAAGGAATTACAACATATAAAGGGTTTTTTAATGTATGCCTATGTAACATAATGTGTTTAATACTTTCGGGCTTGAGAGAAGTTTCAAGAGTCAAAGGAAGACAGAGGTAATTGTCCAATTTCAGCTAGGACCTGGCAGGTTACATGGAAAGTGTGGAACAGGACAGTTAGGACTTTACATCGTTTGGCATTCAGAATATGAAGTCTGACATGATGCGCAGTCATCAAAATTCGATGTTATGTTGAAGGTGACTAAACAGTTTGGTTGATAATGTTGCTACATCAAATTGTTATTAGAAGGTATTTAAAGTAGGCGAAGGCCATGTAGCTTCCATGTCCTCCAACTTGATTATCCAGTGAGTACACCTTATGAATTTGACATAGCTACACCAAAAAATGTCATGGTAGTGCAAAGGCGTAATGAAAGTAACACTGTTCAGAAACAATGTGACCTTTTGACCCCATTAACCAGGTGAAGGTCATACATCCTTTAATGTTCTGCAAGCTGATTATCCAGAACATACACGCTGTACATTTTACGCGGCTACAACAAAAATAGTGGATGTAATCAAGGAAACAGTGTTTACAAAGAATGTGACCTTTTGACCCCTTTAGTTCAGTTCAGTTCAGTTCAACTTTATTTGTCCTAAAAAAGGCAATTCAGTTTCTCAAGTCTACCGGGGAAGGTAGACTGCAGCGGGTCGCACACTGAGAAGCGCCCCGGAAACTTTTCCTTAAGTAGGTCAAGGTTAACCATCTTCGAACTTGTCCAAGCTATATGTCCCAAGAATAGTCCCTGTGAATTTCATGACCCTGACATTAATAGGAAAGGAGTTATTGTCTACACAGACAGACAGACAAACAGACAGACGGACGGACGTAAGGTCTTCAAGGCCATGTAGCTTCCATGTCCTCCACCTTTAATGTTCTGCGAGCTGATTATCCAGAACATACACGCTGTAAATTTTACGCGGCTACAACAAAAATAGTGGATGATTATCCAGAACATACACACTGTAAATTTTATGCGGCTACAACAAAAATAGTGGATGTAATCAAGGAAACCGTGTTTACAAAAAATGTGACCTTTTGACCCCTTAAAGTAAGTCAAGGTTACCCATCTTCGAATTTGTCCAAGCTATATGTCCCAAGAACAGTCCCAGTGAATTTCGTGACCCTGACATTAATAGGAAAGGAGTTATTGTCTACACAGACGGACGGACAGACAGACGGACGGACGCAAGGTCTTCACAATACCCGATGGCCATATTTTGGCCTCAGGTAAAAATACAAAAATTTCACATTGAAGGTCATTTCCTTCCACTTAGTGGAAAATAATTTCACTATAGTTTTGACATCATTAGGTACCAAAGGCTGTGGTACTGATTGTAAACATCAATCAATTCCCCTCCAATCAACCTTTTGCACATGTTCAAATCCAGTTCAGAATACATAACCAAATTCGGGTTCCTTCCCAACAGGAAAACAACATAACACACCTGCTCTCCCGCCACATAGAGTTCATCCTGTTGCTATCCAGATTATTTTTAGGAAGGTTACCCACTGAATTTCAGTCCTTATTCTGTAAAGTTTATGAGTAGATTAATAAAAATAACTGAACAGTGCTTTCCATTACCAAAACTCCAGTAAGACTGAAAGACATTTCCCAGCTTCAACTCCCGGCATACGAAAGTGTAATATTTGATATGTCCCAGCTAATTTCCAGGAAGTGACCATTTTCAAGGACTTCCGATGAATTTTCTAGAGCCAAGGTTTTTCTCAGCCTTAATGGATCTATACAACCATCTATACAACTGCCGAAACGTAAAACTCCGTTTGATAACCTGAGCCTTTCAACTCGTCCGCAAATTCTTAGCTGAGAAAGGAAGGTGGACCCCAATCAGAATACCCACCATGGAGCAGCAGTAGGCATTGGGATTAAAGTCGCTCCCCAGTGCCACAATGACTCCACCGTCCAGCATGTCTCTCGCACGAGGCTGCGGCAACCTGAGGTACAAGAAGATATTAATGCCATTCAACCAACAATTACCATTGCTCTGACAGAGGAACGTAACGTTCATGTGCACACTTGAACATACAAGTTTAGTATTCTATGCAACCATAGCCTGGCTGAGGACATAGATTTAACTACTAATTTCAATGCCTGAACTAACTTTGAGCAAAATGTCAACATGCAACATAAATCATGCAACCACAAAATAGCCCTTTCGTACATATTCTCAAAAACAATAGTTTATTGGGAAAAACATCCCTTGACCCACCTTTATTACTCCATGTAGCTTAAGAAGCTCCCTACAATCAGAAGAAGCAGCTCCTTATTGTGCTTTTGCCAGAAATTCTCATTTGCCATGAAATAAGTACAGGAAAATATATTTTCCCTCAGTTGTGTTGCTTTGTACCTCAATATGTACGCTGTGGTCGGTAGAAGAACTGCAGATGTTCCAGCTTTAGCCATGGCTGCTATCCCCTCATTGGTCACTTCCTCAAGATGACTGATTGCTAGTGCACCAAGTTTGGCACCTAGCTGTGACAGGACATTGAAACATACAGTGAGGGAATTCTGCTGCATTAGACTAGGTAAAGTGTAAGACTTGATTGGATAGGAAAACAGCAGCAACTAAACCTGATTGGACTAGCAGCCAAGTCATACTGTCTACACAGCTGGTATAGGCAACCCAACAGGTAAATAATGGAATGTTGTGCAGTAAACACCAACACACAGCCAACTATATAATTCTGTACACAATATACGAGACCATGCCGGTCATTATAGGAAATATCAACAAACAACAGTTAACAACATAGGCGTGAGGCTATTTTCATATGACGTCGTTGTTTTTTATCATGAATATACTATGGTTATGACACATTTATCTAAATACTTAAGTTATTTGTTTTTGTCCAAAAACTGTGTTCATATGCGGACTATTTCTTTTAACCACTGTTAACTTCTGTTGCTAGGATATGGCAAAAGCTAACGCTGCAACATCCAAAAATGTGATTGTCACATCTATTACATTTTGTTCCCAATCAAGAGCTGCAGTTACAAGTTCTACTGCGTCATAGTTCCAGTCATCATAGTCCTTGTCACTTTGTGCTTTCTCCCAGCTGTGATAATCACCATACTCACCAAACATATGAAAAGAACATCCTTCAATCAATCTCAAATGGGTATTTAACAGAGTTGCGGTATAAACCTAATCATACAATCATGCCAAATTGGAGGCTTTCTACACTACACAAACACATGGAAACCAGCATTTAATGAAAAAAAATGAATCTGAAACCCAGAGAAAACTGTTCTCAGAGGGAGAATAAGAGAGGTTAAACATGGCAGGATATACACTACACTCTTATCTAAAGTGACACGCAATATGCGTGCACTGAAGGTCATCTCAGCAGCTACAGACCACAGGTCAAATAAGTTAAGATGCAATTCACATCAACTATCAGTTGCCCAAAAGACACATCCTTTGGGCCAGATTTGAATAAGCAACCTAAAAATTAATGAACCGGCTACTTGGTCCACCACACAACCATCTAAGCAATCAAATGGTTGCCTTGTGAAAAGTATATAAGCATGCAGGACATGGGAGAGATACTTCCACTAAGAAAGCTTGCTCATTGTGATCCAGAGCCACGCAAAACTGTATGGGAAACGTGGCAATCATTGAAATGCATCAGGTCTTAATCAAGGTCTTCTGAGCAGCAGACTGACATTACATCCAGCAATGACAGATCATTAAACACTGTAAAGTAACTGCAATGATCAAACTTCTTTATGTGTTCTGGGTACTTGATTTAGCTGATTGGAAATCAAACCTTCATTATGACCTCCATTAAAATCTGATATACACTGATGAGCCAAAACTGCTAAAAGATGAAGCACACTGATTATGTTGTAACTTGTAACAACGGTGCGTATCAAGGTCTGCAGACAGACCTTAGACGGTGAATAAACAGTTGGTTCCTGTGGTCGACGTGTTGGATGTGGGAGAAATGGGCCTCGAGCAACTTTGACAGGAGCCAAATCTTTATGGCCAGATGAGTGGGTCTGAGCATCACTGTGGCAGCAAGGGTTCTGGGGAGCTTCCAGTCAGCAGGGGTGAGTACCTACCGACTGTGGTCATTATCAAATGAAATAAGATCATTTGAAACGTCTTCATGCAATTCCATTGCTTCCAATGATCTTATTTCATTTAAACAATCATGAAACACATGCATTGCTTCCAACCCCTGGGTAAAGCGTGAGAAGTCTGGAGCCATAACGCAGGTGAAACTGAAAAACCTCCATGCACAAGGACTTCAATGCCGTGCGAGAATCTCTTACATAAGCGTTGATTGAGTAATTGCTGACTACAGCAGGGGAACGTAAATATGCCATTAAAACTGACGCCGAATGCATGAGAGTTGACAGGTATGCGTTATTAACGAAAACTGACCACACCTGACAATGTTGAGAGTTTTCTGAGTTTCTGTAATGGTAATTTAAATGACTGATTGATAACAGGTCATGACCAATCATTATTTTTAAGGGATGGGTTTGAGCCTCCCCTATCGCCAGTTCACCCGCCGCCACTGGTACCGACTGTGGTCCAAGGAGGGACAAACCACAAATTAGCTAAAGGGTGCTGGGTGCCCAAGCCTCATCGATGCACTAGTGTTATGTTTAGGTATAGGGCATGTTGTTGCATACTCTTGTACAGTAGGTGGCGGTATGCACCTAAAAGCTGTTTTCAATCTGCCATTAAACCCAAAGAAGAAGAAGAAGAAGAAGAAGAAGAAGAAGAAGAAGAAGAAGAAGAAGAAGAAGAAGAAGAAGAAGAAGAAGAAGAAGAAGAAGAAGAAGAAGAAGAAGAAGAAGAAGAAGAAGAAGAAGAAGAAGAAGAAGAAGAAGAAGAAGAAGAAGAAGCACTAGTGCAGGGCTATTCAACCTTATCCAGAAAGGGCCGGTGTGGGTGCAGGTTTTCATTCCAGCCGAGCTGCTACACACCTGACACCACTAATCAACCCCAAGAGTTTTTGCTCAAGAGCTTGATTGCAAGTATCAGGTGTGTAAGTGTTTGGTTGGAATAAAAGCCTGCACGCACACCGGCCCTTGCAGGATAATGCTGAATAGCCCTGCACTAGGGCAACAAATACAATGATGTCTGGTCCGAACCAATAGAAGGGCTACTGTGGCGCAAGCATCAGAGAATTTTTTGAGACTTTGGAGAGGAATGGGTCAGAACTTACAATGCAAAGCCCTGTACTGCACATAGCGCTTTGTAGGAGTAGTGCCGGTCCACCTCCGACAGTGCCTACAATGGGCACATGAGCATCAGAACTAGACCTTGAAGCAACTAGTCCTAGTCCATCGAGTCCTGTTTAACTTTACGTCATGTTCATTGGCCGGGTGCATGCACTCCGTTTACCTGGCGAAGAGATGACACCAGGATGCATTTTAGGAAGAAGACAAAATGGTGGAGGGAGTGTGATGCTCTGGGAAATGTTCTGCAGGGAAACCGTGGGTCTGAAATTCAAGTGGACATCAGTTTGACATAACTGTTTTTGTGGCGCGCAGGGCTCCGACACAATATTAGGGAGGTGGTTTTAATGTTGTGGCAGATCGGTATACATCAAATGATACTTTGCCGCCGAATAAAAATTCACAAAATATGCTTTTGCATGACTCCAGAACCAGTCTTACCACTAGTGACCAAGCTCTCTGAATTCACCACTCACCTGTCCGGCATACAGCTTAGCTTCTTGTAAAGCAATTTTTTTTTTTTTTTTTTTTTTTTAACAACGTGACTGTTACACAGCATGTACGCTTAAGATAAACACATATGCAAATTCCATGATCACTTCCCTGCTGTAAACGGTATGGCGCACAAACTTGCCTGAGCAGCGTTCATTGGATGGAGCTCGTCGCCATGGAAATTGATCTGTAGGCCCATGTCCTTCCCAGCCTGCAGAATGGCTCGGGTGGAGTCGAGGTCGAACACGCCCTTTTCGCAGAACACGTCAATGTTATCCACCTGCAGCTCCCCCTGCTCCATCTTCTCCTTCAGCTTTGGGAGCTGGACATTAATGATGTCCTCTGTTGCCTCGGCGACCGTCTTGCCCCTGATTAAGAAGATGACATGGACCACTGGTCAACTGATCATTATATCACCAGTACCCTATGAACAGAAATTTTACTTAGGAATCTTTCTTTTTTTAATTATTCTAAGTCAGTGTTCTCGAACTTCAATGCTTTTAATAACCAGACGCAACTGTGACATCAGCATAAGAATGTTCAATAAATAACATTCCAGTTATGCATTAAAATGGTTCCAATCTCATCTTTAAAGGCAAAAAAATAAAGCAGAGCTTTTAAACTTGTGCGACAGAAACATTTGCTCATGATCTGCCCGTGATCAGTAACACTCCGATAAGTAATCAGAAAGAAGGTATGCTAAAAATGACCAAGAATGTATCCTACTTCAAAGAAGCATAAATGCAAGCAAGTTAAGTTTTAGAGTCTGTTGAATTTGTGTCAATGTATACAGGTACTACCCAGAAAATTAGAATATTCTCAAAAAGTTCATGTATTTCTATATTTCAACTTAAAAGGTGAAACCTACATATTATATAGACAAATAACATGCAAATCAATATATTTCAAGCTTTTATTTGTTTTGATTTTGCTGATTAGGACTTACAGCTTAAGAAAACCTCAAATTCAAAAACTCAGAAAATTAGAATATTACATGAAATCGATAAAAAAAAGGATTTTAAATACAAAAAAGTCAGGCCTCTGAAAGGAAAATCTTGCATCTGTACTTAGTACTTGGTTGGGGCCCCTTTTGCACGAATGACTGCTTTAATCCGGTGTGGCATGGATGCTACCAGCCTGTGGCATTTCTCAAGTGTTATCGAAGACCAGCATGCTTCAATCACGGCCTTGAACTCTTCTTTATTGTTTGGTCTCTTTTCGTTCACCTTTCTCTTGACAATGCCCCATAGATTTTCTATGGGGTTCAGGTCAGGTGAGTTTGCAGGCCAATCAAGCACAGTAATCCCATGGTTGTTGAACCAGGATTTGGTACTTTTGGCAGTGTGGGCAGGTGCCAAGTCCTGCTGGAAGATGAAGTCTGCATCCCCATAAAGCTGGTCCACTGAAGCAAGCATGAAGTGCTCTAGAATGTCCTGGTAGACGGTTGCGTTTACTCTGGACTTGAGAAAGCACAGGGGACCAACACCAGCAGCTGACATGGCTCCCCGAGTCATCAGAGACTGGGGAAACTTCACACTGGACTTCATGCATTTTCCGTTGTGCGTCTTTCCAGTCTTCCTCCAGACTCTGGGACCTTTGTTGCCAAATGAGATGCAAAATTTGCTCTCATCAGAAAAGAGGACTTTGGACCACTGGGCAACAGACCAGTTCTTCTTTTCTTTAGCCCAGCGAAGGCGCCTCTGGCGTTGCTTGCTGTTGAGGAGTGGCTTGACAACAGGAATTCAACATTTGAAGCCCATGTCCAGCATCCGCCTGCGTGTTGTTTCTCTTGAAGCAGCAACTCCAGCCTCAGTCCACTCCTTATGAAGTTCCCCCACACTTTTGAATGGCCCTTTCCTTACCATCCTCTGCAGGTTGCGATCATCCCTCCTGCCTGTACACCGTTTGCTTCCACATTTCTTCCTTCCACTTAACTTTCCATTAATGTGCTTTTGAGCCTACAATATTGAACCTTTTCACAATATTCTAATTTTCTGAGTTTTTGTATTTGAGGTTTTAATAAGCTGTAAATGATAATCATCAAAATTACAACAAACAAATGCTTGAGATATCTCACTTTGCATGTAATGAGTCTATAAAATATATTAGTTTTACCTTTTATGTTGAATAGCCAAAATAAACCAACTTTTACATAATATTCTAATTTTCCGAGTAGTACCTGTATTTGCAGCTGATATTGAGCATTTTGGCACAAAATGGCCACAGTACATCTCAGAGGGAACACTTTTTTTCTCATGACTGGTGCAAGGTTCCCCTTACCACTGTAAAGTGATCTGACTGTGAGAAGTTGAGAACAGCACAATATAGACTCAAGGAATCATCATTATCATCATCATTATTATTATTATTATTATTGCTGTTATTGTTGTTGTCGGTTTGCATATGTTTGGTACTTGGGAACAGCGTGGGCTCCGCAGTAGGTAGACGAAATGCCGATGTCCAGCGACCGCCTGGCTTTCTCGATGACCGTTAGCATCTTGAGCTCAGTGTCCAGCTCCAGGCCGTAGCCACTCTTACACTCCACCAGTGTGGTCCCGCATCGCAGCATGCGGCCCAGCCTCTGCGTCAAGCTGGACAGCAGCTGCTCGGCGGAGGCCTGGCGAGTGTGTGCCACGGTGAAATGGATCCCCCCTCCAGCCTGGTGCACCTCCATATAGGTGGCACCAGCCAGCTGAGGGTGAGAGAGAGAACTTACTCGCGATGCAGTAGCTAATTTCTATGCCCATCAATTATGACAACTGGTCGCCTACAGATAACAGCTATAGAACAGGCCAATATTATCGGGTGCCATTCGTGACCACAGCTCATCAACAGCCCGGAAATTGAGCGGATCTTGATGGAACGATGGCCACCTAAAATCTGACAATACCGCACTACAAAGAGGGATGCAGGTGCTGCTATACCTTCAATGCAAACTCATGGACTCTGTCCCCTGCCCATACAGGATGAGTATGAGCATCAATTAACCCTGAAACCAACACAATCAAAAAGGCACAGGATCAGACCTGAACAATTGCGTGTATTTAAGGCTAATCAAGTATCAGCGTTTCACACTTTACAGCATACGTTCATTCATCAATAGCCCACATTTTGAGGCAGAGATTAAAAAAAAAATCACTGTTAAGGGCCTCAAAAACTGAAGCGGGAACACTGTATTTACCGTACACTTAATCAAAATATGGCATCTGTATAACAAGTAGAAACAGACATAATCATAAACACGTAATAATGGCTGAATGAGATATGGAATCTATGAAAATATCTTCACATTCGCCCATTTTAGACAAGCAGCCTGTCCTCCACTGGCCCCAATATGACATAAAAGCCAAAAGTTTTCAGCACTGACCTGGTAAAACACACATTCCAGAGGCATTGATAACCTTCTCAAATGATGCTCCATCGAATCGAGACTCTATTATGTCAGCTGGCCCCACGGCTTTTAGCAGACCATCGCTGGAATGACGTTACAAGTAAATAATCAGCCAATTTAATTTTCGCAGCTATCGGAAATTCTTCTACACAAATTTCATTTTAGAACACCTGTTACACATGTACAGAAGTCACATATTACGGAATAAACATTATAAGCCCTACTTATGGGCTAAATACATGAGCGAAGAACAACATGGAAAGAACACCATAAGTACTAATAGCACGCAAGTTGCTTAAAGCGTAATACAGCAGAAAAGCTATATTCCGTGTCAAGACTTTAGACCAATCAGTCAGCCATTCAAAAATGCATGAGTGACTTACTGTCCGATAATCAAACTGCAATTCTCTGCAATAGACAGGTTTTTCATTCCTTCCTTAGTGAGGAACTTTCCCCCATTGTTGCAGATTAATACCACTCGCTTAGCGTTTTTTACATACAGTCTAAAGCTTTTCGACATTTTTTAAGGAATGAAGGCTGACTAATGTCCGTCCTTATGTCCAGTGGCGGCACCCGGAGGAATGAAATAACGAGCAGTAACCTACTTTTGCGTTTTAAAAAGGTGTGGGTGGGGTTTCATGCAAATAATTCAGTGTGGCTTGTGTTTTTCTAGTCGGCTAAAAACTGATTCTTCGGTGTTTTCCACTGACTGGTTTGTTCGCTGTCACAATCTAATTCTGTCCGACAACCAGCTCTGATGGTATCAAATAAAATTTGTACCGCATGAGTTTGTGAATCGATAAGAACAAAAACGTTCTCCTTCGAGCCGGATTCGAACCAGCGACCTAAGGATCACTTACGTGAATCACCACTACAGTCCTCCGCTCTACCAACTGAGCTATCGAAGGCACATACGCCAATGCTGTGATTTCCATATTAGGTCAGTCATTATTCATCAACAGCTCACCAATACCTAAATCAGCGGTTCCGACAAAGCTAATGTTTATTACCCCATTTGATTCCTGCGAACTAAGTACGTATGGTGACATGCAGCGATTCCTAACAAAAGCGCCATCGTGGAATTAAGTTGTAGTCAGAGACGAAAATTCGTTGAGCATGGCAAACATTACCGTCCATTACTAGCCAAGCAAGCAAAATAAACTTGATTTTAGTAATTAGTCTTTTGAGTAGTTAGTTAGGATTTCGCCGTAAAGTCTACCTGGTTTAAGTTACTTGCTATAACAAGCAAGCAGGTTATATCGAGTACACACATTCATAACTTTTACTAGTAACGTTAGCTCTAAATCTAAATTTAGCTGACCTCCGTATCTAGCTCACAGCGGGCTAACAACTTCGTAGTGATTTAATCATTGTTAGCAAGATGGCTCCTTCACTGCACCGACAATAGTTTCTGATCATAGCCCAATATTCACAGTTAACGTTAGCCAGACTATTTTCAAACCCATGAAGGACTTAGCAAATGGAGTAAGTTCATTTTGAAACATTGAGATTATTATAAAAATCCAACAGGCAGCACGACCGTAAATCACAGCTAAACAAGTAAACCCTCAAACTAAAATGATACTGATTTCATGTACACGTGTTTAGACGTCAGGTTCCTTCCGACTGGTTTGAACTTACAAATTATTGTGTAAATTTTCCAGAAAATCCGGCAGCAATTGAGTATTTCACCAACATGTATGGTAGATAATGCTACATTTAAGCGTCCAGCAAGCGGTCCTATTCTCATATTTAACCGACGTGCGACACGCTAAAGCCGGCGAGATTCGGCGTTCTATACTCACAGGCTGTAGCTATATAAATATACAGTCAGTCGATGGTTTACCCCCATCTAGTGTGTCTGGGGAGAATTGCAGTCAAAAACGGGTTGAAGTACCTGTCATCCCTCAACGGGTTGCCAGGAATATTTATTGAATACAGCCTTGATCTTAATTTTATGGCCTCATTACTTATAGTATGACACAGAATTCTGAACTCTGTGGATGGCCCTTATAAGCTATGTTGTGAGAAAAAAAATACGCTGTGCATTGCCAAAGTACAACTGTTGCAGGGCTGCCAACTCTCACGCATTTGGCGTGAGATTTAGTGGCATATTTACGTTCCCGTGCCGTAGTCAGCAATTATTCCATCAACGGAATGCATGTGTTTCACGATCATTCAAAATGTTTAAATTAAATAAGACCATTTGAAACGATTTTAAGCAATTCCATTGCTTTCAACCCCTGAGTAAAGAAAAGCGTGAGAAGTCCGGAGTCATAATTGATTTCCATGTTACTAGAGGTGAAATCCACCGTAACACATGTGAAACTGATAAACCTCCATGCACAAGGACTTCAGTTCTGCCTGAGAATCTCTTACCAACGCGCTGATTGAATAATTGCTGACATACAGCACGGGAACGTGAATATGCCACTTAAACTCAGGCCGAACGTATGAAAGTTGGCAACCCTGCATCACGCCTGGGCCGTTGTTTTCTCGCTAACCTGCCTTTACCATCATAGCTTACGTTAGGCCACGGACTAACCTAACAGCCTCTCGGTGGCTCATATTGTTTTGAAAAGTTAGCTAAAATTTTCCAGGATTGCGAAGCTTGAGTATTTTCCACAGATATTACTCTGTTATCACTGTTTGAGCTATCAGGCTAGGAATGCCATCAGCAAACTTAACGTTAGCTACTTTGCTTACGTCAGTTACCTCGCTAATAATGTCGACAAGTAGCCGTATGCTAGCTAGATAGCTAGCAATCATTGCGATGGTGTAAATACAAAATTCTAAGCTCTTTTGGTTAAGTTGTAATAAATTGAGGAATGGACTCTAGTTAGAAAAGCACATATTATCACACCTGTAGATTAAAGCTTACTTAGCAAGCAAGCAAACCTTACCTTTACTGCTCAAGAAGAAAACTTGCAACATCGTTATAGCTTCTCACTCCTCCGGCTCACACCAGCGACCCACGGCGGCGGTTATATTCACTCGGGATTTGTTTCTGTCGTGGTCCCTAAGCAGTTGTCATCAATACCACTCTAAAGGGCAATATTTGTGTTTGCATAGCTAAGTACTCCGCCACGTCCTACCAGCAAATAAACACCGGAATCCCACGACAGCGATAACAGGTGGATTTAACTTCGTGACGCTATTGGCTGAGTGGCGTGGCAAAGCTAAATAAACAGATGACTCATTTCGAATTTTGAAACTTCTTAATGAATACCATTTCTGTGGGATAATAATAATTTTATCATGTACCATTCAGGAGGCCCTATGGATGTATCACTTCGATTTTCAATTATTCATTTCTAGAAAAGGCATATCTATCACCACTAAAGGGTAAGACAACCCTCACAAAACCAACCTTAAATAAATAAAAGTATTGCCCAGATGTTATGCTGTGGATTTTTTTTTTTTTTTTTTTGCAAAAATGAGACCAAAAACTGAAAAGACTAGAGGCTGCCATCCATTCATTCCTTTAGCCAATGAAAGGCCGAGGAACGCCTTGGCAGTTACAGGACAGCGATGTCAAAGAACCACAGTTTACACAAGAATTAAAATTCTGTCATATCTTCTCCCCTCCATGCCTGTTGATACATGGGAGAAGTTTCTTAATTCATACAACAAATTTGGTGTATACCATCATATATCCGTTGCAGCCTTCTCCCGAGCAACTGAAGTCAATGGGGACTCCGTCATTAGTGGTCTTTTAGAGTCCAGAAAACAGCCATGAAATTACTCCATGCAGTTCGTGCAGCATAATCCAAGTCTCCTGAAGCCAAACGATCACGCTTTGACTGGAACAGCGGTGTATTATTCAATCATGTAAATTTTAACCAGCCTTTTATATATATATATATATATATATATATATATATATATATATATATAGTACATCATTGTAGGCACAAATCCCATCTTCACTCATAAGCTCTCTGCCAGATAAGAGCTCTCCAGCACTTCCTTATTGACTTACGCATAGGCGTAGCCTACATCAAAGACACGGAAACAGCTCTCCTCAAGTGAATTACTACCCTACGTTCAGCCAGCTCATCAGACTCTCAAACGTAGAGGAAAATGTGCGACAATTTTGATATGGAGGAGGAACAACCGTTCTGTGTCCAGCCTTACTTCCAAGTCTGTGACGCACACCTACACGTAGCTCAGAAGTGCCCGGGAGTTCTCCTCAGGTAAAAAGTAAATGACAGAAGGCAGGGCATGTGTACGCAGTCGTTAACTTATATAATGGCTGCAGTAAAAAAAAAAAAAAAAAAAAAAAATATATATATATATATATATATATATGTTAAAGGTGTTATGAAGGGCTTTTCCAGTCACAGAGCAATTGTTTGGCCTCACGAGACATGGATTACGCCGCATGAGCTACATGAAGTAATTTCACGGCCATTTTTGGCTGTTGTCGGACTCCAAAGAACGCTAATGAACCGAGCCCCCATTGGTCCCAGTTGTTCTAGAAAAGGCTGCTACGGAGTTTTGCTGGTAAACTCCAAATTTGTGGAATGGATTGAAGAATTCACCTCCAGAAAAATCAAAGATGATATAAAATTACCTGTAAGTGCTGTTATAGTCAGAAGACGTTTGATCGAAGCTAAGATGCCAGCAAGAAATCTCGTAAAGCACCACTGCTGAAAAAACGGCAAGTGCAGAATTGGTGAAAACACATTGGTTGGCCCAAAGAGAAATGGCGTAACATTCTGCGGACTGATGAGATTAAAATTGTTCTTTTTGTGTCTAGTGGTCGTCGACAGTGTCGGATTACCCGGGGTACTGAATTCAAGCCTCAGCACACTGTGAAGACAGTGAAGCATGGTGGCGCAAAAATCATGGTATGGAGAGGTTTTTCATACTATGGTGCTGGGCCTATTTATCATATACCAGGGATAATGGATCAGTTTGAATACATCAAAATACTTGAAGAAATTATGCTGCCATATACCGAGAGGAAATGCCCCTTAAATGGGTGTTTCAACAAATCAACGACCCCATACGAGTAAGCGAGCAACATCTTGGTTCCACACGAACAGGATTGACGTAATGGAGTGGCCAGCTCAATCCCCTGACCTCAAGCCCATTGAAAACTTGTGGGGTGACATTAAAAATACAGTTTCTAAAGCAAAACCCAAAAATTCACAGAACTGTGGAATGTGGTTTCCAGAAGTTGGCTGACTCGATGCAATGAAGATGCCCAGCAGTTACCAAAAACAATGGTTATGCAACTAAATATTAGTTCAGTAATTTAAAGTGAAATAAAATCTTGAGTTAAATTCAGTATTTGAGTTTGAAGATAAAATTTTTGACGCTGCAATTTTTTTAACGGTTTAATTTCCATATCCAAAAGAATTATACAGACTTGATCAAATTTAATGCTCTGATTTGGAATTGAATGTGTAATGTATCAACTATATTTGAAATATGGAACTGAAGGCCATAAAAAAAATTTGCACTTTATTCACATTTTTTAACAGGCTATTTTTTTTTTAAACACAACTGTTTATGGGTGTGGGCTTAACTACACAGGACTAAACAAGAACAGACATCCCAGTCCAAAATTTCAAAGGAGAATACTGGCTTTAGCATTGTCATCATAGCCAGCATTTTCAACTTGGCATGTTTCTGTAATCTGTGATGACATAATATGGTCATTTTATGATTTAGTGCAGCAAATGTAATTAACTGCTCCTTTGAGGATCAACTGGCAGCAAGTGTGAGGCGAGAAGCATCCCTATTAAAACTTGCTGTCCGACGGCCTGCGCCCGCATGGGTGTAGCCCCCCGCCCCCGAGTGCTTGCTCACAAGATCCTGAAAACTCTGACCTCGAAAGCACTCACAAGCCATACAGTGAAATAGGCACATTTTCAGCATGGAATTGTGCTTTATTCAGCCAAATCTGTTGTGATGGCTACCAAAATTGATAGGTGTCATGACCTAACCATAACCTATGGCCACACCGAATATTAAACTGCACGAAACATCACCAACTCCCAACTACCAGCCCTGAATGACATCTTCACCTCTCGCTGTCTGCAGAAGTCACACAACATAATCAAGGACCCTTTCCACCCTGCCCACTACCTTTCTAAACTTTTGCCATCTGGCAGAAGATACAGATCCATTAAAACAGGCACCACACGATTCCGGAACAGTTTTTATCCCACAGCCATAACCACACTGAACAGTGAAGCAAAACTAACGTAATAATAACGTGTAATATCTGTTTAAAAGTGGTACTGGTGTTATCTGCCTAACAGACATTTTATTGCACTACTGGTATCGGCCCAGCATACATTTGGTACTGATGTGTGGGAGATGCATATTGTTTGTTCTATCTATTCTTTTTAAAATTTTATTTATTTATTGTATATTTTTTTTTTTCCATGAAAAAATCCGCATCCTGACCGTGCACCTTAATTTCGTTGTACATACGTGTATAATGACAATAAAGTATCTTATATAAAGGAATCAGTTGAAAGTTGTGGCCCATAGAGCGACCACAAGAAAATCTCTATGGACGTGACAGCGGAGACAACTACCATGAATCCATAGTAGCCGCCCGACTCCGTCGGGGGGCTACAGTTACACTAGCCTAATAACACAGACTAAACAAGTGAAAAAGTAAGCAGAGCTTACTAATACCCCCAACGTCCCCAATCATGCTTTTTCTGTTGGTGATTATAGAAATTATCACATTCTGAAAATCAATTTTGACAAAAATAACACATCTATGACGCTTAGCACTGCACCTCTCCATGTTAGAAACTGTGTGTGGCAAATTTGAAAAGAATCCATTAAATATTTGAGATATCAGACAAATTGACATTGAACCCACTTGAAAATGTCTAAGTCCAAAAACAGGAAAACGGTGATATTTTTGTAAAAATTCATCCCAGATGTCTGACACTTTGCTCTGCACCTCTCCCTGTGGTAGAGAATATGTGTGCCAAATTTGAAAAGAATCCCACGCATAATATTTGAGATATCGATCGGACAAATTGACATTGAACCCACTTGAAAATTTCTAAGTCCAAAAACAGGAAAACGGCGATATTTTTGTGAAAAATCATCCCAGATGGCCGACACTTTGCACTGCACCTCTCCCTGTGGTAGAGATTGTGTGTGCAAAATTTGAAAAGAATCCAATATATAATATACTCAGTGCCATTAAAAACGCACAGGTGAGGTATGTACTGTATTTGAGGCAAATTGAAGAATCGATTGATTTTTATTGCTTTTCCAGTGAGGCACGAGAGGAAATAAAGAAAAGCGAGTGGCATTGTAATCCTGATGCGCACCACGTGCACGCGCCAAGCACTTCAGTAATAACAAACATTGAGCGGTTCATGATGTGTACAGTGTCACTTGACTTGTTCTTTTTGGTGTGGTCAATAGCCTACATAAAGCCAACAAAAAAAACGAAAAATGCTACTGCATCAAGAAAATGGTACGGCTTGTGATGCAGGAGAGAGAAAAAGAACCATTGGCATGTTGCGGGCAGATCTCAGCAGAGAGGTGGTGCGTCATTTGCACTGTCACCATTCAACAATCAGTCGGCTGTCTATCCGTGAATGGAACAAAGGCACTGTCACTGACCAACCCCGCTTAGGGCAGCCAAGAGTGACGATGGCAGCTCAAGAGCACCACATCTGGTTACAGCCTGTACGTGACAGATTTCGGACAGCAACCAAAACTGATCATGAGATGAGGGGTCCAAGACGATTGAGGGTGAGCACAAGTACCGTTTGACGCTGTCTATGTGAGCAACACATGCGTGCACACGGGCCCTAAGTGCCAAAAAATTACACAGAGGCAGGTGCCCACAGTCAGAAGAGTTCCTACTCCTGTTGATGGGCAAAAAATGGGTTTTCTGTAGGGGCCGTGTGCACACGTTTTGCTCACGTAGACGGCAACAAACGGTACTTGCGCTCACCCTCAATCGTCTCGGACCCCTCATCTCATGATCAGTTTTGGTTGCTGTCCGGAATCTGTCACGTACAGGCTGTAACCAAATGTGGCGCTCTTGAGCTGCCATCGTCACTCGTGGCTGCCCGAAGCGGGGTCAGTCAGTGACAGTGCCTGTGTTCCATTCTCGGATAGACAGCCGACTGATTGTTGAACGGTGACGGTGCAAATGACACACCACCTCTCCGCAGCTGAGATCTGCCCGTAACATGCCAAAGGCTCTTTTTCTCTCTCCTGTGTCACAAGCCGTTCCATTTTCTTGATGCAGTAGCATTTTTCGGGAAAAACGGGAAAACAGCGATATTTTTGTGAAAAATCATCCCAGATGGCCGACACTTTGCACTGCACCTCTCCCTGTGGTAGAGAATGTGTGCCAAATTTGAAAAGAATCCAATGTATAATATTTGAGATATCGATTGGACAAATAATGTCTTCGGGCGGAATGACAGACAGAATTCTTGGTATATAACTACACCCCCGACATTTCGTCGTCGGAAGTATAATTACATTAATGAAAGGTCAGTGAAATATTTCTCAAAGCAATAACAAACATCGTAGATGAGTTTATGATTTTTAAGGTGGCAACTGAATGAGCATTTTCACGAGGGGCTTCGTCGTCCAGGGCATTTGCAGCAGTTTTAGGGAACATGGACACTTCAGCAGTTGTAGAACACAATACAAGGACCAAAGAACCCGTTTCAAGGTGAGCATTTCTGACATCCATGAGATGACAGATTAGCCTCAGATTTCATCTCTAAGAGGGGAATAAAAAAAAAAATGGATTGGTAAAAATGAACATTTTATTTTCAAAATACAAACATAACTGAAAGCACTTTCGCCACGTTCCAACAAGAATGAAGAGCAAACTGAGTGTCTTTTTTAGAAATCCCGCACTAATGCCACACCACTTCATTTGCATCCAAATACAAACATCAAGAATAGGAGGAATTCTGGACTACCTCCCACTGGAGCCATTCAATACTTCTCAATCAATCTGAGCTACACTGGGTGACACCATGACAAAAAAAAAAGAAAAAAAACAGCATGCCACCTTAAAAGTCTGCAAGCCATCAGAGCTGCAAATCCACCAGATCACAAAATTCTGTGCATGAAAATTCAGAGAACCAATACAAATAAAAACCTGCATCATATTCAATGGGGTACAAGGTTTGACTTAGGCCTAGAGAGTATTCAGATACTTCCAGAGCAGAATTAAAAAAAACAAAAACAAAACAAAACCAGAAGCATAAATACCAGCAAACATGGGAAATCTAGTCCTCCCTTGCCTAACCTGAGAAGCAGGTAGACATACAGGTCGGAGGCTTGCATGTATAACAGCGCACAATTTTGGAGCCATTACCTTAATCTGATTTGGTACCCTGCCCTATTAGTGTAAACAAATCATTTCAATTGACTGCAATTAACGTGTATTCACTCCACGCCTTCACTCGCAGATTCACATTTCTCGCGAACAGCGTCCATGGTACACCTTATCCTTGAGGTAATATTGACTGAATACATGTGACAGATTGGTGGAAAGTGCAATATGTACAATTTTATTACCAGTGATCTATAGAGCAGTACTGTTCAGAATAATCCCCCCTCAAAAAAAGTAGAAAAAAAAATTGGGCTACTCAAAGTAGCCAACACTATCACAAAAAAAACAAGGAAAGAAACCTTACATTGCACCAACAATTTAATAATGTTGAAATGTAGCCCCCCATTCCTGGAAAACCAGTGCATTCATATTCCCAAACCTTAAGTGTGCCAGGGCAATCCCACAAAGCTGCATGACAATCAAAAATACATCGTGAGCGGTGGCCACTTGACAATCTGAATAAACTAGATGCCAAGTTGGCCTACACTCAGGCTGCCCTTGACCTAGATGAAAACGAGTAGTGACCTCATGCCTAGCCTTGTTTTCACGATGTGATACCAAAATGCTTCTGGGTAATTTCCAATTCTCACCGTGGATGATAATTAGATGAAACGGTGGACCTAGACTCAGGCTACCTGTATTTTCCAGTACCAGCGAGCAACGTTGGCACAGATGGAGAAGCCGTTAAATCCAGTGCAATGTAAAGTTACTCTACTCGTTTTATGCGTCCTACAATTAAAAAACAACAACAAAAAAAAAACAAACAAACTATGGGTCCAGAAGGTTCATGGTGCTTTTCTGCTATTCTCTCATTTCACCATCTTCCTCCTCTTCTTCAACACCTCTAATATACAAGACATTATTGCATCTGTCAAAGAGAAAGTGCCAGGATTATATCAGTGTGAAAAACAATGGACTAAATTTACAGATCCTAAGATCAATTGAAGATCTCTGAACAGAATGGTGGTCTTTTATTACAGGTCTAGAAGTGAATAGTTATTTTTCTATACTACAAGGACGAGCACATACAACACCAAAACTACCACCCTCAAAATATAAAAATAAAAATTCAGACCAAAAGGCCAAATAAATACATTTATGACAAGGGGCTTTATGCTGCAGATTTTCAAAATGTAAATATCTCAAAGGCGGTTAATTAACTGAACTAAAACGGAAGAGTCCAGTACATTCTGCTGCAGCACACAAAACCACTGCAACCAAACTTTGCACTGCAAAGCAGCTAATCATCAGACAGGACTATTTTTAAGTTATGTTAGTACATCAGAAGACAGTAGTCAGACACTCAATGATTTTGTAAATACCACAATTCCTTACCTGACCAGCACTTCTCCCAAATGCCCAGCCAAAGCTCCATCTACGTATTCTTCTGTGTTTGCCAACTTTATTAGAACATAAACAGCAGCTTATTACCACATGTCCTGAAATCCTTGGTTACACTCACAGTACTGGTATATCAATCATTTAAAACTGGAAAAATGCAGGAAAAGGCCGTTTCAAAGGGGTAGGGCTAATCTGCTGATAACATTCTGCTGAAAATTTGCCAATTCTTCTTTTTTTTAATCATCAACTCAACTAGATATTGATAGATATACATCTCAAGAATAACTGGTGAAAATTTCATCACAATATATTGAGAAATAAAGAAATTATAAAGGAAAGTATAGATGGTTGTAGTTTTTCAGCAGAATGTTTTCAGCAGATTAGCCCTACTCATTTCAAAGAGTTTTTACTGCGTGCTTTCAACATTCCAGCTCAGTAACCCACCCTGTGAAATGTCACACTGGTAGGGATACACACCTGCATGTTCATGTAGCCATCCACAGACACCAGGTAACCTTTGTACTCCATACCCCACTTCAGCTTCACCATCACAGGTTTTCCCGTCAGACCATTAAGGAAGGGCTTTGGATTTAAGGGTAAACTCTGAGAAGAAAGCGGATTTATTATTAGTCGAAACGTAGGCTCGTGTGACATTTACATTCACCTGGTCGATTAAATGAGCCGAGGCGATCGTAAAATCACAGAAAATAGCAGTGATAATGGAATTAAAATAAAATACCCTATGTGTCACATCAGTTCGACATGTTTATTTCCGAAGGGCTCCCACTATTTTCAGTGACTTTAAACTCCTTGTGGTCAGCGAAGAATGAGAGCAAACGACCTGCAGTCTACGATTACAGAGACCAATACTTCCTGAGTGACAAGCAGGCTACAAAGCCTCTACTGTTAGTGGTGCATGAGGTAACCCATAAAGACTTCAAAACACGTATCACTACTATTAACATCACAATAAAAATCCAGTTCACAAACGGAGCCAATGGTCCAGCAAGCAAAGTAAGTGAATCAAGTCACCCACTGCTTACAATAGCAACCGCTGCGTTCATTCAGTTTTACTTTAGACACATTTAGATGGTTACTGAATGCTATCATTACTCCATATGATTATATTACTAAAGAGAATATGCAACGCTTAAAAAAGTAAGCACTCGAGTCACTAAACGTTTGAACAACTGCCCAAGTACCTAACTAGCTTACAACAAGTAACCAGGCCCAGTTAGCTACTGTTAGCAAACATTGGCTAATGAATGAATGGAGCTAAAGCACAATAGAGATCGCCGGCATTTTCTGCGGAAGTTAACGAAATTTGAACTGAAATATCAACAAAATTTATAAATAAAGAAACTTGCCATCGCGGTGGGCGTTAAATGTGTTTCTTCACTTTCAAGACCGACAAATCCCAGGGCACTTTAGTTCAAACACGTTGCTGCGACGACTACAGGAAGTACACCTTTTCGACCTCTGAACTTCCACTACAAATAGAAACTGTTCTCTGATTGGCCGTACTTAGTATTGTTAATTATAATTGGACAGAAGCGAGGTTTCGTTTTTCTTTTACAGCGCGCGAAATATTTTGCTATTTTGATATTACAGCACGAGCAGGAGCATCACAGCAATTTGTGGGAGAGGGTTGTAAAAATGAAAGATTTTATTATTATTATTATTATTATTATTATTATTATTATTATTATTGGTAATGAATTCATTTTATACAGACACTCAGCTCTGTGATTTGCACAGTCGCACGTCGTTTGTTAACTCGAATTTTATGTTTGGGAAGCAAAGTAAATATTGAAGGTCCATATCCTACTTTTGTTTCGAATATCTTCCAATAAGTTTATCTTTTCTTGATTTTCCCCCACTCGCAGGCGGCCACGTTGGTTGGTTTATCTTTGCGATTGAATAAATATACTTCCCACATATTTCAAATATAATATCATATTGAACCATGCAATAAAAACAATACATATTTTCATTTCTTTTCCAATATTAATATGTTATGTTGGTGATCGGATGATTGAAAGGAAATATTGTGAAGGAAAGCCACTACTTGTCTGAAAGTTGTGCGAGTTTCCATGTTGTGCTGTATTCCATATCACACCTTCTTGGCACCGTACGTTCATCCTTGTCAGAATGCCCTTTTCAGTGTAATATGAGTTTCCGTGATGAAGTATTAGTTGATAACAATTTTCTTATCGGCTTAAAGAAGTTTTAACAGCAGTTTTTGACTTGTCAATGAAATTATTGTTAAGTACTAGTAGGATTGTTTTAAACTCATTCACAACAATGTTTTACTTCCTCTTCGCATTTGCATTGCATTGCTGGTGTGAACGCCATATAACTAATTAGTAAAGTGCTTATGGGGATATTTGATGGATAACTGCAAAAATTCAGATTTTGTTTGGCACGGATTTTTTAGTACTATTTCGACCATAATCCTTGTAAATGGTTTACCAAATTTGAAAGTGAGCATTTTCTGTTGAATATATGTTCAGTAGTTTTTATAATGTTAATTTGTATAAATCTCATTTGAAAGCCGTACAAACTACAAAGCGATGTATGCTTGCGACAAATGGAAATGCGTGTTTCCCTTATATCCACTGGGTGGCAGTATTTACTGTGTTTCTAAGCTGATCTGCAGGTATGACTGTATGTAATATTTCTTGTATGTCTGCGCACTTCTTGCCCCTTTTTCAGTGGCTTGTTTTGCTTTGTCCGTTCGTGCAGTCTGCTTGGCTTACCTGAGTAGACAGATCATTTTTCATATAATCCTACACCGGTCATTTGTGTTCCAGTCTTACTGAGAAGAAATAAAAAATTACACTTTATAATTTCTCATTGATTTGCTTAAGCTACACGTCAATGGAGTGGGTGACACTACTCCACAACAGCTGGCAAATACTACACAGGGCAAGAAAAAAAAATGACAGCCAGCATTGCTCATGTCCTACAAACACGTCAACTAAATGAAGTCTTTCGTTTCAATTTATTCTTGTTTATATGACCTAGATTACTGCTGAAGAAAAATGACTCGAGGGATTTAGGTTCCACACATGTGTTGAGCTGTTAGCACAATTATCACTTTTCATTGGACAGCTTGACACATGACCAGCATTCCGGAATCTGCTAATACTGCTGAGTTATTCCATACCTCTGAAATCCAGGTTATATATGTGCCTCCGGATTTAAAAAAAAAAAAAAAAAAAACAAGACAATGTCTTACAAATCATGCAGCACTTCAGATGTAGCGCAGCCGTAAACCTGAGATGGAGACTCAACATTTCTGCTCAATTACTCCAGAGCAAAGACCAGAACCGCTGCTACACATTTCTGTCATGACCTCTGGTCCTGACCGCCAGTCTTCATTACTGTTCCAGACAGAGAAATGCTTGGTTGGATAAAAGGCGAGTGCTTCCCATGTGCTGATACTGTAGTGTCCCTGGCTCTGAGGTACTCCTGAATAACAGCAATGTGAGTTTAATGTGCTGGCCAGGGAATTGGGCAGGCAACCAGAAAAGAGGCTCAAACGCTGGGCTGAGACGCAGCTGTTGTGCGACTTATCTTGGCAGTGAACTTGAACCTATTTAACTGATTTAGCAAAGCCATCTGACACATGTTAAAGTTCAGGGCTGATTTGAACGAAATCTTCTCGCCTCCAGGCGCATTATTATGAATACTAATTTTCTGAAAAGTATTGAGAGTATACGCATAAATGTGGGACATGCATGCACTGAACAAACAAGACGGAAAAGCGGTCTCAATTTAAATTAATCGAAGCTATGTTTATTTGGTGTCAGCTCAGAGGATAACTAAAGCTGCTTTCACACCGGACGCGGAACGAATTTTTCGCATGACAGATTACATTCAAAACGCGAAACGCGTGTATTCGAGTCTTTGCATTGACTTTGAATGTAATCTGTCGTGCGAAAAATTCGTGCCGCGTCCGGTGTGAAAACAGCTTAAAGCAGGCTTAATTAACGCCTTTACGCTGATGCCAAATCAAGCCCATCCTCGCCAGTTGTGCATCACCCCTATTTAAATCTTTATCGCGTGCTGGTAATGAGCCAAATGCTGAGAAACAAGAGTGTGTTTGTGCAGAGCAGCCATATTTCTGTCGGACAGCCATAATTTTCTTATTTTAATTGTCAATGTTTTTCCAGCGGATATCTGTCAAGAGACGTGAAGGGTATAGCACTGATGTCATCCGTATGTTATGGTCTGTTCAATCATGAGGTCATGACACAAGCGGTTTTTTGGCAGGAATGACTCCGAACGCAATGCTTTCCACCTTCATCAACCAAGCCAGGAATTGATTTGTTGTCTCATGTAAGAGCTGTATGAAGTTTGAAGACAGTGCGACAACGCCTATCGAGAGTTCTGGCCGAAAAGTCCTATTAACCCTATAAGGAGAGCAATCACAAATAATGTGATTTAAATGTCCACAACTTAACCTCTTCAACTCTTCGATCCCATATGTGGGTAAATTAAGGGGTGATCTGGGGTTAAATGGGCAAAATTTGATTATTTTTCCAAAATTTTTTTTGAATAAAAATATTATCTAATAACCCACCTTTAATAATCACTAATTGCTACAAGGATTAAAAACTGAATTTTGCCATAAAATCATGATTTAGAAGCAACTGTGATGATGAAATTGATGCTTTTCACTTCAGGAAAGTGATAAACATTTGAATAATCAGATAATACAGTCTGAAAAATGGGTGTAAGCCACAGACTAAGACTGAACTCAACTTTTCAATGTGGTCTGATGCATTTTCCATTGATTTCCTAAGGTATTACTTTTTCCACGTTTCTCATGTTCGTGGCAGCCATAACTTTTTTATTGATCATTGCAAATCAATGAAATTTGGGCTGCAGGTACTTTACTTCATTAGAAATGCAATGACGTAGGGAAATTTTGCCTATCTGTTTCATACTTTGAATATTTTGAGTATTTGTCAGATTCTGTGCAAAATAATTTCAAAATTTGAGTAAAATGCCCCAAAATCACAAAACTGATAAACTGGGCAAAGAATGGCTATGCCATTGCATTTGGATCAGCAATGGCTTTTAAATGATGAAAGAAAAACTGAATTCTATCATAGAATTACAGAGGAATTGGTGCCAGAAGTTTTCTGCATATTTAATGAGCTTGCTCGGTTACCATGGCAACCGCGTAAACAGAAAAATGCCAACTTGTATCGTTTTTGGTGGTTATTACATATACCTCTTTAGATTAATTCTGAGTTGTTTCCTAGTTTCATTTTTCATTTAACCCCAGATCACGCCTTAAAAGCAGTTACTTTATTCAAACCTGACGAACTTCAGGCCTGATTTAAATTCTAGTGGAGATCCAAAGGTTTTCAAAGATCCCAAATATGTCAAGCTGAATTATAAGAAATTGTAAATAAACTAATGAATGAGATCTAGATATTTTCTATTTAATGTAATACTGTGGCCATAAAAAAAATTTGACATTTGGGTTTGAATCTTTCACTCAGTATAAGTGTGATGTGGCTTCAGTAAAGAGCAGCAACCAACAGATACAGAATATGTACAGTACCAGTCAAAAGTTTGGACATACCCACATTTTTCTTACAATATATGTTAAAAAAAGAAATAAACAGCCTTTGTTTTGCAAAAAAAAATCTAATTCTTAAATCCATCAAACTAACCATCATTTGTTGTCATTTTTGCGGAGCATTCTCACTTTATTTTTATTTTTTTAACAAGGACAGTCATATGACTCTAATGAATTTGCTGCTGGACGGTTGTTTAACTGCCCAAAGACGTGCTGCACTTCAGGTGTGCTTTCCATCAATCTTTTTGTCCAGTAAGTCCCAAAACTGCTTGACTTGAATTTGGCTGTTGGAAAATAGAAGGAGCTTATTAGTCTGTTTACTTTGCAAAACATGGCTTCTTTGAGAATTCCAAAATTTTGGACACTATTCAAACACGTCAATTATTCTTTTTTTCACTTCTGACTGTTTACCTTTAACAAGATTCCATTTTAGATTATATAGAGAAGTTAAGCTGTTTAAATTTCTCTCAGAATAGAGTGCTGTGACATTAGCAAAGTGTGTCCAAACTTTTGACTGGTACTGTGTGTGATATTGTCCCACAATATGTATAAATGCCTTTTCTAACTTTGAACCAACCTAAAGGAGAAATTCAAACATGAATTAGAGTTTAAGAGGTTTTTATTCTACTGTTCATGCAACCAATCGCCTCTGCTGTTCAGATTGAGATTACTGAATATGAATTTTCAACCAGTATTCCAAATAAAAACTGTGCTTTCATGGCTAAAAAATCCAGCTGTGAGACTACATTCACTTGGGTTAAGAGTCTGGTAAAGGAGTATTTTGGAATCATTAAATAATGGCAATGTTACTATGGCTCTGAATTTTTTACAGGCAAGTGCATTTTCCCACACCAAAATCTCTATACCATAGCAAGGGGTCTGCAGAAACTTGACATGGTACAGTAAAAACTTCAGACACTGTGTTTATTGGGAGCAGTTTTCTGCATATCTCCCTAATCCCCAGTAAGATCACCAAAGTGAAGTGCTTGCAGTGCTTCAATCAGTCGATCAGGAGCAGGAAGAACAATTAAACAGCACAAGTTGTATTTGATCATCTGGCCCGCTCGTCTCGGAGCAATTTACCACCATTGAGGAATTCAGAGGGCCTGGAGATTTTTTGAGGTCCTTCGGTTGAGGCCTTCGTCTTGTGAGCGTTTCCCATCAGGACTGGGGACTGTTTTCCATTAGGGTCAGGATTGGGGAGCGTTTTCCATGAGAGTCAGAATTTGTTACTTGTGTTCACTTTACAATTCAGATATCAGACTTGGGTCCTGTTTAGCATGAAGACTGTCCTGTCAACTTTTTGTCCAACTAAGCAACTAATTCTTGTCAAGAGTCCAACTGATTTGTCTCTGAGTTCCTGAATAAACCTAGTTAAAAAGTGAGAGAAAACACGAGTTCAAAAGTGAGTCCACAGTGCGAAGTTTTGTCTTTCCTCAAACCACTCACGGAATTTAATAATATTTAGGATTTGATAGAATTATGGTTATATTGTATCATTCCGAAAATAGCATTGTATGTATTAATGTTACATAATGAAATCTAAATTGTGAATGTTAATTTTCAGCTTGCTAATTATTGAAATAACTAATAAACAGCTAGCCAGCTATTGTCAGTGATTTACGCGTATTTTGAATCGTAGAATGATAATAAAAGATAGCATCATTTTCAAACATGTTTTAAAAATTCAGTTTTCATGCAGAAGGTGATTTAAGGATAGGTGTAATTTGAAAAAGGGTTAGGACATATTTTCAGGTCAACAATAATTGACTTGCCGGTATGACTGCTGGACTTTATTTCTTAATAGAATATTATAATGTCATTTATAACCAATGCTGACAGAATTATCACACTTGAGCACACAATGACCCAATGACTCATTTTTCGGAGCTGTTTGACAAGCTTGCTTAAGACTATGAGCCAAAATGCAGGTGGTTAATTCCCCTTTCATGAAAGAGTTTTATCTTGACAATTCTGGCAGGTTTACAAGCACAATAGAGAATTGGATATTCCAGCGCGGGAAAAAAGCAAACACAGATCGGTTTATCAGACAATACCATACAGTTTTATCTTATTGAGCAGGGGTAAATTTAACGTTGACCTCATCAGGACTCAGCTCTTGCATACGCTGCCTAAATAACATGCATTTTGCATTGAAGTGCAGATACCTGGGGCAGAGGTGGTTCCATTTGAAGAGTTTGTTTCCAAAATGCAATGAGTGGCAAAATGAAATAATACCATGGAGCGATAGCCCTGTGTTTCTTACGCATGGTGCAAAAATCCATTTTTAGAAATTCATACTATAAGGTGTGCTTTTTCATGGTCAAAGTTTGTGTTTTTCTACAAAATGCAATAGGCACCAACATAGAAAAAGCTGATTTGCTCAAAATGAGTAAAATGGATATATTGCGTTTTGGAAACAAACTCTTCATTTGTTCACTATGACATAATATCAGGGAGAGAGAGTGGACAGAGGAGGACCTGCAAGGAGTGGATTGAGTCCATTTTTATATCTTCTGCTCGTGTTTGTCATGATTAACAATTGCTATCTGTTTGCTGTCAGCCCGATTGTGATATGTAGGTGAACATTTTTCCAGTGAAATTAAAGGGCATCTAAAGTCGATTCCCATTGTTTTTGTTAATCAGCCAATCAGCGAGCCGCACCTGCGCAAACGAACCAAAATAGAAGGATTATCTACGCATGTACACAAAACATTGGTTTATATGAATGAAATTGGTCATATGACAACGCAAGATGTCAACAAAAGCAAGTGATTTGTTTGTAAACATTGGACGTTCAACATCCCGTCTGAGAATCGACTTTAGATGCCCCTTAAAAAGAAAAAGAAAAAAAAAACTTGGTAAAATACTGTCCATGCATTCGGTTTAGAACCTTGCTACAGTAAATCTGGTTTAAAAGTTGGCTACTTTTGCTGACTAGGATGTAGCCACAAATGTTACTTTGTATAATTTTTTTTAAATTACTCTAATTTGTTACACCTTACTTTATTAGTTTTCCTGGACTCTAGTAACTGATTCAGCATGACTATATTGGAAAGTCTATGCAAGTAAAATGTGAAAAATCTTGGGGTGATCCTCGTCCATTTATCTCATCATGTCTGTTAATCTAGATTTCTAGCCCTATTGATATTTAGATTCCCACTTTCACACAGTGGGGAATAACACCCATGTGTTATGTTCTTTTGCCATAATGTCTTGTCAGTGTGTTAATTTGAACCTCCCAATGGCAAAAACCCAATGTGATCTCTATTAGTGGGAAACTTTGGCTCCTCTCTGGGTTTTTCTCTTCAGATTTTCACAGGGCTTGCCTTTTTGCAGTCACCTGGGAAGGGCTCTGTACAAATGACAAGAGACCTGTACAATAGGCAGAATTACAAGCAAATATCTCACCTGGTTATTTATGAATTTGTCAAAGCGTAGCCCGAGCAGAAAAGCTGCATTTAAATTTTAGGATTGCTACTTGCTGGAACAATGGTGTTTGCCTTCTTCTGACATGCTGAACACATGGACATATCGTATCTCTACGACACCTTTGGACTTTTTAATGTTTTATTTTCTGTCATATTATCGTCTTCTTAAGGAGGTTCGAGGGGCAAAGAGGCAGACATTTGCACAGGGAGGCTGATAATTTTCCGGTACATTGACCTCTCTGGAAGGGGATGATGTGGTTATGTGTTTGACCAGTGCTTGAAAACCCCTGTCAAATGGGAAAATCATAAGATTGTAAAAATTGAATTGACGCACCTCTTTGAATCCATAAGCAGCAGGCAGAGAGAGAGAGAGAGAGAGAGAGTTGAAGACAGATATACAGAGGTATAGTTGTGGAGAAGGAGAAAGATGGAAAAAGATTGAGAACAAGAGATAGAAAGTGATGAACTGAGATTGAGAAAGAGAGATCAGAGAAAAATTGGGCAAGATCGACAAGATATGGAGAAAAAGAGAGATAGGCAGATTGAGAGAGAAAGAGAGGCCGTTACAGTAAGAGTTAACAATATGTGTGAAGAGATTATTCACACAAGCTTCTGAACTACTGTTACACAGGGATGAAAACGCGAATCTGTTCGGTTGATGATGGACAAATCTTCTGGCATCTTGGTTTCGCGTTTGCTTCTGCAATTTCAGAGTTTCCCCCACCATACGCATCCATCAGGCTGACCAAACAACCACTATCGCAACAAGCCTCCACACAACCCCTGGCACAGATACAAGGTCGAAGGGCTACATTCACTCTCAATGCAGGCAGTCTGGCCTGGTATACTGTGTGCATGGGAGTGTATCAGACATTAAGATTTCTCTAATGATATTTTACACAATGGTTAGGGAAACTGTTTCAGCATTTTTCAATCAAAATTTTTAATAATGTAGAATGGTATCACTGTTCAGATGGACTGTTCCTTGAGCACCTCATCGTTCCACAATCTGGGGCTATTGAAGCACAATGGTTGAATCTAAAAATGCATGTCTCAGGCTCTCAGTATTTGTATCTTTGTTTTATGACAAAAAAATATAGTGTCATAAATACAACACATCCCCTTGAAAGAGTACCTAAACTACAAAAAAGCCTGCAATATAACTGAGCATTACTGTGTGCTTAAAGAAGCTAAGTTTGGAACCAAACTCATCTTCCTCTGGTTTAAGGTAAGTCAGATTTGACTCAGGGTCCCAAGATCGCACCAATCAATCAGCTCCCTCACCTTGATTCAGAGAACACAGCAAGGAAATTAACTCTACATCAGCAGGACATCACAGTGAATGCGTTCTTTCACTTAGACCGTGTCCAGACTGTCTAATCTCTGTATGTGAGGTCTTTATTTCGCTCAGTCATTGTTGGCCTTTTTAAATTACTCAGATCCAGGTTAATTAGGGGGTTTTAGTCTGTGGGTGACTTTACAAAACCCTGCAGATGTCTTGAAATCCCCAAATAACCAATGACCGCACAGCTGCTGCCTCTCGAACGCAGGTTGCTAAATCTTAGCCCCCCCAAACAGGATGCGTTCCCAAGTCTTGTGTGGACGCATTTTTGTAATCATCAATAATCCCATTGTTCGTTCATATATCAGGGAAAGTACAGTGCATAGCAGAAAGCGCGGGAGGGAAATGTGGAGATTCCCCCATTGCACCTGTCACTGCCGGAAAACTCCAGACGCAAGCGAGTAGCGACATGTGAAGTGGGGGCGAACGGTCGGGGGGCCGTATTGAACCTTCGCTCGCATTGCCAGCCGCATTCCACAGGTGACCCATTGGCCTCGCGCCGCTGTGTGTGCGGGACGCATTCCAAGGCTTCCCGAACATTCCCGCCACCGCGAGCCTGAGTCGTACAGATGGCTCTCTGTACACACGCGCTCTTGCCCTCCTCCGTGCGAAATTCACGCTGATACACGAACGGCAAACGTCAATACAGACGACATGTCAGCCTGTGTTTGCTTGCGCGTGTGATGAATACGAAAGCGCGAGTGATTTCTAGACGTGGTTCGGTTGTCCTTTTTTGGAATTTAAGTAATATTCTACCGGCTTTAAAGATAATATCATACGCAGCTTCTTTTCATAAGGGTTCAAATCTGTGTGACAGTCACAGACAGATGTTCGGGTCAGCTGTCTGAGTTCGAAGCTTTTCTTTACGCAATACGAGCTCGGGTTTACATGATGCTACATATCTGATGGTGCAAAGACATGCCTGAAGCATTCTAAGCATACAATCATCTAAATCCGCGGGTTCACACATTTTTTTCCAGCGTGAGCCCAGATGGTTGTTCATAAATTTACCTAACCCTCGCATGCTTACGGTCTATCAACTCGCCTACCTTTAGGTATGTAGATATGCATATTATCAATATAGGTTACCACATCTCTTGCCTCATTGCCATTTTATTGCTGGGTTGTTCTATGTCTGTCAAGTAGTAGTCCTGATTCACATATTTCAGGTTAAAAAAAAAAAAAATCCGCCATTTTGAAAAAACTTAACTGTATGCCCCCACCCATGGTGGTCACAACCCTGCGAAGTTTTCTTCTTCATCCAGTCACAGGTATTGCTAATATTGTGGCTATTTAAATGCATATATTTATGTTAACATATTTAATACATGGAAAGCAGTTCAAGTGCATTTTTTAATTGCTTGCAGTTTTCTCCATGGGCAGGGATTCCACCCCAGTGGACGAAAGATTAGAACTCTTCTTACCAAGAAAAATTTAATTCTCACTGCTGCAGCTCTGTGTTTGTAATTTTAAAATGCCTGGCCTCTTTGAGTTGGCTGGAGGGTTGGGTTATTAACAAGACTATTCTCAAAGATCATCTGGGTTAATGAAACGTGAATCTGACTTATGTGCTCTGATTCACATTCATTGCATCTCCAGTTGTGGGCTATGCAGACTTGAGCACGCTCTTTGAGAGAATATAGTGAAGAGTTTGGTGCAAGTATTTTTGAATGTTCGCTTATTTTAGCCAATTGAAATTGATGCAATAAATAGGTGAAAGTGCTCAATTTAAGCTTTGATTTGAGAGCATTTGCATCCATATGGTTTTATTATGAATTGAAGCCATTTTTGAACATAATTAGCCCACTGTCTGAATACTTGCTGACTGCACTGTAACAGTGAGCAGTGTTTATGGCTGTGAGTGGTTAACTGGTGGTGGGAGTGCATGAACCCACACACCATTCACATGACGGGTTATGGATCTGTGAATAGAGGTCAGATCTTTAGGATCCGGAACGGTCTGTGTCTACATCGTTGAGGGTCTTCTGTCACTATGACATCTCGCTCGTGATTGAACTGACGCTAGGCTATTGTTTGCAGTCGGCTCTCTTCGGCGTTGAAAACTTTTCCCTCTGATTATTCCTGCTGATCTTCCGAAACTTACACCGTGGGAATTGTTCGGGAACTTTGTTTCTGGACAAAAAGACAGTCATATGAAGCCAAAGTGCAATTCTTATGGGGGCTATGACATTTATTATTTATAGCTGCTAGTTTTGTTAAAATCTGACATAATTGAGCAGGATATGAGGAACAGTGATTTAAAAAACTAAGTTTAAATTGAGCCCCTCAGAACAATAGTGGTCTGACTCCATTTTTTATCATTTTGAGAAAACAGATTCCAAAGTTTCGACGTTGTCAAATTCAGCATGCCTGTAAGCATTTAGACCTGTCTTGAAGTGACATCCTTTGAATCTTCGCTTTCATGGTCAGAAAGTATTTTGTTGTCGACGTTGACGATTTTTGTTATTTTTGCATGTTTCGCTTAAAAACTAAGAATTTTGGCGTTAGACCACTCTTGCACTACTATCTATATTTCAGAGGTGGAACTAACAATCTTCTGGCCCATTATTGCATGAATAGATTTTACCTTTAGCATGAAAAATATGGGTCTAACTCGGAAAATTAGAAAATCGGAGTTAGACCACTATTGTTCTGAGGGGCTCAATTGACGCTGCGCTTGCTTCTGGATTTTGGCCTTTTTTTTGTCCAGGATGTTCAGTCCTGTTTTTATTTTCTAGGGTGTGTCTGTGTCTGCGTGTGTGTGTGGGGGGGGCTTATATGCGCCAATTGTTCTCTTTTTTAAGCAGAGCAGATAGTCTACCATCCTTAGGTTTTATGCAGACAACTATACATGGAGATTGAATTACATTGCATAATTCCCATGGTGGGGAACTTGAATACTCAAGCTCACAAGGGGATTGGGGTTAGCTACCTAATGCACCCAACGGGCACCAATCTTCTCAGATGAAGACACTTTAGAAAAAATTTTCAGGACAAAAGCCCAAAGAAGTAAAAATGCACTCTGCTATGCCAATATCTCTCGAAACTAACAGGGATTCCATTTTTTGACTAAGTATTACAATTGTTATTTGCATTCAGTTGCAAATTCAGCTATTGGGGCATTCCGTGGTAAATGTCCTGTCCGTGACAGACTGTAAGTGCATACATAATTTTATTTTCCTGCATACAAGTATGAAATTTTATTGCCAGTGTGTTACATTGATGTTACACGCTGGCAAAAAAAATTTAATGCTTGTATGCAGGAAAATAAAATTTATGCACTTACAGTCTGTCACGGACAGAACATTTACCATGGAATGCCCCTATTCTTATTCTTTCAAGACAGAGTGAAACCTCTGCCTATATTTTCTGGCCTATTATACAAACTGATATCAATTTTCTTTTATTACTGCCACCAAGGAGGTTATGTTTTCACCCCTGTTTGTCTGTCTGTCTGTCCATCTGCCTGTCTGTTAACAGGGTAACTCAAAAAGTAATGAGCAGTTTGGCACGAAATTTGTTAGGATGATTGGTAGTAGTCCAAGGATGAATTGATTTAATTTTGGAAGTGATCCAGAACGTACAGTACCAGTCAAAAAGTTTGGACACACTTTGCTAATGTCACAGCACTCTGCTTTTAGAGAAATTTTAACAGCTTAACTTCTCTATATAATCTCAAATTGAATCTGAGGTAAGCAGTCAAGTGAAAAGAGAACAATATTCTTGCTTGAATAGTATCCAAAATTTTAGAATTCTCAAAGAAGCCATATTTTGCAACGTAAGCAGACAAACAAGCTCCTTACATTTTACAACGGCCAAATTAAAGACAAGCTGTTTTGGAACTTATTGGGCAGAAAAGGCCGATGAAGAGCAAACTACAAGTGCAGCACATCTTTGGCAGCTTAGACGGCCGCTAAGCAGCAAACTCATTATAGCCATATAACTGCTCTAGTAAAAAACAAAAAGTGAGCATGCTCCGCAAATATGACAACAAATGCTGGTTAGTTGGATGGATTTAAGAATGAGATCTTTTTTTGCAAAATAAAGAGTGCCTATTCCTTTATTTAACATGTATTGTAAGAAAAATGTGGGTATGTCCAAAATTTTGACTGGAACTGTATTCTGTAACCAAAGTAGCAGATATATGGCGTGGCAGAGGTATGCACTTCTACCGAGTGCCCTCTAGTTTAATGCCAGCAGCCATACCACTATTCGATCTGCTCCAGCTGTGTGGCTGAAGCTAAGCAGGTGTGGGCTTGGTCATTACTTGGATGGGAGACCACCTGGGAAAACCAAGTTGCTGCTGGAAGAGATGTTGGTGGGCCAGTAGGTTGCGATCTTCCCTCTGGTGGAATAGTTCCCAGTGCAGTGATGGGGACGTTGTACTGAAGGCGATGCCGTCTTTCAGATGAGACGTGAAACGGAGGTCCTGACTCTCTGCGTTCGTTAAAGATCCTATGACACTCTTTGATAAGAGTAGGGGGTTCCCCGGTGTCATGGCAAAAGTCCCAACCTGGCTCTTTCAACCTGCCACCTAATCATCCCCTGATCTAATTGGCTGTGCAAATTGCCCTCTCCCTCCCCACCTCAACCCCCAGGGCTCCCTTGAAAAAGAGATTTCAAATCTCAACGGGACTTCCCTGGTTAAATAAGGGTTAAATAATGTTAATGTTTGTCATCATTTGTCTTGAATGTGATGTATGCCTATATATAGTATGCAGTAAGACAGGGGTGTCCAACCTTATCCTTAAAGGGCCGGTGTGGGTGCAGGTTTTTCTTTTAGCCAAGTGTCACAACACCTGATTCCACTAATTAACTGATCAGGGGGTTCAGTCAGGACTTTGATGAGTTGAGTCTGGTGTGTTAGTTTAGGGCTGTAACAAAAACCAGCACCCACACTGGCCGTTTGTGGATTAGATCGGACACCCCTGCAGTAAGATCTCAAGTTTCTCAGCCTTATCATCAAAAATGGAACATACTAATTATTTTTGTTATTTTCACTTTGTGTCTTATTTTACATTTTTCCCAAAGAGCAACATCTCATTGTATTTTCAGTTCTGTTTTTGCTCGGTGAGGTCTCTAGAGAACATTCTAGAACATCTACACCTTGTAGCAGGTGCAACCAGCCACCATTTCTCCTCAATGCTCTGTCCACCAGCATATTACATCACTGCACTGCTGCATCATTGTACGTCTAGCTGAGCCGATGCATGCTGGCCACAGGTCTCCGATTGCCCCAAACCTTTGGCCTGTAGTTTAGGTTCACTTAGAAAAGCATTTTTTTTCCATATTTTAGGACAATGTCACATACATGCTCTGTATCTGCTGGTTGCAGTACTTCATTGATGCGACATCAAACTTATATATTCAGTAAAATATTCAAACCCAGGATGCCAAGGTTTCATGGCCATGACATTACATCAAATGGAAAATATCTAGATCTTGTGCATAATTTTATGGGGAATTCCCTGTAATTCAGAGGGATATATTTGGGATCTTTGGAAACCTTGGGATCCCCAATCTAACTTAAAATAGGTCAAAATTTCCACAGGTTTGAATGAAGCAGCTGCATTTGACAAACTGATATGTGGGCCTGTAGGTTTTATGGGGTTAAACCTCAGTGTGAGAGGGTGTGACAGTCAGTGACAGGAATGTGCTCACTCAAGGTTTCCCTCAAAGGTGTGGGATGAGGCCTTTTCAAGCACAGTCGATGGCTCAAACAGTGCTCTCACGCACTGCAGTCTCGTAAATCTTCCTGCGTGAAAAGTCCAGATTCCCCCCAGCCTGATTTATCTGAATACGGCCAGTTTAGGTGCAGCCTTTGTTATATTACAGCGCTAACACACCTGATGCTACTTAAAAGTCCTGACTGAAGAATTTGGTTAGATATTTAGTTAAATCAGGTGTCTTGATGCTGGGCATAAACAAAACCCTGCCCTCATACAGGCCTTTAGCAGATATGTTTGGACAACTGATCTCCACCTTATCCAGACTGATATCCTTATCCTGTTGAGAGGTAACGACCATCAATAGGCACTACTTTCTGCACATGGGTCAGTGCTTCAAAAAGCATTCAATTTATTTATTTATTTTTATTTATTTATTTTTTGCAAGCTCCTCATTATCTGTGAACTATCAGTTTGGAAGGGGTGTGCTTCAGCTTTACTTTGATTTAGAATATATTTTGTGACTCCTCGATGACATATTTGGACAATTTGATTCTTTTTGCGCACGTTATATAGTTGTGCCTGGCCTCCCATCAACCACTGCTGAATGATAATACTAGCCTACCAGTGGATGCCAATTTCTGTTCGAAATTCCCTCTTTACTGATGTTGTAAATATCAGGTCTCATTTCAGTCCTCTAGATAGGGTTAGCAGCATAAAATGATAAGCTTTATAGCTCTCCAGTAAAACTAGACTACCATAAGTATTCCAGTATTCCAGTAATCGGGTGAAAGGGGAGAGGATACGCTCAACGTGTTACTTGACTGTAATGCAGTTTGACATTTGAAGCCTTAAGGCGCAGTCCCACGAACTACGGTCATGAAGGGCAGAAAACCGCTGGTATTCCACTCTCCCTGTATTAGAGAGTCAGTTGTGAAGACAGCACGACTAATCTGTCGCACTAATAGTTCAGTTAATTACCTGGGAGTGGGAAAAGTAGGACTGCATTTGGATTTCAGGGCCAGAATTGATGATGTAAAGATACGTTCTCCTTAAAGACTTTCTCCTACTGAATAATTTTCTAATCACCTCTGCAGCCTCTAAAATCTCGACCTTTTCATCTGTAATTACAGGTGTTTAATCAGGGTGAACATGTATATGTGTGTGTGCAAAATTTGTAAAGCCTGTCTGGCAAGACCTAAGTGTTTAAATGTAAAAATTTGTTCATGTATTCGTCGTCATTGCAATCCTAACAAGAGCAATCCGAGATTTCTGATCTCTGCCAAGGGATGATGTTGATACAAATGCAAGATCTTTCTCTTTGGAAGATTTCAGGACCACCCATGTGACAAGTTTAAATGGGATTTTTGTATGTTTGAAGCATCCATTCTCCAAAGCCGTCATCAAAGTACAGAGCGATCACATGATCATCACGTGACCATGATGTCACGTGATGATCGCGTGATGATTGCTAATCGCATCGATGTGACTGCACAGGCCGTGATTGGACAATCACTGCGGTGTATGATTGCGCAATCAGTGGTGTGATTGGATAATCACCGCCGCTGGCGTGTGATTGGACAATGGCGCCGGGTGTGATTGCGCAATCAGTGGCCTGACTGGACAATTACCCTCGGGTGTGATTGCATAATCACTTTCCACCTTGATTTGATCAAAATCTGTTCATTAGTTTGGAGAAATGTCACTGAGATTGTAAATACAGATCTGGATCCAGAATCCAAATCCGGATCTGGATCATTACACAATTTTAATGGAGTCGTCCCTTGACCAAGATCTATCTCTGGTGAAAATTTCATGAAGATCCGTCAAGCAGTTTCCAAGATATGCCACTAAGATTGTAAATACAGATCCGGATCCAGAATCCAGATCCGGATCCGGATCATCACAAAATTTTAATGGAGTCGTCCCTGGCCCAAGATCTGCCTCTGGTGAAAATTTCATGAAGATCCGTCCAGTAGTTTCCGAGAAATCCTGTCCACAGACAGACAGAAGGACAGACGGACAAATAAATAAATAAATAAATAAACCGACTCGATGGCATTATCTCCTTGGCGGAGATAACTAGGCATGGGCGTGCCACATTTGGTGCGGCCGTCATATGAATGGCAGCGTGTCACATTTGGCCGTATCAAACCTCATGTAATACCAATTTCTGCCAACGGAGGGAGCCACTATTCCCTCCCAGGTATGTAGGAGAAATGATTGCTGCTTTTGAACTGTATCTGCTGCATGAGGAATGCCTGCTTCACGTCTATGATTAACTTTCCGTGTTCTTTCATGTCTTTATTTTCATCCAAACATATTCATTATTTAACTTTGAATCCAATCTACTGGAGCATGGAGGCATAACTGTAAAAACAATTTCACTTCGAAAATCCTCACAAACTGCTCTGTATGTTATTTTTACTATAATCTGGGTTCTGTGCTCATGTAATGAAGTTATCTCATAACCAACTCAGAATGGAATGTTCTACAGTATTCCTTAAACATTTTGTCTTTGCCTCACCATCATGAAGACATAAGTGAAAGCAGGCGAAGAATATCAAACGCGATTCACTCCTGAGTGGAATATCTCAGAACTTGTGCGAGAACTGTGTAAGCGGTAAAGTGTTTAATTCTTCAGGAGAGGGGTGTTATAAAACAGGCTCGGGACGGACTTGGGACCTGAAATTAGATCAGACCCTACAGGCGGGATGCATTCCTGACATAACGCGCGCCTCCATTCCCGACGAGCCCAGTTACCGCTCTTCCCAGCCTAGATAACGCTCGCAACTTCCACCCAGGAGGGGCTGTCGTTACACCCAAGGGAGGAAGCTGGGGCAGGGTGGGGCTTGGATTCTGAATGTGTGAATGGGCCTGTATGAGTTTTGGTGGGTGCGAGTATGTGAGTAGGGGACTGTGGGTGGGTGGGCGACTGCACGTGTATGCATGCATATTTGCATGTTGGTGGCAGATATGCGTGTTTAATCATGTGTAGGGCATATACGTTTGTATGAATGCGTGTGTGGTGTGCGTGTGTGTGTGCATTTTGTGTCTCGAGGTTGGAGTGTGTGTGTGTGTGTTTGTGTGTTTATGTGTGTGTGGAGGAGAGTTTTTGGGTGGTAGGGGAATCTGATCCATAAAATATATCCAAGTTATTTTTGATTGAGCTAAATGAAGCTTGAGTGCCAGTCCAGAGAGAGAGAGAGAGAGTGTGAGTGAGTGAGTGAGTGAGAGAGAGAGAGAGAGAGAGAGCCATGTCCACTTCCTCATAATGGATCCTCCAGATGTATGGAATGAACAGTCTTGAGGGTTAACGTTAGATTTTTCTTTTCCATCAGACATGTTCCCTACTGTCTCAGGCACACATTCCTACAAAGATTCTTCTCCAATAGGTCCCCAAATTACCCTGGTAAGGTGGAAAAATCCTGTTGAAGGAATGAATAATATTTTTTTTGAATAGCAGATAATTGCTGACTTGCCTTCAAAGGCAAACCCTCCAACATTATGCAATAGCACATTCTGTTCTCCCTTTCAATGGGATGTTTGATATATTGAGAACATGTATGGATGTAAACTGCAATGAAATTGAAATATTTTTAGAAAAAAAATTTCACAACAGGCACTTTCGTCCCTGCATTTGCTCCGTTTGGGCAAGCTTATCTCTCAGTACTCACAATTCAAACCATATACATTTATGCACGTTATGTGCTATTCAGTAGTAAAAACCAGCAACAACAAGGAACATCCAAGGCCAGCTATGTAGGAGGTTCGTAGACCTAAATATCATAGTGGCTCCCAAGGGCTCAAACACAAATCATGCAATATGATACGCTTGAGACTCCGCTGCGCTGTTTTTGCCAGACAATGCTGGCATCCACAGGGATTTTGGACTCTTCTTCGGTCTTTGCTTCAATCAAAGCAGGATTTACGGAATAAGCTGGATACAGTGACTGAGCGGAGCCCAGAACAGCTCTCTTTATGTCAGTCCATGTTTCAGAATTGGGAGGGCATTAAGTTTCACTCCGAAACACGTATCCAGCTAACTCAGTGATCTTTCTTCTTATAACCAGGCTAAGAGTTTGAGCTTGACATGAAGCTGAGTTGCCTGGGTCACAGAGTGCACTGGAGGTAATATTATGGGCAGTAAATTTAGCTCATGATGGCAGGGCCGAGCGGTCACTCCCATTACACTTCTCACAGCTGACTGCCCCACTAGGTCTTGTAGGGCAGCCATTCTTGGTTAATCTTTTTTAGGGTGTGGAGGATATCCGTATTCCCACAGTTCCCTGCTGTCCCCGCCAGAGGTCCTAATAAACCCCCCACAGTCTGGGGAATGTCTCAATCTCCCTCCCCCACTCACCTCCTGACAGCCCAAATAAGCCCCCCCCAACAATACGAATGACAGCATCACTCCCATCAGTTGCCCTCTAGAGAGAGGGATCGGTGTCTCAGATAGCTCGTGTCCCTCTGCATATCCCTCATTCACTTTCTTTATCTCTGCCTCACGTAGAGCTCTGGGTAATTCTGTCTTACTTTCTCTCTTCTCTCTCCATCTCGCTCTCTCTCTCTTCCTCTTCAGTTCGTGCAGTTCAAGTTGGGCCCTCTTTATTGACTTGCCAATTATAAATAGGCATGACACCATAATACAAAAAAAAAAAAAAAAAAACAATCATTACTTCTTAATCTTTGGTAGGCCTAAATATCCACCTGCATATATAGAGAATTATACGAGCAAATAAATTAATGAGCCCTTGCAACTGACACGCAGAATTATACTGTGCTCCCTAACTGTACCAGGCAAATTCACTGACCGGTTAGCTCAGCTGTCCCCTCAAAATGCGCACGGCCATTCTTTTTCCACAAAAAGATAAGCGGGGTGTCTTGGCACCTGCTGTCTACCCTTCCTCGCACGGCTGAATTAAAAAAGCATCGAGTGTGCCCAGTCAAAACCGAGTGCTTACAAACCGATCAGAGACCGCAGATGACCCCCGTTAGATATCGGATGCGCGCACAAGCACGGAGGGATGCGGACTAAATCAATTGCCCCCGACTTACCCTTCGGGTGCGGGGAACCAACTGAGAGGGAAACGCTCTTCTGACGGAACCCACCTGGTGCCGGTAACGCGTTATGAAAGACGTTAATTATTATGAAACGCATCGGTCCTCGAGGGACCACGCATATTTCCTGCGTTACGTCATTCTGGTATGACGGGAGTAATAGGTGAAATCGCTGCAATCATACAAGAATTTGGCCGCAGGCAGACCTTGGTTCGGGAGTCATGTATATCTTGTTGTCACATAATCACTAAAGCTTCCTGATAGCAAGCTATTTAGCGCTGTGCGGTTTTATAATGTTATGTGTAATTTTACTGTTTACCATAAATAACCGCTGTAATAGCGATAATAGCCCACTGTTCAACACCAACAAGAGGCAAAGACCCTCTGTTTTGTTGTTAGCATTGAGAATAATTCTAATTCCACCATAACAATCTATGAATTTTGATGCTCTTCTGGGTAGTGAAGAGCTAGAACATGGGCCTATTCCAAGCATTTGAGATCATAAATATGTTTTTGCTGTTTTGTAGAATGCACTGTCACAAACTGGCTCAAACACACATACATTAACAAACGTACACACACATGCATATGTGCAAACTGCTAGTCACTCGTGCGCGCACGTGCGCACACACACACACACACACACACACACACATAAAACGCACATGTTCTTCCACCTCCTGATGGTCTTGCTCGTTACCGTTTGCTGATTCATTTCTAGTGACCGACCGCCTGAGACATTTAACCTTCGGCGTTGTGTCAGTACCTTGAGAGATCAGGGACGTGCTGCATGTAGCGATGAGGTCAAGCTGAGGGGCCTGGAGAGACTGACCCCAGCCTGCGAATGACGAGGGGAAGCCCATCCATCAGTGCTCATCTGTCCGTCTCCCGATCAATTACCCCCTAAATCCCCACAGTGGGGCAGCCCCCCCTCCTAAATCCCCACAGTGGGGCAGCCTGCAGCGACCCAGTGAAAGCGGGGGATTGTCGAGACAAAAGGTGTTGTTTGTCACCTCCTCAAGGAATACAGCGATGCTGCCTTCACCAACAAGCAGCGTGGACCGCCATCTTCTGTACCTGAATGGGACTCTGCAACAAGAGAGAGAAAAAGGAGAAAATCTGCTGGCTAAAATGCAGCTTTGTCATATGTTCTGGGGGTTGAATTTAAATAAAGTAAATTGCTGTATATTCATACATATTTATATTTCATTATTACTACCTACTATGGCAATTCCTGAGAACAATAAACATTGTTGTTATTCTTCACTTTCAGAAATGGAGTTCAACTCAAATGAAGACTATAAAACTTACCTGAACTCGCCACAGTGTAAAATAAATTACGAGATACATTTTATTATGGTGCAGCACAGTGGGCAGCACTGCCACCTCGCAGCAAGAAGGGCGTGGATTCGAGTTTGGCCTGGGGCAGTTCTGTGTGCATGTTCTCCTCGTGTTCGGTGAGTTTTCCTCTGTGTACCTCCGGTTTACCCCCACAGTCCAAAGACATGCATATCAGGCTGACCGGAGCCTGTAAATTGCCTGTAGGTGTGCGTGAATGGTGTGTGTGCCCTGCGATGGATTGGCGAGCTGTCCAGCGTGTGTCCCTGCCTTTCGCACATAATCACCTGGCATAGTCTCCAGCTCCCCCACGACCCTTGTGAAGAAGAAGTGGTTTTTAGATAATGGATGAATTTATTATTGATGGTTTTGATGAGTAAAAATATAGTATAAATGTTTTTTCAGCATAAGAAGTTGCTTTCCAAAGCATGTTTTTTTTCAGGCCATTGCTCCCCCATGAAGGCTGCCAAAGCGGCGAAGTTTATCACCAGAAAAGTTCTTGCCAAGATTTTGCACCATTGCCTTTACATTTCTTAAAAACATCATAACTGTCATTTTTTTTGATGCTCATATACCATAATTCGGTCCTATTGCATAAAGTCTTATATCTCCCTGAGGGCCAACTAAAGAAAGCTTTAAGTAATTCAACTTTGACACTACGCTTGGATAATAAGCATTATGTAAATAATAATGAAAGTACTGGTAATTTAAGTCTTGAATGGCAAGAACAGATACTGCAGAGGAAATACAGTATTTTCAATAACATCTATATTTATGTCCCTTGTCGTATGGATTTCTGACTGTGACCAGATTTGTGTCTTCTAGAGGGTACAGAGGTGAGCTCCGAAGTCGCAGGACAATCTGGAGCGCTGCATGAGGACCCGTGTGTTGGTTGCCTCCCTCCCTGGAATCTCTGGTTTGCACTCAAGAATGGGGATAGTAGCACAGCTCAGTGTGCAGCACTTAAATTACACATGGAAGTCCTTACAAACCCCCACTGTCTCCTGTGCTCCTTCTCCTGATTTACACCGGGCCCAACTCGGCTAAACGCGCATAAATCTCCATGCGCGACAGGGGAAGACGTCACCGGGGACAAACTTTGGAACCAACCACTCGAGAAATACAGCGGTTGACAGAGGAGATAGAGAGGCCTCCTGTTAGAATATTTAAGCCAGATTGAGTCACGTAAACAGTTAAATCTTAACTTTTCATGTGACAAACTCAAAGATCACCCGGCAATCCCCAGATTCACATCTTTAAAGATACCTTAATACAGCATTTACCAAACACTGTGTCATGGTAGTCAACTGTGCCAACAGGTGAAGTAAGATGCATCATGGGAAAATTATTTTCAAAAAGTGCATACAAACAAGTATTTCAAAAAGCAAGTGGTCAAACTCCATTCACAGAAGCCATGATAAATATCAATTAAATTCATATCGGTCAATTAAATGTTAAAAGAACGAACGTTAACTGTTGACATTTGATGTCAATGGTAGTATGTCTCTGTTGTCAGTATGTCGTTCGACAGCGGTGTGCCATAAGATTCTGTTAATGTGCCTTGGAATGGAAAAAGGTTGGAGTATGCTGCTATAATATGTATAGAGTATGAATATGAAGTGATTGAGCTCGAAATTTGTGAGCAATTGGTACAAATATTTATTGGTGTGTAGTCTCACCATTGTTCTGTTAAAGGGCAGAGGGAGGTTGAGGTAGAGGGCAGAGGATCTTTCCAGCTCTTGGTGGCTACAAATAACAGCAGCCTTTACAGCTCTCTATTCAGTGAGTCTTATTTCTGAGAAGCAAGGCACTCTTCCCAAGGACTTTGGCACTTCAATAAACTGGGGTATCTGAGAACTTCCAATTACAGGGGGGTGGAGAATTTCTTCACAGTGATGGCAAAGTTTGCTGGTGAAAAGAGCATGCCTTCCACTGTGGGTCAATTTACACTTTGAAGAGCCTGTTTTTTTCGTAATTCTTATCCTCTTGTAATTACGTAACTCCATTGCCTTTAATTACCATTTCTAATTGTTACATTAGGATTGGGAAGCTCAATTAAGAGCATTCTAATCACGTATTTGTGATCTCATACCTCAGTGGGTTAACAAGCGAAGCCATTCTTCTTGCTGCATTTCTGAAGAGGATCACGCATTTTCGTGATGGCTGGACCACAGATAGGCCGAGCGCAAAAAAGATAAGTTAACTGTGGCGAGAAAGAGGCTAGTTTACACCGGGGTTCCGCTAATGTCCATTGTGTTGAACATTGCGGATCTGGATCATCATGCTTAAAACACTCTATGAATGAGAGCAGCTACAGAGCAGTCCATAAGTGTTTGGACAGTGACATAATGTTTGCTTTCTCCTCAAATCCAGCACATTGGATTTTAAAACTTTGAATATTGAAACAGAGTGAACCATGTCAGAATCGCAGCCCATTTCATTCAGTGTCAGTGTCTGAATACTTTTGGACTACATTGCATGCATTGACAAGCACCATTTTCCCACATACCTTTCAGCTGGACGGGCCAGAGCATGTGATGTGCCCTCATCCAATTAAGTCTCACTTCTGGTTCCATGGGCCTATCAGAAGCAAGTACCCATACAGCTGTGTAGTGCAGATGTTTTAAGTGAAAAACTTTCCGGCTCTCTAATAGAAAGACAGCCATTTCTGTATCGTTTCTCTGTATTTTTTTGGTTTGTTTTCTCCTTGCTGGATCATGTAAGGAACCCAGTCGTAATCCAAGGGCTGTCAGTTTAAGGTCTGTAACGATATACTACAGTTATGCATGCAATTTTTTTCTTGCACGATATTTTCAAGGTAGTTGGGTCAAGTGATAAATGGCATCTTGCCTGTCCTGAAGCCACGCAAGCAAATCTCTGCAGACAAATCGTCTGGCTGTACATTTTATTCCAGCTAAAGAAAGCATTCCTGCAAGTGGTGTTTTATGTTTCATATGGACAGCATAAAAAAGTGTTCTTTTTATGTCTTACTAGACAGCTAAGTTAATGAATTGCACCATTGAGGACTGATACCAAGGCATGTATTTGAGGGGTTTGGTGTGGTGGAGGTGGTGGTGGGGGAGCAGGAATGGGATGGGAACTCAACCAATCGGTGGCCTGTCATTCTCCAACAATGCTGCTAAATTGGGAGTTCTGCTGATTTGGAACAGTAGCAACATTAAAACCATCAACAATATACTAATGCTTCGAGGTCAAGGAACGTGTTCTTTTTTTTTTTTTTTTTTTTTGGCTGTTTCTATTAAAAAAAATATGTTAAATATCTGGAATTTTCCTTTGCACTCAGTACCCAGAGGCGAATGTTACATCAGCATTATAATGCTCAGTTAAGAAAATTCTAATTGCATATTTTGTGACCTCGCACCTTCATGGAGTCCAATAAATTATCACGAAAATATAATCGTTTGTTGTGTCTGACCATTACATAAAGAAGTAGCATTTTTAGAATTCCAACCGAGTCACTAGGCAATTACAATCCGCGTAAATCAAGGCAAGAGTGACATTAATGATGCTGGTTACCACTGATGCTGCATTCTTTCCAGTGATCACAGAGCATCAGTCACGAAGGTGGAATGTTATTCCGCCTGTTCAGACTGTGTGCTCTTTTGTATATCCAGTTAACGGCTCTGTGGGGTGATTCCTGAACCCCTGATCTCAGCCCCCAACCAATCTCGACGGTGCGCGTGGCTCTGTCCTGCTTGCCAAAGAACACGTGTGAGAACTCGAGCCTGTAAGCACTAGACATTGTTCTCAAGATCCTCTGAAACTTGATCCCTCCGAACCGGACTTTTTTTTAGTGTGAAACCAAACGTCACATGCTACTATGTCCCTGGCTCTTTGCACTAATTATGTTCCCTGTTGTTTGTTTTCCTTGTCTCGTTTATCAGTTCACTCATGCATGTTGTCTTGTTAGTGGTTACACCTGTCTCTCATTTACCCAAATTCACTCATGCACCTGTGCCACATTGTTACCTTGTTAGCTCAATATATTGCAGTCTGTTTGTTTATTGTTCCCTGCCAGATTGTCTCGCGCCTGCTTCATGCTTGTCCTTGCTCTCTCGTTTATTTTCCAGTGCTTTTCCTCCTTCCTGTGCCTACACTTGTCCTTCCAGCCTCCTGTGCCCGATGTTTCATGCTCACCCTGCTCCATTCCTTACCCAGCTCCTCTCCTGCCCCAATACTTCCGATTGATCTTCGGCTCTGACTGTCACCTGACCTGTTGATTCTGTCGTACCTGCCCCATTAGTTCCTGGCTGCTGTGTCTCAACCTTCGCCTGAACACTGCACTGCATTACTGTGATTGCTTTGTACCACTCTTAGACTGTCGACGTTGCCACAAAGAATTTGTTTTTTTACTAATTCCTGGGTCTGCATGTGCTTCTATTGTCCTGTTCCAAACGTGCTACAATTTGACTGTCACCTCCTTATGGTATTTAAAAAAAAAAAAAAACATTCTGGTGTTGACTGACACTATGATAAGCAAGATGTGTGAAAGGCATTTACTGGAGAAGGGAGAGAAAAATCCATTCCCAAATACAGCGCCAGAAAAAAATACATTCAAAGTCCAGGTAAAAATGTCATTGCGACAAAGTGCAAATAATCAGCTCCCCTTAAGCTTCTTTTAACAAGAAGCTCACTGCAAACAGAGCGCAGGTGTAGATCTATGCCCTGTTAGGCTCGCTGATCTATGCCTATTTAGCAAATTTGTCATTTCCTGAGTGAAATATTTTGGAGCATCTTGCCTCCTGGACATATAAAAAAAAATTGCCCAACCTTGCCTCTCGAATACCTCATTCTGTTTGAAATACGAGAACTGCAACAGGAGAAGCAAGCATCTGATGGAGTTATCTTGGAACCGTTTCGAGCCCATGATAGTCAGTTGAAAAATAACTGCAGTATATGAGAAAGAGTATGTGACTAGGGGTCTCGTGTCTCTGACATGATTCTGGTGATAAGACCTACCTCTTCTTCTTAAGTCATGCATGTACATATATTAACCAATTATCCATTATCAGCATGACACAACAGTATATCAATCTGCCAACCCTCAGTTTAATTAATTCCACACTGTAAACCCTGACAAGTGTGGTGAACTCAAATGTTTCGTGGAAACATATTACCTCAAAAAAAAAAAAAATTGTGTACGTCAGCTTAATGATCTTGTGTTCACAGTACTTAAAAACATGAAAAACAACTTTACCTTATTTTATTTAAGTTCCTTCCACACACTGCAATTAAGTTGGGCAACACAATTTTTTCTGAGGTAATCGGCTTCCACTAAACATTTGAGTCCACCACACTGTCAGGGTTTACAGTGCATAAATAAATATTTTAATTGAATTTTGGGTGCTGCAGCCCATGTGAGAATGTTGCACGCTATTTCAATCTACTGCACTATCACTTACACGCGATGCGCATTTTTTGATCTCACTGACTGAAACGTGATATGAGATGACATAGTGCTGTAGGGGAGACGCTACCGTGTATTATACATTGGAGGAGGGATGGGCGTCTGCATTACCTAGCGCAAGAAAACTTTAAAGGGAGTATGGGAAGACTTGCTCAGGGAGAATGGCCTGTTGGGGCCCATTGGATGCCTGTTGCCTGGATACATACAACGTACATTCTGTACATCCAAGATCCTATGAGCTACATTCTCAAAGCCACAGTCCTTTGAAAACAGCCTATTCTTCTCCCTCTTGTTCTCCCCAGGGAACAGACAATGAACGGTAAAAAAAAAATGGAAAACACACTTTACTGAAACATCAGAAGAAGAGATTCATTCACCAAGTGCCCAAGCCCACTCCTTCTTCTCATAACCTACTTCAAGCTTCTTTTCAGCTACTGGTAGATGTCCTATTATGTAGTGAGAGGGACATCCTATTCCAGGTAGTTATTACATCCTGTAAAGGGTGGGGGTGTAGCGGTTTTGAGGTATGGGCATTGATGTCATATAATTCAGTGTTTGTGTATTTTTACAAATGAGGCAAACACAAAGGTAACACCACATAGTAAGGAAAGCGGGCACCTGTTCAGCTGCTATTGGTACCAGTAACTGACAGAAATTAAAGCAGTAAGTCGAAAAAGCTGTAAATTTTTGGGCCAGTTTCGCAGACGCAGATTGAGCCTCATCCTTGACTATATTGTCAACAGAGATTCCGCATTGAAAACTCAGTGTAGCCAGGAAATAAGATTAATCTGTTCCTGTGAAACTGGCCCTTAAAGCTGCACAAGTTATATCGGTGAGATAACGACCAGACACTTCCGAAATAACGCCATAAGTCTTCTAGTCTCTCGCTGCTCTGTTACATGGACACAAAATCTTGCCACACTTCGAATGGCCCATTAATCCCTGTTTGTTCATTTCAGTGCAGAACAGCAAGCATTCGAGATATAGATATACATACATATAAGTAGAACACCCCTGCCAGAACTGTCACAGGAATACCATTAAACATGCAAAAGTGCGAACTCCAGACAGACATGCTCAGAACTTGTCTCTCACGTGAGTCTAGTGAGGACAACCAGCCCCGAAGTTCAAGAGGTTCGCAGCTTCTGCGGAACATGTCGTTCTTATCCGTCGGGCGTCTTGCACCGGCGGAGGAAAAAGCAGGAGGGCCTGAAAATACTTTCAGGCAAGTCACATCAGCCCAAAAAGGAGAGAACAGAGGCTGACTCCACAGCAGGTGAGATACGAACACAAAAAAGTGGGCGTGGGAGCAGGGGGCCAAGGTGTGACCTGGCTATGGAGGTCAAACTGGAACTAGCGTCTGATTTACATTCACAGCTGCCCCCGATTTTCAACAATCTTTTGACTAAGGACATTACAGTGCCGTGTAGTTAACCTTTCTTATGACCTATGACATCAAGGAACAAAGTCTTATAAAAATTAAATTTCATGTTGCATATGTGAACGCATCACATAAAAATTGACATTTCATGACCCTTAGACTTTTTTAACTTTTTGCTGTAGTTTGTTGGATGTACCTATACAAGTATTTGATGTCAAAAAATTAGAGTGGTTCACCTATTAGTCTCAGTGGAATCATGTAAGAAGTAAACCGCTATCGCAGATCCAGTAAAATTTGCCCAACTTTAACAGCCTTTATCTCAAAATCACAGTGTCATGAAATGTCAGGTTTTACTTTATGCGTTCACATATGCCATGCACTGTTAAACTTTTCTACAGCTATCCTTATGAGGCATGAATAGCTGTGGTTCCCACACATCTCTTCTAACACCTTCGCCAGATCAGATCATTTGTTGTGCTCCACCTCAAGCTCACCTGATAAAGCTAATTAAGCCCTTAATTAGTTGTATTGGGCATTGTTTACATGGAACACATAAAATTCATGGATCTAGCTGGGGTGATAGAAGAAACGGTTGTGAATTACAGCTACAGACGTCTCACAAACCTGGCCCAAATCAGAGTTACTTGAAGACTGAAGTCAAAAATAAAAAAAAAAAAAAATCCAATGGGAAATAAGAAAATAGCTGATTTTTATTTTGCGATGTCTTTGTCCTTGTTCATCTTGTCCTTTCCAGGGTGTGGTCATATGTCATTGCCAGCCTAGGTCACTAAAAGGTCACTTTCCGCAGGTTGGCGACAGTGCAGTCCGGACCATATATCCCGATATCCAGTGAGATGGCCCGAAAGTAAAAGACTAATCACTTTGGGTGTGGCTACCTATCAACATCACTGAGAAGACCGCGCATGATCTGTTGGCTATAAATGTCAAAAGTAGAAGCACAGCCGCATAAACAAAAAAAAAAAAAAATCTTACTGGATGGAATGAAATAAGGCGAGAAAATTCTTTGGGTTCATTGAGATATTGTGTTTAGTTCTACTCCGCTGACTTTACTGACTTATACGATCTGAAGTCGCAGTGACAGAACACGACACTGGGAGGCGCCAAGTGGAGTGAGAATTGTGTATTTTATTCGTCTCATACAGTAAATGGTCTCGAGGTAACTCTGGATCGGATCACGTTGGTTACGGACACCTTCTCTGGGGAGATTCGAATTAATTAAAGAAATGCGCTGTGCACGTAGAAAAACAAATTGCATCAACTTGTAATGCATCGGCCTATGTCCAAGTGTTAAATGAAAATGCGTATTTATCGAAATAATACTATCTAAGACATTAACAATTGCCGGTGTAGTAGCTCTTCATGTTTTAATAAGGCATGGGCTATATAAACAGTCGACGTAATAGTTTACCAACTGCTGGTCCAGAAAATATGCGTGTTGTCTCCTGAAATAACCCATTTCATCATAGGCTATTTCTTCGTGGTTTAGTCGGCGAATAATAGCATAGGTGTGACAAGTATTTGGTGAAATCCATACAGATTAGTGAGAAATGGTATCAGAACGAGGTGCATTTCAGATAGCAAGGTACTGACGAAAGGTTCTATGAGAATAAGGTGCTGCTGTAAATATTCAAACTAATCAACAATCTTTCAAAGTAGGCTACCTGAAAACAAATACCGTTCTCTGCAGATCAGTAAAATAATTTGAAGTGCGTCATTGCGATCAGGGAGCTAGGGCAGGAAAAGGCATTTTCCCTACTCTGCCGAATATGTTGAAATAATCGCACTTTGTATGTGGTTTGCATCGCAGTGCACGCGATGCTGTCTGAATATCATGGGTTATGAACACAGCGGTCAGTTAGATGTGATGCGTTCATGATGTGAAAGCGCTCCAAAATGCAGACGCAAGTAAAGTAAAAATAAATTAAAGTTCTCCAAGTATGTGTCAGTGCTCGGACTGTAAACTCTGTCTTGCCAGTGTCCTGTGACGCGTAAATTTCTGGAATGTTCCTTTAAGTCGGACAAAATGCTAAGAGACTGTGGGAGGAGCCGAAACCCGCTGTCACTCTCTCAATATTCTTAAGATATATATCTGGAGGCAAAGGAAAGCGAATCTACACTACAGCATGGTAGCAGGTTGCGAGGGAGACGCGCTGACTATTTACACATATGCACTTGGTGTATGAGCTAAGTCGTCGCATCCAGTGAACGAGATTCAGTACCTCCCACTCGTCTGAATATTTCTGACTGTCAAACAGGGAATTATTATTTTTTATTATTGTGCGTGGTTGTTACACTTGGGACGAAATCGGCTTGGTTGGAACTACCTGAACTCGCTGATGAAAAGTTATCTTGGTTGTCTAAATTGATAACTTCACAGATATTTGCCCAGCGACGCTAAAACTCACTGAAGGCTTTTTGGTCGACTTCGTCTGCTGCATTTGACGAGACTTCCCAGGAAATTATAATGTGGTGGACTTTGCTTGCCGTGCTAGCTTTAAGTGGACTACCTCATTTATGCGCAGGTAAAGAATTATTTTTTTCAACACAATTTTCATTTTTATTTCATCTAGTCCTGTCTGCGCTACGGAGACAGAGAATGAGACAATGTAAGCACGCCGCTTCGCCAATACGGTGCGCTGTGGCGACAAGTGCAACAATTCCACTCGACAGCCTGTTAACTGGCCTTCTTCAGACAAAAGCGATTTGGATGCAGATGTAGCAAGGCTTACTGGCAACTGTTGCTAAAACTTTTGTCTTTGGGTTTCCGTGAAAATCTTGCAGCATAAAATATGAGTTTTTAAAACAGGACTAGGTTATAATGCTAGAAGTGAAAATGCATTGCTAAGCCCTCTATTGCCACTTACCTCAGACTTTTTGTGAGAAGAGCCTTTCATTAGCATAAAATTATGTGCATAAACTAAAGCCTGATTGCGCTGGGCGCGGGGAGAATTCTCATTGCAATGCCCGCTGTAAAATATGTTTAAGATGAAGGAAAGGCATCCGTGTCATGCCAGACAGGCAGAGAAACTTTGCAGATGTCATCGTTGCCTCCAGGGCTCTTTTATTTACACACGCGCGGGCTGCGAGGAATGAGTTCTGTCTGTTAACCTAGATTCTCCAAGCATGCATTACTGTCCTCTCTGTTGCACGCATCCGCAGCGGTTGATGTCGATTTATCTTACGGCCGTCTGTGCTGCAGCTCTAACCCAGATATATTCCGTAGTTTTTTTTGTCAGCCGTTGTCTATCCTTGTTGTTAATTTTAAAATTACTTTTTTTGATTGGGGGGTATAGTGCAAAGCAAATACGAACAGTGTATTTATTATATGCAGGAACGTATTGTTTTGTTTGTTTTCAGCATAAGATCTCGGTTATGTCATATGAAATTTCATGCTGTATGATGTGTTAAAGGTATACCGAGAGCGCTTGTTTTATTTGAAACCACGTGGGTGTGTCTGTGCGTGTATTTGTTGATTTAGTGACGAGTCCTGCCGCTGAACTGAATTGTTCGCCGCATGTGTCATAATGTGTTTCGCACAGTTCCATTGTTGTACAGTAGCGTTGGACGTACGAAATATTTGACTTAATTTCTTCATCCTGATTCGTTGTTTACTCTCCGATGGCATCTTACTATACACAGGGCTGAATGGTGCCGAAGTGCTCTGTCTGTTTCTAAATGAATAAAAGCTACTGCTGTGGACCCAGGATTCAAAGCTTAACTCCGCTGACTTAAAATGTTCTCCAAATGAGGCTATGCAACGTAATGGCTGTGTTCTAACATTGTGAAAACATTCTTGTAATATTGCGAGAACGTCAGCAGTCACCTGCATGTAACCGTGGCTAGTGCATTTGACCCGTGTGTGGTGTTCAGGGCAGAATATTTTGTTTTCAAGCTCTTGGCTTATTTCCTGTATGTCACATGGAAAATAGCTGACTTCCATTACCTTCATATGCTGTTCTTTGCTAGAACACTGATGTCCAAAAAGTGAACTGAATATAAGGTAAGCATTTCTTCTCTGCATATCTCTCTCTCTCTCTCTCTCTCTCTCTCTCTCTCTCTCTCTCTCTCCAGGAGAATTGGGGGTGATATCAGGTTCAGCAAGTCGCTGTGATGGTCGGGCCTGCAACCCGCGTATGGGCAACCTCGCGTTGGGGCGACGAGTCCTTACGCAGTCCGTGTGCGGCTACAACACCACTGAGCCCTACTGCTCGTACTCGGACGCGGCAGTCACCGGGGGGTGCGCGGCGGCACCCAAATGCGCCAAGTGCAATGCGGCCCACCCCCATCAGGCCCACCTGGCGTCCGCCATGGCTGATTCGTCGTTCCGCCACCCCAACACGTGGTGGCAGTCAGCGGAAGGGGTTGAGGCTGAGACGGTGCAGCTGGACCTGGAGACCGACTTCTACGTCACGCACCTGATCATGGTGTTCCGCTCGCCCCGCCCGGCCGCCATGGTCCTGGAGCGCTCCCAGGATTTCGGGCACACATGGGCGGCGCTCGGCTACTTCGCCACCAACTGCACTGATGCCTTCGGGGTAGAAGAGGGCATCCCGGGGACGGATGGGGCGGCCTGCAGCTCCAAGTATTCAGGAGCTTTTCCCTGCACGCGCGGAGAGGTGAGCGAGAGGGTGGTTGCTTGGCGAAGGTGTGTCGTCTCTGGAGTCAGGAAGTAAAATTGCTCCCCTTTGTTTTGGTCTAACCCTTTGGATTTGATCATTAGCACAATTAGCTAAGAGTTTTAATGAAAAGCTGAGCTGAACTGGGTGGGGTATTGGTCATTTGGACCCCATACCAGTTGGACCCTAACTGAATGGACCCAGTACCGGTTGGACCCCAGACCACTTAGACCCCTGACCACTTGGACCTCAGACCACTTGGACCCTACCCAGTTGGATCCCATGTTGTTTGGACCCCGGACCCTAACCCTAACCCAACTGGTCAGGGGTCCAACTGGTCTGGGATCTAACTGGTCTAGGGTCCAACTTGCCTGGGGTCCAAACAGTTAAGGTCAGGGGTCCAAATGGACAGGGTCCAACTGGTCAGGGCACAACTTATATCGGTCCAGCAGGTACAGGGTCCAAATGACCCATTCCCAACTGGGTGCAAGTAACATTCAGTTGGACATTTACTTTAGTATTTCTGGGGTTAGAGAGTAAGATTCCTGCCTTTTGTGTGTATTTACACCAGAAAACTCAGCCAGCCGATTTCAGTAATTACATTGCGCTACGTAGGAAATCCTAGCACTGGGGAAAAGGAAACTTCGAGTGGATTTTACTTTCTGAACCTGGATTTGACAGAATGTATGGGCAGAATTTAATAATCACAGTAGGAAAAGACTCCTCGCCGTGTTACGTGACTTAGGTGCCGAGGCTCGTGGTGTTTTTTCGCACTTGTGACAGTTCGCTGGGGACTGAAGCCACGACCCATCACGTGAATGAGATAATTTTTGCTCCAGTTGGTGCTCCAGTAATGTCACAGAGCAGACTGGCACTTCACGCTTCACTGAGCGGAGGTTTCAGGGTTAGCCTCGCGAAAAACATCAGCGGTTTAAATAATTAAATTCCGTGTTGTTTTCCCCCCGAGTGCCGACTACTAACTGGTGCACGGTGCAGGCTACTGCACACAAAAGTGCTGGTTAATCAGTCTATCTGAAGAGAACAAAGATAATACTTACAGTACAGCTCATAAGTATTTGGACGACGACATTGTATAAAGAGGTGCTGCTGGGAATCCAAAGAGTTCATGCGTTACAGATGTAAATGCCCACAAATTTGAGCTAATAGGCTCGACATTAATTCATATTCATTGTTTTCAAGCCCAATTTGTCAGAGAACAGAGCAAAAAGAACATAATTTGTGGTGAAATTGTATATTCCGCAGTATATATAAGTGTGACATAGATGACCCACTGGGAGGAACAATCCAATCCATGAGCAACACACTCTGTAATAAATGTGCATTGGAGGTTTGTCTTTGTTCGTTAGAGAACAAGTAACATTCTACTTTAGCATCAAGTATGTACCTTTCACAAACAGTGGCCTGCTCGGGCTACACTTTTATCCTCCTGTAAGATACCAACCCAGGGAGAAGCATTCGTTCCTCTGTTGATATTTTCATACCTTTTCCTTTGAAGAGCATGAAGCATTTGAGAAGAGGTGATGTAATGCAGCGACGAGCCTGGAGGAAAACCCCATCGCTTCATCCTCAGTGAACCTCAGGCTGCGGCCTGGTGTGAGCTTCTAAAGCTCTAATCCAAACACCCGACGGTTTTGCACAATCAGAGGGAATGTTATCATTAACTACTGTTGTGGTTGGAAGCGGGGGAGCTGTTTAGGGGAGGGAGAGTGGGTGGTTGGAGGGGAGCAGTGGCACGAGAAGTTTATAAGTGGTCCATTGAAGTTAATTGAAACAATCTGTCAAACATTCCCCGCGTGGACGGAGACGCGATGCAGAACATTTGTTGCAATGGAACGTTTGCCGCGACGAAACGCTCGTGGCCCGGGCACAGGGTAATAGTGGTGGTCCAAGACAACCAGAGGTCGACCTTTCAAAAGTCAAGTCGAACCTCGCTTGTTTTTTTAAGTACTGAATTATTAACTCAGCTGTGGATTGCTTATTAAAAAAAAAAAAACCAAAAGAATCATCAGTGTTCATGGCGCAGCATGTCCGGAGTGTGTATTAATTTGCTCTGAATGTTGCTGTAATTTGATAATGGCAGCATTGTTGTCCTTAAGTGGTCAGATCTGTTGTTCATTGTCGCTGGACGGCTTTGATCCTGGTCCAGCGTGTGCTGTGTTTTTATTTTTTTTTTTTTTTTTTTTTCACGATGCGCAAAAATAGCCTCTAAAGCGTGAATGCTTCTCATTAAATGGGTCTGCCCGGCACAGATGTGAATCTAATGAGAGTATTCAATTTTAAAAGCAGTGCTGTGAAGCGCTGAATGCCCTTTTTCGGCATCTGTGAGGGATTTGAGACTGTATGCACTGGGAAAGCTGGCAGCTACGGCCATTAGTGAACCTCTTGTGTGATTGTTACGTTAATAATTATGAAGTTTTGTACGGTCCGCTTTGCATCTTTGCTAATTGGTGATTCACCGAAATGTTTTCACCTGCATCATTGTGCACTATTGCCAGCCTCTAAGGAACCTGTGAATTCAACTCTCACAGAGAAAATATGAATCCCAGTGGGACTAAAGGTATTTTGTAAGAGGTGATTTAGCACAGAGCATTTTGTTGTCGATGTTTCCACCTGCTTTGAGGGTTTCCTTTTAAAAGCCGTAGAACAGGTGTTTATCTACAGCCAGCTGTGAAATCTCCCGCAGCCGGAAGCGAGCATTTCTGCTTATATCATAAGCCATGCCTCTCTGTCCTTTTATCTCATTAACTGTGTATTCATTGCACTTTCACTTGGGAATCTGAGATGATAAAAGCTTTCATGGTGTCAAGGAAACCTAAACAGGCAGTTGGTTTGAGAAGATCAACTCGATATGGGTCATGATGCGGTAGCTGGAAGGAAAAGCCATTCCTAATCTCTTGATGCGCGTCTAGGAAGGGTCTTCTCTCCCTTTAGTGTTTGCTTTCTCGCTGTTACTCATGTCAGCTTTGTCCCGGAAGAATGATATTTAAGCGCTTTTTAAATTTATGATTCACTTATAATCCCGACATATTTTAGGGCCTGGAGAGCTGTAAATCTAATGGCGGCCCTTAATGCCTTCCTCCCCTACGGAGCAGGGAAGTGTTTGTTTGGGATAACGGACAGGAAGTGCCCCCCTGCTCAGGTCCTCCTGTGGGAAGAGATTACTTTAGCATTGCGTAGCGCTGGGCGACTGGAGATCACAGCCTGTGATGGACAGCTAGAGCTGTGACCCTCATTCTCCCGCTTATAAACACTACTACAAAAGAAGGTCACTCACCAGGCCGCGTTTTAACACTGCCGTCGCGTTCTGAAAAACAAATACACGTCAGGCCTTCCCGAATGTGAAAGAATGGAGTGAAAATGGGGAATAAACTCATTTTTTATGGGGTGATGAAAGAGTTGGTTCGCACATTCATATGGGCCAGTATGCACACGCATGTGCCCATGCACAAATGTGTGGCTGTTCCCTGATCTTTCCCAATGGATCTATCTAAATATGAGGATCTTTCTCAATATCATCACAAAATACCAGGTCATTTTTTTTTTTTGGTATTGTACAGACTTGTCGAGACTGTGCAATCATTGCTGCCATTACAACACGGAAACAAATGCCCATAAAACTGTGGGTTGGATTGTGAGTGAACATAGGGTGCGATCAGATCACTGAGAGCTTGTTATTGAACAGCAATTACATGTAATTAACGTACTGCATTCGCCTTATGCAATCGGATGAGCTTCGAACCTGACGAATAGAAGAAAGGAGGAGAAATTTTGCTCCGAGCGATTATAGGCAGCAGGCATTTTGACTTTTTTTTTCTCCTCTACGAGACATATGAGCATGTCATTTCTTGTGTTGAAAACTAAATGAGCTCCACAGAAACTTCTAGCAGGAGCATTGATTAAGCTAAAAGAAAATCTTTGGGAAGGAAAGCATGATGCTCAATACGTATAATTAATTTAGTTTGGTTTAGTTTGAAGGCCTAATCGCCAGGCCGTACATTTTTTTCTTAACTATGGTGTGGCTTAATTGTATTCAAACTTCTTTAAAAAAAAAAAAAAAAGCAAACCCACTTTTCATTCATCCATGCCCTCCTCCTTCTGCATTGTCTGTGCTGTCTCTCTGTTGGCCCTCAGCGTACTGAATTATTTATCTGAAGTAATGGATTGGAAGAATGTATGCAGGCCGGGTCAATGTGCTGTTAGCTACACCGTCTGACCGCCTCAGAGATGGACCAGACACTCTCCATTTCACATTCCCATTTGTCTGTCAGCAAGGAAATTCAATTTCCCTGATAGGTTTGGCTTCTCTAGTTCACAGGACTGGCCACTGACCTTCGAGATAAATCTTTTTTTTTTTTTTTTCCAAATAAAATTGCACGAAGAATCAACGGAAACTGAATTAGCTTTTATTTATTTGTTGCCTTTCCTTTCTCAGAAATGCCTGCATGAGAAATCTACTGCCTCGCGGGTTTTTTTTGGCAGTTGATGTAGTCTGTTGGGCACACATGAGAGAGAGAGGAAAATTTTTGGGAGACTGTTTTGAAGCGATGGTGTTTATTGACCTACATAGTTGTGAGGGTATGTGTGTTTATGTTGGTCTGTGCGTATGTGTGCCTGTATTGATTTGCGTATGTGTGTGTGCGTGTTTTGTTTTAGCCTGTGTGTGTGTGTATGTGTGTGTGTGCGCGTATATATGTACATGTTTTTCTGGGTTTGCATTAATATGTTTTGTGTGTGTGTGCATGTGTTTGTGAGTGTGTGTGTGTGTGTGTGTGTGCGCGTATATATGTACATGTTTTTGTGGGTTTGTATTAATATGTTTTGTGTGTGTGTGTGTGCATGTGTTTGTGAGTGTGTGTGTATGTGTATATATGTACATGTGAGTGTGGGTTTGTGTAAATGTTTTTTGTGTGCGCGTGTGCATGTGCATGTGAGTGTGTGTGTCTGTGTGTGCGCGTATATATGTACATGTGAGTGTGGGTTTGTATAAATATGTGTTTTTGCGTGTGTGTGTATGTGTGTGCGTGCACTTCGACATGCTCCTCAGTCACCCTGCAGGACCATCATCAGGTGCACTTTTTATGCTGCTCATTCCAGGATTTGTTACGGTGGCGTGCCCCCCCCATACGTTGCCCCCCTCCCCCGGCCCTTTTGTCCCCTACAGAGTAATGGAGAGCTGGATCTCTCGCCTGCCCTTTGTCTCCGCATTCTCTCAAGTGTCTCCATGTTCCACGGCCTATTTGTTATGTAGCCTAAATTTCGGAACACAATGCCGCGACCCCGCGACCTCCTATAACAGCTTGAGAATTAATAGCGCTCCGTCTTTTCACGCGAGGCCAGGCTTGTGAACAGGCGGAGAGACATTAAAGCAGCATCTCCATTCCAGCGTGTTTTCTCCTGAGCTGCCGTTTAGTTTTCATGCTCCGAGCGCAGGAAAAAAAAAAAAAAAAACAAAGTTCGAGCCATCGTGGAAAGTGCTGTCATGATAATGACGTAATGATGATGTAATGATTGAGAGCATGTGTCTTAATCAGTTGATCTGCATAAAATTGCATGAAAACACACGTAAAGATGGAGAGTGCTTTGTGTAAATACAAGTAATTGCTCCATTATTTTAAAGAGAAGAAACTTTACAAAAAGCTATATTTATGAATTGGCTTAATTTAAAGGAGCTGTGTCACAATTACTGCGCATGCTCACAACTTTGAATGAAGTAAATCCGCCCTACTGCCAGTCAAAATCTAGACGGTATTTTTCTTCTTCTATGATTACTGGCAATGGCAACCAGCTATATTCTTCGTATCCCTTTAAAATTGCACTTTGAATCCTTGAATTTCCATAGAAACCTCCTTAATATAGAAAGCATAATACTGGAGTAACTAAAATTTATAAAGACAATGCAAAACGAAGACGGATTGGCAAGGATGAAATCAGATTATGACTTGCAAATAAAGCAGATTCACATTCTCACGATGAGAAATTCTGAGCATTCGCAGTAATTGTGACACAGCTCTTTTAATCCTTATGGCATTGCTGTGACTGTCAGTTTTACTAGTGAAATTATTGGCAATGCTAACCATTAATCTTAACTCCGACTAGCAGCAGCATTAGCGATAGCACTAGAGTAGTCGTCCTGCTTTGGTCTGCTAATATACAAGAGTAACAGTGCATTTAGCGGTGAGAGTATTACTGGAGCCGCGTGGTTTGTTAATGGCGGGAACAACAGCAGGTGTAATAGCATAAACAATGGTAGCGATAGGTGTAATTGCAGTAGGAGGTGCTGCGGTAATTGCGACAGGCAGCGGTAGCGGTTTGCCGTTATCTCCTTTCCCTCTCGATGTCTCCAGGTGCTGAAGTAAAGGCGTGGCTTTCCAGTTTCTATTTTCACGAAAGCTTGTAAACACTAAAGCCTCAGGTCTGGCAGTTTGCCAGGCTCCCAGGAAAACAGAACAGTCCTGGAAGGGCTGGAGGGTGAGAGAGATGGGGAAAGGGGGAGAGAGAGAGAGAGAGAGAGAGAGACAGACAGGGAGAGAGAGTCAGGGAGAGGGAGTCAGGGAGGTTTCGGGTGTAGGAGGGAGGATACAGAGAGAGAAGGAGAGAGGGAGAGAGGTAAAGAGAGAGTGGAAGTGAGGGGGTGTGAGAGAAGATGAGAGGGAGACAGAGAAGGAAGGAGAGAGGGAAAGAGAGAGAGGGTGGAGGAGTGAAGGAACGGAAGAGGGGAATGTAAGACAGAGGATAACTGAGAGAGGGAGACAGAGAGGAGAGAGGGAGAGAGAGGTTGGAGGGGAAAAGAGAGTGAGAGAGGTAGAGAGAGAGCCAACTAGGGAGACCTGACATGTAGAGAGGTATGTAAGCATATTTGTGAGTTATAGCACTAGCTATATGTGCCGGCCTGAAGCCTGAATAAATGGTAGGGTGTGGCTGTGCTGCCGGGTCAGTGTGCTGTAATGGTTTTATTACGCACCTCATAGATATAATAATAATGAAATGGGGTAATGAGAGCTTACAGCGGAGTGTATAATTCTGTCACAGTGTGGCCCTGTCTGTCAGTGTTACAAACAGTGCTGCCCTGTCTGTCAGTATTACAGACAGAGCTGCCCTGTCTGTCAGTATTACAGACAGTGCGGCCCTGTCTGTCAGTGTTACAGACAGTGCGGCCCTGTCTGTCTGTATTACAGACAGTGCTGCCCTGTCTGTCAGTATTACAGACAGTGCGGTCCTGTCTGTCAGTATTACAGACAGTGCGGCCCTGTATGTCTCTATTACAGACAGTGTTGCTTTTCTTTTTACATTTTTCACTCTGAAACAAGGTGAGGTTAAATAGCCGACTGTCAGCTTGAATTCGGGGGTATTTCCATTCACACTTGGCGATCTTCCTGTGAGTTACTGCAAGTTTACATAAACATAAATGTTCAGACTGCACTTCAGGTATCTGCAGAAAACCTTGTGCTGATGAAGAATAGGAGTAAATGTGAGGACCTATAAGAATAGAAACATCCAGAAAGGAAATGAAATTTGCAAAAACAGATATAAGCATAATAAGTAAATACGATTTAGGAAAAGTAAAACATTTTGAGATATCTTACTGAAATAACACAACTGTAGTTTGATAGATATTCTCTGGAGTGCACAATTAAAAAAACATTTTTCAGGAAAATAAATCAAAATGTGGATTACTATTTTTGCACATGAACTCTTCATATATCCTACAACACGGACGTGCAATGCTAAGTACTGCATGGATTTTTAGCCCCGAGTATATTTAGTACCTGCCGAAGAGCCGCATCAGTGCACAACCTTGAGCGAAATGCTCACATCGAGAGTTCTGGTGTCAATAGTCTGAATCGTTGAGCTGAAAATTTAATGTGCTCTTCTCAGAAAATCTATTGTGGGAGAGCCACTTGATCTAGCCTTCTGTGAGGATTTGCTGTTTACTTGTTTTGTAAAGGGCTACTTCATCCTAAAGTGGAGCTGTTACTTTTCTTAACTTTAGTGTGCGTTACGTTGTCAGGTTTCCAAGGTCTTTGATCACTGTTTTTGGGGTCAATATTCGAGTGAATGGGGGCCATAATCAATTAGTGCAGCCGTCCGCTTCTCAAGTCATTCAGCTGAGAACTGGCAGTGCTGTTTGTACACGGAGAGATTAACTTCTACCAACATATTTCCCTGAAATTTCAGAGAGTAATATCAGGGACCAGAGGCGGAGGAGAGATAACAGTGTCATGTCATAAGAATGATGTACAAGTAAGAAACAGAACATGGAAATTATACTTTGTGGCAATTCTCCCTATTCAGGAGAGAACACACCGACACGCGAACGCATCGAGTGAAAAGTTATTTTATGACATTTTGTGAATTCGAGATGAAGGCCGTTAAAGTTGGACGTTTTACTAGATCTGCAATAGCTCTTTACTTCTTACACGATTCCATTGAAAATAATCGATGAATCACTCTAATTTTTTGCCATCAAAACCTTTATAGATACAAACTACACACAGTAGCAAAAAGTCAAAAAAGTCCAAGTGTTATGAAATGTCAATTTTTACTTGATGCATTCACGTATATCTCTAAGCAAGGAGAACTTCATTGGACTGTGCTAATGGGTTGGCGCGTGAAGCTGGTCAGGGCTCTCATATTGGCTGGGACACTGTGCCACACAGCAGTGATCCTTAAATAATTATGAAGCTGCATCAAATAAGTAGCTGTTATATGAGTGAGTTTTAATTGTTGACACCCAACACATTCCAGCGGGTGACACCCTTGCGTGCCGAACATTAAGCATGGGTGTTAGCCGTTTAAACTGCTGGATTTAGAGTATAAACATATGCTGGTGTTGAGTTCTCCCTGATGTTGAGAAGGCTTGTTGTCTGCTTTCTTCTCCCCAGGTGATCTACCGCGCCCTCTCACCCTGGCACTCCCTGGATCCCTACAGCTCAGCCGCTCAGCAACAGCTTAGAGCTACAAACCTGCGGGCGCGACTGCTCCAGCGCCAGGCCTGCCCGTGCCAGGCCAAAGACCCTGCCGTCCAGGCCCTGCCCACCGAGCACTACGCCATCTATGACTTCATCGTCAAGGGCAGCTGTTTCTGCAACGGCCACGCCGAGCACTGCGTGCCCGCCCACGGCTACCAGCCAATGAGAGAGAGGACCAATCATGTGGTGAGTGATGATGGGGGGAGAGGGTACCAATCATGTGGTGAATGGCAGGGGAACTACATTACCCACAATTCTGGGCAACTACATTGTCTGCACTGCATTTGTTGATAAGGGTCATTCTCCTGAAGTAATTTAGAGTAATATTTACACCTGAAATCTTTTTTGCATTAAGTTCTTAAAAAAAAAAAAAAACAGAAAATACTGCAAATGACTTTCGAGAGTTTAACTCATTGCAAGATTTGCTGAAGCATAGGGACATGTAACTAGAACTTACCTGGGTTGATAAGTTCTTAACAAGCTAAGATTTTAGGCCCAATTTAAATGTCTGTACTACACTAAAATTCTTGTCAGTTTTTGCTGTGAACCACACTCACTGTAATTCCCTGTGTCCATGCGAAAGTCCATGTGAGAGTGGTCATGACATTTTTGTAAAATTTGGTGCTTGTAATGTATGTGTACTTTTGCACCATCTGTGCTTTATTTCTCTTATCATCTAACATGCTCACCGGACTCCCATAACAAATAGACAGAAGCCGCAATATGCAGCCCCCCCCCACATCTCCATTACACCCTGTGCCATTAGCGAAGCGCCCGTGTGCGCAGCTGCATTTGTGTAGCATGCACCTGCTGTGTGGGTAAACAGCCCTCACGCACCATCCCCTGAGATTGAAGAAGAATTTGGCTCATTTTTGCCCTGCCTTTGTGCTGGGGGCAGCCGAGTGTATCATTGGGTGAGATCAGCCAAACCACGTGAGAAAGACTTAAAATAAAAGGTAAAAATTCACATTAATACTTAGAGCTTCTGAACATACACATCATTTGCAAAAATCAAAATAAATCTCAATAAGATATGGTTCGCTTATATACATTGCATCAACACAAGTATGCTGTATTCTTTTGAGAATGGTTCGCTGGAAAACTCTGTACATTTGTGCTGGGGAAGCGAAATTGTTAGGAAACACTGCGCATGGGTGTTTAGGGTGTGAGAGTATATCCCCTGTCCTCTCTTCTGTCCTGACCCTCATTACCTCATGCCCTCACCCACATCGATTGAAGCTCCTCCTCGCCATCTGTGTCTCAGCCCAAGGGACTGTTATAGTCCTGCAACCTGGTGCTATTAGCGAGGAGCAACTCCCGCTGTTGAGCATGTGATCACCTAACTGGTGTCAAGCACCTGTCCTCAAAGGGCAGCAATGTTTGAATGAGGGTGTGTGTGTGTGTGCGCCTGTGTGTTTGTGTGCGTGTTTGTATTTTGCATTCCCACCACACTATACCCAGTATCCATGAACTTCGGCGACATTTAAAGTACTGGAACCGTCCCCAGCTGAGACCGTATCTGGGCTTGGCTGTTCAAGTTCATTTTATCAAAAAATGCATTCCCTCAGTAATGAAATGAAAGATGAAAAATGACAGCCTTTATTCCTACCTAAAGTGGTAAAGCAAAACAGAAGGATGTATCGATGTATTACTAAAAGTTCAGTATTATGTGGTGCTTATAAGAACACGTTGATGTTGCATTAGCAGTACCAGAATATATGAAAAATTCACCTTCAAATAATAAAAATTGATCAAGCGCAGCAAAACTGCCAGTCACGTAGCATATAAAAGTCTGTGTGGGGTCATGATGCAAAAAGTATTTGGCAGAATTTGAGCCGGAGAACTTGGGCCGAATATTCATCAAGCAAAAACATTAAAAAAAAACCCTTCCAGAGTTTAGTTTGGTTGGAAAGATGCATTACTTCATCTTTGTCTTGCGGCTTCCCAGAGCGCTTTAGGGTTTCTGTATGGTATTTCTTTCCCTTACATTCCTATTTATCAAAAAGACACTGAAGGTTGACAAACGATTATAGCACCTTACCTGTCCTCAGGTCAATTCCTCTACACCCATGTCTCTGTTTGGGTTGACCATTGTCAGGTCGTAGGTCAGAGGGGAATTTCACCTTCACATAACATATGGCATTTTTGAACTCAGTGTACTGAACAACCTTCTTCCCTGAGGTTAATATTTCTGTGGATGTCTGTCTGGTTTCAGCAACCAGATTCAAAGAATGACCCAACTGCATTTTACCCAAACATAATGAAGTCAATCATTTCATATAGCACTGTTCTATAATCCGGCCTGTTTGTGATGAGACTACATTAGTTAGATCACCAGGACTGGATATTACAGTACATTTCTTGAAAACATGACATAGAACCCTGTTTTGAATGGTGCCAAGAATGTAAGATGCAACTCGAAACTGCTTTGGCTATGTAAACTTTAGTTGTTGTGGATAAACGGTTGCTGTTTTTGTATCAGATAATAAAATGCTAATTAGATGTGGTGAAGGGAAAGGGTGGTGAGGAGGTGTGGTGAATGAATATGTTACATACTTTTAGGATTTACGTGCCTTTATCAATCTTAACTGTTGGGTTTAGTGGGCCATATCAGTGCGATCAGAGCTCTTGAACAAAAGCTCTGGTTTCTCTCGCCATCACCGGGGTGAAAAGAATGGAAAGTGAGTCTTTGTGTGTTTCCTCCAGACGTCTGCTGATTGTATTACATTTTCGCGCTTCCCGTATGTGATCCCAGAATTCCAATGCTTGTAAATGGACCCCCCCCCCTCCCGCCCTGCCTTGTTTACAGTCAATAGCCTTTAATCTTGGCCAGGCATGAAGAGAATTATCAGACGGGAGGAAACGCGTTCTGGAAACTGGGCAGCGCTACAGCTAGCCCCGAGCGGCTAAATTATGCAGGAGCGCTCAGTACTCACCAGTCTCTTATAACCGATGCGAGGAAAAGTAGATATTAGAATGAGAGCTTTATTGTCAGAATCAAGCCATTCAGTTATTTATTGCAGTTTCTTTTAGTTTAGTTTGGCAATTTGACTGACAGTAGCACGGCCTGCTGAATGTCCAGTATCAATTCTACTCTGTCCTAAGCAGACTCACGAGCTCTGAACGAGTCTTGCCTCTGTCAATCACGAGTAAGGGCTGGTTTTTCCATAATAAAGGGGCTAGGGGTAATCGCCCACTTGAATTATGGTCCACTTAAGTAAGTGTACAGTGAGCTTCTTCACTTAAGAGGCCTAGTGAATCACCCTATGGGCCCAGTGATTTGCTGTCCTAATAATGTACTACCGCGCACGAATGGCTGGCTAAGGAGCAAGTGTTAGAGTCTGCGCACTGAGTGGTAATTCACTGTGGCAGACTGTCTATATTTTCACACTGGATATTATAGCCGTTCCACTTATGCGTATCCAGGGTAGTGTATTGCTTGCGAGGCAGTCAAAGTGTCCTGATGCACTGTAATTAGCTCTGTCTTGTCTCAATATAAAGTGGGGGCATGTGTTTAAATAACACCCCTGCTCATCGCAATGATCGTGTGGGGGTTTATAATTAACAGGAATTAAAACGCGGTGTATGAAAACGGTTATTACCTGGGGAAGCGGCTGGTTATTTAGACAGTTTCCTCCGCGAGCCTGGAGTGTTTTTCTTGTTTTTGTTTCTTCTTTCTATCCCAGATGGCGATATCTGTTGAACCCAAACAAAGGCTGGACCACGAAGATGTTCAGGGAGATTTAAGTTTTAAGAGAGCTAGAAAGTTCGAGTTTGGCGAACGTGGATTCCAAACGAATACCAAATTGGTTTACTCAACTTTTTATTTCGACTGTTAGTCCTTGCTTTTTTATAATTGGCAAATGTTTGTCAAAGCGAACAATTTTCCTTTTAAAACCACTTCAGAATTCCTTAATTAAACCAGGTTGCTTATTGTTGCGGAGTAATGTCGGTATAAAATAATGATTTTACGGCCACTGTCTAATGTTTTCAATTACGTGTTATTCTAGCTTTATCCCTGTGTTTTACTAAGGTCACATGACATGGATATTTTCTCTTGACGTGAAAGCTTGTTTTGTAAAGGAGGACAGAGACAGAGCCAAATTCACACTAATGACTTTTAACTTGCGTTAAAGCACAAAAACTGTTTACTGTGTTTTAATAACCATAACACTCAGCTCCTCACTGAGAGGTTCCAGAAAAATCTGAGTCAACATCGAAGAGGCGCCCCACCACCTCCACCCCTGCCAGTCTGCACCCGATCACTGGTGCCTGACAAATAATTGTGAAATGACACGTGAAAATTCAGCGGTAAAACTATAATTAAAGGACTTTCATTTTCTCCTGAGGCAACACGTTCTTGTAGGCGGGTTGTTTACAATCGTACATCACGAATAAGCCGGAGTCCCTGTTATTTCTGCAGTCACGCATGCGCTCAGGGCCGTCGCCAGCGGGGTGAAAGTTTGGTACGATTCTTGGGGCTCTCGGGGCCTACAAATCAGCCAGCAGAATGGGGGGGCTTGGAGAGTTATACTTTAAGAGGATGAAGAATTCTTAGCTATGGTTCTGATCATTGTGTGCATTCGTAAAACTATTGCAGAGCCCATTCAAACTGTGTGATCAAAACTGGGCAATTGCCTCAAATCCGGTTTTACTGTTCACAGCTTATTTGAGAACCACTCAGTTAAATGACTTTACGCTCGACACTGCACGTCTTGGGTCCTCAGCAATTCGCTCACTGAGTAAAGTCGATCGAATGAACGGTTGTGGAAGAAATTGATGGACAGACATAGATACACGCATAGAGACAGACAGACAGATTCTCCTGCCATTTTAGTTAATTGTGCGCGAGCCTGTTATTTGTGCACTCACACATGCTTGCACTGTGGGCTTATTTGCTTGTTTTGAAGCGCGCCTGTTTTTCAGGGAAGTTGGTGGGAGCGACGCCCATCCTCTGAATGCCAGAACCTTCCTGCCCCCCCTCAGCCCCTCGCCACCAGCCCCCCGGCCTCTCATACTGCTATCAGTTAGCCCAGACTGTTTGATCTGAAAGGTCCCGTCAAAACACTGAACATTGCTGTGGTGTAAGCTGCACCCCGTGTACCACCCGCCCTCCACCGCACTACATACTCAGACGCATACCGTACATACGGAAACTTCTGGACTTTTAAGAGTGGCCGTATATCAGCAGCGGCAGTCCCTCTCTGGACCACTCAGAGGGCTGCAGGAACAGGAAGTGGAACAGTGTGAAGTATGCTACTCCCTTCATCTTAGGTCACGGCGGTAAACACATCGTGAAATTGGCTTGGGACGGCCGCAGATGTCTGCTCTCCCAGTGTGAGGTTCCACTGAGTGCTTGTCCCACCCTCCCTGGCTTTTCCTCGGATCGCTTCGATCCGCTAACTCGCCATGTACTTGCACTCAGCTGCCCTCACCCGTTCAAGCCTTCTTTTAATCTGCCGTGAAGCCCTCTGCCAGGGGTGTTCCCCAGCCCCCATTCCCAGCTGTCCAGTCCTCTGTAAGGAGCTCTGAGATCCTGCTCTGCATTGTGTGACAAGTCGCTACCAGCATGAAGGTTTATGTCGCGAGACAGACCATCTAATTTCATGTTTATCTCAATTATGTCAATTCTGAGTTATTATGTGAAAACGTCTCAAAAGTATTTATTCCATAAAAATGGTAAGATAGTGGAAATTCTTTTTTTTTTCACACCTAAGATAATTGTATTCCTCTGCTTCCTGGAAGACAGTTCGACTTTCAACACGATGTCTTGGGATACCAGCGGACATGGTGTAGATTAAACACTCTTACCTCTGTACGTCCTCTTTATTCTCACCGCGTGCCCTAGGTTTTTCCCTTCTCCTGGCCAGCAGTGCTGTTTCACCTAAACTGGCTTATTCTTACTTACGTGGCCCATCAACTGATGAGCATCTGTCCTTTGACTAGGAGCTTTAATTTCGTAGCAATATTTTGGGTCATAGTGGATATCTTGGCTGTGTTTCTTCAATGACCTTTTTTTTATGTTTATGTGGAGGGTACAGTGATGTAGAGCTGCTCTAAAAACTAATTTCTCTCTGATTCTGTGAACCTCTATTTGTTACGCATTGAAGCAGGATGGCAGTGCGATAACTGCAGTGTTCAGGACACGGAATACCTCCACATATGGGACATTAACTGAAGTTTAACGTGCTGTTGTAGGCTGTATTCTGCGCAGTCATCCAGTGAATTCCGGAATCCTGCTTTCGGGTTGCTCTTCTGGTCTAAGAATTGGCCGATCCAGGACGCTGTTACACTCCATCGCTCGCTGTGTCTCCATTTAATGAAAGGTAGAAGCTGTGCGATTCTTGATCTCGCAGGTGGTCTGTGGCCCTTGTCAGTGCTGTCACAGGAGGAACTGGACCCCATTTGTCTATTCTTTGTGGCTTGGAGTCAGATTGGCTGCCCTGTTTTACAACCTCCCTCCCCGATGAGCGGAATGAGGAGTGGGGTGGGGCGTGGGGGGTCGCTACCCGTTTTATCTGCTTTCAAATGTAGAAGTTTTTCTCTTGTTTTTAACATTAACGGCACACACCTTCGTCTTACGTCTCTGATCAGGCCTAACTTCATTCTGGAGTCGTATGCTGTGCGGAAGTCATACACTGGAGTCATACCCCCCCCCCACACCAAAGGGTACTGTACGTGCTCCAGTGTTGAACTTCTGGAATGTTCTCTTGACTGTACAGGGTCTCCTGGGACTGTCCTTAGCAGCTGAGATTTGATGTGGAGTGGCAGACACGTTAAAGAGACATCCTGTGGAACAGAACAGAAAAAAAAACCACCCATGAGTCATTCTTTATGTGTATTTTTAGTTTTGTGCTATGTTTAAAATATTATTTCCATTACATGTTTTGGTATTTTAGGCAAATACCAATGTGCTGAGATAATCTTCACTCATTTTAAGATTTGCCACCGGAGGGAGAAAATTTTGCTTGTTTAAGCGAACAGAAGCTTAAAACAAGCCAATATTCTCTATCAAATAGGAAGTGAAAGATTGTGTCATCACTAGACCATGGCATTTATTAAGACTGACTTTTCAGAATTGTAGTGTTGAAATCAGGTGGCAAGCTAAGGAATGAGCCAATTCTTATCCGCCCTTAAAAGTATTTGAGTGTGAATGGTGAGGATCTGTAGCTAAACACGCAAGAGACAGAGACCTGCTGCAGTTGTCTGGTATTTATATGTGTATTGAATTACGATCCCATCCATAGAGAATGGGGAAAATGTTGGATGTATATTGCTGCATATTAAATGCACAGCTGTGATGTCATAAATGAAACATTGTAGTCTGTGTTCGGTTAACGCTGGAATTTACATTACTGCAGACATTACAATTTTTAATCACGGACTCCGTTTGTTTGAGAGCTACTTCTTGTGATTATCAAAGTCGCCGAAATGCCAAACTGTATTTGCAGAAGAAAATGTATTTCCTTTCATTGTGAGTCAGGACAGATTAAGAACAAATATGTGCACTTGTGTCCTTTTATGGAATTTGCTTTATAAACGTCGCATAACTCAACAACTTTGAGAATTTCTTCGAGTCCCAGTGGGGCCGAACCGTAGTGGTATTTTAGCAAATGCAAATATAAACAGTCTTTTCATGCGTCATTTCCAATTATGGGACATTTTTTTTCCTGACACTGATGATTTGGACAAACAGCCTAAACTTTCTCCCCTTCGACCTTCTCCTCCCCAGCAATATGTAATTAAACTAAAGTGGAAAAACATCTTTTCAGAGCATGGTATTATGGAATTGCGTGCGAAAGTGGCATTTGTTCCCTAATTGTGTGTTTGGCCACCGAGAAGATTATTGCTGTCCATTACTTTTGTTTATTTCATTGAGATGCACACACCATACTCTGCGTACCTGTGGACTGTCAGTACCTTTGTGTTTGTATTAAAAGTATTTACAGACGATAAAGCTTGGCTCACTGTCCTCCAATGGACAACCCATGACCCGGGCCATTTTACCAGGCCGGATTCAATACCCAGCCTGAATCACAATGCACTCTTGCTTCCGGTAATTAAGCCAAACAATCGATCTGATTAAGTAATTAACAGATTCTAATTAAGGAATGAGCAGGGGAGTCCATGGGTCTCTGGCCCTGGTGCCTGTGGCCCGTTCACCCGGGGGTGAATCGGAGGGTCTCCCTGCTGTATTGTCTGTGTTGGCGACAGAGGTGCTCGGCTCCACTGTCGTTACTCTGCTTAGTCCCCGAGTTCACCCAGTCCGCTGAGGTCAAGCTACGAGCTAATGTGAAAGTGGCTGCAGCGCTGGGACTGATCGTCTGTCACTGGTGGTCGTTTGACTCTCTTTCTCTCTCTCTCTCTCTGTCTCTCTCTCTCCCGCTCGCTCGCTGTGGCAGGTTCATGGGAAGTGTGTCTGCCGGCACAATACTGCAGGGGAGCACTGTGAACAATGTGCCCCCCTCTATAATGACCAGCCCTGGCAGGCTGCCAACGGCCTCACGGGGGCAGCTAACGAATGCAGGAGTGAGTATACACACGGGAGCGTACGCACACGCTCATAGACACACGCTTACACTCACTCGTACACACAAAAACATGCGCTCACATGCTCACACACACTCACGCACGCACTCATACGCACATGCTCATGCATACTCAAACATACGCTCACACATGCACATGAGCATGGACGCATACCCAAGCGTACACACTCATGTATATACATGCTCATAAAAATGCACGTTGACACCCACAGCGCACACGTTTATTCGAACACGCACCCTTATATATACACACTCATACACATACTTGCTCGTTCGTATGCGCACACGTACAAGGACACACGCATGCACACGCACGCTGACATGCAGTTGCGTAAAAACACATTCAACCAATCACCCCCACAGAGTCATGCGCACGCAAACGGACTAACAAAACACGCACACTCAAATAGTTTGACATCTCAGGTTTATTATTTCATGTATTGCAATGGCCGTGTTGCATTAGTGAAGATTGTGGAGGCATGGATTTTCGTCCCCATATGGAAACCAGTACCCACGGGGTGGGTGAGCAGTCAACATTCTGTACCAACATTAAGCAGAAGTGAACTGGCACACGTTTATTCACATGTAAACACACATACACAAAGCAGCTTTGTGAAGTTTGTAGATTCAGCCCAGAAATATACACCACTGGCTGGCCTCAGGCGATCACTGAGCGGCTGCCTGATTATGTGTGCGTTTGTGTGCATGTGTATGTGTGTGTGCGCGTGTGCGTGCTTTGTGTGTGTGTGTGTGTGTGTGTACTCACTCACTAGTCAGCGTGATTGTGTGTGTGAGACTGTCTGTGTATCTCTGTCTGTGTCTGTGGGCGCTCTCTCACTGGCCGGCCTGATTATGTGTGTGTGTGCGTGTGTGTGTGTGTGTGTGTGTGTGTGTGTGTGTGTGTGTGTGCTCGCCGTCCCCAGCCTGACAGTGTGTGCGCTCTGTGTTTGCTGTGACAGAGTGCAAGTGTAATGGCCACGCGGAGAGCTGTCATTTCGACTGGGGGGTGTGGCTGGAGTCTGGGCGACGCACCGGGGGCGTGTGCGACAGCTGCCAGCACAACACCGAGGGCCGACACTGCGAGGCCTGCAAGAGCGGATTCTACCGGGACCCGCACCGCCCCATCTCCGCTCCTGACTCCTGCAAACGTAAGACGCTGCCGACGCCATTTTAACCCCGTGAGGGAAGCCTGGTGCTGAGAAACTGAATGTCCTTGTAATACAGCTCGTCCTCACGTAAATTCAATCGTCTGATGTCCCTAATGTCTCCACCTCCTGGCTGCAGAGATGCACTAAGTTGCAAATATGGGTGATAACAATAAAACATGAGGGAGGATATTTACGTTCTGAAGATGGATTTTCCTCCTCTGACATTCATTCAATTAACCTTTATTTATACAGGTTAGTTTGACTGAGGATGTATACTCTTCCACAGTAATGCCTCCTCCAGTATTTGAACTTGCGCATCTTAGGATCGCACGAGGAAGCTCATTCATGCTCAGGGTGAATTACACAAGCTACACTGAAACCCAGAGTTACAAACTCAGCACTTTGCCACTGTGAGAAGATCGTGCTACCCATTGCACCACCACCATAGAAAAACTAGCCTGTGTGGGGGAGACTGGGGTCCGATGAGCCATATCACAGTTTTCTCCCGTTTTAAGCTGCTCTGACATCTATTGATTACAAATGTGCAATACGGCTCATTGGTCCCCAGGGCTCCAGTCTCCCCAACTCGTGGGTTTATGCATTGTGTACGCGTATGTAGCTCTAGAGTATTGTGCGGGCTCCATTGTGAAATCCTCATGTAGAGATAATTCATGCAAATGAGGCTCTGCTTCGACGCTGTTGTCCCACGGACTGGCACGGAACCCGTCTTCCGTGACCGAGGCCTGAGATCCTTGTGAACTGTTGCATCTTCCCACCATGGATAACAGGCTTTTGGGAGAGCGCTAGCTGGTTGGTCGCATGAATAGTTTGGTGTGAAATGGCTGAGTGGTTGTTTGTGTCCACACCAAGGGGGCAGGATTGACGTTCCCACAAATCTCACGCAGTTACGCACTGTCTCTCCCTCTCCTGCTTGAGGTCTTCGATTTTTTTTTTTTTTTTACCATTTCAAAAATTTGATTTAGGGCATGTTTGCTGAAGCCAGTGATCGAGAACCACCTCATTATTTTCAAATAATAAAAGATTGTTACATCAGTTTAGTAGGTTTGGTTGAGAACATTACTATCGTAGATTTGTGATCTTCCATCTTAAAAGGTTGAGCAGTGCTGTCTGGTTTTTCTTTAACCTGTTGCTTTATGGCCCTTGTGGGACTCAGCTGATTTTCAAGGCAAGTTTTATTGTTAGAGAGGTTACAATCAGGAGATCGGCTTGTCACACGATGAAAATTAATGCCTTTTGAAAAAAGAATGAAAATCCCTCTGTAAGAAGCGGCTCGGAAGCGGCCTTTATTTTCTTTGATGACGCATTTTTTCCCCTCTGGGAAATATTAATCCTAGATTTCCTTTTGAAAAGAAGCTTTGAGAGAAATTTGAAAGAAAAACGCTTGTTTCCGCAGAAACGGTATATTTTAGCTGGGTTTTAGCCTTGAATCACCTGAGTCCTTCGGCTGCTTTGCTTTCATCCTTAAGAACTAACATTCTCATGAACACGAAGCGGTGCTCTCTCAGTCAGGTGCTCAATGTTGTGGTCTGGTTAGGGACCTCGGTTTGTAGCACAAAAGCTGGGGAACCGCATAGTACTCTTGAGACTGAAGACTGAATTTCTTCAGTAAAATGCTTAGCCGCACGGATGGATTATATGTGAAAATGTCCCCTGTCCAAGGTGCCTTGGATAAAAGCTTTTGGTGCTTGCAGAAAATGTGGTATAAATGATTGAATTTCCTAATTTCCTCTGACTTCATTCTGTCAATACTGGCAAATGGTTCAGCCAGGAAGTTGTGGTCTAGAATACCGTCAGTTTTCTTTTCTTTGGGGTTTGTCTGTATCTCTGACTGACAGCGGAGTTTAAACCTCTGGTTAAAAAAAAAAAAAAAAAAGTCTGTCTGTCTCCACATGACCAGTATAATCTTACATATTTGATTGTGCTCAGCTTATTATTTTACATTTGGCAGGAAAGTTGAGTCAGAAAGTATTTGAAATGAGGAGCGTGGGAGATGAGTCACTGTAGGGCGGAATGCTGATGATAGTCGGAGTCACATGCCGTAGCTTGCCTTCCGATGGGCACCTGGCGGTGCGAGAGGCCTGCGGAATGCCAAGGAGAAGAGATGGGGAAGAAAACAGGAAAAGGGGGGGGGCAAGCGGTCAAGGAAAGAGTCCTCGGTGATTTTCGCATCGGCCCCAGTCTGTGGGCCTGTTCTCCCAGCCTGAGAATAGCCAGCCGATTAATCATCGAGCGGAACGAATGCGACATGCTTTAGACCTGAGTCAAACGCAAACCAGCCGAGCTCAAGTGCCCCTCGCCACCCACTCAAAATGTCAACCTCGGTACCAAAAGGGCCTTATCGCCTCATTCTTATGGCAAATGCCTTGATTTTTAAGCTCCTTTTTCAGGCATCTGGATTCAGTTTTTGTTTTGTTTTGTGTTTACAGTAAATATGGTCTGTGTTTTTATCCCGGCAGTCTGTTTACACGGGACGGTTGTTTGATGACTCCCATGACAAGGAAAAATGGCAGTTTTTTGTATTTGTTGCCAGGGGAAGAGGCTGCCAGCCAGAGAGCTGCCAGGGAGCAGAAATTAGTGGCAGACTAGGTCTGCATACATGCGTGCGTAAAGAATTTTCCTCCACATGTATCTCAGCATAAATATATATTTATATATATTTTTGAGTGCAGTCATTTATTTGTAGTCATTGTGAAGTTGTGGTTCGCGTGGAACTGGGTGTGACAGTTGTAGGACACAGAATATGCGCATTGTTATTATAATCAATAAAATTTTAATTCAAATGTAGCCAGGTGAGCAGGTGCTTAGCCTATTCATCTTGCGCATAATTTCAGAACTTGGTAGTCTGTTATCTTTCTGTTAGTAAATGTCCTGAAGATTTTGCCCGAGATACTTGACTAAGACACCTCGGTAACATTCTTTGATCGGGTTCCCTCCAAGTGCCTGTGTTGTAGACAATATAATATTTCACGCCAGACACGAAACGGTCTGGAGTCTGGCCTCTCGCCGTTATCCCCTGTTTCTTTCTCACGATAATTGTCTCGTCAAAGAGCTTCGTCTCCCGGTGCAATGCCAGCTCCGACAGGAAACTTGGACCTGGTTACCGATTCCCGCTCCGCGCGTCAGGCTGTGCCAGCTCCACCTAAAATCTCCGCTCCGTCTCACATTCAGTCCGCTCGCGCCGTGACACAGAACTGTGGGCTCTACGTGATCGCAGCTGGGCATCCAGCCACTGGCTCAGAGAGAAGGGAAACCATAACAAACCAGGCATGTGCTTGTCTCTGCTCTCATCGTCTGACATGGATACGCGGTACTTTTTGGCGGCTTTGGCTGATTTCTGAATGGAGGTGAAGGTGCGTGACCATGTGGCGTTTCCCATTTACATTTGAAGCAGTGGTGTGTAAACACATTAGGAGGCCATCTGCTTGAAGCTCATTTTCCTGTTAGGAAAATTACATTACTGTCATTTAGCTGACATGTTATCCATGTTGAGTCTGACTTGATAATACTGAAAGGAAGCCAATTCCCAATGGAACAATATGTGGTTCAGAGCGCTACTCGTTGGTTGAACAGCTGTTTTGAGCCTATAGTGATTTCAGGGGAGCCTGACCTTTTTGTGTCCTTGTCAAACATCCCAGCCAGTGGCTGCAAGCCACCACCATCCAGACATTGTTAATCGAGTCATAAAGCCTTTTCTGTTCAATAGTTATTAAAATCTCCGAGGCTAGACATTAGTCCCATTCTATGGTCACTGTAACGTACACTGCACCACCAGATGATTGAATTTGTTCCGGCTTGTAAGTATCCTCACAAACATAATCCTCAGATTTAAAAAGCAAATTTTAACGGTGCACAGTTCCCGTGTTTGGCTTTGCGCTCCACATTTATAGCACAACCATCCTTAAATAGGAAGATAAGTCCTAGCTCCCTTAAGGAACAAAGTGTAGTGCGCGTGGCTGAAAATTGGAGAGTGTCTCGTGTTGGGGCGCTGCCTGTATTTTTCAAAGAGCAAAGGTTTATTTATCCTTCAACATGTCTTACGGCGCTGATTACACAAGACCTGCTGCAGCGGTAGAAGCCAATGCTTATTACATAACGCTATACCGACTCGTTGCAGCATTGAAGCAACATTACCCAATGGTACCGCAATGGAGTTACAGTGTTTTCTTATTGAATAAATACTAAGTTTTTGCTGGCTGCAGTAATCATGCTGCGTTAAATGGAGGGAAAGTGCTACAGGGGCAGGTACATAACCGCGGTGATAAATAGTACTCTAACAAAAAGTAAGCTCTACTCTTACATAAAAAAACAGCTCTAAGAGGTAGTACGCGTCACCGTGAGTGAAATATTTGTGAATGATAGGGGTCCCCTGCTCTGCTCTGGCTCTTAAGAAATTTGCTGCAGGGTCTTTTGGAGGTGTGTCTCGGTTTAAAAAAACGTGCGGTTAAAGAAAGTCATTACTCTTTACAGCATACCAATTGACCGGAGTCACGCTATGTGTAGCTAAACTGATGCGCCAATTATCAGGGCGGGGGAATGAGGCGCGTTCTTGAAAGATCACACTTTCTCTGAAATCTGGACGTAATTGTCTTCAATGGAGGAATTTCCCTGCAGAGTCTCCAAGTACATTTTTACCGTGCCTGCCTGGTTTTTTTTTTTTTTCTTCTTTTTTTTTTTCTTCCCGGCATTTTGGAGCTCTTGAAGGAACACACACGTAAACTGTTATGGGGAAAATACACGGCAGAAAAAGACATTATTCACTGCCTGAATCCATCAAACGGTTGAACTGAGCGAACATGACAGTGCTCGGCGGGATTGAGTTACTATTTGTTTTGTTTTTTTCGGCAGGCGTGTACTGCGGTCTCGCACACGGCGTGGGTCTGCCCCACATCAGGGGAAGCTCATAAGGCTGTCATTGTATACGGAGCCGTGAGCCTCCAGCAGACACAGTAACAGATCAGGCCTCTGTCGCTTCTCGACTCTGATACGGGAGTGAGGGAATGATCCGGAGAGACCGAGAGAGCAAGAGCGATTCGTCAATGTCTACTGCCTCCGCAGTAACAACTGATCACAGCGCTCAGATAGCTTGGGTTTCAACAGGCTTCTCGCCCGCTGCCGTTTCTTCACAGATGGTGGGAGATACAGTACAATGATGATGATGTCACAATGGCAGCAAGGAACATTCTGATTTGAGATAAATTATCTACAAGGAGATAAGGTGCTCTGCATTCCTTCCTGGCTCGGCTAGGAAGTTCCTCTCATATCTCTAGTGTTTAAAAGGACATCCATTTTAAGAGTCCCTGCCATCATGGTCTCATAAGAGCACATTTTATTTTGTTTATGTTGCTTGCAGAAGAGAACTGGAGGCTAGTACGTGATGGATGAATGATTTTCAACCGATGATGAATGAGGGTGTCGCATTTTGTTTCCAGAAGAACCAAGGGTTTGCGCAAGATGCAGCAAATGAACAAAAATGTGGACAAGTTTCAAAGCATTTATCTGATATTGCATCTCTGAAATTCCAATGTTCCAATGACCTTGACCCCCCTGAACTTTGACCTCAACTGATCTTTGAGACTGTGCACTTTTCACTACACCAGTGGATAGGATTATATTTTACAAATTGAAGAAGGAAATTTTTGGCATGGGTTTTATATAAATCATGCCATTTTGACAGATTTAAGGCCAAAAAACTTTTATGACCTTTTCAGTGACCTTTACCTTGACCTTGACCCAATTAATTTCAAAATTTATTGGGATCTATTCGAGGTCATTGCCCAACTTTTGGTCGAATTTGGAATAAATTGAGGCAGTGGGGTTTCTTGTATTCTTGCCAGCGAACAAAAAAAAAAGTAAATAAATATACAACAAACCAAGTCAAGCACAGTGCTCTCACCCTACCCCTTCGGGATGGCAGAGTAAAACTACCAGCAATCAGGCTCATTATGTCTCCCCTCGAGGGGAGGGAGGGCATATTGGTTGTGTTCGGTTTACCGTGCACGTCCGTGTCGGCATTCCTACCATTTCCAGACCATAACTCAGTAACCATTTGATATATTTCCATGAAAATTTGCACATATTTGCATCAGGTCATGCGGGTGCGCCTTTTTCTATTTTGAGATTATAAACTTTTCCAGTTTCTTCCTAAATGTCTGTGAACATCTATGAGAGGGGGCTGCGTTGGGGTTGGGGGAGACATTTGTTTTTACACTCTGTAATTAGTATTGGGGCAGTGATACAACGTTCTTCATTTTGACTCTGTTTGCCACCACTGTGGATTTAAAATGAAACACTCAAAATGTGCTTTGAGTGTAGATTATCAGCTTTAATTTACGGGTTTTTTCAAAAATATTTTGTTCTGAATGCGGTTCTGCTTCCCTTGTGGCAGGCATAGTGGTGACCCAGTACAAAAGTTCATTTTGCATAATAACTGAGAAAAAGGGTCATTTTCACCACGTGTACAGAATCTCTAGTCAGTTTGAGGGCTGGATGATTGACCTAACTAACACGTGCCTGGAAGCTGAAACCCCACAAGATTTATTGTCTTGCTATATGGTTGCTGTTATTGCGAAAGACTCTTTCTGGGTTTGGCATAATGAATAAGATTCAAATATGTATTTTGTGCCAGAATTTACCGTTTGTTGATGTAGTAACCAAAACCTGCCGGAATCTCCTCTGCCAAACTGCTATTTTCTCACCTCTTAAGTCCCTGAAATTACAACTCCTGCTCCCTGTCTTCATCTTTGAGCACTTATCCATACTATGTTGGAGGGAAAAGATATCAGTTAGCCTTCAGAGAAACCTCATCTTTAATGCCAGCGGTGAATATGTAAATTACTACAGAAGTAACTCTTATCTTGTTTTCTGTTTGATGACTTACTGGGCTGCTTTAAAGTGCCAAACAGTGAACTATAATTCGGCTTCTAATAAGCTGCAACAAATCAGCGAGATTATCTCATTTGACATCTCAGAAGATTAAAAAAAAACCAGAAACAAATGTCACAGGGATTACATTTACAGCAGCTGAGGTCTGGTTGAACTGTAATTTACGGTGCCCAGAAAAGCCTGCAAACAGCATTTAAACGGAACAGAAAAATGCGCCCCAGCCCCCCAAGTCCTCTGTAGATAAGGCAAGGATTGGCTGTGGACTTCACAAGGACTTTCCAACTTCCATTCTTTGTTGTTTTTGGTGAGCAAGTGGCATGATTTTTAGATGCCGAGTGTCCATAAATCCAACAGTTTTTTGCCCGTGATTTACAGCATATCGCTGCTACTGCTAAGGCTTATTTGGGATATTTCCAACAGTAACTCTTGCGAGCTATTACTGTAGTTTGCCTTTCTCTCTCTATTCCATACAATTCAATTTAAAATGCTTTATTTGCATGACAAATTTGTATACTTGTGTTGCCAAAGCTTGATGCTACACATCATACAGTATATACAAAATAATGATTGTATTAGTACAAATAATAGAAAATATAACCCCCCCCCCTCTCTCTGTGAGTGGAGCGAACATGCATGTAGTTACATCATATCTGTAATCACTACTGTAGCCACAGCCAGTTTTTGCAGTTTTAAACAGTGGCTCTTGTGAGCTGTATTGGTCTCTCTGGAGAACTGGCTTTCAGCAGGCAGGTTAACTTGGAAATGGATCTGCGTGGGTGATCTCGATACTCCCGCCAGATAAAAGGGCCTATTGTGTTCCCTGGGGGGATAAATCATAAAAAGCCCCAAGCCAAAATGTTCTCTACTGTAACAGGCAAAGTCCTTCAAGTAGTTGTTTGTCTTTTTTCTTGCTGTTATGGCTTAATTAGTTTTTCTTTGAGGGCAGACCAAAAGTCTGGGTGAGATTACCCTGAGGGGCAAATGGGGAAGGGGAGTAAAGCACACTCTGGGAGGGGGGGGAGGGATTTTGGTAATGCCGGGGGGGGTGTCTGCATTTGCGTACAGTCATGTGGTTTCTCTCCCCCCCCCCCAACATGTGCCAATGCAGGGGAGGTAGTCACATGACCCCTGATATTTTGAAGTCATATGCAGTTGTAAAACTGTGTGAGTGCAGCTGTTAGGTGGTGGTTAACTACATTTTTACTATGCAGGGGAGAGGTTCCTCACCCGGTGTCGGAGTTATGCATAGAGCGGGATTCAAAAGGGACTAAATAGGGGTATTTGTCTATAAATAAAATTATTGGGAGCATTAACTCTTGCACACTATATCTGGCAAAAAAAAAAAAATAGTGAATGAATGGCGAATGTTTTGCAAACAATCCTTCGTCATTATCTTTTATACCCAAGACACAGCTGAAGGATTTTTTCTATGTAATGTGATGTAATGTAATGTTCTAGAATGTGTGTATTGAGGAGCAGAATGTGTCAGCTGTTTAATGTGCCCCCTGCAGCCTGCGCTTGCCACCCAGTGGGCTCTGTGCCCTTTCACCTGAGTGGGGACTCCCTGTGCGACCCCACCAACGGAGACTGCGTGTGCAAGCCGGGTGTGGGCGGGGCACACTGCGACAGGTGCATGGTGGGATACTGGGGTTTCCAGGACTACGGCTGCAGGCCATGTGACTGCGCTGGCGACTGTGACCCGTTCACTGGAGACTGCATGTCCGGGTGAGCGAAGCACGGATACTGGCGTAAACACACGAGCATATACACACACGGGCGCACGTGCACATGCACACTCATGCACTTGCACAGTTATGTGTATACGCGCACGCACACTCTCATGTGCACACGGACACAAACATAGACACTCATACACTCAAACACATACCCACACACAGACACATGCTTGTACACATGCTCACATGCACACGCACGGACACTCATGCATCCAATCTCACACATGCAAACATATACACACTCAAGCCTGAATGCATCCACAAGAGGGCACACACACGGGCACACTAATGCACGCGCACACATAGGTTCCTGCAAATGCACACAAAGTCCAACATGCACATATTTTAGTAAATTTAAAAAAACCTTATTTCTCTGTTTTAGCATGACTGTAATCACAAGACTAGAAACTGGAACCAGGAAATCAACTCCAAGATGGAGACAAACAAATTTTACATGGATGTATTAATCAGTTACCTGCAAATATTTAAATGTTTGTTGGTCGGGATGTTACTGGTGGAATATGGTGGGAGTAGGTGCGGCATTCTTGTAATCCATGCCAACTCAAACAGTGTCTTGACATTCTGGTGTTGTTTGCTCTGGCATGAATTGTAAGAAGTTGAGAATATTTTTCTGTTTCCGGTGCCTGTTTTTGAGATTCTGTTGCTGCTCCCTCAGGTATGACAAGAAGACAGCTGTGTGTGTTGATTTAGCCAGCTACTAGTTATGGCCGGATGACCTGCTTTTAAGCCTTTTGGCCTTACTTAATTTAGGATGGTTCAGTATCATACTGTAAGTCCGTCTTGTAATGCGTTGGCTGCAGGAGAGAAAGATGTTGGAGTGGCTGTCGGTTAGCATGGGCATCTCGCACATTCTTCAGTATTTTGAAAGTGACTTTGTATGTAATGGGCAATTACTTCATGCCTGACTAGATGGCTATAAATTCACAAACATTTAAAATCATATTCCTATTTTACCTCATATTCATCATCAAATCCAGTGAGTTGGATTTTAGTGATAAAATATCTGAATTGGTTTGCCTTTTCAGTTACTTACTGACTGCTTTAGAAAGTTCTGCCATTGTGCAACACAGAATTGAAATTTAATTGTGGCTCTGGTTGTCAGCTTTTGGTGCAAAATCACAGGGGGATTGAGAGGCTGTTCTCTTAAAATAACAATAATATGCTTGATTAATTGTTCATTCAATAACGGTATGTTACCGTTTGCAGCTCTGACTTGGAGTTGTACCACAGAGGAGACTATCCATTGGGGCATAATGAGAGCGAGCACGGCTCCATCTTCAGAGCGGACGAGCTCTTCTCAGCCTTACATTACTCCGGTGAGTATCTCTGAGTCCCGCCCGGGGGTCATGAGGCTGGACTGGTTACGCTTTAATGAGACCGTTGTCTTATCGGTCAGTGAGAATCACTGACTGGGCAGTTACCCTTAAACAAAGATGGTGTATCTGACTGCAGGTAAACACAGGCAAATACAGTAAAATACTGGCAGTTGCTGGACTCTGCACTGTGTGGCTTGGTACAATTGCTTTTTACAGACATCTACAGGAATGATTTAGAGGCATTGAGCTGGCCCCTAGTAGGGGGGAGGCAAGCTTGGGCCGATGCCTGACTGCTTTTCTCTCTGCCTAATGGAGAATTCTGGGAAAATTGGAGTAAAAACAAAAAGGAGACCTCACGGCAGGTCAGCCCCCCTGCAGTCGTGTTTCTGCTCTCCCGGGAGGGTATGAATCACCGCGATTAATCTTTAACCTTTCGGAAGCAGCGGTCAAACCACCTGGGCGGTTATCGTTTCGCTGTTGTCTGCGGGGGGTGCCGGGAGAAACTCATTCCTGCTGTGCATTGACGTTCATAAAAAAATAAAAAGTAAACGAAAACGAAATGCCAGAGGCAGGTTGTGCGCCGCTTAAACTTTGAAGGGGGCCAGAATTCGCTCTGAAGTCGTTCCTGCGATGCGGCTGTGAACTTCAGAGCCCTGTCTGTGGTGGGGTTGCGCGTCTGCTTTAGCGCACATTAATCATTCACCGGGGTTTTTCGACTCATCTTTTTTTTAACGTTTTCCTTCAGGAATCTCCCTTTCATCATTTCAACACGATTAAGTCAACTTAGAAAAACGAGTAAACCATAATAGACTTAGTAGTTACTATTTACCCCATGAAAAAGCTACATGTTTGTTTTCATAACAATTTGAACCCTGGAAGTGGGTTGAATCGACCCTTAGAAACAGGCATGTAACCTCTCGTTTGCCTAGAATTGTCCTTAGCATTGCGCATCGAGACAGGGATGATTGCCAGCTGCATGCCTGTCCTCTCCTGAGAGGGGTGGTAAGGCTAATTTTTCAGCACCTCGCAGGGGTAATGGCTCTTACTGAATCAAAATGCGTTGCCTGACGCAATGTGGTGAATGTGCTGTGTCGCTTCACGCAGTTATTACAGTCACAGAACTCACGGGAATTTATGAGAAGTCGTGCAGCATGTAGTAAGCACAAACGGAAAACAACTAAGTCAGTTAAGTCAGTGTGATAGTGTTCTATTTTGACTTAAAATTTTATGACGAATACATTTCAGCTGAGTAAGATGAAATTCTTACCAATGATGTCCGGCAGATTGGATTAATCAAAGACGTGGCAATGCACTTAAGAATTTTCCCTGGTCAACCAGACAGCAACTTGAATCGCGAATATGTCATTAAGTAGGATTTCTCATCTTGTTCCAGGAATGTAAAGCACTTGTTACTTTATTTGTTGTGCAGTCTAAGATCCATGTTCTGTTTTCTTTACAGAGAAGTGTGAGTGCAAGGAGCAGGTTCTGGGAAGCCCTAAAATCTTCTGCAGCATGAAATACGATTACGGTGAGTGCTACACAGTGAACTGGCAGCCACAATGACAGGGAAAACGGCAGTAGACGCCCCAGAAAAATGAATGTGAGAATTTTTGCCATGTGTGTCCACCTGTGGATCGAGCTATCCGATTTCACAAATTGCTTTAACATGCGGTTGAATAATTGTTCTCACTGTACGTGAAACACAAAAAAGCTTTGTGGATGAATTGAGTCTGTGGGTCCCCATAAGGTTTGCATTAATGTCTGTGCCGGAATGGTGGTGTGGTTTCTGCCAAGGAGTCACAACCTTGCAAAAACACATTAGTCAAGCGAGCCAAATTCCCTATCGAACTCTAATCTCTCAGTGACAAGTCAGGAACTGTTATTCGGCAGATAAGGGCTCCGCTAGCGCAGAGCGCTTTCATACCGTCGACTCAAGGTAATCGCATCATGGCAACACTGGCATGGCATTCCTCTCTGTGTTGGGGATAATGCATGAAGCGCCGAGGCTACAATTAAACGTTTCCACCCTCCCTCGTAATTGCTGAAATGTTCTCCCGATGAACTCGCCCTTTGTGCTCAGCTAATTGTTTGCGTGTTCCCTTGACTGTGACAGCTGGGAAAACAAATAACAGTAGAGTTGTATCGGGATACATTTCTAGCTGCTTTAACCGGGCTCATCCTTACCGGTTGTTTTCTGTGCAGATTTAATGCCGATTTAAGGGATCGTTAGACCCAGAAAGGATTTGCGGGCTTTGAGGGTATAAAGACGGAGTTTGCTGGCATCTTAAGAGTCTTGTTTAATTGCCAGTATTTGCTAACTTGAAGGAAGCCAGAAACCCTCAGGCAAGAGGCTTATAGTTTTTATCTGTGCAAGTATTTCTAATCCATGATTTTTGGAAGGAGGACTGTTTTTTTTTTCTGGCAGGATCCGGATGGATGCAGGCTTGGATTTAGGATACACTGTAGAATGCATGCAAATGCTTGTAGGTTATGCAACGATCATCTCCTCAAGGTCGCAAAATGCGACCTGCAGCTAGTGGTGTTTGTGTAGATAAGCAGGACTTAGATCCCCAAGATGTGATATCAGTTAAATTTATCTCAGTCCTCCATCTGTTAGGGGCCTGTTAAAAGGATTCATAATTCGTTTCTGCCTTATGTGCTGTTACATCTTCCCCCCACATAATATTTTGCCTTTTAGAAAATGGAATCCCTTATTTTATTTATACTCGAAAGGGAATGTACTTATAGGAACACTCACACCAGTGCCCTTTACCAGTGGCTCTAGTTTTAGAACTGGAGTTGGTCCCCCATTGCTGCACAGTGGCTGCTGAGTTGTCTGAGTTAGCTTTGAAGAAAGTATCATTGCGCTTAAACAGTGAATCCCTCTAGATTTTCTATTGTGTACTCCTAAATCAAGGCTTTGGCTGTTGTTTGTCATCTCAGTAGGCTGTTTAGCGGAGCTAGTTAAGTATCCCCTTGTCACGACACAAAATGGAGCGGGGGATGTTGCAGTGGAGCTTGTCTGTCCATCCCTCCGTCAGACCGGATAAGTGGGGACAAGTCTTCTCAAACCCTACTTTATCCAGACGAATGAAATTTTGTGTTCGCTACCAGTCATAACCTAGATTGGACTTGAAAGTCGGATTCGAGGTGTTAGGGAATATTGATGAAAATGTCTTCATGTTTAACGCCAAATACAAATAGTGTTGCTCAGTGATGTAAGATATCAAATTCAAAGCTGTTGAAAACCTATCATGTAGCGACTTGCTTAAAAGAGCTCCCGACAGGGGAGCTCTTTTATACAAGTCGCCACGTGATAGGTTTTCGACAGCACAAGAGAATTTAATTCATAATTCTTTGAAAATTTATTTCAGGGCGCTAAAGGTTAAAGTGGAAGTGGGTCACTTTGAGCGCACATTTCAGAATTGGAAGCAGGTTTTCCTGGGGCTAGTGGCCCACATTGCTTTAGAACCTGATCTCTAGGAGAGAGTCTTGGATTCCAGCCTTCTCACCTAATCCAGGACAGCTTGGAGGAGCACCAGGCTGAGGAGACGTGTGTGTCTGGGTGGACAGAGTATCTCAGACAGTCTATTCAGCAGCCAAGGAACAATAAAACTAAGGAATGAAGCTATAAACATGAAGTGTGGAGCAGCTGGCAGTCTGTGAACATAGCTGCTTGGTCCTCATGCTAAGCATTGTCAGCCAGGCATTCAGAGACTGACTCCATGTTATCTGGTCACTCAATACAACATTGCTGAGTAGAATTCGGGCACTCCCGGATTGCAAGCAATGCCAGGACCAGATTTGAGCGCTAATTTGGGCGGACTTCTGGGCCAAAGAAAGTGCAAGATTTAGCCCGGAGTCACATGCTCCTAAAGCCCTTGTACTTTCTTAGTCTGGATTTGTTATCTGACTGGGGAGGGCCTAGCTGCTCTGAGAAACTGCTCGTGACAATTTCGGTTCTGGAATTCCAGTCTGCATGCAGGTGTTTATTTCTGCCCATTACTACAGCTAAATGAGCAAATTGGCTGTGTATGCCAGCACCTAACACTGCTTCATTCCTGGACTCAGTCACTGAAACATTTTTTTCTCAGAGGTGCAGGTTGAAATAGAGACTTTTAATCGCCCATAGCCGTGAGTGATTCCTATGGTAGCTCAGAGAAGAGCATGAAGGTTGACAGTATGTAGCCTTAAGGAAAAGTGCTGAAAGTGACCTTAAGCAATAAATAAGTAAGAGTATCTCTGTCCCTGCAGTCTTGAAGGTGAAGGTGCTCTCGGCTCACGACAAGGGCTCCCACGCGGAGGTGGACGTGAAGGTGAGGAAGGTCCTCAGTCAGAACACCAAGGTGAAGATCGAGAGGGGACGAGTCATCCTGTATCCTGAATCCTGGACAGCAAGAGGCTGTACCTGTCCCTTACTCAATCCAGGTAAGGGAGAAGATGAGCTCTGTTACATTGCATTACCGTTATTTAGCTTACTTCTCCTAAATTAATTACAACTAAGGACAGCCAATAGCATATCCTGCCTTACATTACATTGCATTACCGTTATTTAGCTGACACTCCGAAGTGAATTACAACTAAAGACAGCCAATAGCATACCCCACCTTACATTACATTGCATTACCGTTATTCAGCTGACACTCCGAAGTGAATTACAACTAAGGACAGCCAATAACATACCCCCCCTTACATTATATTGCATTACCGTTATTTAGCTGACACTCTGAAGTGAATGGTTGATTACAGCAAGAAGGGGCCAATCCTGCCTGGAGCAATGATGGGTTGTGGATATTGTAATGTGGCTAAAGATGCCAATCTGGTCACAAAAGATGAGCTTCATTACATTACTTTACATTAGTACTAAGCTTACTCATTAACCCTAGAACACTAATGTCAGGCAGATTTCCACCCACGCCATGGTGGGTCAAAGTGTTACATAAACAAAATTTTAGTGTTCTAGGATTATTCCAAAGCAATTTTATTATTTATTGGATTAGACCAATAAATAATTCCTTCCTGGAGTGATGAGGAGTTAAGGGCGATACGGACTAAATCAAATACCATAATAGCTTAGAGCAAATACCTCAATATCCTCATTGTGGCGATATTATAGGAATAACTATTGGAGTTTCCAGAAAATATTCACATAATGTGATTTTGGTAAACGGTCATTAGTTATGTGTATATTTAATGACCAAGCAGGAACAGACAACAGCTAGAATACACAAATAAGCGCAGAGAACTGTATCCCTTTACAATAATACAGCCTTTGAAACTAGGAAAGACAATCTTTATGCCATAGAACAATAGTATGATATTTAAAATCCTCAGCGATGTCTTATATTGCAATATTGATATAATATCGATATGATGACCAGCCCCAGGGCCTTGCATAAAGGGAAAACGGCTGCGCTGATCTCATGATGGCTGCACTGCGGCTTCAAACATTAATCGTGTCCTAGCCAAACACCACTATACTGTAGACTGCCTCAGTTGCAGGGGTGGGTAGGGAACCGTGACCCTGGAGAGCCATAGGCCTGCATGTTATTGCTGTCTCTCTTCTCTAACACAGCTGGTCTTGTTATCAACCCCCTAACAAGCAACAGTCATTTGAATCTGGTGCCTTAGAGCAGAGAGACCGCTAGAACATGCAGGCTTACGGCTCTCCAGGAGAAAGGCTCCCTACCCCTGCTCTAATAGGTTTGCATGAATCATAAATTTTAAATTTGCTTCTTGGATTCCTCTTGGATCTAGCACTACATGCTTAATTATCATCAGGCACAATCATTTAGTATCTTTATCACTGGTATTGGCAGCACTCTCCGGTGAAAAGGGCATTTTAGATTGCCTCCTTTATTGAGCCCTCAATCACGAGGGTGAACAGCATTAAAGTTCCCCAACTGAACCATTTTGCCTGACGAAGAACCTTCTAATTAGAAAGGGTTCCTCTGTGGAATCACAGTGTTCCTTTGGAGGCCATTTATTTTTTTCAAGTGCGAAGTCCAGATCAGCAGCCTTGTGGAGCGGTTCATGTGTCCTATCTTGCCGTTCTTTCAGTATGTTGGAGGGTCAGCTGATGCCGTTTGTTTGTCCCCGTTTCCCTCAGGAGTGGAGTACCTGGTGGCAGGACATGAGGACCGCAGAAAGGGCCGTTTAGTGATCAACATGAAGAGCTTCGTCAAACCGTGGAGGGCGAGCCTGGGACGCAAGGCCCTGCAGTTCCTCAAGACAGACTGCAAGTGGTAGAGCCGACGGGGCGAGGCTGGGGCAGAGAGAGAGAGAGTGGGAGAGAGAGAGAGAGAGAGAGAGAGAGAGAGAGGCGAGAACGAAGAGACTGCCATAATTTCTGTTTCTGTGCACTGAGGAGGACAGCGGGGGGAGGTGGAGAAGGAGCTGTGGAGGGATGGTACAGTCACCTGTACTCCAGCCTGCTTCCTCTCCCGAACCGAAAGAGAGCTGGAAAACTGGAATTGATGACCAGCGTTTGCACGCAAGTGAGCTCCGTGTTCTGAGACGACTTAACACTTTGAGTGCGCGCTGGTCTTGGACCACCCAGGTGCCAGCCATATCTCCTCATTGGCCATGTTCTCTACTGTCGGACTCTACTGTTAGCTTTGGTCTGGTCTTCAACGCTGGCCGCTGACGCAGCTACCCTCTCTGAAGCACTTTATACGCAAGCGGGCAGGTGAAGGCGTTTTGACCGGGAACCTGGGTAGCAAACAGATGGATGGACAGAAAAGAAATTTCCTCACCTCTGTGTGAGGAGGACTGTGGAGTTTCCCACATGAAATTTTGCTGGGAGGTTGGAGCACTTCAGGCTAAACACGTCACTGGAGGCTGAAAAGCTGAGGTTAGCTTTGACCCGACGTGTGACCTGTGATCTGTGGACGCTCTGGGGATTTCACACGTTGCTGATGAACACAGATGAATGTGGAAGCTAAACGCTGTCTTACTTTGCGAGTTCTTTCAGTGGAAAGGTTAACGGTTTCTGTACATTATTAATGGGGTTCATACGTGGTTTAACTGCGGGGCACATAGAGACTGACACACATCGCACACACTCGACGCAGATATCAAAGTCCATTATGTTGTATTGACACTTTTATTTATATTTTTCTGCGCACACACACACACACACTTACACACTCCACACAGATGATATTAAAGTTCACTATGATTAATTGATTGTGACAATATTTTTCAGGTTTCAAAGCCATATGTGCCATGGATTCTTAATGGCAGTACAAGTTACCATTTGTACAACAATGAAAAAGACAGAAAAGGCAAATCACGGCATTATAAAAAAAATGCAATATAATATAATATCCCTAATGTCTAGTGTGTGCACTTATCAGAGGATTGGAGAGACCAGACTGGTGTTTTTAATGTTTTATTTGCTCTTATAAAGTATATGTTAATGATTGTAATAAAGGTGTAAAACTGATTTCATTTTCGATGTAGCATTCTGCACATGAAACTCTGGACCGGGTAAATGCACACTATTGCCATGCTCTTGATTAATTTCATGCGATGGTTGGTTTTCATACATGGCTACAAGTATTGTTTGCTGAAAAAGTACAGCTATTACAGTTATTCTTTGTACATAGCAGGCATTTGTCAGACAGCATAAACTCATTTCCCCGGTATGTTCAATCAAACACTTTAACTATATTTATCTGGTATTTAATTTCTAAATATTTAGGTCCTTAGAAAATTACATCTATATCAAACTGCAGTTAGATGTCTCAAAATGTGATATGTGATATTGGTCCTCTTTCAGTGAACAATTGTAATTGATGTCTTTAAAGCTGTAAACATTTAGACACAGTATATTTACATAATTCTATGATGTTATACTGCCAATAAAGACTCTAACCTTCAGTGTTGTGTTTACCTTTTTAATCCTTTTGCCTGATGGACGTGCTCTTGCTGCACATGATCAAACGGAAGCATTTTGCTTTGGTGATTTAGAAAGTATGTCGAGACACTATTTGGAAATATCAGAGCCGGAGAAAAAGTGAGTACACTATACACTCACCGACCACTTTATTAGGCACACCTGTTCAACGGCTCGTTAACGCAAATATCTAATCAGTCAATCACATGGCAGCAACTCAATGCATTTTGGCATGTAGACATGGTCAATATGATCTGCTGAAGTGCAAACCGAGCATCAGAATGAGGAAGAAAGGTGATTTGAGTGACTTTGAACGTAGCATGGTTGTTGGCGCCAGACGGGCTGATCTGAGTATTTCAGGAACTGCTGATCTACGGGGATTTTCACACAACCATCTCTACGGTTTACAGAGTATAGTCCGAAAAAGAGAATCTACCCAGTGAGCGGCAGTTCTCTGGGCGAAATATCTTGTTCATGCCAGAAGTCAGAGGAGAATGGCCAGACTGATAGAATGGCAACAGTAACTCAATAACTCGTTACAGCTGAGGTATGCAGAAGAGGATCTCTGAATGCGCAAAACGTCAAACTTTGAAGCAGATGGGCTACGCAGCAGAAGGCCTCACTGGGTGCCACTCCTGTCAGCTACGAACAGGAAACTGACGCTACAGTTCTCACGGGCTCACCAAAATTGGGCAATAGAAGACTGGAAAAAACGTTGCCTGATCTGACGAGTCTCAATTTCTGCAGCAAGATTCGGGTGCGAGGATTAGAATTTAGCATAAACAACCTGAAAGCATGGATGCATCCTGCCTTGTATCAACGGTTCAGGCTGGTGGTGGTGGTGTAATGGTGTGGGGGATATTTTCTTGGCACACTTTGGGCCCCTTGGTACCAATTGTGCATCATTTAAATGCCACAGCCTACCTGAGTATTGTTGCTGCCCACATCCATCCCTTTATGACCACAGCGCACCCATATGTTTATGGCAACTTCGAGCAGGATAAAATGCCGTGTCACAATGCTCAAATCATCTCAAATTCATCTCGTTTCTTGAACATGACAATGAGTTCACTGTGCTCAAATGGCCTCCACAGTCAGCAGATCTCAACCCAATAGAGCACCTTTGGGATGGGCTGGAACAGGAAACTTGCATCAAGGATGTGCAGCCGACAAATCTACAGCAAATGGTGTTCTAAACGCAGGTTAGTGCACCAGACCACACCTAAATACGTCACTCCGTTTATCCACGTCCTAACCAGCCAGCCAATTTATACCACCTTCATCCAACAATCCTCATCTGTCTTGTTTGACGTCCCTCCCTCCCATTCGCTTCGATTATTCCCTCACCCTATCACTCTATAGGAACCCTGGAACACTTGAAGAGCCTTTATGACTCTGAGAAGAGAGGTGACCCCCAACCTGAGTCTCGTCACCTGGGGCTTCCCGTTGTCTTGCACTAGTCTCCTACTCGACTTCGTTCCATCCGTCATCAGTACCAATTCCCATGCTCATTCGATTCAATAAATATCATTAACTACTATTTTAGGGGTGGTCTGGAATTCATTCACTGCGTGATGTGATCATGTCAATAAGGAATAAAATCTCTGTGGAATGTTTCCAGCATCTTGTTGAATGCTTGCCACGAAGAATTGCTGCAACCCTGAAGGCAAAAGGGGGTCCAACCCAGTACTTGCAAGGCGTACCGATTGAAGTAGCCAGTGAGTATATAGCCAAAAGTATCTGGGGACTTAACTGAAACCTAATTGACGCGCATTGAAAAAATGTGAGCGTGTAAAAAGTTTTGACTGGTACTCAGGTGCAGACAGCGTGGGGAGGTGCGAGACTGAGGCCAGTGCACAAAGCATCTTCCGTGGCCAATTCCACTTACAAGTGGCCTATTTCCCTTTAAGGAATGATTTATCCTCACCTAAGGGATCTACCAAAAAGCATTGCACATAAATCCTCAAATGTTTCATGTAATAGTAGTAGTAGTAGTAATAGTCGAAGTAGCTGCTATTGTTGTTTTTGGTTGTTATAATTGTTGTGATGGTGGCGAGCAATCATTTCCACTTGGATAGGTTTATATTGCAATACAATTGCTTCTATTCACCTTCCCATTTAGACAATATATTTATGTGAAATACTTACATTTCTCCGTAATATTGATTGTCAAACTTGGCCCGTGAGCACTCAAACTAATAGTAATTCAAAGAAATTGTTTCGGGAAACAAGCAATATCGCTTCTCATCTTTTCAAACTGAATGGATTTGGAACGGAATGCTAGAAACTTAAAATGCCATTTTCTCTGTTTTGGAGGTATTTTTCACTTAAAAACTCACTACTATTGGTTCTGATTTTGGGCTCCTGGTGATATTGCTCTTTTCTACTCCAGTGGATTTATGGTGGTTAATTTTTCAGTGTGAACATCCACCTAGTTGTATGTGCAGTTCTACCTCAGACGTTTAATCATCGAATTGCATGGAATTGCTTCTATAAAGGCTTTCCTTCTGGTATACATATATGGTACTAGGCCTTAACATTTCAGTTACACTGACAATGGGATTTATTACAAATGAAATTCCCGACTGTCTGTGTTTACTGTGCGCTCCCAGTATTTCCCGGAATCGAGTCCAGGAGAGGGAAAATTAAAGAAGAGGAATTTTGTAACTGTCTGCTTGAAGACAACGGCAGACATTTTACCATTCATATCAAGTGTGCAAATATGGACAAGCAGTCCTTCACAGGAGTACAAACAGAGGCATCACACACTTGTTTTAAACAAGTACAACGAAGTCCAGGAATGCTGTTTGAGTTGATATGGGAATTGTATTCCAAGCTTGAGCCTTTTTAACCTCAGTCTCAAGGTTATATATAATAAAAACAGAGATAACTTTTTGTGCACAGCAGCTTTCAAGCAATAAACCACAAGGCGTTTCACAAATAATATGAGGATCTATAAGATCAAGTTTACATTTATCCTCATGTGGACAAAAAAGCTACAAGTGTAGACCACAGAAAATAAAGCAAAATTATGGAGAACAAACTCTGGAAAAAATGAAAAGCCGGTGGAGTGCTTCGGTTTCAGAAGAATTTGTTTTTCCAGAATGTTTGGAAGGATTCTACGGCAATGACGTGTTCGTTCGGAGGTGATACGGCATGGAATTTCAGGAATGCGTGGTATCGCTGATCTTGCAGACACTTAGTGTGTATGTGCTGAACAGGGGTTAGCGAGGGTGTTCTCCGTTGTTTGTCCAGCTTACCTGAGTCCGGCGCGCAACTTTGGGGTGAGGTCAAGGCTAACGCGTCAGAGTTTCTGTTCCCATGGCCCCTGCTTCGCTCCGCACATGGGAGCGAAGCAGGACGTGATGTTGGGACCTGTCCCCAGGCAATTTGGAGCCAAGAATTACGACAGAAAGATGAGCCAAAAATGTTGTCCAGTTAGCAGGCTATTCCCTGAAATATTATTCATTACAACAGGTCGATGCAGCAGTCATTTGTCTGTTAACAGGCTTCTTATTTTTAGAGAAATGAGTTGGTGCACATGATTTCATCGTCTCAAAGTCACTGACAGTCGAAGACATCATTGAAATTCTTGCCTGACAGACGTTACATACTGAGTCAAAAAAAAAGGCTCTTCGAGCTGCTGGCTTGCAAGGCTACAAGGGCACACAAGTGAAACATTTCACATTTCTGTATAATTTTACTGTCATTTACGAAGAAAAGGTTTGGGAATTCTTTTTCCAAGCAATTTTAATGGCCCAGTTCATAAATAAATGTGTTTCCCCACCAACTCTGAAATAGTTTTAAATTACAATTATGAACACCTCCCATTCCTTAACCATTGAAAGCTTAAATCGGTCATTACATTTGCAAATTTATTGTTAGAGAGGGTATTTCCAGCTGAGTTTCATCATGACAGTCGGTGGAAACTTCACCCCCACGGACCTGCCACAGAAACACTCGGCCCAGTACCCCCCCCCGCCAATGCTTTAATGCTCTTAAAACCATGGCAAGCACTTAGATCCACAGGAACAATTTCAAAGCAAAAGGAAATGATCACTGTCTCTTAATGCCAGTAAGTCTTATCATTTATGTGGAACTGTAGTTTTACAAAGTACCTATTCCTCTTCGTTTTTTGTTAGCACACTGGTAAGGACATCTTTGAGGTCATCTTACTCCACCTTGGCTCAACAAATTCTGGCACTTTCTGCCAGCCCTTGGGTCGTAAAATGCTTCTGTTTTAAATTAAAGGGAAATGAAAGGACATGTTTTTGAACATGGAAGGAACTGGTGAAGTTGCTTATCTACTCTAAGCTTGTTTCCATTTTCCACCCGTGCTGTTTGTGTCTTGCGGGATGCTTTCAACTAGTCCCTGGCATGATGTTGTTTTAATCTGTCTTTTCTCCTAACTTTTAGAAATGTGGTAAATGTTAGTGACTTCTGGCTTGGTCAGATTGCTGTTGATGTTTGCATAAAATATGTTACTCTAAACAGTGGGGCAGGAGCATCATACATTTAATGTTTCTAAGTTAGAAGGACTTTCCATGTAAGGGAAAAGGATATGCCGGAAGTCAGTCTATTTTTACCCTTAATAATCATCTTCCCAGTGCAGAAATGCACATACCATAAATGCTTCCTGTCATTTCTTTCATGTTTAAAATGTAAAATGTTTAGCATACTTGAAAACACTAGGTCTGACGCAGTAAGTCACATCCTGGCCTTGGCATTCAAACTATTCAGAAGCTATTGCTAGATACCTCAAGTAGGAGGGCCCAAGGTCTCAATTTTGGTTAAATTAGCAGTGTATTCTTGATTTATTTTGTCTTGGATTGAATAGATTCCAGACAAAATAATTTAGTATGCAAAGAACATTCTCCTTCTGCTGTGTGGTGACATATAATTTAACTTTAACCCCATCCTATATACGTAAAGTTTGGCTTAAAATTAAAATAAATTAGTTAACCAAAATACCTTAAGGACAGCCAGTCATGGATGTGGTTTCAGTTGTGAGATAGAGCATCTAACAGGCACACAAAATGCCAGGGATTTCAGTGTTGCTGTTTCTTCTACTGGTGTTTCTTGTTGGTAAAACTGATGAAAAACTGCAATGAAAAACCAGTATAATTAAATTAACCTGTGAACAAACTGGCAGTGGAATGTAAGGTATTTCCATGTTCCTACTGCTTGAAGGGGCATTGATTAACTGCATTTCCACAATGTACATAAGACTGATAATAAAGGTCCATGGCATGCTAAAAAGTAAGACAGAGCCATTGATTCAAATTGAGTTCACAGGGCAGGATTAGTTGATGTTCCAGGGCCCTGGTCCCTATCTGTGAGTTAGCTGGATAACTACGCGGAGCAAAACCAAGATTTCTCCGCAAAATGAGGCAAGCACTGAAGCACTTTTCTTAACTCACGTAATCTTGTTCATAAACTCAAAATGCTCTCTCCGTAGTTTTCTATGTTCTCCCTGATGTTTCCAAGCTCTATGTAGAGTTTTATTTGGGCGTTCCTATTTCTTTGCACCATGCAAGACAAGCAATGCAGGAATACAGCAATTGCCTTTGGCCAGCTCAAGTCTCAGACCAGGAGTTGGTCACTGATTGCTGCGCTGTGGCTACCAGCAGCACGGGTGGGTCAGCGGCAGAGGACAAATGACCCCACAGGGTTCAGTAAAGTATATCATCTACTTTGGTAGTTATTCAACTAACTCCGCAATCTTGCTTTGCAGACTACCCCCAGGGAGGCCTATTGCCTGTCATCCCAGCTACGTTCCACTCCGTTGAACAGCGCATAAATAATACTAAACAGAACGCTGTGTTAACTCTGAGTCAGCTGTTAGAGCTCTACTCTATTTGTTCATATGTAACTGAAGCTCTGATTGGTTCATGAATGACGACTGATAAACTCTGATTGGCTCCTATTCCAAATTAGTGTGATGACCTCGGGGTTTTTTCTTTTTTGTGAAAAAGGGTGGGCACTCACCATGGCAACGAAAGTAGCGGCGGTTTGGATGTCCCTGTAGGATGCTTGTGTCCAGTCGCCGAGGTTGTTCGGTAGGAAATGCTGTACCGTGAATACACCCTGAAACAATACTCCACTTGTGCGCTCCGTAATTAAGTTATTGCTTTTGTTCGGGGTTGCATTCCTGTTTTCTTATTGCTTTTCAGCACGTCACTGGTTTTCGGAGCGCGGGGACAATGCCCCCCTTGAGAGGGCTTTTGCTTTTAACGCAGAAAGGATCCCAGTGGCTGTGAAAAGCGGAGCGTTCACGAAGTTACACGCTGAGGGGTTTCCCCCTCGCCCCTGCCCCCACCGAAAAAACCATCGCCTTTATACCGCCCCAGAGGCATTCCAAAAAATGCCGAAAAACATAACAAGAGCGCTTTTTGTCTTGAAATTGGCAGAAGCCTGGAACATAGATGAATGTGGTTTACAGAGGTACTACAATAGTCTTTTCCTGTAACATGTCAATTTGCCCAAAAATTGAATTCCGTTTGATAAATCACTCTGAGTTCTGATGGTGTGGGAATAGGTGGAGTGTAAGAGAATGGAAATAGGTCATGCATTTTTATTAATCATAAACTTATGTACCTATTGTTAAGAAAGAGGAGACGATGTGCAACCTAATTTAGATGGCTAGGCCTCATATGTATTTAGTGTAACCCCTCTACATTCACTATAAAAAAAAAAAAAAAGAAAAAAAGAAGTTGCCTTAACTCAAAAATGTTAGTGTACAGGCAGCCTTAAAATTTTAAGTTCATTCAACTTGAGATGACAAGTTGAGGTAATATTCAACTTATCATCTTAAATTCAGTTAACTTTAAAGTTAAGACAACTTTTTTCTTTTTTTTTTTTTTTTTTTACAGTGTTGCCCATTTTTTTGGCAAGTGAGATCTAACGTATTCCTGTATTTTCTGCTCACCTCGATATAGGTAACAAAAAGAAAAATGGGTCATGAATGATGCAGATACTGAATTTCAGTATTATGCTACCAGATGATTAGACTTAATTGGTTCTGATTTACTTCTAAATTAATCTAAAGAACTGCATTGTGTGCAGCTGAAAAGGGGTGGGGACTGAGTAAAAATCATGTTTCCGTACAATGGCAAAAATGCACTATGTATGCAAATGCGACAAAATAAAAGAATACATGTACTTTTTTTTCCATATGGGAAGAATTGTAGCCTTGGATATTCTCATGTGTGGGACCATGCATAGTAGTGACCCATTCGTTTATCACAAAAACAAGTGGGTGTTAGGTTGTAACAAAGGCTTAAAAATAGGCTAAATAGGCTAAATGTTTTGTAATTACAACCCCAATTCTGAAATAGTTGGGATGAAGTCTAAATTGCGAATAAAATCAAAATGCAATGACTTTCAGATCATATGAGCCAATATGTTATTTACAATAGAACATAGGTAACATTTCAAATGTTGAAACTGAGACGTTTTACATTTTTATCCACAAAATGAGCTCATTTCAAATTTTATGGCTGCAACAGGTCTCAAAAAAGTTGGGACACAGGCAAAAAAGTGCTGAAAAAGCAATTAATATATAAGAGAGTCAGCTGAAAGAACATTTATCAAGTAATTACATTAACTGGCATCAGGTGTATAACATGATTGGCTATAAAAGGGATGTCTTAGAGAGGCTGAGACTCTCAGAAGTAAAGATGGCCAGAGGCCCTCCAACCTGTGAAGGCTTGCGTAAAAAAAATTGTGGAATACTTTTAAAATTAATGTTCCTCAACGTCAAATTGCAAAGGCTTTGAAGGTCTCATCATCGACAGTGCATAACATCATCAAAAGATTCAGAGAAACTGGAAGAATCTCTGTGCGTAAGGGACAAGGCCAAAGACCTTTACTGGATGCCTGTGATCTTCGGGCCCTCAGACGCCACTGCATCACTCACCGGCATGATTCTGTCATTGACATTACTAAATGGGCCCAGGAATATTTCAAGAAACCACTGTCTGTAAACACAGTCCACTGTGCCTTCCACAGATGCCACCTAAAACTCTATCATGCAAAAAGGAAGCCATTGTTGAGCATGATCCAGAAGCGCCGCTGTGTTCTGTGGGCCAAGGCTCATTTAAAATAGACTGTAGCAAAGTGGCAAAGTGTCCTGTGGTCAGACGAGTCCAAATTTGACATTCTTGTTGGAAATCATGGGTGTTGTGTCCTCCGGGCTTAAGAGGAGAAAGACCACCCCTACTGTTATCAGCAAAAGCCAGCATCTCCGATGGTATGGGGATGTATTAGTGCATATGGTGTGGGACACTTGCATGTTTTAAAAAACACCATGAATGCTGAAAGGTGTATAAAGGTTTTAGAGCAACATATGCTCCCCTCCAGACGACATCTATTCCAGGGAAGGCCTTGTGCATTTCAGCAGGACAATGCAAAACCACGTACTGCAGCTATTACAACAGCATGGCTTCGTAGTAGAAGAGTCCGTGTGCTGAACTGGCCTGCCTGCAGTCCTGATCTTTCACCGATTGAGAACATTTGGCGTATAATTAAGTGAAAAGTCCATCAAAGGAGACCCAAAACTCTCCAGCAGCTGGAAGCCTGTATTAAACAAGAGTGGGATCAAATTCCAATGGCTAAACTCAAGAAACTTGTCTCCTCGATGCCCAGACGCCTTCACTCTGTTAAAAAGAAGAGCTGATGCTACACCATGGTAAACAGGCCCCTCTCCCAACTTTTTTGAGACCTGTAGCAGCCATCAAATTTGAAATGAGCTAATTTTATTGGTAAAATTGTAAAATTTCTCAATTTCAACATTTTTTATGTTATCTCTGCTCTATTGTGAAAAAAATACTGGCTGGTGTGATTTGAAAGTCATTGTGTTTTGATTTTATTCACAATTTACACTTTGTCCCAACTATTTCAGAATTGGGGTTGTATATGCAAGGGAGCCAAGTTTGTATTTTGCTCTCTCTCTCTCTCTCTCTCTCTCTCTCTCTCTCACACACACACACACACACACACACACACACACATGCACACACATATACTCACGACCACATACATACAGTAAACTCAGGCCATAGAAACCCCAGTTGATCATAAGCACGGTGCTTTAGAACAAGACCAAACTTGGCCACCAGCATACTGACACACCTGCAGCCTCCTATGACTGAGGGATGCATCTGATGATTTTCAGCCAGTGATCATGCCATCATTCTATTACAAAATTGCATATAAATAGAGAGTGCAGAGAGAGGGAAAGGTGTGGACAGCAAGATGAAAGACAATGTCGTTTGTCACAGCTATCTCTGCTCAGACACTTTCATTTTTTTGTCTTGGTTCAATCTCTTGGTAATACTAGTTTGTCATTCTAGTTAGTCTGCATATCACTATGTATGTGTAAAATCCCTCTTGCAAAGAGCTCATAAAGGCTTTCTAGCATTTGCAAAATTGAGAACTTTAAATTTTAGGATCCGAACCAAGTGCAATTAACTCCTTCAACCCCACAGCCCTCTACAGAGGGCTGACCAACATATTCCCTTCAACCCCAAATTCCTGTAGGGAAAATTCAAACAATCTGACTAATTGATTGGAACATATCAGGTTACATTTAATGGGATTCCAGAGATAACAGTAAGATACAATGTCCAGATAATGACCAGCCCTCTACAGAGGGCTGTGGGGTTGAAGGGTATAGTGATGCTAGAATATCTGGGGTTGAAAGAGTTAAACAAATAGATGTATTTCACTGCCAAGCACTACTTCACAGAAATCACACCTGACTCCCCAAACATAAATACTGATCTAGTTACCTTTATTCACCGGTTATGGCTGCAGGCTAATGTTGAAGTTACACAGGAGACCTGGCATCTTGCTTGAGTCTGATATATATTGTTGCCCGATATTGTTCTTAATGGGTTGGTTACTAAGCCCTGTTTGCTGACATCCCCATTCAATTTCTGTTCTATGTTTTATTACACAATTATATGATATTTTATTAATTGGTTATGTATGTTATTGCTCGCATACAGTAAAAACGGCCTGCCAATATATCTTGTTTTGGCCGACCTGTATTGGCCGACCTGTATTGGCCGAGTTCAGCACATGCACAAGTAAGCATTGGCAACTGTGGCATTCGCTCTCTTCAGAGAAGCAGATGACAGTCGCGGACCCAGCATTTAGCTCTTTAATGAGTCTTGAAGTTGCGTACTTCAGAAGTCATAGTCATAATATTGTCATGATAGCACAACATACTTAACCAATTAATAAAAATATTATAAATTGCTTATTTTCGCATACCTGGCCTGCGGCCTCGGGCCAATACAGCGACCCTCAGGCTAATACCAAGGCAATACGGAAATAAGCAATTAATAACATAAAACATTTATTTGGCTGAGGCTTTTATCCAAAGCCACATATAAGTGTAGTCTTTGGAAAAACTACACAATAAGATGAGTGGAGACTTGAGTCATACAATTTGAAGTTAACGACAAAATGACTTAAAGAGTCCGTTTCAGAGCAGTGGAATAGGTTGAGATCAACGGGATTGGAATCTGGATCCCATAGGATGGGATCGGGTCCCAAAAAAAAAAAAAAAAAAAATGGGAGGGACCGGTACAGGATCATCTTGTGGTAAAATACTGCGGGATGGGATGGAATGGAATAAAGCTACTATGGGATGGGATAGGACGGAACGGGATCAACTTTGTGCAGATGTGATGAAATTTGGGATATGATGGGAACATCTGTCTCTCAAATAAGTTCAACAATATAACCTCAGAAAAAGTGACCACTTCCAGAGCACTATGATCAGCTGACAATTAGCAATAATTAATGAATTTCAAACCAATTGTGACACAACTAATGTAAATATTTGAAAGCAATTTTTTAGTGAAAGGGGTAGATTAAAAAAAAAACCCAATAAACTCAAGTTTACTTCAGAACAACTGAAATTATAAATCTATGTTTGTGTAAGTGTTACTTACTCCTATCCAATCACAGTTGTTACCCTGGATATTTCATATAAAGTTGTAAGATGTATTTCAATCTGAAATTGTCAAATCTTGTGAAAATACCAATCAAAAAACAGTGGAAAAAAAAAACAACACCTGAAGAAAGAATGGGTGCCAGCAAGAATTCACCACTGGTATTGACAGAAAATTCGTACTGGCATATGAGGAAAAAAGTTCACAACCTCTGAGAACAGGGATGTGGCTTCATTTGCATGATTCCAATGACACAGTAATTTAAAAGCAACTGGGGAGAGTTGGTGTCATTATGGTATTCAACATGAGTTGTTTTAAAGAGGGCCAGCAAAAAGTGTCAAGTGTTGGTGATCATCTGCTGCACAGGATCAATGAAGTAAGATGTGGCTTCTTTCCCTCAACTGCAGTAATTTTGTTGTGAAGCTTCTCAGGTAATCAAATAAAACCTGTCTGCATACTGTTGCGAGACTTTAGGTGTTTTCCTGTATCATGATGTAGAACAAGTTGTAAATGTACCTATGACTTACAACAAATAAAATAGCTCAAACATGCTTGTTTTTCTGCATTAAATCCAATATATATATTCTTAAATTCTGCAACACATTCATTATAATGAAAATAATCACAACTACCACGAGTAATGTCACAGTGCACAATTCCTAGCATTAACTCCCTGCATATAATACAAACAGGCATGTCAATGCATACAGAATATATACCCTCCGAACGGGATGGGAATGGGATGTGATGGGATGGGACGGGACAGGATAACATGGCAATGGGATGGGATTGAATTTTGAAAGATGAGAATGGGATGGGATGGGACCAACTAACTTGATAGTGGGATGGGATGGAATTTTGAGATTTGGAACGGGATGGGATAGAGTTTTGAGATTTGGAACGGGACTGGATGGGATGGGATGGGATTGGAAATGATTGGGACGGGACGGGATGGGATGGGACCACTTTTCTGTCCGGTTGCAGAGCTCTGGTCTGTATATATCAGCCAAATTAATTTATTAATTGATTTCCTTGCAAAAGAAAACCACAGTATCATTGCCAAACAGCATATGACTGTTTTGGCATGGTCATGGTCATTTGCATGGTATATGTTATGTAACAGCGGTTCTCAATCTCATCCAGAAAAGCCTGGTATGGGTTCACACTTCCAACTAAGCAGTTACACGCCTGATTTTACTCATCAACCCCTGGGGTCTTCGGTAAAGACCTCGGCCTTGTTTGAATATGTACATGTGCCCACTCGCAAACTCAGTTTATATTGTTTCCTATAAACATTCACTATGTAGTGCCCTATAAAGTGAGCGAAGTGTACTTTCTGAACACGGCCCTTGATTAGTAGTATCTGGATGTGTAACTGATTAATTTAAATCAAAGTCTGTACTCACTCCAGCCTTCTCTGGATTAGGTTGCGAACCACTGTTATAGACTGAATAGACATCTAAACGCAAAAGACACCATCTATACAATGTCTCATGCAAAGTGAGTACAGACCTCTCTTGTCAAGTTCGAGGTAATTCGAAGAATCTTTTTTTTTTTTAAGCGAGAATACTTAAAGCTCTTCCCAAGTGAGAGGAATATTACTCCTACGAAGTAGACACAGTTAACATCCAGGTATCACCACAGAACTGACAACGGCTGTGGGGATATTGTTTAGGGCAACAATTCCCAACCCAGCTCCTGGAGTACCCCTGTCATGTACATGTCATAGGTTTCCCTAATTTAACACACGTGACTCAGCTGGTCAGCTCATTAGTGGGGTACTTAATGATCCGAACAGGGTATGTTAAATCAGGGAGACATCGAAAATATGCAGGGCAGAGATACTCCAGGAGCAGGGCTGGCGAAACACAGGTTTAGGGAAGCAGAAAAGCCAGCTGGCCCAGAGTAACAACCTGGGCCGGATTCCAGTTGTGGTCCTTTGAGGAAGGTTATCTATCTCAATGTGGCCAGTATAAAGTCTAAGGCTCAAAGGGGTTGTTTAATTTGTTAAAAAATGTAACAAAACTACTGTCAGCCCTCTTTTTAAGACAAACAAACACATTTTTGGCTCTATGGACGGAAAAATCCTTTGGAGAAATATTGTTTCCCTTTTCTTTGAAATGAATAAAACATTTTTCACGATGACGGAAAGCTAATGTTAGCCAAGCGATCAATCACTCGGCGGTCTCAAAGCTAGCTGGGCTTCTTTTGGCAGACTCCTGCTGACTTGGCGAATGCCGGCAGAGGTCAACTGGGACACCAGGCCGATTGATGTCAAAGTCCTCCATAGGAAGCTGATCGATCACCTCTGAGCACAGCTCACTGTTCTACTATGGAGATGGGCAGGATGTGGGCGATCATTTGTGAGGCGTATCCCATGCCAAAGATTCTCCTTGGTTCCATGCACCATCTTTGCAGCCTATGTCTTTGGTTCATATTCAGGAGGGACATTTAGGGTTATCCAACCCCCCCCTGCCCCCAACCACCCCCCACACACACACACACACACACACACACACATTCACACACTCTTACAGATCATTTCAATTATAAAACCAAAAATACAAAGTACAACTTATGATGATGCTAAGAACATCTCACTACTCTCTAAATGACTAACCAATGAGGCCACCATTTTAGCAGAATTTATTGATTTTTAAGTGACTTATATTCCAACTACATACATTCTTTTTTACTGAAAACAGAAAAAAAAACTGCAAAAAAAAGAGAAATGTAAATCAGGCTTTTTTATACAGCCATGTCTTGATTTTGCATTAGGCCTTTCAACAAAGTGTGAGCATCATTGCGGATGATAATGACATAACATAGCCTGAAATAATATAATGCAGATAAGGCCCAAACCATAGTTTGCTCAAAAGCCAGTTTGTTTATTTTTTTATTAAACCACATCCTTCCCATGAATGTTAGCTCACAAAGTCAGTGTTCAGCATAATACTTGTTGTTTTATCTTCTATCTGACTTCAAGCATGACACAGGTGTTCGAATGTGCAAGCAAGAGAGTGTTTGTGTGCGAGAGAGGGAGAGAGCTGTAAATTCAGTGGAATTCATGTATAAGTCAGTATCTGTGTATGTCTCTACAGTGTTTGTGCATTTTTGTGACTGAAAGAAGTACACGCGAGAGCACACGTGTGCGTATGCATGTGCGGGCACGTGTGCACATGCATGTCTGAGTGCTTGTCGACACTGGTGAAAGATTCTGCAACCGAGCATGCTCTGACAAGTACCCTCAGCAATAACCCTCCTAACCCCCGTGGCAAAAATACAGAAAAAAAAAAAACATTAAAAGTCATTTAACAGGCATCAGGTAGATGATCTATAAAGCACGTATACCCATTACAGGAATGGGCGGGACCTATGGATGCATAAAGTAATAATTTATATACACGAAAACACTAATCCAAGAGGAGAAATCAAGGACTCAAGTCTGCATTTGTTTTAAATCTGACCTTGTCATGATTCAAACAAGGCCATTAACCTTTTTTTTTGTCAACGGTTCATCACAGCCTGAGTCTACGCCAATTTTAATGAAAAATCTGAGGAAATGTACACACAGTTACATTGTTTCGTTGGATGTACCAAGCAAGGATTGCAATCAAAAAAGCTAATAAATTATTGCATTGCCCAAACAAAAAGGATAATAACCTCATATATTCGTTGCAGACTTTGACTCGTGACTAATGAATGAACCAAAACTGCACTTAGATATGAAACCTTCATCAGACTTTCTTGTCTATAAGCGCCGAAGAGAACAATGAAATCAGTGTCTTTATTATCAGTGAAGGAACAAATAAAGATGGTAAAAATATCTGTGTCTGGCTTCTCCAAGTCATCAAGACTGCTGATAAGCACACACAAGGCTACATGTTCGGAACACAGTGCCACTTTCCTTTTACAATAAAATCACAGGCCTTTTGTGTGGTCTGAGTTCACACTGCATGCTCTTATTACAATGTGCAATATACTGAATGTAAGCGAAATGAATAATCCTTACTGAGTTTAAACCACCGCATGGCCATTTGAATGAATTCTTGCAAAACTGAAATGTTTTTAGTAAATAAGATTTATTAAAATATCCAAATATGAATTATTACCTCCGCCAAGGAGGTTATGTTTTTGCTTCTGTTTGTTTATTTGTTGTTGGTTGTCGAAATCGACAACCATGTCACTTCGTTCCGTTAGTCGTCTGACTGTCTGTTTGTTAGCTGGATATCTCAAAAACAGCTTCATAGATTTCAACCAAACTTTCGCAGGATGTTACAGTAGAACAAGAGGAACAAGTGATTAAATTTAGGCATATCTAGGCCAAAGTACAGCTGAGATATAGGCCAAAGTACAAATCCAGCTACGCTGGCGGAGATTTGAAGTCTCAAGTCAGACACCAGATGATTTCGACAACGGTCCCGCTAGCCGGGAGTCATTTATTTGTTTGTCTGTCTGTTAGCAGGATATCTCAAAAACGGTTGCTTAGATTTTAACCAAACTCTGTAGGACGTTTAAGTAGCACAAGAGGAACAGGTGATTCAATTTTGGCATATGTAGGCCGAAGTAGAGCTGAGATATAGGCCAAAGTTCAAATCCAGCTATGCTGGTGGAGGTATAGGCTCTCGTGAGTCAAGCTCTAGTTCATGTAAGATTGATGTGAATGTATAATGTACTAGATTATCTGATTCACGGTGACTACACAATCAGACCTGGAATGACGAGAAAGATATTGAAATAGTTTATATTTTTATACATGTATTCATATGCGGGGGGAGTAAATGTCCAGCATTCCTCTCTCAATACAGGATTATATATAGCTCTGGCTTGTCATCATTTCCTGTAAGCAAACCAACATGATGTCTTCATCTATGGAAAAACTTCAAACACATAAAATAGTTTTTATTTCTGTTCAAAAACGAGCCCTTAAGTTATTACTGTCACCCGAGGCATCCCTTGCATGGTGACATTGTGACCTGTCATACAGAAATGGCAGTAAACTGTGTGGTCAGAGTTTATCGCTTCACAGTACTGGTTATAAAGTGTATAGCCCCTGCTCATTCCTCACAGGATAGACCCTAAACTGTATGCTCACATTGCCATAGAATTGGCTGTAAACCTTGCGGTTGTCTTGCTTATCATCCGAAAGGTTTACAGTAAACCACGTGGCTGAGTCACTATCTCTCTGCACCAGTCGCAATGGAGCCTCTGCCGAAATCCCCAGTAAAGCACAACATCAAACTGCCTTCTTTCACTGAATTGGTCATACACCGAGTCAGTGCAGCTATCTATGCCATCTCTCACAGCTGTGAGCACTTTCTCAGGGTTTGCAGCAGTGAAACACACATCTTCTTGTTCTTTGTCAGACAGCCGGAAAAGATAGACTATCTGCATTATTCCCGGCTGACTCTGCACCAATATGATTCAGAATCTCTTGCTATCCTATCTGGAAATGAATTTACATTCCTTGCCACTCACACAATGAGCACAAGCTATTAAAATGTCTCAAAATCAGAAATGTCAAAGCCAAATCTGCCACCATGCCAGTCCCAAGTCACCAGACTGGTCAGCCTGTGCTTGAAATTTACCTGTCATCCAACTAGCCGACCAGTATTGTCACTCACTGCTGTCTGTCCATGCATCTAGGTGAGAAAAGAGCCCGTCCTGATGATTGCTAAACTTTGGATTCATTTTCCGGACAATTACTTTAGACACACCAAAGAGCTTAAACGGAGTTGTTACCAGGAAAAGCTGGGGCGGTGAGTAGGGACCAGTGTAGTCAGACTCCCCTTTATTCACATTCTTAGCCAGGAGTGACAAACTCCAGTCCCCGGGCCTCAGTTTCAGAAGGATTCTGTGATCTCCTTTCAACCAGAGGCCAAAAAATGCCTTGAGAACAAAGTCTGTTTGGACTCTTTATATAATCAGGGACTTGAATGAGTCACACCAAAAACCAAAAACACACCAAAAACCAACAGATGCTTGAAGCAGTCCAGGACTGAAATTAAACCGCCAGACACTGCAGCCATCTAGGACTGAAGTTCAAACAGCAGACACTGTGGCCCTCCAGGACAGGAATTTCTCAACCCTAAGCTGATACAGTGAGCTCCAGGGCTCTGTTGCATAAGTCAAACCTGAGAGCCTGTTCATGGAATTCCCAGGTAACAGAAATGCGCTGTTTTCCAAAGCTGTAAGTGGGTACACCTGCTCAGTTGCTGTTTTGAAGTGAAATGAGCTGCAAAAATATTTGAATGGGCAGTTCTCAACATGGCCTAACCTAGGCTTTGCTTAGTGTATACTGTAGTTAGCGCAAACATGTGGGGAGGACATCTTTTTCACGAGTCCGCCAACTTTACAAAATACTCGGTGAAATCCATTAAGCTATTGTTCTTAACTAATGCCCCTGGAGCAGTGAAATTAAATCAATACCAAAGCATCACTGATCCCTCATCAAATTTCACTGTGGGTGTAAGGTAACATTTCCTGTATGTGTCTCCACTTGGATGAAAAACATGCCGATGTTGAATCTGACCAAATAAAACCTTCAGTTTTGATCTCATCTGGCCAGAAATGAAACAGTCACAGAACTAAAATCTGATGGAAAATAACGGGGCTGAACTGAAGCGGGCAGTTACGAGGAGCAATCCCAGGCACGTGGCTGATCTTGAAAAGATCTGCACAGAGGAAAGGACGAATGGACCAGTGTGCCTCCGAATGTATCTCTTTAACCTATTCAAAAAGTACTGGAAAAGACTCCAAGCTGCTATCCTTGCCAGAGTGATAACACCAAGTAATAAACGAGGGTTCTGTTCATTGTGAAACCTTCATTTTGAGGAAACTGATTTGTAATTAAATGAATAAATAATTTTTGGCTTGTCTAAATGAAACATTTATAAAGTACAGTATATCTCACATGTTGGCATTTCAGTTCCATAATATAATTTACTTTCTTCATAGTGTTTCAGTGCATTTCTAGTCAGGGGTGCCAGTAAGTTTACAGCTCACAAAATATAACATGAGTCCATTACAGATAATTAGACTGCCAAGCCCGAATGCGAACTCACATAGGTTTAGTTCAGTTGCCGCCCGCGGTCACAACCGAAACGTCCAGCTTGCAACCCGAGTGATGTCCTTTAACACAATTTTCCTACCAGAGTTGAAGCACCGTGGGAGGTAGGTAGTACTCGAGTTAACATGGCGGCGTTGACATCACAAGAAAGTTTGTGAATTTCAAACTTTACATCCCTATGGTATTTTAAAAGCATGAAGCGAATCAAAACTATGCAAAATATATAAAATAACGCACAAAGAACCTCCATGGGATATTTAAATGGGAATAACTGGCAAACTGTGTTAATTCTGCTCACCAATCGCCATTAATAGGCCTGAGGCAATGCAAAATAAGTCTGGTCCACAATTCATGAGATCTTAGAATACGTTCGAGAACATGCGCAGTCAATCCATGTGACGTCATATTCATGAACCCAGGTAAAAGTAGAGTTAACCAATCGAACGAAGCCCTAGCTACACCTTGCCACTCCCCTGGTTACCGGCCGTCATTACGCAATGCAGCGGCTCGCTGAAGCCTTGAGCAAGGTCGGAAGAAGTCACGTGTACGTTTTGCCTGTGATTTATGATATGATCTGAATTCACAAAAGCTGTACAGTCAACCGTATATTAAGAAGACTGTTTGCCATCTTATCTGCTTAATTAAGTGCAAACATCACTGCTTAGAATACTGTGGATATTGAAACATAATTACAAGATTGCCCTTAACCCCCCAGACTCCGCCTTTTTCACTTAAGTTTTACCAGTATATTCAACCTTAAAGAAGATTTTTTTTTCATATTGCAGGACAATGTCGCATGTACATATTCTGCATCTGCTGGTTGCAGTGCTTCACTGAAGCCATGGCAGAAAAATTCAAACCCAGTATGCCATGTTTGATGGTCATAGCATTACATCAAATGGAAAATATCTAGAGCTTGTACATCATTTTATACACATTTCCGTGTAATTCAGCAGGACATATTAAGGATCGTTGGAAACAATGAGATCTCCGCTGGAATTTAAAATTGGTCGGAAGTTCCTCATGTTTGAAAATAGCAGCTGAATAGGTTTTATGGGGCTAAATGAGCTCCTGCTCAGTTTTACGGCACTGAGCATAGTTATGCGTCAGCGTACATTTTTGCGTGCGCCTGATCTGTATGGTATTTGAGTGCAATGAGGCAGCAGCCTATATGATTCTCATTGGAATGTTATGAAAAAACTAGGTTGTGCTCGGCACTACATACCCCTCGGTGGGTCTTACAGGTGGGCGTGCCTGGCCTTTGACCTACAAAAAATCTGAGCTATGACCTTGACATCGAAAAGGCCCCTGGAGATATCCAATATGCATCACCTGTTGAAGTCTGAGGGCTATCCCTACAACGGTTCTGCAGCCAGAGCGGTAACAAGCGATGGGAAGACAGACATACAGACAGACAGACGGCGGAGGGCATGAATCGCCGATGGAGTAATAAAAACTTCACTCGTAAGATTTAACTTTATGGCTCCAGCAGCTCAGAAGCAAAGCAAGGAACTTCCAATTATTCTTTCGCACCAGGTGACAGAATGAGAAATAAGATCTCAGGCGAGATCCAGTGAAGGGGAATGTCTTTTTGTTGACAGTGATAAGATCATCTCTGCAAGCGTTACGAGCAACCTCTGCAGACGCTCGCGAGCAAACCGCATCCTACAGATGAGACAAAAGGTAAACACGCAGGAAAAGGTTGATTCAACCACGTTACGGCACCAAAGAAAGAGCTTTGTATATACAGCCATACGTACAATCACACATGCGCATGTGAATAGTTTTTGAACACAAAGCTGTGAAAAAGAGACGTTAAGGACCTCACGGTAACCGCGAAGCTATAATGAACAAGTTGCGATTTCGGTGTTTCAGAGGTGTAGACGGTCAGGAAGTGGTCTGTATACCGAGTAAAGAAACTCTAAAATTTCTGATGCGGCCTTCTTCGACTTCTCAAAATTGGCAAATGAAGGAGTGACTAATTAGCCTACTTTTATATTTCCCTCTGAATCAAGATAGCAATTTTGGGGATTTTAGTTTGACATCTGCCACTCTGATTCTCTATGAAGTGTTTTTGAGACAGATCTTCAGTAAAAATGCTGTACAAATAAAATTGAATTACACTTAGTTTGGCTCCTCGAACTAGGCTAAAATTCAGCAGTTTCTAACCTGTAGCATCATCAGATCATCAGCAGGCCTACCAAAGAAAACGGCCGCGCTATAACAAAATTTTGTCAGATGTCTACCTTTTTCAAAGAACCAGCACCATACAGTCGAAAACTCAGTTGGTTAGTCTCTGGCTTTGTTACAGGCCGTGCGATTTTATGAGTTTTGTCGTGGTGAAAATGTATCGACTTCCAGGTGTTGTGGTGCGAAGTTTTGTGGAAATGTGGCCTGTTTTCGATTTTGTGTTACTGGTTATTTGAAAAAGGTAGACATCGGACAAACTTTTGTTACAGCTTGGCCGTTTTCTTTGGTAGGCCTAATCAGGGTGGAGAGCTGGTCAACTAACTGGAGTTATAGCCCAAAGCTTTCACATGCAATGCGGCAATACCTCACTAAGAAAATATCTACCCAGCAACATACGTAGAGTACTTGCTAAAAATGTGAGCGATGTAAATTGCTCCAGATAAAGGTGTCATCAAAACATTTAAGCAATAATATTCTCGCATGAAAGTGTTCGTGTAGTGAACAAAAATCAGCGCCTTGCATACCAGTGTGTTGGCCGACATTGCCATCTTGTGTACAGAATTTATATAACAGCCAAAAGTTGCTACCCTGAAAATTTGATAGGGCAGGTTTAGGACATGGGAGAACTTTGTCAAAAAAGATATTCATTTCGCGGTTCTGTCATCTTACGTATGAAAATTTTGAAACGCAGTATTTAGACAGCTTATTTCTCAGATTCCGTGCTACTAATCGGGTGTCCTAAACCACACAGAACTAGGGCCTTATTTATTAACAGAGCGTAAGATCAAAAATAAATAAATAAATAAAATGTACGCCACTTTCACCTTAAGATTTGGTATTTACAAAAACGTACTTAATTTTTAAAAAGTTCACTTTTCAGGCTTGCAGCCCTCTGCAAAATTTCAGGCAGGTTTTAATTAATAATGCAAAAAAAAAAAAAATTGCATACATAATATAAATGAAAGTGTTAATAAAAATTTACATATTTTGACTCGACCTTATTTTTTTCACGTGCACGCAGTATTTCGCATAAAATCAACGCATATTTTAATAGCCTGAAGGGATCCCTGATTTAGGCTGAACATCACCTGCTTACGATCAAGCTGAAATCAACAGGACTTTTTCATCAGTTTTGTCCATTTTTAAATGCCATATAAAAATCTCATATAGCAGCCTACATGTTCTATTACAAAACACGTAAAACGAATGTTTTCACACCGAAAAAAAAATGTTAACTCTCACTTCATGAAAAATGGTTTTTCTTTTAGTATGACGTCATTAGGCGTGATATTCAGGAAACAAGCCTATCCATTATCCAGTCCTTCAATATCACACATTTTCCGCCCTGGGAAAATTCTGTTGAAAATATACTATATAGCCAAAAGTGTGGGGACACTTCTCTGAAGCCCCAAAGACACCACGAAAACAGTCATTTTACAATAATAAAAAACCGACATTTTCCTTGAATTTGAATTAAGTGGTCTGTGTAACCCAATGAGGCAGACATTCCGCTTTCATTTAGGGGATTGCGATTCAAATCCGTTTGACCATTATGATTTTGTATCATTGTATGTAGACCCCCTTCACCCCTTCACTTGCTTCATTGCAAGTAATTCGTGTTGCAAAGGGGGTGGGATGTATGTCAATGAGATTTCAGTAAAGTATCCGCACACTCTTGGTTATAAAGTATTGGCCTATGTTTCACCCGGAGACGCGTTTTGCCTCATGGTTTATAAGTTAAAACTAAAAGAAATGTTCTAGAGAAAGCTTAAGGGGCTCATAGATTTTTAGCCGGCAGCAGCTGAGTACTTATTTCTCCCAATACGTAAACGAAATATCATTACCCATAGTTAAGATTAAATCTGAAATGCTTCTCAAAACAAAATGTCGCAGCAAGGGGTTGCTGTTACTCACATGTGTATAATGATAACTTCTGAAAAATAGCATTGGGAAGTTACTACGTCACACTCAAGGCCTGTGGTCTTTTACGTCATTCGAGGACGCAGAGCAGTCTACTCCACGCGACACCACTAGACAAGATGGCGACGGCAACAGTGTTAGCGGGATAAGTGTTGTACTGTGATATAGGTACGTTCAATATATATTTATATGTTTTTTTTTTAGCTTTTCTCTGGAGAAGAACGTGGCTAGGTGGAGTGTTTCGTTCGTCTGTGTCCAATTTCATAAATAGACGCGCAGTGCATAGACTGGCTCGATGATTTGTGTCACTCTAATGCTTGACTTGAGTGTTTTGACGTGTTTCTCTGGCGGTTTTAACTAGCTAGCTATAGCTCACTTGGCTAGCTAACGCTAGCGCTAGCTGCTGGGCATGCTGTTGAGTTGCAGAGAACAAGTGGCTACCGAGCTATAGCATATCCAGGCGCGCTCACGTACGTTGTTGTTGTTGTTCCACGGTAAAGCTGCTTTCACACCGGACGCGAAACGAATTTTTCGCGCAACAGATCACATTCAAAGTCAATGCAAAGACGCGAATACACGCGTTTCGCGTGTATTCGCGTCTTTGCATTGACTTTGAATGTAATCTGTCGCGCGAAAAATTCGTTTCGCGTCCGGTGTGAAAGCGGCTTAAGTGTCGCATATTATCAATTACAATTGTTTAACTCCTCCAAACACCGCATCGAAACATCGTAATGGTCTCGAAGCGGGTGAAGTTGATTTCGATTTCAGATTAAATCGAAGCGTATAGACAACTGCAAGGACAACATTTGCGCGATCGGTTGCGAGCTGATATCAGATAACGTATTGCTGTACTAGCTTATATTGTAACGTGTTAACTAGGTAGCCAGATAAGCGGCAAGTTAACGTGTATACCTTAAGACGAGAAAACGCGCTTACGGATTTGATTGGCTTTAACCTGAAGTCAGCCTCATCAACCCCCGCCACCCCCCGCAATATGATCGTGATCCCGCAGAATCGTGGGAATTCCAAAGTTTTGAAACGCTGCTTTGATTTGATTTGTTTATTTGGTAAATAAATGTAAAACATACATACATACATAGATAAAACATGTAAATATGATTGACATTAAAAACCAGGATAACACATGAAAGCCGAAGCGTATTTCCAATGTGGTCCCACAGTCAACGTACAATCATGGCTACAAGTGTAAAGAGGTGTAAACAAACTAGATTCGAATGCTTAATAAATAAAATGAGGTTAGCACAGAATGGTATGTCAATAAATAAATACTTAACTAAGCACTGAATTAAATAAGTGCAAATATAGATGTATAATGGCTATAGATAAAAAGAATATAATACTAATATACAAGTTACATATACAGCAAGTAATAATAATAATAATAAAAATGTTAAACAAATAATACCAAAACAACTATAAATAAATAAATAGACTAACTTTAAAACCTTAACAATTAGTAATACATGAAGGACTGTGCTTCCTGGTAGACCAGTTGACTAAAAAGATGACATGACAGCGACGGTCAAGTTTGCATTTCTAGGTCATGGCTAGTTAGTTGGCTACATAATTGCTGAACTTAAGATTCTTGTGTTTCGCACGGAGTGCTGACGGCACTGTTTAGTAACGTTAACTGAACTGTTGGTATGCAGTGTTTGGCTGGCGAGCCAGACCTTCTCTAAGGAGTGGATGTTGGTGGTTTTCTCCAGTCAACTAGCTAGTTAACTGGTGAGATGACTTTGGATTTCAGCTATAACTTGCTTATAGCTGGTCATAATTACTTGTAGTTGACTCTGTCATCGGGCAACTCGATTGTTGAGGTTTTTGTTTGGTTTTTTTATTTTTTATTTTTTTTTTTTTTTTTAGATGTGAGCTCATTACCCCCGTCTCATATTCCCGAGGACTCCGTGTTGCCTAAGGTTACTAGCTAGGTTACTAGCTAACTTAACGTAGCCACTGTGGTGTGCGTGGGACGAGAGAAGAGGTTTTTTACTCTGTTCGCTAGTTGGCTGACTACATGTGTAGCCAGTCCCTGGAACACAGACTGCAGTGAATTTCCTCACGTTACATTTAGCTGACTTAAAGATCTGCGATATTGCAGTCACACATTGTGTAACCCAGTTCTTTGAGAATCGGCCATCACGCATATCGGCAAAAAAAAAAAAAAAATCCCAGTCTTCATGTGTTGCAGCTAATAAATGTACGAACGTATATATGAAACGTTGTCTCCTGTACACGCAGTTGGCTTTCGGAAGCTGTGTATCGCCAAAATTATTGTAGGCATTTTGAGCCAGTCATGGCTCATGATTAGTTTTGGCGTCATCCAAAATCCTTACTCATGAGCTCATGCTTGAAAATACAGGCGAAGTTGTGAACATTGCCTGAATTGAAGCTAATTACTCTGTCGTGTTAAAGTTGTATATTTTGTGTTTGGCTACGTATGATGAAGTTAATGCTATGTGTACCTTTAAATGAAGTCGTAACCAGCTTGCCCAAAAGTATTTAAAATATCCAGATGATCTTGGACTTAGAGCGCCATATGTAGGCTACTCGCTGTACCCTTTTTTCCTTGGAGTGCATTATTCTCTGCAGTGAGATGTTCAGTTTACTTTAGTACTGCAGTGACTACAGACCCACCTCCCTGATTCTAAAAACAGCCCCAAAGAAGCTGTTTTATATGCTGATTCCTCTGTAGTTCATGCCTGCTCTCTGAGGCTTACCAACGTAAGTCGCCAGACTGCCTTCGGAAAGATGGTCTTAGGACAGGCCTCACTCACGGTCGAGATGAGGGCTTAAGAGGAAGTTTCGTCATTTTCCATTTTCCTCACTTTCACACGTTCTAATTGGTGCCTTTGTTTCAGTCTTTTCTAAAGGGAAACCTATAGGGCATATGCCTCAAGATATAGTACTGCCGAGAAATCGTACGCACATGTAAAACAGTTCAGTAAGCCAAAGACATTTTCACCATTAATGAAGTGGATGGATTCTAAATGATTCTCAAACATTTTTTTTTTGTAAGTAATGTTCGGAAATCTCAGGTGTGTGCTTTTCTATTGACACACCAATTCCAAAAATATAAAATCAATAGACCAAATTTATATTTAAAAAATCCAGCCTAATGCATTTACACAGTTCCTTACACAGTTAGCAGGGTATGACATGTTGATGCTAAACTATCCTTTAATTTGTCTGCCACTCCCTGATTAGTCTTTGGCAGTAATGGAGCTAGGCTTTCTGAAATTCTTGATTGAGAATTTGCCCATGCCGGTAGCACACCCACAGCTGTTGGCTTAGTCTTCACAATAATTATATTCGGCGTTAATTATCCAGAAGAAACTGAAGGGGTTTTTTTTTTCTCATTTTAACGGAAATGGCATATTCTTTGGCTGACCTTTGATGCGGAGGCCCAGTTTGCTACTGCCTGGCTTAATTGCTATTTTGATCAAGTTTATCTGGCAGCCTTGATACATTTATTAATTTAAGTTCATAGCAATGTTTACTCAGTGATTAGTGAGGCTGTTGACTTCTCACGGACTGTGAGATTACCCTGCTCACGCACTGTGAACAGTGCCAGACAACCGATTGGACTGAGCTTTGAGAAATCGCTCTTATTTGCATTATTTTATTATGTAGGCCGTAACACCACACCCTCTCTCCTGAGAACAGGTTTATTTTTGCCATGACAATGTGTAAATTCCATAGTGAAGTGTGCCATTACGATGTTTGTGAAGTTAAATTGTTGGTTTCTGTTTTTAATTCTTTGCTTAGAATTTGAAGTGTAGGCTGACATTTGCTTTGCAGAAATTAAAACATACAGTTGCACAGTCATCATCTTGACAGATTGAATGGCTGACTAATTTTTTTCTTGTGACTCATAACATTTCTGAGCGTAGGAAGCAAAATTGCTATTGCAAATTTGCTCTTGAAAATCTTTGTGCACTTACTTGGAAGAATAGGACCAAACTGTGTACTAAGTTCTCAGTTTAGGAGAACGTGACCTTCTTGGAAAAATTTAAACTGAGAACTCTTCTAATACAGTGCTGTTCTTGAAAAATGCAACTATTATATTCAAGATGTTCCTAGGTGCTATTTGTATCTACATTCCAGCATATACCTGGGCTATCAATATAAGAGGGTTGAGATCTCTGATTTGGTGACTGGGTGGCCAGTCGGACTAACTTGCGTCACACATTTATGGCTAGTGCTCCTTTCCATGCTACCTGTGAAGGTATATTTATCCTAAAAGTTGCTTTGAGGGTCTGTTAGCATTGCTTGATGACAGTTTTGCTAAGTTTGGGTGTCCATTTTGGGGGCTCCTTCATATCCGCTTCTCCCCGAGCATTTGGTCTCAGACAAAGAGCCCACATTTGCCCCTGCTCCATTCTGCTCCTCCAGCCCAGCGCCCCCCCCCCCCAAACTCCCTTTTGTTAACCAATCTGAAAGCTCCTCCTTTCCAGTTGACCAGAGGAAAGAGGAAGGAGATGGTTGGGGGGACTGCCCACATTTAAGAGAAGGGAGGTTTTTCACGGTCTTGAGCTTGATTCTTCGGAGTCATGAGTAGTGGGGTTCTAATCACTCATACATGTTAGGCTCTATAACAGAATTGGTTGGTTAGTATCCCCGACCACTGCAGGAAAACTGTCCCACCTCGGATTTATTTTTTTTATTTTTTATTTTGAAAAAAATCTGTTAAAGTCGCTGCAAGAAGAAAGTGAGAAAAATGCCGAGAATCCCTGTCCATGCAGCGAATGATCTGTTTGGCTTTCAATCACTTCGCCATTTATTGGTTTTGCAGATTTGAATCTTCATGTAAATGCATCTTCTTATGATTTGGAAGTGTCGTGCTATTTGGATCTCAAACTCTTATTATAATAAAATTAAAAAGGAAAAAACCTCTGACCTGCCCCTGAAACTTGAAGTGTGAAGGATGCTCACCAACTAATATATTTTACATGGCCGTATTAACTAGTTTGCCAGTTGCTGATTTTAATTTTGCTGGCCTTCAATCAGTTGGGAGAAAATGTCCCTTTTGGATCATCTTTGAATCGGAAAATTAGCCCTTTGAATTACTGTTTTCACATTTAGAGAGCCGACCCTAAAAGCACAGTTGTGTATTAGACTTGAAAGATGTGCTCCGAAAATATATTTCCAGTTTGTACTCAAGATTCAGGAGCAAATGTTAATGCTGTTTAGCTAAAAGGAACATTTTTTGGCAGGGTTATTTCTGTGTGTGAAATGGCTCTTAAAAGTTTTCGCAATTCATAGAGGAAGCATATCACATGGTACCAAAGGTTCCCTGGTCTTTTGCCTGGACCCGTTTTTCCTGGCAGCCAACTGCGCACTGTGAGATGCTAAACTGCCCTTAGACCCGTATGAGAGTTTGGCAAAGGTTTATGTTGTTGTTTGTATGTGGGCTAAAGGAAGCACAAAGGTAGGGTAGCTATAGGCTTAATTTATGCTCATATTATTGTGGGAAATCGAGATAAGAGAACTCCCTCTAATCTCTGTGCTGTTTGCATTTAATATCCACCTTTATTAGGAGTTAGATTGGGTGAATCAATGCTGCTTTGTTCCTTGTGTGATTTGGGCCATCAGACTGCTGTGCTGGAGGGTTACAGTACGTACAGAGTTCTGTGTTATCCATCCAATTAGCAGCTTGTTCAGGCCTTGATAAGAATGTGTTTGGACTCTTTAGCCAATCAATAACTCTGTAAGCAATCAACCAATCAGATTTATCAGTGATTCTGAGGTGCAGCAAAAGCTTGCAGACTCTGTGGTCCTCTTGGACGGGAGGTCGAGACCAGCGCCTGTCTTAAAGCATTTCTAATATCAAACTGGCTGTGAGAAATATGGTGTTATAAACTTGGAAGTGCTTCAGAGCATGTTTGTTGGTGAAAGTTCAGATTTATCTACCCTTCTTCAGAGTCTTCTGTTCCTCGCCTCTCCCTCAGATAAAAACATGCTGCGGCGGGAGGCTGTTCTGCACATCGCCATGGACACCGCCACGCTGATGTAAGAGAGCGAGCACTGCAGGCAGCAATGGACAAGTGCAAGCACATCAGCCGTCTGCGGCTGGCGCAGGACCACTCCATCCTGAACCCGCAGAAGTGGCACTGCGCGGACTGCAACACCACCGAGTCGGTGTGGGCCTGCCTGAGCTGCTCGCACGTGGCCTGCGGCCGCTTCATCGAGGAGCACGCCCTGCGCCACTTCCACGAGCAGCGCCACCCGGTGGCCATGGAGGTCAACGAGCTCTACGTCTTCTGCTACTTGTGCGACGACTACGTGCTCAACGACAACGCCATGGGCGACCTCAAGCTCCTGCGGGGCACCCTGAGCGCGATTAAGAGCCAGTGCTACGGGGTCATTACGCGGAGCGGGCGAACGCTGCGATCCGCGGTCGTCCCGGGCGACGAGGCTCCTCCGGGAGCCGCCCGAGAGTTGAAGGACGAGGACCGGATGTTCACGGCGCTCTGGCACCGGCGCCACGCGCTGATCGGGCGGGTGTTCCGGTCATGGTTCGAGCTGACGGCAGGGGGCAGGAGGCGGGCGGAGGAGGAGCGGCTCCGCGAGGAGGAGGAGGAGAGGAGGAAGGAGGCTCGGATGCGGCGGGTGGAGCTGAAACGACAGCTGAGGGAGGAGCTGGAGAGCATGCCGCCCAGGAAGAGCCATCGCCTGCGCAGGCAGAGCCAGAGAGCAGCGGCCGCGGCGGCTGCCTCGACACGCCGACCCGCCCGGACCAGGACATCCGACGCCGGGCGCCAGGGTCGGGGAACGTCCGACGCCAAGAGGAGGCGGTCCGAGAGGAGGCCTCGAACGCCAAAGACGCGCCCCGACAAAATCCGAACCAAAGCGAGATCCACCTCAGCCAAAGCCCCTACAGCCTCCAACACTGCCACCACCGCCGGCTCTAAGGGCGGGGACTCGCTGATTAAGCGGAGGCCCACGGTGACCCCGGGTGTGACTGGCCTGCGCAACCTGGGCAACACGTGCTACATGAACTCCATCCTGCAGGTGCTGAGTCACCTGCACATTTTCCGCGAGTGTTTCCTGCAGCTGGACCTCAACCAGGCTCTGGAGCTCCTGTCCAGCGCTGTTAACGGGAAGCTGGTGGTCCGCAGCGGCGGTGGCGGCGGTGGGGCTAAGGGCGCCACGGTCCCCTCCGCCTCCTCCTCCCAGGCCCAGAAAAAAGGGTCTTCGGCCGGTTCTGGTTTCAGCTCCGGTCCGGGCCTCAGCGGCGGCGCCTCTCGCGCCCGGAGCATGGAGCTGATCCAGCCCAAAGAGCCGAGCTCCAAGCACATCTCCCTGTGCCACGAGCTGCACACCCTGTTCCAGGTGATGTGGTCGGGCAAGTGGGCGCTGGTGTCGCCCTTCGCCATGCTGCACTCGGTGTGGCAGCTCATCCCGGCGTTCCGCGGCTACGCCCAGCAGGATGCCCAGGAGTTCCTGTGCGAGCTGCTGGACAAGGTGCAGCGCGAACTGGAGAACACGGGCACCCTCACCCCCGCCAACGTGCCGCCCGGGCAGAGGAGGCTCATACGCCAGGTGCTGAGTGTGGTCAACACCATCTTCCACGGGCAGCTGCTCAGCCAGGTGAGCCAGAGAAAAGGAGCTTAAGGTATTGGTAGGGATACATCGATCTGACACTCGGCCTCGATACTGATACCAATACCTGAGCATTGGGTATCGGCTGATATTGGGCACCGATATCAGTGATTAATGAATAAGCCGCATGCCTCACTGTGTGGAAAAGAGCGGGATTGTTCCTTTGTGTGTGAGGCAACATCAGGCTTGACTTAACTATTGCTTTCCTAACGTTGTAAGACAAAATTATAAAATAAGTGTATAGATATTAAAGACATAAAAAAGACATTGATTTACTCATTTGAGTTTATGATCACTAAAGTGTATAGAATATGTACCGTTTAAACCAAACATTCCTACACTAATGTCCCAATCAGTAATGGCATTAAAAGAAAAGGAGTTATTCAAGAATGTTTTGGAAAACATAACAAAAAAAAAGGAAAAAAAAGGGTTGAGCTCAATCCCAGCCTGAACTTTTGAACTTCAAAAAAAAAAAAACAAAAAAACTGTTGTCCAGGACTAAGATTAATGTTACAATGTGGTCTAAAAACCAACCTGCCTTGCTTTGGTTCTATAAAGGAAATGAGGGCATGCAGTACACAAGTGCTAACATGATTGTAACACATTACATTGCTGAATGATACCCAGCTTGTTATCGCCTGACTGAGAGTTAAGGAAAAGTTGCTTTGATGCATATAAATATTGTCCTCTCGTTGACCTCTCAGAGATAGGTGGGTACAGCTTTATGGATCTGCGCCGACAGTCTGGCAGGAAAAAGGCGCAGGATGTATGTCGGCCGGACGCGCTCTGGCGATGACAGAAATTCAGTGGGAGCTCGTGTAAACACAAGCAGGAGCGCACGTGATGGGCGTGTGCCCAGGCGCCCACACTGACGGCCATGTGAAAGGCCAGCACATGTTTCTCTTGCCCTTCTCTGCCATTGCTCCTGGGGTGCACATTTAGGGCTGTTCTAATTCAGGATCTAGCGCCGTCTGAACTTCTGCTGCTAATTATTCATTCAATTACAGCAATCATGTCTCGTTAACCTGGTGTTAGTATAAGCATTAGCTACAGCTCCGGACTGCAAGTGCATCTTAAATGTTTTACTGCGCTTGAGTACAGGAATGAACCACCATATTATATTGAGCTGTCTGCAAACTACAACTGAGGTAATTGGTTGGAATGAAAAGGGCCGCATAAGTCAGCCCTCTGGGACCTCAGGTGCGCATCAGAGCATTACTTATGTGTGTGTAGAGCGTGATGTACTGCCAGATTTTCGCCTGAACCTTTTTCATTTCCCTCGGGCAGTTTTAATGGGCGAGAGAACCGATTCGCTGGCTGTTCGTGTGTGTGGGTGTGTGGCCATCGACCCTGCCTGTCTTGTGTTTTATGCATTTTTTTTTTTTCTTAATCCCCAGTAACGACCCATCCTGGCTTGTCTAGAGCTATTGTCTGGCTTGAAGTGTGGAGGGCAGAGTGTAGCTATTTTGCGCACTCCTCATGTAAAATTGAGCTTTAAAAAAATCTTAAAAGGTAAATACTTTATACTCTCATCACAGAAAATGTCAGAGCATTAAGCTTTGGCTGGATGCCAGTTTGCCAGTGATTGAGATTTTTGGCTTCTAAAGCTTGGGCTTTGTGCACTGCAGGCTTAGTTGGAAAGGGTGCAGCTCAAGGTAGTTTTGGTGCATGAGGGCAGGATGTTTTGCTAATGGTAGAGATGTTCTCTGGCATACTTGTGCTCTGGTATGTTTGATGTTTGTCTCGGCGCGAAGCTTTGATGTTTGCGCACTACTGTTGAGATATCCGCGAGCTGAAATACGTGTGGCTTTCTTTTCAAAAAGGCTAGATTCAATCTAAGTGTATTTGGGCTCCACCCAGGATTAAGGTTTGCAGTGTCTGGTGTTAGAAATGTTAACTTGGTGTATTGTTATCCTGGGTGAAGGCCTTATGCTGCAGTAGTGGGCTGCAGCACTAAGGTTTTGCCTTTGTCGAGGTACTCTTACGTTGCTCAGCATATGATAACCGCCATGGGAAAAGTCGAGCCAGCCTGATAGACCAACAGCCGCTGAGCTCCGTTTTGCTAGTTTTGATAGTGAACATAGACCTTAAAGGCCTGAAATTTCTGCAGCTCCCAGACATTATAGAATATGGTAATTTTTACCTTAAATTAAAAAAATATATATTTTTATTATTATTAGTAGTATTAGTAATGGCAGCAGTACTGGTCTTGTACCAACTACTAGCAGTAGTTCTTGCTTATATCTCGGTCGACTGTTCAGTCACTTACGTTGTTGGTGTTTTTGTACCAGCATACTGGGGAAAGGCTGATCTGTTGTCAAGTCTTTCAAGAAGTAGTTTGTTATCAGAATCTGTGTGTATCATATCAGACTTCATTTGCGTCACTCATCACACGTCATGGTCTGACTTCATTGGCTTATTTCAGCAGCCTATACCACACCCACCAGCATGCTGGTAAGGTTGGAAATGTGGTTGACTGAAGGAGCAGTTTCTGAACATAATATGGCAAAACCAAGTTAATTCTAGGGATTTTAGGATATTTCTCTGTGTGTCGTCATTTATGTGCCGTTACAGTGTTTTTTCTGTGTATTTGTGCTGTTGGGAGCCTCCTTCACTTGTGCATCATAATTTTGTCTTGGGCATTTCCCCACTCCTATCTTATTTTTTTTCTGTACGCATGTTCTGTTATTTGGGGATTTAACTGAAGCTTAAGCTTTATCTCTCCATATGAGCATGTTCCTGTGAGGATTAGTGAGCATTAGGCAACTCTGTTTTCTAGGGGAGTCGAGTGAAGCTTTGTGGTCTGACAGAATGCAGTGCTGTTTATTGGAAACTCTGTTGTCAAGTAATTAACATTCATTTTAAATACCGATCAATGCCATCAGTTGACCGTCTGAGTGTTTAACGCCAGTGAAATTGAACTGAAATTGAGTTTCCGCGCTACCAGACTCTGTGCTTTATAGATGAAGTCCGTAGCGCTGCCCTGACGTGCCCCGGTGAGGAACTGCTGTCTAAGTATTGAGCGAGCAGCGGCGCACTCGCGAGCCTGGTAGCCTGGAGAGCCGCGTGAGGAGTGCGCTGTAAACACAAGGAAACGGCGCCAAGTTGGCACTGGCGAGTGCGTGCGCAGCTGGGGTCGCTGTTGTTTACCTAGTCGCTTGTTTTTTTTTTCCCATCCTTGGTTACGCGCAAAAATTAGCGCTTGCTGTAGGACGGTGCAAGTTTCCTGGAGCGAGTCTGTGCGGTATGGCATGTACACGGGTGTATCTCTGTCTTAACTACAGATTGTTTTTTTCCGTCACACGTTCTAGTTATGGCTGCTTTTCGTAGCTGTAATTATAACTGGTTTCGCCGGACTCAACCCTCCCAAGCGCCATTGTTTTGTTTACATTGGAAATACTACTGCCTCACACGTCATGTTCTGGCATGTTGTTTTCTATAGTCGCTTTAAGCTTGGAATAGTATTTTTGCCGCAAGTGTTTTAAGCCATTAGTCACATCTCGGTACCGGCCTGCTCTTCAGCTGAGGTGCTAAATATGGTTTTGTCATTCCAGTCATATTTTCAAACCATGTGACATTGCGATGTAAACGCTTTAAGCGTTAACTGGTGCAAGTTTATGTTATGCGTCCCACATGCTGTCAAATATGGGTGCTAACGTCTGGTTGGTTTTGTTCCAGCTGTCATTCTATCTGAGAATTTGAATAAGCCGTCAATTTTTATTATTTTTTTTTTCTGGGCTATATTGATAATATACACCCTAACCTGTGTCAGAAATGGCTGGACATCCCGAAATGAGGATAAATCATTTTTTCCTTTGCGTGCGTTCACTGTGTTGTCTTATTGTAAAATGAGGTAACCCTGGTTATGCTGGTTACGTGCAGATTTTACGTGCTTTCGAGCATTTTTGCCTAGTCTGCGTGGATTTGTGGTGCGCGCATTCCTGGAAGTCCGCACGTCGTTGTAGTGCGAATATTTGTGGGTTTTGACTAGCATGAAGTCAACTTAGAAAAACTATTTTAACTCTAAATATTATGTATTAAAAAACCACATTGTCCAGTGACGTAATGGAACACACACCAGTCAGAAATCTGGTATTGTACATGGATGTGTATTTAACAGAAATGGGAGAAAAACAAAACGTAAATGAATTAAGTAGGAGACTTCCGCGGAGTTTGATCAAATGGTGGCACGTGCACATATGCCGGTGGCTCTTCATTGGGGAGGATGGATCACATTGGGGTTTCTGGCCTAATAAAATGCTCCGGTGTTAGAGCTTTAATTTCTCGGCTTGGCAGAGAAGCAGGATTGTTAAATCGGGTTGCTGCAGTTCAGTGATTACTCGTTTCTGTAAGATCGTGCCTGGACTGCTCTGAAAAAACGGGAATGTGCTACTGGCACAAGATAAATCTCTAGATTCAGATTAATTTTTAAGTTTAAATTAATTGGCCCCATTTATTTAGTTTATAAAACGGTTAATTGATTGACGGGAATCCTATTCAAAGGTCGATCTTATTTTCTGGACTCCACAAAATGCAAAAGCGTGATTTGCAACATACAAGCCAACATTTTGTGCCGATCACAACCGCAGTCAATTTCAGTTACGAGATGCACAGCTAGTAAAAGAAAAAAACCAAAAAAAAAAAAAACACAGTTCTTTCAGCTGTCCTATTCCCTTGATGGCATACAGGTAGTGTTGAGGTTCATTGTTGTTGAAGGAAGTATGCCACCTTAACTGAAATTGTTCTGCCTAACATTTTGCCCCCCATCTTTACACATCTTTGGGGAGTTTGGGCTGTGATGTCATGGAAAATTTGTTCAGGACTGGCTTTCCGATGGCGTTCGGCTCTGTGGCAGATGGAGCCGGAGCCAGAGCTCTCCAATCCCCGTTAGCCACTCCGCTAGCGGCCGCGCCGTAATCCCGCTGTTTCCTTGTTGTCTGGAGAGTGAGCATTGGCCATCCACTGCTGGAGAGAGGCCAAGCTCTCCTGTGTTTGCGCTCTCCAGTTTGTCTGCCTGCTTTCTCGACAGATCTGAGATCTGAGCGGCAGAGAGTGATTTAGGGGGATGAAGGGGGTAACGGAATCTCTTGCTCCGTTAATGTTCTCGAAATGTTCGGACTGGGAACAGCTGGCCTCGTGTAGTCAAGTGTATCTCGCAAGCTCTCAGGCTGATGAGACGAGGAAAACTTCACACGGCTAACCAGGAAAAACCGCTAGCCTTCATCGCGAAACCTTAATCTCGAAGTAGTACTCGCACAATTTCGCACTGGGAACAGCTGGCCTCGTGTAGTCGAGTGCATCTCACAAGCTCTCAGGCTGACGAAACAAGGAAAACTTCACACGGTTCACGAGGAAAAACCGCTAGCCTTCATCACTAAACCTTCATCTCGAAGTAGTGCTCGCACAAGACACAGAAAAGGGTTGAGGAAGTGAAATATACTATACTTTGTCTTGCGTCCAGTGCTTCATTGAAATTTCACACCACGTACCAAAAAAAATTTGTATGCAGTCCTTGCAATCCTGACACTTTCAAATGGTCATATAAACAGATGATCAGGAAACCTAAGAGGAATGCGGGTGCACTGCGACATGCAGCAAAATGGGGGGAAAAAAAAACTACCAAGGTGAGGAGGAAGCGCACAGAATGAGCTGATCACTTGCTTCTGGGCTCTGCTGAGGCTCATGGGAAGGGTCCAGGGCCTTGAGCAGGAAGTGTGCTGGAAGAGCAGACTGCCGTTGTTGTGGAAAATGTCCTCGGGGGGGAACTGTCCCCAAGGCCTGTATTTCTCTGCTGGGGGTATGAATTACACATTTTTCTGCATCAACTTATTGAGAGATAATTGAAAAGGGCAGTTAATGGCTAATCTTTTAATCCTTTTTTTAAATATTGTTTCATCTACGGCACTCCTAATTCTACTGAATCAGTGACGATGTCAAGAGCAACCGTCTTAACCAAAAAAGGCCTGCTTTGATGTGGTTGTTACTCGCGCTTTAACACGTTGACTGCCGACAAGGAGATAACTTGCAGGTTCTAGGGGTCTCCCATTTGCCATTCTAGGTTTTTTTTACATATGGTCAATGTTTGTTTACGGCGCTATTTATAGGCAGATACAGAGCGTCTTCCCATGATCCTCTGGGGGAAAACCCTCTATTCGAGACAAGTCTGGTGGTGGGATATAACTGTTGCATTCGGTATACCAATAAAGAGTTTTCTTGTAGCGGTATTTGCGTAAAAGACATTGCGCAATTGTGCCATAATTTGATTTGAAGGTCAACACTTTGTAAAATGGCGTGTATGAGTGCAGACGAAGTCGCGGAACTGTTAATGGAAATTGATAATAATTTTGTGTTCAATACCCACTTCCACAGGTTGCAATCCGGTTGCCATAACTCCAGTTCTTTCTTTATGACAACTGCCAACCAGTCTGCTGATCCCCAAAGTTACCTATGTTAAACTACGGGATAACTCGTACTGACAGGATTTGGTGCACCCGCCATTACGAGTTATCTCGTAGTTGGCAGTCAACGTGTTAAAATGTCTGTTCACTTATTTCCATTTCTCCACTTGAAGCTCCTGTTGTAAAATCTACTGAGCCTTAAAGACATAATATAAGAAATACTTCAGAAATATGGCCATTTGAGTCTATTTGGTCTGAATTTACCTTCACAGACGTTTAGTATAGATATTTGGATGTATTTTTTTCGCTCAGAGAGTGGTCACAATGTGGAATGGCTTGCCAGGTCATGTCGGAGAGTCAGAAGGTCTGGGAGTTTAAGATCCTTTGTGCTTGAGTATTCAAAATGTTGGGCACACTTTAGTGGTTGAGAAATGGCAAGCCTTGTTGGGCTGAATAGCCTGTTATCGGCTCTCTGTTGCGTTCTGTTCATGGTGAAAAGGTTGTGAGTGTAGTTTTCCGCGATCCTGGCACAACATAACCTAATCTTTCTCTCTCCCTCTATCTCTCAGGTGACGTGTCTGGCCTGCGACCACAGGTCGAACACCGTGGAGCCCTTCTGGGACCTGTCTCTGGAGTTTCCCGAGCGCTACCACTGCAACGGCAAAGAGACCACCTCCCAGTTCTCCTGCCTGCTCACAGAGATGCTGGCCAAGTTCACCGAGACGGAGGCCCTGGAGGGCAGCATCTACGCCTGCGATCAGTGCAACAGTGAGTCTAGTAGGAAGTCGCAATTGAGCGTATCGCAAAATTTTAGAAATGGATTTGCAAAGCTTTCCAGTGCTTTTCCTCCCACATTTGATTGAGGGAGAAAAGAAGAAGAAATTGGCGTGTTAATCTTGAGCAACAACATTACCAGTGGATTGATGGGTAGATGGAGTTGTTGTGTCTAGTATGTAAAAGGAACAAATGTATGTTCTGGATGCATTTTTCTAAAGCTTACAGAAAAATCAATGGCGTTGTGCTGCTCGCGGTCACTTCAGGTATGGGACTATTATGGTTTTAGACTGGCAAAACCAATAATACAGGGCCTTGTGCATAGGAAGGTGGGCCCTTGTAGCAGAGCTTTTACAGCTACAGATCTGTCCCCTCTTTGGTTGGACACAAGTTATTCCCATGTTGTTGTCTTTTTATGTAAAATGGCTTGTACTTTGGGTTATAGTGACTTTCTGTTCATGGTGAAACTAGGTGTAGCGTGGACTAGGGTAACGCAGTCATGACCCCTCTCTCTCCCCTTAATCCCCCTCTTTCTCTCCCCTTCTGCACCGCCCTCTCTCCAGGTAAACGGCGGCGATTCTCCTCCAAACCCGTCATCCTCACCGAAGCTCAGAAGCAGCTCATGGTTCACAAACTGCCTCAGGTCCTCCGGCTGCATCTGAAACGCTTCAGGTAATTAACGTCTAGAGCCGTAGTAAACCCTGGGTCTGGGGGACGAATATGTTTGTTCTGAAGCACTACGAGGTTCTCAGACTTAATCAGAAAAGACAAGCTGGTCTGGGTGTAGATTTCATTCCAGCGATGCAGTTGCACACTTGATTCTTGTGATCAACCCCCGAGAGCAGTGGCCACCAACCCTGTTTCTCAAGATCGAACGTCCTGGTGGGTTTTCACTTCAGCTGTTAACCCTTTACTCCCTGATACCGCCTACAGTCGTGATAATTTAGGTCGCTGTGCAGGCGAGTCCCGACTACAGGCGCGATAAACACATCGCTTCTGCCGGCGAATCCCGACTACAGTCGTGGTATTTTAGTAGCCATATTGTCTTAGGGCACCAGGGGTCAGTGGCTGCTAGGGCAGCAGTCTAAGATAGCTACTAGGGAGTAAAGAGTTAAATGAGGCGAGGTTTCTTCAGGTTGGACTGCTGCATTGAGGTGATTTTCATTGAGTCGGGTGCTACAAATTAAAGCTGTAGTGGAAACCTACAGGACAGTGGATCTCCAGGAACTGGGTTGGTGAATGCTGCCCTAGACAGTATCTCAACGCGTAGGCCGCAACCAAGGTAGGCTGCATTTCCAGGTTGCTACGTCATTGCAGGCTGTTTTCATTGTGAAGGTGCCTTTGAATTTAGCTGGGAAATGCAGCCTTCATCTTTCCTGACATAAAACAGAATTATCAACTCCTTTACACTGTTTCCATGTTGACAATTCCATCTGATATCAGGCGTGATGAAGGCTGCATTCCCCTGCTATACTTGGAGGCCCCTTCGCTATTGAACAGGCTGAATGATGTAGCAGCCTAGAAATGTAGCCTACTTTGGCTGCAGTCTGCACTTCGAGAAATAGCCGTAGAGACTTCAGTAAAGGCCTTTTATTAGTGTCGGGTGTGTAACTGCTTGGGTGGAATGAAAGCCTACACCAGCCCTATCTGGATAAGGTTGAGGACCTCTTGCATTAGGATTAGCCACTCAGTCATTCTTAAGCCTGAAGTAACTATAAATCAGATCAGCAGGCTAGATGACTAACACTGACCCTGTACTGTCACTACTCAGTGACACGCCATGCCGCAAGTGGTTTAGACTAGCCAAGCCCTCTCCACATGCTTGTGGAAAGTTCAAACTGCGTTCTAACGGTGATGTACGAAACACTGTGCAGTGACTGCAGGTTGTTAATGCACGTCTGAAAAGCCTCAATTTATCAGTTCGATGAACTAAAGTTAATGTTTTCTTCCAGAACCTGGTTCTGTTGTGGCGAAAGGAGTAGTTATGGATTTGGTTTGAACTGAGGCCGAAACGGGGTTTTTTTTTTTTTTTTTTTTTTTTAACCCTTGGTGTTGTGTGGCCAGGTGGTCGGGCAGGAACCACAGGGAGAAGATTGGGGTTCACGTCAGCTTTGACCAGGTGCTAAACATGGAGCCATACTGCAGCCGTGACCCCACATCGCCGAGCTCCCCCCGAGCCGGGGAACGCTTCATCTATGAGCTGTCCGCAGTGGTGATGCACCATGGGAAGGGATTCGGTTCCGGCCACTACACTTCCTACTGCTACAACACGGAAGGAGGTTGGTGCCGCTGTGCATTTAGATCAGAGGAACTAGTACTGCCCAACCCCGCTCCAGGAGTTCAACCTACCTGCAGGTTTAATGGTCATCCATGATGTGCTGTTGAATGAGGCATCCTCTATTAAGGGTCTGGTAAAAACTTAATGGAGATCTTGCAACAGGATTGGGAACAGTTTTGGTTCATGACTTCAACCCTTAGAGCAGTGAAATGAATGTAAAAAAATAATATATTTAATTATCTTGAGCCGTTGAAAACCTATCATATGGAAACTTGTTTAAAAGAGCTCCCTTCAAGTTGCCATATGATAGGTTTTCAGCAGAGTTAATGTTGATATCTTGCATTAATTATCAACAATAGCTGCATTTAGCGCTCTAAGGGTTAATTTGTTGGCTAATACCATGTTTGTGTAGAGTATGATGACCTGAATTGGCTATTTTGGTGTCAGAATCTTCTAGACAAAACCATGCACTCTCAGTAGCCCCACTCAGATGGGGCTGAACAGCTGTGTCTTGAACCGTTGTTTAAAGTTTTGTCTGTAAACACTGAATGTAATCAAAACTAACTTTTCTAAAGAGTCTGAGGCCCAAAGAAACAGTGCATTATGACAAATGTTTTTCAAAACAAGTTTTCACCCTGAAAGCAACAATGCTGTTATGCTGAGTATGATTTGGTAAAAGTTATTTGGAGGCCATGTCTATCGCATGGCTTTCTACATTTCTACCAATCGTAATTTCAGATATGTAGTGTGCTGACGCTAATATGAAGAGGAGGCATGGTTTTGAATATCTGTGCAGAAAACCACACGCTTTTAGAGCAGCATGCATCCCACTCACTATAAAAATTTGGTTATTCCCTTTTCATGTATTTCAAGGTTTTATCCAGTTATTGAACATTTTCAATACATAAAAGTGGCACAGGGTCTTGGAGTGAAATGTAATCGTGTACTATTTAACCCCGACACCTAGATTTTGTATAACCAAACATGACAGCTCCGGCTAAGTTAATTAACATCAGAGATCCTCAGATTTTGTAAAATTCTGAGTGAATCATAGCATTTCATGGCACAGTGTCGTGAAATTAAGAAAGAACTCCGCTCAGCTGGCATCAGACTTGACTGAGGTGCTGGAGCTACCAATAGAAAATACAAAGAAAAAGATGATTTTTGCAGATTGAAATGTGCTGACGCTTCTTTCTCTGTATATGGTACGGTATAGTAAAATGAAATGTTACTGGTACGTTTTAGCACAAGTAGGATGCATTTACTTACAGAAAAATGTAGCTGATTTTACATATTGAGAGCAAATATTCAGAGATACATGATCAGTTTGAATTTGAATCTTTGCTGACGACCTTGATTAATTGAATCTGGCGTGTAAATGCCTCGGTGGAATAAAACCCTGAGCCCACACCAGCCCTTTCTGGATAAGACTGATGACTCCAAAGCAATTGAAAAACGCAGAAAAATCTATATTTGGGCAGGGGAGTCAAATGGCATAACATGGAAATTTCCACATGCCTTTTTTTTTTTTTTTTTTTTTTTTTGTGGTTATGAAATGGTGCATAAAGCCTCCCATGAATGTGCACCAGTGATGATGAATATTTTGTTTAGATGTTCAGATCTATTAAAAGGTCTTTTGGCAGTAGTCACATCCCTGCTGGGTGACCAGTTTTGCGGCCGTGCCTTTATATCCCCCCTCCGAGAAGGACACCTGTTCAGCCCAGCGGAGTGCCTGTAAAACCAGCCCACCTATCGTGCCGTTAATGTCATACGCATTATTTACTCTGGAGCGAATACGCGATCTGCATCTTTTCTGATGTTCCAGAGAATTCTGCCTGTACTCTTCCTGTAATGCATTTAAACAGCTGAACTGGGTACATGGACAGGCAGAGGTGTAAACCTAGCCTTTTTGTGTACGGCTCGGAAAAATAATCGCCCACCAGGGACAGACTGTTTCAGTGCCGAGATATTTTAGACTTTAAAAGCATGGTCAAAAATAGAATAATTACACTGCAGATTAGTCATAGTTTCTAATGATCTTCACCAGGAAAATTTGCTTGCTGGCTATTGAGGCTTAATAAGCTACGAAACCTCCTGTTACCACTGCATCATGTCTGCTACTGGAGGAACAAAGTCAATAAACAGTCCTCGGTTAACCCTTTACTCCCTGATACCGCCTACAGTCGTGATAATTTAGGTCGCTGTGCAGGTGAGTCCCGACTACAGGCGTGATAAACACATCGCTTCTGCCGGCGAATCCCGACTACAGTCGTGGTATTTTAGTAGCCATATTGTCTTAGGGCACCAGGGGTCAGTGGCTGCTAGGGCAGCAGTCTAAGATAGCTACTAGGGAGTAAAGAGTTAAACCGCCTTCATCTTACCCAGAAGGGTCGAACTCCAGTCCTGCAGGGCTGCAGAGTGTGCAGGCTTTTGTGGTGTCCTGTCAATTGGCTCGTTCATAAGGCACCAGTTAGCCGCTGCGTGGACTGCATAGCCAATGTGACTTAAATTGATAACCAATGCAGAAATGCAGCAACAAGCTGCAGACACTGCAGCCTTCCGGGACTGGAGTTAAAGGGCATCTAAAGTCGACTCTCAGATGGGACGTTGAACGTCCAATGTTTACAAACAAATCACTTGCTTTTGTTGACATCTTGCATTGTCACATGACCAATTTCATTCATAAACCAATGTTTTGTGTACATGCGTAGATAACCTTCTATTTTGGTTCGTTTGCGCAGGTGCGGCTCACTGATTGGCCGACTAACAAAAACAATGGGAATCAACTTTAGATGCCCTTTAAGATGCCCCCCGATTTAACCCATAAGCATTTCATAATGTATAAAAGGCGTTGTCCCCAGGTGTGACCAACAGGAGGTGCTGTTGGAATGTGTACGTGTCGCAAAGTCGGAATTGCGTTGCGTCAATCCCTCTCCCTCACGCCGCAGTGCTTTACTCCTCTCTCTCCCGCCCTCAGGGTTCTGGGTCCACTGTAACGACTCCAAGCTGAACGTGTGCACAGTGGAGGAGGTGTGCAAGGCTCAGGCCTACATTCTCTTCTACACCCAGCGGGTCTCTCAGGACAAAGGGAAAGCAGCTCTTTAGGACGGTTATCTCCCAGTACAGGGGCCCCTCCCCCGGCCCTTCAGCACCAGCAGTCTCTCACCGAGGAAACGCATCATCAGCAAACCCCGCCCCCCCTCGTCTGCGCTCAGATTCGCTCTTAGCGGAATGTTTGTTTTTTAAACGAGGAAGTGTACCTTTTTAGATGTTGAGAACTGGACACAAAACTGTGCTTTCTCCTCTTATTTTCTTTTTTTTATTATTTTTAAAGAACAACTTGTGAATTTCTTGTATATTGTGTTTATAAGGTTTTGTATTAAAATTTGTAAACTTTTTGTAATAAATAGTGTACAGGCTTTTTGTTTTTAGTGACAGAAAACGCATGTGGTCAGTCAGGCCGATGTGCGGCGTTGGAAATGGACAAGTCATGGTTACGGCCAGGTTATACTTTTCTAAACAAGAGTCAAGTATTATTATTATTATCACTCCAAATACTGTAATGATGTGTGTGTGTCCATGGACTTTAGATATTTGCCTTATGGTTCAAACCCCTTATTGACTGTGATCGTCCCGCAGCACCGAAAGGATGAACTGTAGTAACGGGTGAGGAAGACTTCGCTAAATTGCATCAGTCTAATTCGTCAGTGATGGATCTGCACCACCGGGGCTGCTTTACTCTCCGCGGGTAGAACGGTTCCATTGGTACCCAAAATGTATCCAAGTGGGTTACCGTGTACTCATTGGCCCATGGTCGCGGGATTTCTTTAGTGTAACTTGGAACCCCCTTGATCTAGAATGTATTCTCGTTTGTGCGTTTTGGATTCGCCGCATGACTGGCAGGTAACAAAAGCAGTTTTCGATCTGATGTCACTGGGCTGTGATATGGTTGGTTCAGACCTTCACTGAAGCTCTAGTCTCCATCCTTAAGCCGTCAGGGAGCTGGACCACTAAACACAGCATCCTTACTGCCTCTTACCAGGGACAACGACATTACCATGCGCAAAGTCGAAGTTTCAACCCCTCTCTGTAAGGTTAAGATGTTTTCATGTTTACCCTGCTGCAGTTCCCCCCCCAAAAAGTAGCTGTAATTGACAACTACAGAGTAGTTTACGAATAATTGGAAAGTGAGATGATTTTTAAGGGCTGTGATTCCTGTTAAAATGGTTCACTCAAAGAAAATGCCTGCAAAGAACTGGCTTTCTAGACGGCTTGTTCATCTGTGCAGAGTAAACCATGCAGAAAATACAGCTCCTTAAGAGTCATTGTCCAAATTTTTATGGACCTCACTCTCTCTTCTGACTGCCCTTGTGCCCTTGTTCCGCATCGCTGAGAACTACTGCAGTTTAATTTGGGTTTTTTTTAAAAGTATTTTTGAATGTAACAAATTAGAAAAAGTTATGAGAAGTATAATGACCGATACAAAGTGTTTTCTGTACATGGCTGCCCTCATTTGTACCTTTGAGTCGGGAAATAGGCAGAGGCAAAAAAATTGTGTATTTTTTTGTACCTTTTGAACAAGAATGTATTGATTTTTTTTTCAGACAATTTTAATGAATTGCATTCCAGAAAATGTCATTTTTGCACCAGCGCAGTAAAAGAGTACTTTCTTTACAGATACTCTTGGCAATTTTCTTTAAAACAATGTTTGCAGAGTATTGTTTAATATGTAAAGGTAAACACCAGCAGCCTACACCATTGTTAATTTCAAAGCATAAATAAGTCAGTTATAGTGAAAACACTTTGAAAGGTTTGTATGTTTGGCTTGGAGATCATGTGTAATTTTGCATAAGGGACGTATCATGTGTGACGTTGACGTGAAACTTTCCCTGCTGAAGACTCAGCATATGTATTGTAAAGTTCGCTCTCTGAAATCACACGTCTTAAGTTATTGGCAGCAGACGCTTCTCATCTCCACCAGCATTTTCCTGGGGACAGTCAAAGCACATGACACCCCCCCCCCAATTCAACGTTTGTTAGTCATGTAAATTTATGGAAATAATACTATGCAAATTGTTACCTCAATTTTTAGAGAAATTTACCTCAATAAAAATATTTTTTCATTTTTTTTTAAAAGACTGACTCCTTTTGTTCATATTCCCATGAGCCACAAATGCAGCATCAAAACTGGAAGCTTTGAAATGTGTGTAGTTACTCTGCATACATTAGCCAAGCTATCTGGCTGGTTTTAGTTCTAGATCTATAAATAACTAGAAGGCACTTGGCGTGCATACCTTCAACACATTTGGAACTTTACTACCAGATTTTAAGATGCATGGCATTCCAATCTTGCAATCCTGCAATGGTGAAGAATCCTGAACAAAAATTCCAGGATCCGCATGGTGATCTGAATCACCACCAAAATCTTATCAATTGTTCCTTGGGCCACGGCCCACACTTATCCTACAAATAACAAAATATACAAATTGAGATTTTCTGGGGAAAGCACATGGGTGAATACAAACTCAGTTCCACTTTGCTGATTTGTGGAGTTGTTTACGCCAAGTGAACTGGATTCCTCAGTATTATCATTAGTTATCCCTTCCAGGAGGAGTAGCAATACTCCTAGTGGCTTCATGCTATAGAAACCAGAGTTAAGCACAGGCCTGCTGAGCCACATGGGCTCCGGACAGACTTTGCCACAGCATTATCATTAGTAAACAGTAAGTCAATTTGACGCCTTAGGTGTTTCTGTCCCTTCCTCATCTTCACTTTATGTTGCAGTACTAACCTGATGGTCGGATGCTTATAATCATCACTGTGGATAAATGATAATCAGTGATGGCAAGGTAGGAAACACAGCTGTGTGTCCTAATTTAAACTGAACATCCTATTAAAAAAAAAAAAAAACTACTGAAGAAAATGTCCATACAAACACTCAGTTTTTTTCCTACAGGCTCCAAATGATCTCAGAACACCAAGATGATACATCCTTTGAAAAAAAAAAAAAAAAAAAAACAAACTTTAAAAAGCCTATTCTGAAGCTCAAGCATTTGTTCCCAGCTGAACAAAACAAGCCAGAGACTAAGGTTATTTAAGGTTTTTTTTTTTTTAACATACAAAATCATTTCAGGGAGTTCCCAATGAAATACAACATCAGGCTTTGAAGATAAGACGCAGCCATTTCAAAGATATTTGCAATATCTAGGAAATATAAATACCGTACGAGCAGAGCGTATTCATTTTATTATTTATTTATTTGCAAAGTGCTCTCCCTGTTTGCAGTTAAAGCTCAACTTACAGCCTTAATACATGGAGGTTGTACAGCGACACCCTCACGGTTAAGAGGGGGATTTTTTGCATCGTTTTCCCTAAATGCAAGACAAAATGTTAAAAAACTGACAAAACTCTAATCATTGTTATTTCCTGTACCTTTTGGGAGGGGGAAAAAAAATATAACAATAACAAAATGGCACCTGCTGTGATTTAATCGATCCCTCCCAGCTCTGACCTGGACACTGGTCTTCCACAGACGTGTAACTGGCTTTCAGTTACGAAGCAGCCGAGTAGCGGAGCCACAGCTGCTATTTTCAGCCAAAGCAAGAAACAAGAGGAAAGCAAGGGCAACACTTTACATGAAACCTTCAACATGAGGCTGACGCACCGAGTCATAAACGTGAAATAAGATCCGTCACAAGATGGCGTAAAATCAATACACGTCACGTCGCAAAACTGCGATGACATTTTTGAATAAATTTCAGGACCACAAAATCTGCTCCAGCCTTTGCCACCATAGAAATATGAATAGCATTGTGCCCATTTGATGCAGTCTTGACATCGTCCGTTTTCGCCATCTCGCGACAGATGCTATGTCGCCTGTGACTGTTACGCCAGGTTGAAGCGAAGCATCACCAAAAGCGGGTTCTGCCGAGAATTCTTTAGCTTTTACATTTCCGAGTGTGTGCGTGCGTGTGTGTACTGGGGTCGGGGATCGGGGGAGGGGTTCGGCTCAGTAGTCGTCCCCTCGGCTAACCACCTCCTTATAGGTGGGCCTGAGCAGAATGGTGTGCTCGAACTGGGCCGTGTAGCAGCCCTTGGAGTCGCAGAGCGGCGGGTACGGGTCCACGATGCCCAGGTCGCACAGGTTCTTCAGCGCCATCAGGTACTTGCTCTCGCCCAGGCGGTCCAGCCAGCGCCGGCAGAAGGCCAACGTCCCGAAATTCTCATTAATCACGTTCAGCAGGTGCTTAGCCCTTGGGAGTCTGATTGGAGGGGAGGGTGGGGCGATTGGGTCAAGAAAGGAAGAGTGGTTTTGCATCAACAACGTAAATCCCTGAGAAATTCATGCCTCTAGATAAATCACAAACCGTTTTTATTGCCAAATATCTGCTTGACGATGGCTGGCCAATGTTCAGCAGTATATAGCTTAACATGCTTTCGCTAAAAGCAACTTCGACACAGAATGCGAGCAGCTTTTTTCAGAGGTAGCATAGCCATCTCTGGCTGACAGAAAAGTTAAATAACATACAGTCCATAAATATCTGGACTGTAAATCCATCAAAAGCTCTGCAATAGTTAACATTTTGCTTAAATTAAATGGAAATCTACGCAAGCTAATTCCCAAAAATGAAAGCTGACAGTCAGCATTAAGGGGTGATCTGGGGTTAAATGGGCAAAATTTGATTATTTTTCCAAAAAACTTTTTTTTGAATAAAAATATTCTATAATAACCTAACCCACCTTTTATAATCACTAATTGCTACAAGGATTAAAACTGATTTTTGCCATAAAATCATGATTTAAAAGCAACTGTGACGATGAACTTTATGCTTTTCACTCCAGGAAAGTGATAAACATTTGAATAATCAGATAACACAGTCTGAAAAATGGGTGTAAGCCACAGACTAAGACTGAACTCAACTTTTCAATGCAGTCTAATGCATTTTCCATTGATTTCCTAAGGTATAACTTTTTCCACGTTTCTCATGTTTGTGGCAGCCAGAACTTTTTTTATTAATCATTGAAAATCAATGAAATTTGGGCTGCAGGTAATTTACTTCATTAGAAATGCAATGACATAGGGAAATTTTCCCTATCTGTTACATACTTTGAATATTTTGAGTATTCGTCAGATTCTGCGCAAAATAATTTCAAAATTTGAGTAAAATGCCCCAAAATCACAAAACTGATAAATTGGGCAAAGAATGGCTATGTCATTGCATTTGGATAAGCAATGGCTTTTAAATGAAAGAAAAACTGAATTCTATGATAGAGTAAAAGAGGAATTGGTGCCAGAGATTTTCTGCATATTTAATGAGCTTGCTCGGTTACCATGGCAACCGCATAAACAGAAAAATGCCAACTTGTATCTTTTTTGGTGGTTATTACATATACCTCTTTAGATTAATTCTGAGTTGTTTCCTGGTGTCATTTTTCATTTAACCCCAGATCACCCCTTAAGGGGTCTTCCCAGGTTCATCTGATTTACCTTGTTCCAGCACAGATATGGGTATAATAACACTACAGTTTATTTGTTCAACACAAAAATGTACCATTCCATTGGATTTGATTTACATTGTTACCATGGAATTGACGTTAATAAGCAAAATCACAGTCTGTATTGTGGCAAGCCTTACTCCCTAACCACCCAACCAAATCACTTAATTCTTTTTTTCCCCTGTTAGATACAAGTCCTATCCATGCAATCACATGAGGATTTTTCCATATATTGTGTATTTATTTTTTTCCTGGTGGTTTTTCTAAAAGAAATTCCTCAAATGGGTCAGTTGGATGACACACACACTCCCATGAAAGTGATACCTTTGCCCCTATCAGAAAAAGCCAATGTGATTGCATGCAGAAATAACCAACAAGTCTACAGTCAAAATTTGAGGTAATTTGGTTGAAAAAAAAAAAAAGTTATCAGTGCCACAAGTGTTGAAAGTCACCACATTTTAGCTGACTTATAAAATTATTTGAGGCAGGAGAGTTTAAAAAAAAAAAAAAGGAATTTTAACAAAATTGATGAAATTAATGACAAATGTTTTGATTTTCTTAAAGTTCACCTCTTAGTGAACCTTAAAAGGCAAAAAGGTAAAAATGGAAAAAATTCATTTTGAACTGGGAAAGGCCCCTTAACTCAATATTCCATTTTGAATCGGTTCTTTGTGGTACAGGGTCAAAAAAAGAAGTAGTGCCAATGTCCCAGTACTTAACGGACAGCGCTGCGTTTGCGAGGAAAAATCAAAACAGTCACCAACCTGATCGGTACATGTCCAACGTCAAAGTTCTTCATGTAGTGCGAGCACTCCATGTCATCGTGCACCACGCCCTTCCCTGTGCTGCCGAAGGTCTCGATGGCATACACTTCCCCTTCCTGTAGGGAGATAGCAGGCGTTGCTAAGAGACACACAACCCTGAGCACTCACTTGGATAAAAGCCCGGAGTCATCGTTCCACACCAGTGTCCATTTCTCATGCTGTTGCAAAAATACCATATGCCCCCATAAAATTCAATTACACACAGTGCATGACAGTGCTCTGCATTGCAATGACAAACAGAGGAAAAAGCCTGCATAGTGATATGCATTTTTGGTCATTTCTAAAAGCAAAAAATGTCCTGAAGAACCATTTTTGATCAGGATATTAACTTAACACCAACCAGTCTGTCAATGTGCGCACATCAGCCAAATGACTGGATTTGAATCGGAAAGTCACCTGATTACACAATGGCGTAATGCGCTGTGAGGTGTTAAGTGTAATAGGTGAGTCAGAAGGGTGTGGTCAGCGCAGTACTTGATTACATCAGTGACTCAGAAGCATGGCCAGAGCATATAGTGACGAACCTCCTTCCCAGAGCTGATAAAGCACTATCAACCAAAGAGCAAGCCTGCACTTGCTAAACAGAATTCACAGGGCGGAGGCTGAACAGAGGTCCCCGTTCAGTTAGCTCCGCAGCATTACAAAAATCCTCCCCAGCCCCATAAAACCTATGGACCCATATAAATGCAGCTGCTGTATTCAAACCTGCACAACTTCAGGCACATTTTAAATTCTAGTGGAGATCCCAATGTTTCCAAGAATCCCATATATGTCCTGCTGAATTGAAGGGAAACGTGTAGAAAGTGATATACAAGGTGTAGATATTTCCATTGAATGTAATACTGTGGCCATTACAACACGGTATCCTGATTTTGAATATTTCTCTCAGTTAAAGCATGTTGCTTCAGTGAAGAACTGCTAAACAGCAGACACAGAACATGTTCCTGACATTATCCAACAACCACTACTAGCACCTAAAAACCGAGAAAGTGCACCTTTTTCCGAAAAATTCCTACAAAAACTTAGAACACGCTGAGGTTTACTGAAGATATGAGGCCAACTCTGTTAACTTCGGAAAAATTTTACCGAGGTAGACTGAAAAATTTTCAGATGTATGAAAAATCATGAATATTCGCCGAATTTCGTGGGAACTTTGGAATAGTCAGTACTGTAGTTCAGCCTGCTGTGTCTGTGCTGCGTACAGGAACTGGCAAAGGGCAGACCACTACCATTATATTAAGAACAACAAAAGCACGTTCAGTATTCAGAATATATTCAATCTGAAAAAGCACCAATTTACAAACAAATCAGATACACATTTAATTTTTAAAAGAGGGCACCGTGAGAGAAAGTGAACATCGAGGTGTTGTCCAAACTTAAGTAAACCGGACAGACTTCGGGATACCTCGGAAAAATTTTTCCGAGGTTTACCGAGTTGGCCTCAAATCTTCAGTAAACCTCGATGTATTCAAAGTTTTAATAGGAATTTCTCAGAAAAACGTGCACTCTCTCGGTTTTTAGGTGTTAGTAGTGAACATGTCAAATGCTTTTTCTAACTTTGAACCTACCTAAGGGAAAACTTCAATGAAAAGTTGCAGTTCAAGAGGTTAATGCTTCAGGAAACCATCCGAACTGAATCTTAAGACTCACCCTAATTGGTACACAACCTCAAAACAGCACAATGGTAACAGGCACAGATCGGTTCAAAAGCAATAACGGAAGGCGCAAGTGCATTCACAGGTCCAATGTCCATCAGGGCATACTGGCCATGAATTCCAATCAATAGGATGACTGTAAACACCATACAGTTAAAGGCATAGACTGTATAAAAAGATGGACGATGCAACCGTGACGTCACCCATCGGTTTCAGCATACCATTTAGGAAGCCTCGATTTTGGCTATTTGAATTGCGCCATTTTGTCATTTTGAAACCGGATGCGGTTCCTATTGGACGAGAGGGTGAATTGAATATCCAGGGAGGAGCGAGGGGTGGATTTACGTGTGGATCTGACCGTATCAGACAAGGACCAGAGGATAGCCACGCCCCTAAAGCATATTCTGGCTTTATCCTTTATTCTAGTCTATTTGGGACCATAATTTACAAAAATGAACATCATGATATGTCGAAGGAGACTTGAAACTTGCAACAGATACAATAAAGTAATGCGGGAAACATTATTTAAATAATAAAATCAGGTGGGAAAGTAGGGTCATTTTCTCATAGACTTCTATAGAATAGACCGATCCAGAGTACAGCCCACCCGGGCCCATCCAACCAATGAGATCCAGGGCTGCAGTCACGTGACTGCACCCAGCTAGCGCTCGCCATAACCTCAGACAAACAAGCACTTATCCAAACTGCTTTCTCTCGCGCTTTGTTTTCCCATTTTTGTAATTATTAAATCTCACAATGGTAAAGCGGTGTTGTTACGGTGAGTGTAAATCAGACACAAGATACCCAGACAGGGTCGTAAACACTACTTTCATGAGGGAGAGGGCTGGATATGGCAATTTATCTGCTAATAATTACTCATTATTCTGAAAGCTCAACTCGCTTTGTTTACGAACAATAACGCCTCTTGATGGCTTTGCACTGGGCCGTAAAAGGGTCAAGAGGCTGCAGGTTTTCATTCAAACAGAGCAGAAACACGCCTGATACGATTAATGCAGGCTTCACATAGAGCTCCGTTTCAATCAAAGACTGTCTTGGGCAATAACACTTAGGTGCTCCGGAAAAGGTTTATGATCTTATCACACCATATGTAAATTGAATGCTACGTACCCTGCTTTGCAAGAGCACTGGCCGTGCACAATGCTTCTCTGTTCCTTGTCAATCGTAATTATCAATGAGTGTGGCTTCTGGGACTTCAACATTGAGCGATAGCATTTGCAGATAAAAAAATAATTATAACCCTTGTCTTTTGCTTTTTTTTTGCGATGTGATCCGTTTTTAAAAACTCGAGACTTATGTTTTCAGGAAGCCCTTCCAATGAGGTTATAAGGGACGTTGGCGCCATCTTCAGCAAAGCTTGACCTAGGTCCGGCCGTTGCTATGCGTAGTTAGGGGGTGGGCGGAGCTATGGATCGGTCTATTGAACTTCTTTCTGCAACCACCGACGTCGCCATCTGCTGGCCATTAAATAGAATGCAAATTTTGGAGATTTCCGCATCGGCCTCAGTTTTCAGACCCGAGTGCTGCGCCCATCTTTTTATACAGTCTATGGTTAAAGGTTAGAATTGGAGCTTCTTTGCAGATCTGGCAGTAATTGGAAAAAAATCTGCTGATCATTTAAAGACATTCAAAGGCCACAGAACAGTAAGATCAGAATAAGGGGCTTCACCAAACACTTTATAGCACTATTGTTGCTACAGCTGGAACCCTCAAGCCATTCTACAAGAAGCATTAAATGCAAATACATGCAGGAAACCCAGCGTCTGTGTTCCATACAGAATACACTGCATGAATAATACAAATTTCCAGTTAAGAGGCGTCCCACTCTAGGCTGCAATACCCACCTCCATTTTTGTTCCCTCTCCGCCCTTGACGATTGGGACGGTCTTGCCAGCGTGTATTCTGTACTGCCCGATGGAGTGGCCGTTTAAATTTCGGATTGGCTTCACTGAAAAAAAAGCAAAACAACCCCAAAAACCTGAAATCAGCAAATCGTTTCAAAACGCGGCAAGGTTGCCACGCTGCAACCCAAAAAATTCCAAAGCGACGGTGTGCAGCCAAACGCTACTCTCCGGGATTCCTAATGCAGCCTAAATGAGGCAGACCTCAATCAATTTTCAGGTCAGATGCAGGGGAAGAGGGGTCGTGAAAATAAGCTACTGGAATGAGACCCGTGACCCTGAAAGGACAGCTGATGAGGCTGTGACCTTCAGTTTGTAGACTCATCGCTTGAGTAGCTGAAAGACGAGAGGGGGCGCCAAGCTGGTCCTGTGTGTGTTAGCATTTCCCCTGCTGATCCAGTGCTTCTGATCCAATACAGAGACCCAGCCAGCAGAGCAACATGGCAGACATGCTTATTGGGCACCTTCTCAACAGCTCATTTTTCCCTCACTTCTCTGATGCCTTTATCCAGTTGATCACAATAAGCAGGGCCAATCCCCCCCTCGAGCAATATGGTGTTAAGGGCCTTGTTCAAGGGCCCAACAGCCGCACTGATTGGAACAGGACTACACTGGGGAGTGTGACTGACAAGGGCTACCCAGTCAATCAAGTTAGCCACTAGGCTATTCCATTCCTCCTCTTACATAAGACTCATAAGTATTTGAACAGTCACGCAATTTTAAAAGGAAGCAATTCTTGCACCATTCACTCAATCACAGTAGCTAGTACACTGACATTAAAGCAGACTATTGGCACTTCAATCTGACATCCACACAAAATGAATCGTGCAGTAATAATAAAATAAATAAACTCTGTTACCATCCAAATGCTTACTGACATTACCGTAATCAAGCCATATAGGAAGTGTTCAAATTAAGACCACAGCCTTTAGCATAGAGTGGGATTATAAAGTTTGTATGATAACTGTCAAGTAAAACCTAAAATGGTCTTAGTTTTGAGGGGGTAACAGGTTGCAGTTGCCCAGCTCACTCAATAATCCTGCTTTGTGACACAGGTCCCTGCACCTCTCACAAACAGAAAAGCCTCCAGCCCTGGAAACCATCTCGCCTCCTCGGGAAAACCCCTCGCTCACCCTCAGTTCAGTACCTTGGTACGTTTTCCCGTCTATTTCAACCTCGTAGGACTCCATCACTTCCTGAATCGCTTCGCCGATTTCACACAACCGGACACCAATTCCAGCGCACTGTCAGTTGGAGACAGGAAAAAAAAAATAGATTTCCATATAATTAAAGCAAAATGAAACTTGTGAAGCAGAAATGTTGATGGTCTTTAACAAGGAGATCAGCACTTATGGATTACCCTGCTCCAGAATTCAAAGTCCAGGTCAAATGTTTGGCAAACACTCAGAAAAAAAATTACAACTAATATAAATACGATCTTTTTATCAACGCAGTTATTGGGTCAAAACAGCATTTGCTACAGTCTCCTTCCGGAAAACCTGTGAATGAATGATTGAAAAACTTTCGGTTCACCTTGATTCCAGTATTAGTGGCATCTTTCACAGCTTCTAGCAGCTTATCGTACTTTGGATTGAAGGTGACAGTGAAGGCACAGTCAATGATTCGACCTGCAAAAAAAAAAAAAAAAAAGGAAACATTTCATTCGAAATACCTCACAATATAGCCAACAGCAACTCCACTCATTCCAAAAGTTGGAAGAAAAATTATAGTGTGCACCATCTGAAATTAAACAATTCTTATCCAGAAATATCAATACCTTCATGCAAAAAGGGCATTTAAGTGGCATAATCTGGATTATTTCTTCATTGGCCAATAATGAGGAATAAACCTTTCTCAGGCTTCAATATCATCTAATGACCCACTCATTCACAATGTAAATTAATTCATTAAATAAAAGCAAGAACAATACTTTCCGACTCATTTTGGACAGTTACTTCAAAAAGTATTCCATTTAACTGAGAGCCAAATTTCAGGGCTGCCAAATCCTGTTCCTGATCATCTACTGTCCCATAGGTTTTCATTCCAACCCCAAAAACACATTTCATTCCACAGCGGGAGATCATCTTCAGCTGCTTATTAGCAGAATCTGGTTCGCCAAACTGGGGCTTGAAATGGAAAAACTGCTGAATGGTAGATCTACAGGAGCAGGATTGGGCAGCACTCCCATGTGAATGAATCCAGAAAAAATACCCGTGAACCCTTCAGAATGAATCGGCCACAGCTACATATTCATTTCATAGGAGACCATATTTACCAAGATAAGTTCATCACAGCAAACAAAAAGGAAGTGTCTGCAAGCCAACCAATATTAACCTGAAAGACTGACGCACTTCAGTTATACAAAGCGGCTCTCGGGAATTAAAGGTTGAACACTCTTCTTTCCCACCGCACGCAAGGTGCATAATTCACCCTGAATAGGAGCGTCTACAAACCTCCCGTGATGCAATAGCGTGACTCCCTGCTCCCCAAACCACAGCCCTCCAGGGTCGGCTGGCTCCCCCCTCCCCTCAGCTGACTGACTGGAGTCAGCCAATTACCACGGAGGGAGGAAAACTAGGGCCAGATCTGGACTGGAGATTAGGGTTTTTTTGGAGTGTGTGCAGAGGTTGGAAACCAAAACTCCTGCCATGTGTTTCATCCACCAATAAGTGAACTGTGCGATGCATCTGTGCATGGGCAGGTTATTCTAGGTTGGCCATTTCTGCTACCAAACAAATCAAGTTGCAATAAAAACGTGTACGAGGACAGGTAGCGGACTGTGAACTTTAAAGAATTTCAACGACTAGCTTTTAAGGCTTTGAAGTGAACAACTATGACAGGTGAGCACTGTGCTACATATAACCGTAATAACAGCCTTTATAAACATCAAAGGCGGCAACAACGGCAGGATTTTAAAACCTCCCGTAACGGCGACCCATTTACACGTGAAATTCCCATTGTTTTATTCACATTCCAAACTGAGAAAAAAGACTTATGAAAACTTAATGATGGATTAAAAACTTTATTCAAACATTCAGGTCCTATTTTGTCCAATATTAGATCTATATCAGACTCTGAGACTGTGACAAATTGCTGCATTATTACAATGCAGCATATTTCATGCATTTAATATCGCCCAGCGTTGTGTGAAACGTTATCGTTATTTCTTTGCTGTGTCAGATTGAAGTAGGCTTGTTTAAAATGAGACTACCACAATATATACACTATGTATGAATCTAAATGTGTATACACATACACACAGTGATAAATAAAGGAAGGTAATATGAATTGCTTCTTTTCAAATGCTGATTCACAAGTCTTAGCAATACCAGTTATTTGTACAAAAATGTCAAGCCACCTATTACTTATCAGCTAAGGGTCAGGATTTTCCATGCCCTCAATAACCATCAAGGATTCGCAATCATTTTTGTTGACTTCTCTCTCCTCCTCCTTCGTCAAAACACACCAAATTCTGGACTGACGTTGCGTATGAAAGAGCGATCAGTTTTCCTTCCATTGCAACCTGCAGCTAGTCGTAGTCCTGGTCTGGATGTCACAGGCAGTCCACAACAACTGCAAAACGGCTTTAGATCGTCAACTTTCCAAAGGTTAAAATGATCTAAACCCAAATCGTAGTTTTGAGCCGCTGTCTGCCATTTTGAAAATGACTTAATGTTCCTCGGCCTCCTATGGATACTTGTTGTTTGGTAGCCAAAAAAATTTACCCATCCCATAATGCACCGCACAGCCTGACGAAATACGCAATTCATTTATTAGCTAGCGGATTTCACCAATTATTTCGACCCCGATTGAAAAGCAGTGCAACAACAAATACATCAAGAGGATTTTTTCCATCTGAACGCAGACTCTTTCCACCTCTGCCCAAAATCATTTTAAACTCCAGGGAGGAAGGTAAAACACAGGGCCCGATCGGGGTTTGAGGGCCAGATTGTGGCTGCGCCGCAGTAGAGACTGACCGTTGATGTGCGTGCCGAAGTCGATCTTGCAGACATCGTCGTACTGCAGGACAGTGGGGTCGCCGGCGTTGGGGGTGTAGTGGGCGGCGCAGTTGTTGAGCGAGCAGCCCGTGGGGAAGGCCAGGCCGGCGTTCAACCCGTTCTCTTTGATCAGCTTCCTGGAGCAGTCCTCCAGCCTCTCACTGAAAACACCATTTACAGTGACGTCACCACACATTCACACAGGCCCTCATATACATTGTCCAGCACACTGGATTTGAATTAACCCTTTCGCTCCAGTGATCCACTTTAGCGGGTCCAAAAAAGAAAACTTTTTTTGACTGACAGGACATGTCACCATGGTTACAGATAGGTAAAGCAACTGACCTCCATTTAGAAAGCTCAACTATCCTGGATATCAAATACAGATACTTATGACTACTGTAAACTTAACCCAGAAGTTTTCTGCTCACTTCTTGGCAACTAAGATAAACAAGAGGTATCAGGAGATGGCATATCCCCCCAGCCGCACGTCATCAGCTTCAGATCATGATTATGAACTTCAGGTCATGATTAATGTGCGCACCAAGTTTTGTGAAAAAATATGGAACGGTTTTCAAGTTATGCTCCGGAAACGAAATGTTCACAGACAGACGGACGGACGGACGGACGGACAACCGCACCAATGACTATATCCCTCCTGCACTATATGCTGGGGGGATAAAAAGCCACTTAGGAACGCGCAGGAGGGAAAAGGTTAGTATGCGGTAAAAGGGAGACCCATCAGCTTTAATTTGTGGATACATGCATCCATATCTGAGAACAATTTCAATTTTTAAAAAATGGCCCGCAACAATTAGCCAGCCATAACCCTTCTCCTGAAGGTTTCCACGTCAACCCGCATTTTGCATACTGAATTCCACCGATCAACACCTCAATAAGATCGCAAGCCACTGAAGGAGCTACGGTTCGTTTCAGTTGGTGAAAAACACTGCAGGAAGGGTAGACCTTGTGATCCATCCTCTGCTGTAAACCGTGTCCAGAAGAAACGTGGTGAGTGATTACAGGTAGACTGAAGCCCTGCAGCACCACGGACCAGCTGCAGTGAACCAATAATACAGGCTAGCTCTCGAGAAATTTCGAAAACCCAGACAAGAAATTGCAAAGGTCCATATGAGACATCATGCAGCCTCTCGGTCAGAGGAGGGGAGGACTTTGTCCCCCACGTGATGAATCGGGTTGCTGAAGTAGTAGGTCATCCAAAACTTGAAAAAAGGTCATCCAGGGAAACATCGAAGATTCTAGGCTTAAGCAGAAATCGATGCAAACTGAAATCGATTCAAGCATCAATCTACAAGAAACTCTGAGCCAAAAAAAGAACTGGAGTTCTGCCCTCCCTGGGTTGAAAACACCTACCTGAGCTTTTGTGTTGTAGAGACACAACACCATGAATACATTTTTTGAATGACGGCATACTTGCTCAATTCCACTCAGAAATAAAAAAGAAACCACTCAGGACGTTGAAAAGGCAAGTAGTAAACAATACTAAACAAAGGAGTATTAGATTTAGCCAGGAGCTATGAGGATGATGATGATAGCTGACTTACCAGATCTCGATCATGGTCATCCCGGGCTTGAGCCAGCTCATGACGTACTTCCGAACCTGTCTGTGGGCCTCTGCTGCCTGCCGGAAGTCGTTCCACACCTCCTCGTTGGCCTTGTCCATCACCCGCTTCTCCTCACTAGTGGTGCGCCACGCAGCGCTCCTCCTGAAGGGGGCGAGATTAAGATTTGAAAAAAATACTTCAAAACCACAGTGGCTGTACATCATTACGCCATGTCACATTCATTAGGCTCATCCATTAATCCAAGGTAAGGTACAAGTAGTCCAAAGTCAACGCTTATTAACCCTTAGAGCACTGGATAAATTTAAGGAATTAAAAATCTAAGTATCCTGAGCTGTTGAAAACCTATCATGTGGCAACTTGTTTAAAAGAGCTCCCCAGTGGGAGCTCTTTTAAACAAGTAGCCACATGATAGGTTTTCAACAGCATCTGATTTTGATATCTTACATCGTTGGGAATCTATAGTTGCCAAAAGCGCTCTAAAGGTTAACACAAGTAAAGAGTGCTGGTGAGATATGAGACAATTCTCATAACGAATCAGTTACTCGCAGCCAAGATCATCCACTTCAGTTCACACAGTAAGCATTGGCTCAGAATGTCAAGTCATGGCGAGTAATAGCTCAGAAGTGAGGCATAACGTAAATATAAAATAAAAATAAAAAAATATATGACGTAAAAATGAGCAACAATGACAACTCACAGCCGTCGCTAGTCTAATAGCACCAGAGTGAAACAGTGTTCAGGTTGTGGTGCTGGGACAATGGCATGGTCAGTGAGATTCCCTTCAATCACTAACATGGAGTCCATGGTCTGAACACTAACAGAACACTACATTAAACTTGCTTCCAACAGAGTTAATGTATAACATCATTTAAGCTACATTCTGAATGCATGAACGCAGCGCTAGGCTACCACCACTGTACGCCAGGCATGTGACACTGATGGAGAATAGCTTACCCGTCCTGTGAGACAGGATACTCGCATTCCTGGCCCAAAGGGAAGACCCCGCTGGAATAGAGGTCACATATGGGAATGGACGGAGGGTCCGTCTGCACCTTGGCTATACGAAGAGACAGGGAGAGAAATTCGATGATCTCACACTCCGAACATCTACACTGAGCCTCTCTTTCGATCACAAAATTCACTGCTGCCGTTCCCAAGTAAGGAGGACAATCAGGGAGGTTCACTGGTCAAATTTCTTAGTGTGAAGGTACCTCAATAGCAAGAAAAACATCAATTATCCAGTAGAGCCATGAAAGATGAAATGGTGGCCGGCGTCATGGAAAGACAAACCTTCACTGAGCAATGCAGAGTTCATATGAAGTCCACCCTTATGACACAATCATAGTTGTTATCATCGCGTACTTAAAATGCTAGGTGTGAAGGTTCTTTTGACCCCATACACTCTAATTTTTTTTCTACGTTTTGCCTTAAGTAGGTTCACTTTCAGAAAAAGAATGTGTCTCATATTGTAGGACAATTTCACACACATATTCTGTATCTGCTGGCTCCAGTGCTTCAGTGAAGCGACATCACACTTATATTGAGAGAAATATTCAAACCCAGGACACCGTGTTGTTATGGACACAGCATTACATCCAATGGAAAATATCTAGATCTGGCACATAACTTTATATACTTTTCCCTGCAATTCAGCAGGACACATTTGGGATCTTTGGAAACCTTGGAATCTCTACTAGAATATAAAATATGCCTGAAGTTCCACAGGTTTGAATACAGCAGCTGCACTGAAGGACCCATATGGGTCTGTAGGTTTTAGGAGGTAAAACTAATCATTCACATCATACATTTTACCATAATATCCACAGACTTAAGTGCCTTGGCAGGTTAAAGCACTGTAGGCATTTTATACACTCATGAACAAATACCCTTTCCCCCCCCGGCTCATCAAGCTGAGAATGCTGTCTTCTTAATTTTTTTAAAAAAGCACGAGGCGGAATAGATAAGAAAGTAACCTACGTCCTTTCTTCTTTTTCTTCTTCTTCTTCTTTCCTGCCGAGTTCTCGCCTTTGTCACCATCTGCGGAGAACAAGTCATCCCTCCTTCAGTCTGAAGCAAAGCTTTGACCTCAGACATACTGCACAGACCTCCTCCACCACACACACAAACACACTCTCAGCCTGGCACCGAAAGCCTCTCAGCTCTATTTGGACACAGAACATTAGAGGCTACACTTTTTTATTTATTTATTTAACCAGGGAAGTCCCACTGAGATTAAAATATCTTTTACAAGGAAGCCCTGGGAGTTGAGGTGGAGAGGGAGAGGACAAGTTGCACAGCCAATTAGATCAGGGGATGATGAAGCGGCAGACTGAAAGAGCCAGGTTGGGACTTTAGCCATGACACCGGGTAACCCCCTACTCTTGTCGATGAGTGTCATAGGATCTTTAATGACCAGAGAGAGTCAGGACCTCGGTTTAACGTCTCATCCGAAAGACAGCATCTCTTTCAGTACAGTGTCCCCATCACTGCACTGGGGCATAGGGGATTATTCCACCAGAGGGAAGATCGCAACCTACTGGCCACCAACACCTCTTCCAGCAGCAAATTTCCCAGTTGGTCTCCCATCCAAGTACTAACCAAGCCCACACCTGCTTAGCTTCAGCCACGCAGCTGGAGTAGATTGAATAGTGGTAAGGCTGCTGGCATATGGCTGCTTGTGGAAGGGATGGACAGTACACGCAGTTCTGAGTGTCACATAGGACACACACAGCTTGTCAGTGTTTCAGGCTGAACTAGAAGGGAGCTCCGTAGAGTCCACACCGCCACCAACGCCATAGTTTTTGATCTTTTCTGCAATACTGACCAACACCTTTGACCCTAGACCTGTGCAAATCTAACCATCTCTTACTGTTGTCTTGTAAAAACTTCCCACACGTATCTGTCAAAATCGGTCCAGAACTTTTTCCATAATTCTGCTTACAAAAAGACTGATGGAGAAATGCACAGGGGCGAATACATGACCACTGCCCAACTCATTGGTGGAGGCAAAAATACTACTTACGCAACCCCGTTACACCATCCAACAGGTTACTGGCCCCAACACAATGAGTGAGCTCAAACAAGCCAATACCAGTCTTCAAACTGCATAGTTAGCCTTAAAACCACTTAGCCAGGACACAGAAGTTGAAGCTAAATGGGACAGTGCTTTGGCTTGGTCTGAATGTACAGACCATTTCATTGTTACGATCGTTTCACTCGTATCCTCCCCCGAGGCGTCAGTGTGGCATACGATGGTGACGGACAGTCGAGGGGACCCACCTTCCTCCGCGTCTTCATCCTTTTCCCTGTCCTCAAGCGTCTGCTTCTCCAATTGTCTCGTCACCTCCTCCGCACCCCCCGTGCTGCCGTCGCCATCTGCCTCTTCGCTCACCGCTGCAAAAACGCGAACCACGCATATTTCAGGGTGACCAGGTCATGACATGCATGCATCCCCCAATAAAATGTCTCGGCAGGACGCGCCAATGATGAGAATGATACACTCTTCAAAGAGTGATGTCACCGACCAAAGATTAGAATGTTCTCAACTGAACGTTCTAATGCAGACATACAAAGGCTACATCCACACTAAAGCTGCTTTCACACCGGACGCAAAACTAATTTTTCGCACGACAGATTACATTCAAAGTCAATGCAAAGACGCGAATACACGCGTTTTGCACTGACCTTGAATGTAATCTGTCGTGCAAAAAATTTGTTTCGTGTCCAGTGTGAAAGCGGCTTAACTTGTTCTAATTTTAAAATACATAACCTTTGCAACGCTTCCACCCACCTTCCACACTACCATGGCGTTTTCCAACCACTAAAACGGGAACAATCGAAAAACACTGTGGATACCGCCTCAGTTTGAAAACTCCTGGATTGCGGTTACCGGTAAGTGCGGACAGAGATCATTTTCGTTTTAAAACGCGGCGGAGATCGTTTTTGTTTTAAAACACCATTTTAAATCGCAAACGTATTAGTGTGGACATAAAAGATCCCTTAGGAAAAAAATTTATTCTACAAAGTGGTAATTCTGTCTTAGTGGGCAGCCAAAAGTCAGTGAAGGAGTAGGACAGTGAGAAATGAGTGAGAGTGCATTCAGGTGGGAAATAGTGGCACGATAAAATTAAGCCTCTGGAAGCGGGACAACTACTTACCATCACACGGCATGCAAAATAAAGAGTCAAATTGGCAATAATATATCACTTGCCACAGGAATGACATTAGAGCCACTCAGCATTATGACCATAATGCAGCAGAACTTTCCTCCAGAACTTTTCATGTATACTATACTTCGAACTGTTCCCCCCCCAGCACTGCAAACTGCCACCGTGGGCTATGCACAGTAAATTGCAGTCGGTTGCTCACCCAAGGACATTTAGCAGGACGCTTGCGCATCACGCACTGTGGGTCCACACAGTTTGTGCTTGTTCTTCTACTCAATGAAGACCATTTCCAACAATAATTCTCAGCACATATAGCAATGTTTCCTGTTTACAAACAATGACGTCAAAGCTGTGCATGTGCAGTTTGGCGGTTGGCAGAAAGCTTGGTAAGGACATAAATAACATGGCAAGTAGCCTCTTTGGTTCTTCACTTAAAATCCTCAAAAACGTGCTTCCTGAACCCTTAGCGAACCTGTTGATGCAACCCATAACACAACAGCTGACTGGCATTGCTATTTTAGATGTTTTATTTAGTACATATAGAGACAGAGATCTACTAATGTAAGATGAGCCTTTTTTTCCAACCTTGTATCAAAACATTGACGTCATCATGACTGAACACTGCTATATGCTTACTCCAGGGGGGTTTACTACGAAGCAAGTTCAACAGACAGGCTTTATTTGTTGACCTGGTTCAACAAACCCTGAACTCGCAATCTGAGATAATTGCTACCACAACAGTCATTATAACCTGTATTTGTTAACCTCGGCTTTGTGCTTTTAACGCCGTGAGCGCTGTTAATTAAAGGGCATTCCAAGCGTCAATTTACCGTATTTCCGTTCATAAAATGACCGATCGCGTGCTGAATGTTTCTCCGAGGAAGCTATCCCTGATCCAGGTTCAGGAAGACTGCGGGATGTCTCCCCCCGCGGCACCGGGGGGCGCCACCAGCGCCTTGATGGAAGACCCATAAGAAGTTTTACACTGATTGGTTGGACACTTGAAAGACTGCACGATTTTTCATGTGCTTACTTGGGTAGACACTTGGGAAATTGCAATTGAGATTCATGATAGTATATGTATTCTTGTTGGTTGATGTTGGATGTAATGTAAGTGGTTGCTGGGTGATTGATAAAACCTAAAAAACCTCCTAGAAGGAGTGGGTGTGATTATGGGCAGTTATGAAGAATGTAAAAATACAAAACAGCCAAAAGCAACACTGTTGCTGCTAATAAGGCCAGAGAGGAATTCTGGCGGAAAATTGCTGACCGTGTAAATGCGCAAGTCCTCTGATGAAGGACTAGCGGAAATCTCGGCCAAATGAAACAAGTGAAATCAAATTATACATTGAATATTATCTGACTGATATTTACCAGTAGTAAACTCCGTTTTACCAATTTCTTCGTTTTTGGTTTAAAGTATTTTTTCCATTGCTTTTCTTTTACACAGCATGATTTTAATAAAATCGTATCCCACCACTAACCCTAACCAGTTGCACCACTGCAAATTTACCGCAGTCCTGTGGCATAAAATACTATTTAATGTTGAAATTGACGCTTTAATAGTTGCAGTACCAGCACTGTCAAGAGGACATGGCAGCAAGTTAAAACAAAGCATGAGAACATTTTTCAAAGTGGTATGCCCTATGCTGCTTTGCTTTCATAATTATTTAAATTATTTTAATGGTATGCTGTGTGAAATGTATAGCGCGGCATACAATATTCTTGCTCAGATTTTCTGCATCACCACCGGAATATTGTAGGTTCCCGTGGCAAAAAAAAACGCAACACTATGCATACTGTTCGTGCAACTGTAAGTGCCTCTCTTTGCTACATTGCCAATATATGGCTCCAGTAGATCACATAAGTAACAAATTCCCTCAGCTGAGAATCTGTAAGCGTTCAGAGAATATCGTCAGAAAAAGCGAACAGGTCATGCCAGTCTCCCTCCGAAGAGAACTGCGTACGATTCGGGCACCAAAGTCCACAGGATTATTCAAGAAAGGTGATGCCAACTTCAAAGGAGGTGCTTAGTGATAAATCGGCAATACATGTGCTGCCTTAAGTCAAAACTCGGCACATAACCTGCTCCAGAGACCAGGTTAAGTTCGCAGCGTAAATTACCATGGTAATCTAGCCACGTTAAAAGAAAGGTACCTTCTTGACGTTGAAAAACCTAGGTTTAGGCTCGACATACCTCGCTAACCCACTTATCTTGCTTCGTAGTATACCCCCCTGGAGTAAACACAGCCTTGTTTGGAGAATCATCAATCAAATATGTATCTTTTAGTGAAGTTACAAGATTTATTAATCCGCCAAAGGTTCGATACGAACATAGCAATTTTTATTCGTTGGCATTCTGGAAATCAAATGGCAAAATCCCTATCCCCAGCACTACCTGGATACTGATTGTTCACCTGATCTTTCTTGTTTTGTGTAAAAATACATTTAAAGATGCAGTGGACAGCTCATAAATCAACAGTCTCTGCTGCAGGTGGCCAGAGATACCAGAGTGCATTTCGTATTTTGGCAATATTATTGTGAGAAAGGCCAACTTCTCTCCCAGCTCAATGAACCCTTTGAATATATGCCTATGATGCCTTTGTGAATCAAAAAGGACATCTTGAAACTGAAGAGATCAATATAACCCACCCCCCCCCCCCCCCCCCCCTTCCCACACACTTTGCATTTTTTTTACTTCGTCCAACAACAAATGCCTTATTCATCATTAACAAAACCTCTGGAATTTAAAACAGTTTGGATAATTGCAGGTTGCTGAAAAAACAAGACACACCACTGTCACTTTTGTCTACCTTTGGGCACCAGATCAACTGAAAATGGGATGATGCTCCACTTTAGCCAGAATGTCAGGATGCCCTCTTTGACCTTTCTGGCGCCATCTGTTTCTCATCCAGTGTAAATGTAAGCATCAATTTAAAAGCAGCCTGATCAGTGTTTGGAATGTGACATAACATGCAGAACAAGCCACCTCTCGGATAGAGATGCACAATTTACAGCACATCTTGCTGTACCTGGATAAAAGTTTGTTGCATGAGAGCAGAAAAGAATAGATATTTAAGTAGGCTATGCACTTTTGAATATGAATAAACAATATCGCATAACTGTTTATTTTGCAGCCACTACGGTCACTGAGCGAGCCGCTCTGCAAATTCTTGACATGAATTTTCTTGTTTCTGTCACGATAAATAGCCATGCATTTGCCTTCACCCAACCTTATCTTCCAACTACCAGCCCTAGAAAATAGATAGGAGCCAGCCAAAAAACAACTAGTGAGGTGGCTACCAAACCGAAGTGCGCAGCGTGAGTTTTAAACATCATGATACAGCGCTGGAGCGAACAACAGTTGATCATGTGGATTCAAAACAATGTTAGCTAACCAATAAAGCAACCGGTTATGACTTCTTTCTTTCAGTCAGTGGTCAGAATCGAATTCCCTAAACATAAATTCTTAGGTCGTAGCTAAGTTGACCAAGTAAATACGCAACTGTTCTAGCAAAGAAGCCAGCAAACAAACAGCTGACTGTCGTTGAGGTTAACTTTAAAGAGCCAGCGTACTTCTCACCCGCCAATCATTAAGTCTGACCTGAGAGAATTTAAGGCGAACAGAGAAATTATAGGCATAGCACACTAAGTAAATATCAACATTGAAAATAAAACAAGTTCACCAGCGAACTGGCGAGCTGATTGTTTTATAGTGTCCCGCCTTCTTACGTAATAAACACAGCTACATAACAAGTCCACATGAAACTGGAAAACTTCGAGCGAAAAGTAGCACGAGCCGTGATCCAGTTTAAGCCCGCTGTCTCCTTAGCATCCCGGCTCGCTCCCTCGCGCATTGCACTGCACTGCACGCGGATTAGCTCTTAACACCGGCGCGTTTCTGATCTTTGCAGGTCTGCTGGGTGTTTCCACTGAAATGGACACTTCTTGCGACGGACAGCACTTGTAGTCCAGACCAGCAAGTGCGATGAATACTGTGCGTGGCCTCTGCCTCGCGCCGCACAGCAGCACATCAGCGCCGCACTGGCACGGCCTAGCTTAGCATGCACTGTCACGCATTCTTACCGGGGCCCGCCGCTTTGTTCTTTTTCTTCTTTTTCCTTTTCTTCTTTGCCGTCTCTTCAGTAGTGTCTCCCTCGTCTTTCCCCTCGAGTTGAACGTCCCCGTTCAGGACTATCTCCTGATCGGGCTTGTCCTCCTGGACCTGCTGCCGCAGCACATCCGCCATGATCGCATACCCTAGTGGGAGAGAGAACGCAGTGGCTGCTGGGAGGCAGCAGGCAGAGGCCGAGTCTTGAAACGTGCCGAATCAGCTGAGCGGATAGTTAACAACTCCTTTCAGCAAAATTGAAAGTAACGATCCAACACCCAGTAGCCTGGCAGGAGACTAGGAGCTCCAGTTCTTGAACGTTTTAAATGTGTGATTAGTTCAGTACTTACATCGCTCAGTCGGTAAAAGCATCAGTCCTCCTCGCCCAAGCATATAGCACTGCGTGCTCTTAAGATGCATTTCAGGAACGATTTGGTTCAGATTGCTCCATATGAGCCATGTAGTTATATACCCGCACATTATGCAGTGTTTCACTGCACTTGGATGGAGTGGGAATTTAAGGCTACATTTCTGAAGATAGCAGCATAACAGCTGCCTTGTGTTATAATAAGCTTAGCCAGCAGCCAAGGGTCTATAAATACATCGTCCATACCACTACTCATTATTCTGCTGATTGTTGCTTTGATGATGAATGCGAACGCAGGAAAAAAAAACAAAAAAAAAAAAACCGGTAATCTTGCTTTTTCAAGTCAAGAGCAAGCCAGGTCACTGAATCAGACGTTTAGATTGCAGTGTGTCTGTGTAGGAGGAACTATTTTACATGTCCATTTTTATTTTAATAGCATTTGTTGACAGAAAAAAAATGTCGCAAACTTTCTTTAAGAAAAAGGCCAGAAAGGCCTGTGATTAAAAAAGGAAGAAAAGGGGGAAAAAACCCGTTCCCACTGGTGTCGAAAAACCCACAAACAAGGGTACATCTTGGGAGACAATGTACTGAAGATGAATTTTTCAACAATTATTTTGAGATTTACTCAGGACAACAGTGTCTTATGACATATGTGGAAAATCAGTGCAAAGGCTTAATTCACTGGTGCATCTTTTTACTGATCAGAAAACCACTTTTTTCAAATTGATGCCTAAATTATATTTCACTCACAGACGTGCTGTTTTAACAAAAATTTGTAGCTTCTCCACAAGGGTAGACCATAGAAGAAAAATACTGCACCCAGATTAATAAATCCAGAGATACATACACTCATGACCGGTGAGCACAGAGAGAAACATGGATCGTTGAATACTCAGTATTTCCTTAATCGAACAAATAATTGCAAAAAGGCAAATGCGCAAACATGTTGACTCAGAGATGACCCCAAGGAACCATTCATAAATAAATCACCCCTCTTCAATTGTTATCGTGGATACAGTCATGACACTGAGGTATATGTCAATGCAACTCGCTGAGAGTTTTTGATTGGTTCAAGCAAGCAGTCTGTCAACAAAAAATCCTGAATTGTCATGGTTTTCTCACTGATGTGCCACGTAACCGTCCATATTTCAAGAGTAATATGTCTAGAATGTCTTGCTTTGGAGACTCGATATACCAGGCTCCAAACATGTTTCTTGTAACCTGGTGATCAAATGATAACGTTCCTGTACCCACGCATCATGTCTTCGCACCTCTTTCTCATATTGCGCATAATATATAATATTCCAGCCGATTAGGGTCCCGAAATGAAACCAGCCCTGTTTAGATGTGACTTATTTATTACTGCAGTGTGCACAATATAGGCAGCGCTTTAGTGTCCTTAATCAACAGCATTAGTGTTTATGTCACGGATATGCAGATTCTTGAGGTGTTATGGTTTGTTTGACCAGAAGATGGCAGCAATTCTAAGTCTTGTTGGGATGGCTCTGCTCTGCTGTGTGATTGTATGGGTCTCATTGAAGTTGCAAATTTTTTTGTAAAATTTGATGAAGAGTGACAGAACAGCTGCTGGCAGTCTGCCTGAAAAGTAGAGGACTAACAAAGCCAAAATTACTGATGCTCCTTTCTATGGTATTTTCACTCAGGAAGAAGCCTGGGCTTTTAATCTCATACAAACCTGAATTTTCAAGTGAGGAAAATGCCTCGTTAAGGCTATAAAGAAAACCAGATTCAAAATTTGCGGCTCATGCACTTACACAGCCATATGAAAGGCACAAACGAGTTAAGCTATTTTGCCCCCGGGGCACTGATTTACTGTACCGAGTATGCATTTCTTTGCTTCGGGTGCAGATACTGCTACTGCGTATACTTGCTGATGAAATAACAGCAGTAAAGTAGGATGCAGTAGCACAGTATTACCATCGGGGGCAGAGCTGTCCAAGGTAACGCAAAAGGGACAACGAAGTAGGTGACTGCAGAACTACCTCCAGCGCGCAGGCAAGACGTACTGGGTGGTCGGTTCTCATGTTTTTAGTGAAAGCATTGCACTATAATTCCCATGTTTTACATAAAATAAGATACCTTAGAGGATCTGAATTCGAATGTTATGCCTAAGGAAATCATCTTTCCTTTCTTAAGTTCAGCCAATGGTCAGTCAGAGCTTCCATTATTGATTGATATTTGAGCAGCACAACAGAGGTCAGGATCACTGAGTGTCGCTGCCATGAAGATTGATGGCCAAGACAGGTGTTAGACCAGAGTAATTTGCTGAACAGAGCCATGACCCTTTGGGATTGGAACAATGAAACTGGACCCTAACTCCAGAGTCAGTGTTACTTTGTGGAGATCTAAGTGGTTTTTAAGCAATGATGCCAAGAGGCCTGTCGGGCAGCCAAGTCTATATTTGCATACAAACCCTGAGTCAAATGTTCTGTCTTTCAAAGACATGAACAAATACATAATCTGTTTATAGACCTTAATGCACAAAGGGCGGTTGTTTTGAGAATCGTATTACAAGCACCCAGGATGGATCCCAGCCATCACTAAATTTAGCAGAGTTTCACATTAGGAATCTACAAATGTCCAGAATATACTCTAAGGTCCAAACTGTAAAAATATATGCACACTAAATCACTAAAATACAGTTTTCTAACATTATACCAACATATAACATATAGCCACAAAATTTTAGTAAATGTGATGTAATAATCCATACCTGCAGCATTTAATTTTCAAAAATTGAGATGTGGAACATTTTTTAAGCTGTGCAATATAATGTTTTAGGTTTTTTCAGTGTTCTGCTGCATTATTTTACAGTATTCTGTGTGCAGTTATCATGTTTTCATTGCTGTACTTGAAGAGCAGCACAAATGAAGCAGTCAGTGTTGTTCTGCTGCATTATTTTGGCAATCCTTTTTGGGCAGAATGACCCATTCTTGTGATCTTTCTCCTCATATGTTACTAGAATTCTCATTCCGATATTTACATTTCATTTCTAAATGCACTCGTGTCCTTGCATAATGTACTTAAAACCACTTCAGGACAAATGAAGCTGCAAAAATGCACAGTATTGAAATGAGCAACCTTCGCAATTTTCTCCAGATAAGAGCAGCTGGTTAGTTCCTGAAATATAAATCATTGTCCCCTGTGCATATGGTATCATTATTCTTGAACTAGTCTGTCCTCTCCCAAGCATACACACTCCACACAGACTTGTCTATTCAGATTCCGCCACTAAAACCTCAACTCCGAGCGCTGAGATTTGCATCCAAAAAGGGCCCGTGTGTGTCTTCGCTTTTGTTCCGGCACCCCCAGTGCTTTCCCCTCGCTCTTTCCTTTCTGTATTTGCTCGAGAAAATCTGCCAGGGATGTGATCCCTCTTTCACCGCAAACCCATTTAACTGCACCCCACCCCCTGCACCAAGACAAGCAGCAGGAAGCAGAGAGGGATCATCTTAATGCAAGCCCCTCCCTGGGGAAAGCACTCAAACCCAAGCCTTACTGAGGAGTCTTAATGCCTCACTTTCAATGGATTTCCTTTGATAGCCAAAATAGGCCCAAACAAGAAAATAAGACAGTTTCAGAGCTACAGCACCTGGAAAAGGGGCCTTGTTCATGTCTCTGTGATACTATTTTACCTTAAGGGGTTTGGCTGATCAAGTGCCTACATTATATCTCTTTCAAAGCATAACAAGGCTGTTGCTAGATCAATACACAAAATGTCCAACATTTTATCCACAGGATAAAACCAAACGGGCAATTAAATATTTACTTCCTGGAAAAAAGGGTTGTTTTTACCTTTGTTCATGTCATTATATTTTATTCAAGCATAAAATGTCTGTTGCTAGATCAATACACATAATGTCCAACAGTTCATTACTGGCATTGAGAAAGATTTATTTGCTTCCTGGAAGGGAATTGGCATTAAGGGGTTTGCCTGATCCAGTGTCTACATTATATCTTATTCAAGCATAAAATGTCTGACGCTAGATCGATGCACACAATGTCCAACAGTTTGTCCGCAGGAGAAAACCAAATTGGCATTTAACGGTTCCTGTTATGTCCATTTCCCGGTGGCTCTAACTTCAGTCGAGTTGGCTTTTATTACAGGCATCTGTCTGCCGTTTATGTGACAGGCCTATTGTTACGCCTGAGCAGCAGCTGCCATTACTGACCTAACAGAATGTGTGAAAGATCAGCCCTCTGATGCTATACAACTCAGCAGAAGGTCAACAACTGAAGGCAGCAATAGAGATGTTAAAAACTGCCGGAGAGGTAAGACTGTTCAACTCATAGTTCCTGGCAGCACATCCCGCTTGAACCTGCAGCCCATGGAGCCCATAACAATGGATCAGTTACCATTAAATATGAAAAGTGAATCCTTTCGTTAATCTCCTGTATAATAAGACTCTATTTGCTAACCAGCACATATAATCAGAGAATCCTGAAGTTTGAATATTTGCATATGAAGATCTGTGAAGCTTTTGTTTATAAATCTGAGACAGGACCCCAATTTGCTCCCTCTCGATGAACATCTCTACACAACATGATTCAGCAGGAAGTGGCCAATTCACAAAAACCACAAAATTATCGGTTCTAGAATTTCTGTGGAGTAGACCCAGGGAGTCAAGCTCAAAGGAGAGAGACTGCAGTTTAGAATTGCATTCCGAAAATCTCATCTTCCAGGGTTCCCAGCCCGCAGGATGTAAGGACATGCGGGAAGGCGATAGGAGTAACACAATGTGCCCTAGCATCATTGCAGCAGATTGTGCGAGAAAATAACTGACCCCATTCCATCACCATCACAAGTGTACCCGCATTGGGGGCCTTGTCACAGAGCAGTCCAGGACATTTCACCTCGAAACCGCAATTGCCCAATGTACGTCTATTTGCTCCAAGGCCAAAACTCCTCTTTTAAGGTCAAACAGTCAAATACAACCTTTTTCACAAGAACAGCTGGTGATTATGTCTCAATGTCAATATATCTGAGGAATATCACTAGCTTTTAGGAGTACAGAGCTTAAAAATGCCACCTCTTCCCATCTCATGGTCTTTCCTCACTGGGAGAGAAGCCGTGGTGGTGGAAAGTGGTGTTGAAATGAGAACCTCTTACCAGGAAAAGGGATTTAAATCTCTTCCATGGAAAAGAAGATTCCTCCAGTGAGAAGATGAAGTAGATCAAACTGTGAAAATCAGTCAGGCATGTGGACATAAAAACTTACTGGACCACCGGTGACGGCTGCCAAAAGCTAAACACCAGTTAAATGGGGGAATATATAAACCACATCAGCCCCCAGTGCTGGCTGTACTGAAGCATTTGATTGGTTGAGCACAAGGACCCTCGATAAGTCTGGCGTTTCAGGAAATGGAATCCGCAACACACAGCTGGACAGCTAAGGTCCGAGATGGACATCATCTAGCTATTCTCTATACTCCATACTCCATACTCACACAAACCAGCACAGGTGAACAAATCCCAAACTCCACTCCCAGCCTGCTAGAGGAAGAAAATACCACTGTCGTGCCCGTGGCCGACCCAAAGGTGCAGTCACAGGAAGTACAGCCAAGGAAGACAGAACACAGGAAACCGTTGGTAAAACGCAATTTTATTGCTTAAACAAAATGCAAGACAACACAGGGGAAGACGAAGACACGGTATAGACTAAGCTTTGAGTGACACAGCTGCCGACAGACCCAGCCTGTGTGAACAGAACCGCTGCCTGTGGGGTAGTGGGACGGGTTTTAAACCTGACGGAGATGCACACAAAACTGAATTTGGGAGAAGTCCATGACACTCTTTAAAGCAGGTCTACAGCAGGTGGCAGCATGTGATGGGACTGGGGCTGGACAGGGTTGCCGAATGGAGGACTACATGAGGTACTAATTCCATAGAATAAGGAGTGTTCGGCTCAAGGCCATCACTCCACTGACAAGGGTGCGCTACAGAAGAGGCTAAAATGAGGCTTTCCTGGTAAACTGTCCTTCTGTCCCTCCATCCATCACAAATGGGTAGCTCTCACTGCCATCTCACCGTGAAACTACCAACTGTACCACTTTAAGGCCGAGAAGATATAACGTTATCGTTGGCTACAGCTTTATGGCCAAAAGATACCGCTGAACGAAAGATTCTAGGCCTCAAAGCTAGGACATGGCCTGTACTCAAAATTTAAATCACAAAATTTGGCAAGAATACAAAATGTTCATTTTTGACATTAGGAAAAAGGACTAGCAACACAGCAGCCTGCCATCTCACATTCATAAAATCCTGGAGGCAAGAAAAAAACATTCACCTGTAAATCATGTTTTGTTCAGAACTGTATAATCAGTAATCTGGTCCCAGAAAATGAGCATCAGAGGAATCAGTGGTGGTAGAAAAAAACTGGAAACACTCATTCTCGTACCAGCTCAAGTTCACAGAGTAGTTTATACTGAATAAGGTGACGACAATTGTGATCATGCAACAGGCAGAACTCCCTTCTAGGATGAATACGAGAAATATAAAAACCTAGTTACTGTCATGAATATAGGCACTGTAGCTCAATAAGAAACAGATTCCCTCCTGACGCCATCGCAATTACAACGGTAAACAAAATAACCGCAAACTGACAACTGACAGGAAAAAAGAAAAGCTGAGGATTGGAATACCCAGTGTTCCTTGTAGGTTTCAGTGTAAGTGTTCTTCGTGTAGGGCGGAGAGGTAAGGACTGAGGAAATCTCATAAGAGATACTGTAACCGTGGCTGTGATTGGACACTGAAACCTGACTCAAGATGGGCCGTGTTGAGGATCATGACAGGATTAGAAGGTGATGGGGCTCTAATGACGCCCAGAGAAAGTGCAAAATCAATCACAGTAACTTCAGACACACGGAGACACAGGTAAATACACAGCAACTCAAAACAAACCAAATCAGCGGAAATAAAAAAAACGATTGAAAATGGGAATTCAAAACTCACTAAATAAATTAAAAAAACTGTCAAAATAAATATCCTGGCTGTACATCTTTTTAAAATATAACAAAGACCAAATCCTAATGTCTCAAGTCCGGATCTGTTTGCCGCGGTGTCCTAGCCTGCGACGTCACTCCCTCTTGCCTTGATGACTGTGGCAGTGACATCACTTCCTCTTCCAGTCCCCGCCCTTCCTCTTCGTCATCATCCTCTCCATCCTCGTCTCCAAAGGTCTGCTCCTCCATGTTTGTGAAGGAGTGGGAGCGAGCGGCGACCTGGGCCGCGAGGGCGGAGCTGAAGCTGAGGGCGGCCGAGCCGTGCAGTTCTGTCAGCCTGTCCATCACGGAGACGGCCGGGACCTTGGCCTGGAACGGCCAATCGCTGCCATTCGTCTCCGCCCCTGGCTCCTCCCCATCATACTGGTAGTGCAGGGTCTCCACTCTGCCGTCGGAGGCTGGAGCGAGGGGCGTTTCCCGGGCCGGTTCTGAGGTCCCGCAGCTGAACTCCGTTTGTGAGGGAGGCGGTTCTGGGTGGTTCGGACCCATCTCTCGCCCGTCCGCTGCCTGGCAGCTCCCTGCGCTCTCCGGTTCTGGCGGTTCTGATGGGTCTGTTTGGGGTTCTGTAGGCAGGGCTGTGCTCAAGGCAGCTGGAGGATACAGAGAAGAAGAAGAAAGCTTGAGTCACATGACAACGCCGTCTACCAATGAGGATGTGTCTTTGAGTGAGAGTGGATGGGAATCACTGATGTGTACATCTGAGATTGTGTGTGCGTGATCGTCTATCTACGTGCAGGAGTGTGTGTCAGTTCAGGTGAGCGTGTTTGTGTATCTGAGCATTTGCATCGCTGTATGCATGTGTGTCAGTGTTTATAAGGGTGTGTATAGGTCACGGAGTGAGTGCGAGTCCCTGTACAGGCATGTGCCTGTAGGTGTGTTTGTGTGTGTGTGTCCTAGCACAGGCTGGATGCATTTGTGTGTGCGTGCGCGCGTGCGCGTGTGTGTGTGTGTCTCTGCGCAGGATCTGAGTGCGTGTGCATGTGCGGAATAAGATTTGTGCCCGCTTGTCTCTTGTGCAGGGCATGAGCGTGTGTGCGTGTAGGGCGTGTGCGTACGTGTGTCGCGCAGGGCGCGCGAGACTGACAGTGCGCCCCCACACCTCTGTCGCTGAAGAGCAGCTGTTTCCACTTCCTCCTCTCTCCCTCGGACGCCCTCATTCCCAGCACAGACTTCAGCTCCTGCAGCACCCTGCACGACTCCTCCCTCTCCCTCCTCTGTCTCTCCCGCTCCTCCGGGGACAGGAGGTCCAGCAGCGGCCCCCTCCACTCCGAGTCCGAGTCCGAGTCCGACACGTACGCCTCCAGCTCCTGTCCAATCACAAAACACAGCTGGGCTCAGTGGTCATCAAAAATGTTCGCTCGAACCCTTCACCCGCAGAGACATCCTGCGCAGGGCCCAAACACCATTTCTCAAAGCTTTTCAGCTCACTTCTACTGAATTTATCAAAAACAAGTAGACATGGTCAACAACATCCCCCGCCAAAATGTCTTCTTTAAAGATACAATGAACAGAGGCTCCCAGAAGTGCCACAAGGGCAAAAACTGTGGGCAAAATAATAGTGTGCTTCTTATTTTCGAACTCCATCAGGGTCTTTATGGTCTTAAGCTACACACCAAATTTGGTTATCCTATCTGGAATATTTCCCGTGAAAAGTAGTTCTCCTTTACATATACCGTGAACAGAGTTAAAAAAAGTGAATCAAGGGCAATAACTCCGGGAAAAATAATCACGCCTCTCATTTTCGAACTCGATCAAGGTCTTTATGGTCTTAAGCTACATACCAAATTTGGTTATCCTATCGCGAATATTTCTTGTGAAAAGTTGTTCCCCTTTATCCCGGACGGATGCACGGACGGGCGCACGGAGGTCAAATCAATATCCCCCGCCACACATAAATGCCTCCCCCTGTGCAGTTAGCCAATCAAATCCCTCCCTCCACTCAGTCAGCCAATAAAATCGCACCCTCAGAATAATTTTCCAATCATATTCTTTCCGACGATCCGGTATCCAATCAAATCCACTCTCAGCTCAATTTGCCAGAGAAATCTCTCTAACAAAATCACATAACATGAGTCCCATATGCGCGACATTACTTTTATCTAATGCTACTTTGTTTGCCGTATTTTTGATAGATGAGCATTCCACATTATACTTCCTCGATTCCTCTAAAAAGGAAAAAAAATCAAATATTCTGAGCTGAAATGAGCATTTTTCAGTTAAAAAAGCCAATATAATGTAGATATTTAATGTCCCCACAGGGACATGTCTAGACTCCATACATGTACACCACCCAAAGCTCGACTTTCCCCAAACAGGTCACACACTAGAATTACGAAACAGACACCAAAGGTAATAAATTTATTCCAGTCTCCAACTTTTCAAAGCGCAGAGGAAATTTGGTTCAGAACTAATATGAGCTTCAATAAATAACCTAAGGAAGACTGACCCCTCATATCTCCAGACATTACATAAAGATACATAAACATAAATTAAGCGATGAGAAACCACCATACACTACCCAACAAGTAACCCCACTCAATTAACACACACTCATACATGCACGCACACACACACGCACTAACACACACATGTATGCACACGCACGCACACACATGCACACGCACACACACAGACACACGCAGGCACACACGCACTAACACACACATGTACGCACACGCACGCACACACACACACACACACACACACGCAGGCACACACGCACTAAACACACACACACACACACACGCACACACTCTCACACATGCACACTCACATGCACGCACCATGCACGCACGCACGCATGCAGACGCACGGACGCACACATGTGCACACACACACACACACTCCCCAGGAGGAGTACCTGTTCCTCAGGTACTGGATCTCTGTCCTGGATGAAGGTGATTTTCGGGGGAGGTGGGGGCGTCAGCAGGGTGGGGTTCAGCTCCTCCTCTCCAGGTGTTCCTGCCACAAATGTTCAGGTGAGTCCCCCGGCTGTTTTAATGCACGGAGCCACTTAAAACAGGCAACAAAGTCTGCTACTGCTCTATTCTATAACGCCTCAAAGCAGCAATTAACCAGTGACTTGCTTTACACTGAAATTATATTCTATTAGCGATTATATTTGACACACAAAAGTATGCAAACAAAAAACAAATCCCCGTCAAATGCGAACGCATTTTAATTTCCCAATTTTGACCAGTTATTTTCATTGAGCGGTGGCAGTTGAAAGTGCCATTACATGACATTACAGGTACCCGTCAGACTAGAGACTTACCCAGAGTGACGTGCAGTACTAAGTGTATAAGTTTACTTGAAAGAAATCAGCTGAAAACTAGAGAGAAGGAACGTAACAAATGGCATAAGTGATCACACAGATATAAACTGGACCCTCGAGCGACAAGTAGATAAGAAAACATAAGACGATCGTGTCCGATATAAAACACAGTGATCAATGCAATAATGAATACAAGTATGCTTCATTAAAAATCAAAACTTCTTGCGGACTAAAGCTATAAGAAATCGCAGAGCTAGGGAAGGGGGAGAGGAGCGACCAGACGAGGTGAGTCTTCAGAGTGCTGTTGAAGGTGGTCAGAATCTTTGCCGTCCTGACCTCTGCAGAAAGGTCATTCCACCACGAGGGAGTCATAACACTCAGACGAGACAGGGCAAACCATCACATCTGAACTAAACACATCAGGTTTCCACTGAGGTGGTCCATCGTTTCAAAATATTAAAACGGAGTAACACTTCACCTCTACAGCTGAGGTCAACATGAGCCGCACAGTCTACACAAGAAGCTACAGTATAAGTCCATCACAGCAATGCCTCAAAATGTTTCATATCACAACATAAGAACGAAAACATTTGGATACAATTTGGAGGTCGACTCAATAAGAACAATGAGAGAGGCCAAGTAACGATTCATAAAAATTCTCAGTGTAAATCACTGTAGAATATATCCGTACATGTATGAGGGATGGGAACAGATAAAACAAAGCAAGACCTCCCCTACATAAGAGTGTCTGGCATGAAAACGATACTCATATTCCTGTGACTTATGAGTCTGGGCTTAAAAAAGCGCACCTGACCGGGAGATGACCGTTAAATTATCTCCACCCCTTTGATTTATTAAGCTCTAAACTGTAGCAGATGTGCATGTGAAACACTGTCTACTCCCACTCCTGTGCAGGTAAGGAGAAACACATGGTGGGGACGGTGGTAGAGATGGACAGAGTGTTACAGGGAGGTCCGTAAATATTTGGACAGGTGGACAATTAAAAAGGGTTGTTATTTCGTGTTTAAGAGTTTTATAATGGTTCCCTCCATCAGGATGCAGGACTGCATTTAAATTTGCAGCCATTTACATCTCCATCAATGCAACAGCGTAGAAATTACAGCATTTTAAAATTGTGACCTGTCTTGATAATTGTGGATCTTGGGGCAAGTGTTACCAACCAGTGGTGAAACTACAGTAAGGGAACCAGCACATTAGAAAACAATGGTCATTCAAAAGAAGGGGAATGAATAGGATTTAGCAACAGCAAAACCTAGAAATGTAGAAAAGGAATGCAAACAACTAAGTTTGGCTCCTATGGTGAGCTGGAGGAACGGTTTTTGGAAAGGGATATTCCTTTAGTGCTACTTCAGTAATGGTAACCATCGCCCTCCACAAATCCATGTTATTAATGAGTGACGCGCAAGTCCCGCTGGTTGTGTGTGTTGCCGTCATCCAATTACACACTACCTTACTGCGGTGGATTCAGACCGACAGGTGATGCCATGGTAACGGTCTCAGATTGCACACGGAGTTCCCCGTATTCTGATCCCCTTTGATCCATGCTGAACTAGAGACTCAATACGGCGAAACACAGCCAGCTATCCATCGCTACGTCATCAAACCAAGGGACAAAGGACTCAGCCAGAGGGGATGGCAAGAAAGGCTTTCATGGGCGATGGAGGATCATATGATTCTGTTCCCAAAATTTTTTTTTTTTTTTTTACCAAATAGAAATGACCAGCATTTGAATCAGCTCCAAGTTTTTTGGCTTCCTGAGGTTCACATGGGAAGGTTTCACCTACATTTTAATCAACCCCAAGTTGGTTACTCTAGCAACTTCCACTTGACAGTTTGCCCAGTTTTTGACTCATGCTCGATTCATCTGCCAGTTAACAGCCTTTGAGGATTTCACCTACGGCTCTGTAACCTGCATTTGACTCACATGCGACTACTTAAACTGTGTTTGACTGCCATGGGTCATCTGGCTGCGTCCTTGAATTTCAGGAGTGACTGTGTAACTTAAGTTTGAGGTTGCCACATGATTGAATTACCTGTGAGTTGGTTGTTTTGGAGGATTTTGAGTTTGAATCATGCCTAACTCACCAGTGAGTTGAATTCACTTGGGGTTTGTAACTCACATTTGAATTGGGTTTGACTCACCGCTGACATTATGACCGGACCTCAAGTTTGATTCATGCTGGATTCACCTGTAAGTTGAGGTTCACCATGGGTGAGTAACCTGCATTGGATTTGAGTTTGACTCGCCTTTGACTGCATTTTTTCCCACAAGATTTTGAGAAACTTTTGTGGGTCAACTAGTGCAAAATTTAGAGGCAAGATTTATGAGGAACTTTGAACTTTTGTAAACAATTTTGATGTCAAATAAATAATATAATCATGAACACATCGGTTGTATTGATATGAATGCTGACTCAGCAGAAATTCACACCCACAAGAGCATGGTAAATGAGACTTAGTTAAAGACATTTCACAGTGGTCAAAACCAAAATCGATTAGAGCTTACATTTGAGCCATCAAACAATTACGCAGCCGTGGCGGGACAAATTAGACTGTGGAGGGCTACAATAGTCTCAATGATTAATGGGGAAACACTGGATTTTATAACTCAACAGTGAGTTAGGATTCACCTATGGCTGTGTATTCAACATTTGACTCAGATTTCACTCACCTGCGAGTGAGTCCTCGCGCCCATTGTTGGCTCGACGCATCATGCGCTCCACCTGCGCCACAGTCTCGTCCCAGCAGCAGGAGCTAGCCTGCATGTGTGGCTGCAGGAGGCGGAGCCTCTCCTGCAGCTCCTGGCAACCACTGTCTGTCAAAGTCGCCGTCTCCTGGGAAACCATAAGCTTCTCCAACTCATCCTCCAGAATAATCATCCTGGTGAAAAAAGGAAGAGAGCAGGGGTTGCCACAGTGGGGGGGAGTTAGTTGTTTAGTTTGGGTCACCAGAACATTACTTCATTGTCCTTCTAAGGGATGCTTGATAAGTAAAAATTCAAAAAATCTACGATAAACAAAAACCAAAAAATGCACATAAAACAATCACTGAATTGCATTAGTCACAGTATTCACCCAGGGGAAATTCTGGAGGAGCACTGAATTAAACAGACTAGTGCAAAGGTGAGAAGCAAAATGCCTGGTACACAATCTCTTGTCATGTCAGCAGGGCATTTTTCCTAAATGGGACCCATAATTCAGTGAACTGCATTCGTGCCAGACTGATATTACACATCCTTTCACAGACTGGATGTTAAACAGTGCTGTAAATGCACTTACATTATCTTAAATTGTGTAAGAGCATCAGCTATATCAATGTAGTGCAGCTATGAATCAACAATCTGACCAGTCAGGGTTGCAGGGGGCTAGAGCCAATCCCAGCATGCATAGGGTGAGAGGCAGCAACACACCCCAGACAGTATGCCAATCTATCACAGGCACACACTCATGGATATGGGTAGTTTGGACTCTACAATTAGCCACACATGCACATCACCGGGTGCACAAGAAACCTCCTCAAAACACAAGTCTTGCGACCTCGCAACATTCACCAGGAAAAAACCTTACAAACACTGGGTCCGCACATACAGAAAAAGTCTGAACCACAAAGATGTGATTTAACATAGTGTAACGATGTTGGACACTCATTACACACAGTAGGTTTCAGGGTCACTTGTGAAAGATACAGTAGCTAAACCAATATCAAGAATTTAGTTTGTCCGAGCACTACACTGCCTAGTTGAATCAACCTTGGCTGTCAATCTAGAAAACAGAAATAAGCTGTATTTCTTGTCATAGTACTGGGCTGAACTAAACTAACACCAGCACTGGCCCTCAAATAATACTGGTTTATACATAGGGTGGTTAACGATGAATCCTGAGGGTTCACTTGCAGCCAGATGAACGCCTAGTGCTTTCCCTGAGGGTTAAACCTAATAAAAATCCACTGGGATTTAAGTTCAAGTTATAAGAGTGAAGCCAAACTTTGAAACTTTGAGACATTTTGTGTGCTCAAAAAAACTATATAAACACTAAAGGAACAGAAAAAAACCAAAATGACCCCCTTAAGAGACAGTGCTTAACCTTCATCTTTCTTACAACTGAGAGCATGATCCTACACCAGACTTGTTCTGGCCATCACGTCTTTCTGCAACAGAACCCCGCTAATTTAGTGCATTACATGCGCTTCAAAGGTCGACGTATAGAGTCCTAATTGGTCTGTGTTTCTGCCTCCAAGCAGAGAGTCGATTGGCAGTTCATTCTACAGCAATCAGCTGCTCTTGAGGCCATTTTAAATTGACAGCTGCGGAGTGGTAGGGGTGACAGTCCGTGTTGTGGGCGGTATGGCTAAGGCCCGCAAATTTTGAGCAGAGAGGGTCTCTACTGCAGAAAACCACCATTTTACATGGTGAACTAGAGCTGGACTCGCGCGACGCCATATCTCTGCCAGCATAGCTGGATTTGAACTTTGGCCTATATCTCAGCTGTACTTTGGCCTAGATATGTCAAAATTTAATCACTTGTTCCTCTTGTGCTACTCTAACATCCTGCAAAGTTTGGTTAAAATATATGCAGCTGTTTTTGAGATATCCTGCTAGCAGACAGACAAACAAATAAATAAACAAATGGAAGCAAAAACATAACCTACTGGTGGAGGTAATAATGATGTGACAATATTATAAAAGGCTATTGGCGAATGCCAAAATGGAAATGAAATGTTTATGATGTGACATTTTATAGGTTGAGACCAGCGTGGAAACAAAAAATTGAAAACAATTTAATAACTGAAGATTGGAAGCTGCTGTGGTGCTGCCATGTTTTTAACGAGACAGGTTATTGGCTGAAGCCAGTGTGTAGGCTGTATGCATGTAACATTTTATTTAATTATCTCAAGCCAGGGTTAAGCGGTAAATATGTAGCTGAAGCGTGTGTGTATTTGGTATGTATATAATGCTTTGTGTAATTAGCTGACGCTTGTGTGCATTTGGTATGTATATAACGCTGTGGGTAATTAACTGAAGCCTGTGTGTATTTGGTAGGAAAATAATTCCCTGTGAAACTGGTTGAAGCCTGTGTGTTGGTGGTGAGTAGGTAATGCTTTGTGTAATTGGCTGAAGCCTGTGTGTAGGCGGTGAGTATGTAATGGTTTGCGGAATTGGATGAGGCCTGAGCGCAGGTGGTAAGTATGTAACGCTTCGTGTAATTGGATGGGTGTGGGCTGATTCGGGAGGTACCCACTCGTTGAGCAAGGCCTTGAGGTGTAGCTGCAAGCTGCGCACGGACGCGTGGAGGCTGTTGAGCTCACGGCACTTCTGCCTCGCCGCCCGCGCCCGCTCCGAGCCCTGCGACTGCCGCTGCGTCTCGAAGTAGCGGTGGAAGTCGTAGCTGCGCTGCAGGTTACCCAGGCAACCCGAGAGGGCGTGAAGGAGGGGTCCCGTGACCTCTGCGACGACCCGGTGAGCGCGCTGCCAGCCCTGCTGCTCCTCCTCGACCCCTCCCCCTTCGCCTCCTTCTCCGCCCCCCTCTCTCCTCTGCCCCGCCTCCTGCTGGGCCGGAGACAGCAGCAGCGCCAGTCGGCGGAAAAACTCTGAGCTCTGCCCAACCCATAGCTGGAACAGCACCTGCACGGATGGCAACACCACAGGGACAATCAACGCAAAGCCAGGGAAATGCGGCCACTTACTGCGAAACTGCAGTTCAGCTCAGATAGCAATCGCCTGTTCAGTAGTGACAACTTGAAGGTCAATACAAGACTCGCAAGTGTAGCTAGAAAGGCTGTCTACACAAATACACCAGCAAAACACTTCAACAAATCTTCACCAGTGAGAATAATTACACTCCAAGGTGCCAGAGAGTTGAGATGTATGCTTTTACAACACAAACAGAACACTGAATTTTAAAGACAAACGGTATGCTAATATGCATGCAAACATACTTCACACAGTGTGTGCGAAACACAAAGAGAAACTGGCAGGGGTTGCGGCTACAATTTGGCAAATACAAAATGGCCAATCATCTAAGGCAGTGTTATCCAACCCTGTCCCCGGAGAGCTACTATCCAGTAGGTTTTTATTCCAACACCAATTCAGTACAGCTGATTCAGCTAAATAGCAGCTCATCAAGACTTCTAAGTAGGAAATGAGCTGCGCTTCCCTTTGGTCAGAATGAAAACACTCAGAATGGTAGTTCTCCAGGAACAGGGTTAAGAGATGATGATCGATGGTGAGCTGTGTGACATTACAGTCAAGGTAACAAGTGAGGTGTTACGGGTGAAGATATGTGAGGCGGTGAGGAGGTGTTACACGTAGGACACACCAACCTTGAGAGCGGGGAGGCTGTAGTCATCCGTCAGCTCCTGCACCTGCTCGTCACTCAGATGCTCCGCCCCCAATCCCAGTCCCAGTTGTTTCAGCGGGACCGTGGACACGTAGTTCGTCACGTTGTCGATCTCCGAGTCCATGGGATATGTGGCGGGATGAGTTAAGGGAAGCGTATACAGCTCTGGACTCCACATAACTCTCAAACCCAACTATACTGTCCACTGACGTGGACGACGGACTTTATTTACAAAGACCTTTAGTGTGTGCAAAACACAACAGCAGGACGAAGGTTGTACTTTTATTTTTGTGCTGGTTTACCCCATGAAACCCACAGAGCCATACATGAGTCCATCAAATGTAGCTGCTCCGTTCAAACCTGTGGATATTCAAGCCTTATATAATTTCTAGTGGAGATCCCAAGGTGTCCAACTATCCCAAATATGTCCAGCTCAATTGCAGGGAACTGTGTATAAAATGGAGAAGATCTAGATATTTTCTAATTGACAAAGTGCAGTGGCCATAAAAACATGGCGTCCCGGGTTTCAATATTTCTCTCAATATAAGTGTGACATAGCCTCAGTGAAACACTGCAACCAGCAGATACAGAACATGTAACACTGTCCTGCAGTATGAATAAAATACTTTTTCTGACTTTGAACCTACATAAGGGAAAACGTAAGTGAAAAATTAGAGTTTAAGGGGTTAAGAGGTTTCACACACGCAAAAGGAGTCCGTAAAATAAGTGCTAAGGATGGGCCAAGGAATGGAGAGAGAGAGAGAGAGAGAGAGGAAAGAGAGCAGAAAGTGAGAGAAAGAGAGGGAGAGAGAGAAAGAGAGAGACTGATATGAAAGAGAGAGCAGAGAGTGAGAGAAAGAGAGAGAGAGTGAGAGAAAGAAAGAGAGAGAGACCACACATAGGAAGGGGAAGACAGACAGGTGGAGTGGATCTTTCCGGACTCATGCTCTGGGGCTCCCTGGGTGGGGACAGCCCTGTATCCTGCACAGGTCAGGGTTCGGCAGCGGGGTGTTGAGGTAGAGAGGGGGGGGGGGGGCGGACGTGCGCAGAAGGATATGACTTGAGCATGTGGCTGGTGGCCAGGCGGGACGCCCTGAACGCGGCTCGCAGGGTCCTGTAACAGGCCTTCCGCAGCCCCAGGAGCTGCTGGCCGCGGGTGTGCCCTGCTCTGTTAAAGGGACAGGCCGCACTGACCCTGTCGAGCAAACTTTAGGAGTGAAACGTGATACAACTGTGCAGACATCCCAAACCAGCTCACTCACACACACACGCACACAAAAGCATGCAACACAAACACAAATCTCTACGATGCACATTGAAATGCCACCAAGTTGCACTTTTTTTATACCTTATATACCAACCTTTAACACCCTCATACCAAAGCACATGCAAGCGCAGATAAACACATACATCAACTATCAGCATTGCACCCATCACTACAAGCATAGAGGACAAATCACATTAAACGACACACTAAAATGGTTTGACGCATAGCCTGCCTTTTTTATACCCATGTAAGAGGCCTATATAACTAAAGATGAGCACAGACGCAACCTATCAGTATGAGGGTGAAATAACGATCGTGTAAAGGCTGCCGTTCCGGCTGATCATTCAGGGGTTCTCAGTGTGACTGGTTCCTAAATCAAGGATCAGCTTATGGCTCAATACACCTTGTTCTTAAAGCCTGAACTGGCAGTGGAACGTGAGCAACGAAAACGCACACCCTATGTGCGCCCCCCAGTATTTAGCAAGACAGCCCAGTCTACAGAGATGCGTACCACAGCAGATAACGGTAACGGCTTAGAATGTGGGAAAACCGCGTGCGATACAGAGGAAGGAAGATGAAACATGAGGAGAGAGCAGAGGGACAGAGTCAGACTGCTACAGAAAGATATACACTACAGACATCCCAAAATTTAAAAAAAAAAAAAAAAAAAAATGACAAAAAAAATATGTAATGAAGTATTCTATGGGAAACATGAGTAGAATGTTTGTGGAAGAGCCAGGTTTGTGCATACAAGCCTGTAGGTTCAATCACAAGAGTGAACAGTGTAGCCATAATGTAGTCTAGACTGGGGCCCGAACAATATCTGGAGGGTGAAGCACAACTGGGTGTAGATGGTGGAGGGTGGGGTCGGGGAGCATAGCTGGGTTTCTCACATAACTGAAGTACTTCTCCCATAGCCCAGGTGATGACAGATTTTTGATATTATTTCAGGTACACATTACCTTTACAAAAATCTCATTGGCTGAGAGCGTGGAGGTAATTAAAAAAAAAAAGAAAAGCACTCCGCTTTACGTCAAACTGTTAATATTTAGCCAAACTGAATACGAAGTGTAAAGTTGGTTAAATTGGCATAGCTTAGTGCTGTAGTGAGCTACCTAAGTGCCACTCTCATAACCAAGTTAATGTTACCAAGCTAGTTAGCTAGCTAGCATGCAAGCAGTAGCTGTCTATAACAACTTCCGTAACATTGGTTTGTTAGCTAGTGAGCTAACGTTAACTAGCTACTCAGTTGAGTTTGAATTTACAACCAATTTTTAGTCCAAACCATGAATGTCTGAGACTCAGTGACTGACTGAGCGAGTTAGCAGAGTAGTGGAGGAAGCTCAATGCTAACATATTGTGGGAATTAATACTAAGGCACTTATGAAAATTACATTTGTTTTCTATTACATTACGCAATTCAGTTTACGTGATAAACAGAATCTTATACTCTTGGTCATGTCATACGAAAGTTACGAAACTCAATGAGTAAATTTTGGGTTTGTTGCTTAAAAGCTCGCAACAAATGCGAAATGTACTCAACTCGTTTCATAACTTTCATATGACACGACCACTTGTGTAAGATCTCCATGTATGTGGTGGACGGTTGGGTGTTTTGGGAGGAGAGAAGAGTCGAATAATCTCGAGGCTGGAGCGACAGGGATAGGTAGCTTAAGGCAAGTCTGTCCAACCCTGTTCCTGGAGATTTTCTCTACAGACCTCACTCCAACTAAAAAAAAAAAAAAAAAACCACAAATCATTCTACAGCAAGAGCTCTTGCCGAGCTGCTGACAAGTGGAATCCAGAGAGCCAACGGGGCCCTAAAATGGACACTCAAATAATGGCTGATCTCCAGATTTATCCCTGTCATGTGATGGAATGATTTCAATGGAAAATTCCAATGCAGATGCATCAATCACTGCCAGTATCTAAAGTGAGAAAGTTTCAGGGGTCAAGAGAGATGAGCACGATTGGGACGACGGGACGATTACAATGCAAGTTAGATCGAGACTGACAGCAATAAGTGTAGGAATACGGCAAGGATGGGCTAGAAAACGCTTACTGAGGCGATGACCCTGGATAAAGTGTGACAGAGTAACTGCAAGAGAGGGAGAGATGTGCAAGTAGTGTGGGACTATTGCAGTGGAAGAGTTTAAAGAGAGATAAGTGATAAAACTTAATGATGTGAACCTTTGAGAGCGTGCAACAGTGTGGTTGATCTGCCCGAGTTGAAACTTAGAACGTTTTAGATTGAGCACGTTAGAGCATGAGAGAGGGGAGTTTTTTTGAACTCTCACACTGTGAACCCTCGAAAGAGAGGACAATAAAATAGTGCAGGGCAGATATGAGTGAGGAATAGGTCACAGTATGAATCAGACGAAAAGTGTAACAGCAGGACAGAGAGGAGTTATTATTAAACTCTTACAGTGTAAACCCTCGGGAGATGACTTCGGTCTCCTGCAGCAGGCGCAGGGATTTGCGCGCGAGCCCCGTTAGTGCCCGGCTCTCCTGGACCAGTCGCTCCAGCTGTCCCGCCCTGTACCTCAGGGTCCTCTGTAGGCACCCCCTCCTCCACAGAACCGTCCCGCGCAGAAACAAGAACCCACCCAAACCCAGAACCCAGGGCACCAGCACCAACAAGCTGGGCCCATCTTCCAGAGAGCGCAGGGCCGCCAAAACTGCCACGAACGCCACCATGATCGACAGATCCCTGTGTACAGAGAGAGACAGAGACAGAGACAGAGACAGAGAGAGAGACACACAGAAACATGCTTAGCCATAACCTTGTGAGACTTTGGCATCTAACCCTGTTCTTCAGCTGATAACTGGGATAATAGGTAGGGTCAGGTGAGCCACATTATGGTTGAAATTAAAAACCTATGGGATGGTAGATCTCCAAGAGCAGGGTTGGTCACCACTGATGTAAAACACAAGAGAAGGAAAATAAAAAATGCAAAATTGATTGCTAGTACTGCATGTTACTGGAGTCTTCCACGTACACAAGCAACACAAGATTTCCAGCACTGGCAATAAACAGGAATGGGGTTCTAAAACACCAACTTGGAGTTTTGAAAAAAAAAAAAAATCCTCAGAGTTCAACCCCTTAAATGATGATTTTCACTCGAATTTCACGGCAAGTACGTTCTAAGTTAGAAAATCATTTTTTTACTTACTGTAGGACAGTATCATACACGTATTCTGTAACTGCTGGTTGCAGAATTTCACTGAAGCTACATCACACTCATAGTGAGAAAAGTATTCACACCCAGGACGCCATGTTTTTATAGCCGCAGGATTACATAAAACAGTTCTTGTACATCATCTTATACACGTTTCCTTGTAATTTAGCAGGACTGATTTGGGATTGTTGGAAACCTCCATATATTTTAGAATTTAAAATAGGCCTAATGATCCACAGGTTTGAATACAGCAGCTGCATTTGATGAACCCACTTATGAGTCAGTAGGTTTCAAGGGGTTAAAGAAGGAGGGGGGGCGGGAAGATGATGTAGATGAAGGGAGAGAGGCTGATATAGACTGGGCTGTACCAGAAGGAAGGCGTGGCTATGAAGCGAGGTGCGGACAGGGTGGCGGTGGGGGCCTGGTCACATGACGAGCCCGCGGACAGGACACTGGGGTCCAGCAGTTCGATCAGCTCTATGTCCTCCTGCAGGAGCACGTCCTGATCCAAGATGGAGCGCAGGGAGTACTGCCGAAACTCGTGATCCTGGGGGAGACGGGGGACAGACAGCGGGCCCTCAGCACGCTCCCCAAATTATGCCAAGAAAAATCCCAGATTCATCTCCATTTACTGGATTATTTTCACAAAAAACATCAGATTTGGCCGAGGAGGTGAAACCACAGAGTAAGAGGATCCAGGCAAGACTCAAACCCAGAGCCACCTTCATGCAGACCAGCAGTGACCACAATCACCACTGCTCCACTCCTCTCAACGCCATTTCTACAGCTCGCAAGGGCATGAAATATTTCAGTTACACAAATGGCAGTGCCGAAGTCCTTGGCCTCATTTCAAACAATTCTAAGCAACAAAGCTGCTTTCAAAAATCCTGACATTAAGTGTTTCTAACTGTTGAATATTGTCTTATACTGAGCCAACAACAGCTGAAAAAGTAAATCAATATTTGGTGCCACAACCCATCACAGAAATATTAGATACACTGTCCTTTAGTTCTACAGGCCGTTTCATAGTTCCTTGTGTTCTAGAAACGTGTCACAATTCTCCTGCAGCCTGTCTCACTTGCTTAGGTCTTTCCAGGTAATCCCAGACAGGCCTGATGATGTTGACATCAGGGTGTTGTCAGGGCTATGCCATCTATATCAAGTGCTTTTATTAAAATGTGAACATTTATTTATAAAATTACTTCTAAATTTGCCATTGGTATCTCAAATGTGCTTTGTTATCTACAGCAACACTAATGAGGAAAACAAAATAATAAACACCCAAGACTATATTTGAGTATATTAACCTTTAGAGCGCTGAAATAAATAAAAAAAGATACATAATTTTAATTATCTTGTGCTGTTGAAAACCTATCATGTTGCGACTTGTTTAAAAGCGGGAGGTCTTTTAAACAAGTCACCAAATGATAGGTTTTCAACCGCTTTGATTTTGATATCTTACATCATTGAGCAACAATAGCTGCATTTAGCGCTCTAAGGGTTAAAAGTCAAGGGTACCCAAGACTTTAGCACAGTATTGTATTCCAACATGAGCAATTAAGTCTTCAAGTACTACCAACGGAATGTCTGGAATCTGGCTGCCAAGTGCAAATAAGTAAAATGGATTAATGAATATAAGTAAGTAATGAATGAATAGAAATAACGTACAGTCTCACTCTCCACAGATAAAACTCACCAGGTAAGCAGATTAGGGGAAAATAAGATTTTTTTCAAAAAAAGAGGGAATAAGGATAAGAAAAAGAAGGTCAGAATACTGCAAATATGCCTCAATTATGAATGATTTGATGTAAAATGGGCATATATCAGATATCAGCTTCACAGTAATAAACACAGGGTCCCATGTCCCCGAATTGCCCACCCAGACCCCAGACTCCCCGGCCATGAGGCCTCCATACCAGCAGTTTCTCCTGAGCCACTGCTCCGCTGCCCTGGTGGAGGAGGCCTTGCATCCAGACAGCTTCAGCCAGCTTCCAGAGGAGGCCTTCCTGTGGAGCAGAAAGATACACAGCACTGTGTAAAAAGCTCAGGCACATTTAAAGCAATTTCATAGGGCAAATACACTTCCAAAAATAATGAAATTAAAAGCTTTCAAATAACTGAGAAATGTACGACACAGAGTTGTAAACTGTTACAAACTAAACTAGATAACTCGGTCGCCACAGGGACCAAGTTGTGTATCTCCCAGAACCCCAAATTTCGGACAACATGGCCGCCGGCAGCCATATTGAACGTCCAAAATTGCCGAAAATCAGTCTTGAGCATTGTCAAATCATTATCTTCGCCTGTGCAAAATTAGAAAAAATTCCTGTAATATTTGTCGCTTCCAGAGCCCAGAACAGAAAATCTCTGCGGGCGTGGCGGCGGCCCCGGAACTAAACCATAGTATCTCCCGACTATCGTCGTCGGGGAGATACAATAAAGCCAATATTTGGCGTTACTGCACTTTTCCTAAAAATTTGGGACAGAGTCCTGTTGTGCTATAGTTTTATGAGATGAGTGGCCTTCGCTTGTTCCAAGCAGAGTGGAAAACTTGCCTCTGTTCTTCTGCAGACTGACTGTCTCACTTGCGTCGATGCCTCCAAGCAACTACGGACAGCCATGGTCATGTTGACATCAGGGCTCTGCCAAGACTATATTATCTGTATCAACTGTTTTTATTGAAATAGCAACATTTATTTATGAAACTATTTTTTAAATTATTATTTAGAATTCAGATATGCTTTCAATCTTCAGCAACACTAATGAGGAAAGCAAAAAATAAACATCTACTGGCAGATGTAAATTTTTAAAAATGTAGGGTGCTTAAGACTTTTGCACAGTATTGTATATGGGTCGATATATTCAGGCTGACAGTAACAGATGTGACCGCAAACATTATGCAGAAGGACCTCTATAGAAGGTCAGGCCAACACATTCTTTTACATTAGGACAGAGCAATATGGCCTGAAATTTATACCATTACATTACATTTATTTGGCAGACGCTTTTATCCAAAGCGACTTACAGTAAGTGCAAACAGTGAGGAATACCAATAGCATTTGTAATTTTTGAGAACAATACGCACCGCAGCCAAATTCATATTGTGCCACCAGTACGGACAGTATACCCAAGTACACACTGTGATACCAGCAAGGGCAATGTAGCCAAATTCATATTGCGGCAAATCATTCGTACCCGTATACAGTGCGATGAGAAAGTATTTTCCTCCTTCTTGATTTCTTCTATTTTTGCTAATTTGTCCATACAACTAATTTTAATATACAACTTAAGACAACACAAGTAAACACAAAATGCAGCTTTTAAATGATCATTTCATTTATTGAAGGTCAAGAGTTATTCAAAACCAACATCACCCATGTGAAATAATAATTGCTCCCCTAAACCTAAAACCTGGTTGGCCACCTTTGGCAGCAACAAAGGCAATCAAATGTCTGCAATTTTCGGCAATGAGTCTTTTACATTGCTGTGGAGGAATTTTGGGCTACTCTAATTTACAGAATTGTTTAAGTTCAGCTAGATTTGAGGATTGTTGAGCATTAACTGCCAGCATAAGGTCACGCCCCATCTCAGTCAGATTCAAATCAGGACTTTTACAATGCCACTCAAAACCTTAAATTTGTTTCTTTTAAGCCATTCAGAGCTGGACTATGCTTGTGTGCATTGATTCATTTTCCTGCGGCATCACTGAACTGCGCTTTAGCTTTAGGTCACGAACTGATGGCCCAACATGCCATTTCAGGATGTTCTGGTGGAGAGCAAAATTCATGGTTTCATCAATTACGGCAAGTACTCCAGGTCCTGAGACAAAAAAACAGACCCAGACCATCACACTACCATCACGTTTGAGTGTAGGGATGATGTTTTTAATGTGGAGTGTCATGTTTGCTTTATGCCAATGTAATAGGAACCATGTCTTCCAAAAAGTTACAGTTTTGACTAATCAGCCCATAGAATTTCACCTTTAAAGCCTCGAGGGTCATCAAGCAAGATGTTTTTTGGCAAGTGTGAGACGAGCCTTTGTATTCTTTTCGTTAAGCAAGGGTTTTTGCCTTGCAGCTCGGCCTTGGATGCCATTTTCACCCAGCGTCTCTTTATTGTAGAATCGTGAACACTGGCCTTAACTGAGGAAAGTGAGGCCTGCTGTTCTTTAGATGTTAGCCTGAGTTCTGTTGTGACTACCTGGATGAGTCCTCAATGCGCTCTTGAAGGAATTTTGGTTGGCTGGCAACACCTAGGAAAGGTTCACCACTGTTCCAGGTTTTCTCGATTTGTAGATAATGGCTCTCAGCATGATTTGCTAGAGTCCCAAAGCCTTAAATGGCTTTATAACCCTTCTAAGACTGATAAATGTCAAAAACTGTGTCTCACCGGTCTTGAATTTCTGTAGATTGTGGCATCAGGTGCTGCTTCTGCTTTTTTTCACATTGCGAGACAAGTTCTACTTAAATGGTGTTTAGATTCAACAGGGTTGGTAGTAATTATGCGAGAGTGTGTCTATTTAAATTGGACCCAATTTCCAATAGTTTTTTGACTGTTTGATTAGAAACTACAGGGGCAATTACTTTTTCCACATAGGGTCAGGTTGGCTTGGATCGCTTTTTTCCTTCAATAAATGAAATCATCATTTTAAAACTGCATTTTGTGTTTAAAATTAGACAAATTTAATTTGAGTATTATTTTGATGATCTGAAAGACTTAAGACTTACAAATACGCAAACATAGAAAAAATTGGGACAGGCCAAATACTTTTTCACAGCACTGAAGTCCCTGCTCCTAATTTGCAGAACATTTCTTTGACAGATGGTTTTATAAAACAGGACACACAGTTAGAGCATTCCAAGCCATTATAGCAGCAACACAAAATAAGTCAGATCAGGTATAATTTACATAGAGTAACAGTTAATCAATTCAAACATGAACATCAACTGTTCACCACCAATGAGGATTCAGACACACGAAAACCCAACACACAGATCTACACCCACACACGCACCCGATGTTCCCAGCCACCAACTTGTCCCACCCTCTCACAGACCCCCTTTTTAACATCCAATGCTGGGGAACAAACCCCGATTACATCATCGCCTGATCTGCATCTGAATTCGCTTCCCAGCACAGCGCAGAAACGGAGGCACGTTCCGGGGGACGGGGTTTAAAAACGTGCCGAAACGCACGGGCAAGGGACGCCGACGTTCACATACTCTCCGCTTTCTCAGGCTACTATAAAACCAGCAAATTAGCAGCTCTGCGTGTCTCTGCAGCTCTGGTCCCGAGTGTGAGGAGAAAGCTTCATTATGCAGGAGCCGAGTAAACTGCCACAGGAAACAAACCCTTTCAGGCACCCATAATGCCTCTGGGCTTGTCCCCAACCCCACTCCCCTCTCTAGAGTCCAGTAAACTTTAGACCCCCCTTAACTTAAAAAAAAAAAGACCCCTGTTTACACCCAATAAAGCTTCTTTTTCCAGGATGCCAAGCACCCGCATCTAAACTATGCAAAAAATGCACTCTGTGTGTAAAGCCGTCAACAAAGGAACAAACTTAGCAGTCCACTAATCACCTTACAGAAACCCCCTCTTAAATACTCTGAAAGAGAGGGAGGGGAAGGCCCTCTTGAATTCTACAGAAAAGTAAAGCAACACAGATCTTGTTCTTACAGTGAGGTTCCTAAATATTTGGACAGTCAGAAATATTCAGAAGCCATGCCTGAAATGATTCGCTTGATCTGGATGTATAGTACTAACTAAAATCACTTAAAATAGTGGTAAAAATAACAGCCTACACTTACAACAAGTGCACCCATATGGAGTGACCGGTCAGAATTTCAGACCTCTAAGATTGCATCACAATCAAAATATGCATTTACCTCAAAGTCCTTTCCTTATATAACATATTTGCTAGAGGCCATGTATATGACATATGGAGTCTCTAGTTATTAAAAGCACGATGGAATAGTCCATCCTCTGTGCAGAGTATGGATGACTGTTCTTTAACATCTGCTGAAGAGCCCGAACAAGAGGATGCATCACGATTGATCCGACATGCTGGGGTGCATTATCTACTGATGACCAGACAAAACAATTCTGAATGGTGCTTTCTATGCCAAGCTGTGTATACAGCAGGACACATCCTCAATCCTAAAATGAGAATCGATCTAAGACAGAAAAAATGTTGGCAGATCAGTTTATTTTAAGGCAGTGCAGTTTGCAGCACAGTTATCAACTTCAGTAAAAACCTCCCTTTTTCACTGACTGGTGCCCTGCAGGACATACGTGTATCAGGCAATCGCACTGATATAATGAAGAAGTCTGTGGTGTTCTATGAAAATTTAAACAAACAAAGGAAAGCACGGGCGATCTCACTTCCCTAACAGAGATGCGATGGCTCTAAGGTTCACTGATGAGCTTGGCGTGTGCACACGAGCGCACAGGAGGGTTTGTAGGTGTGTAGGCGGAGCACCAGGGGGGCTGTTTGCAGTTTCCAGGATATCATATGACAACACAAACCCCCCGACAGCTGCTCCTTCCCCCTGTCTTTCCGTACACATAACCCTTAGAGCGCTGAAATAATTTTTTTTAAATATAAATTTCATTATCTTGTGCTGTTGAAAACCTATCATTTGACGACTTGTTTAAAAGAGCTCCCCATGCGGGAGCTCTTTTACATAAGTCGCCACATGATGGCTTTTCAACAGCTTTGATTTTGAGATCTTACATCATTGAGCAATAACAGCTGAATGAAGCGCTCTAAGGGTTAATGCCAAAAAGGGATTCCCGTCTGTGACACTTCACACCAGACAAGCGGTTTGCCATTATTGCTGAAGAGACGCCCTAACTCAACTCACCAGTGTAATATCTGGAATATACCAGCTTATTTTACAACAGGAAGCACAGGTCCCAGACACGCTCCCTTTGTGGAATAACAGCTGGTACGAAACACTGTGGGTGCTAGCAATCATTAGCAACTGCCATTTTTACACTTGCTCCGTGTTCGAGCTCTTGCATCACTATAAATGCAGAAAAGACTGAAGAATGTTCCGGTCCTGTGTCGCTGCCTCCCACAGCAGAGCAGAGGACAGCTCAGAGTAAACTCTTTCTAGGCCTAATGGTAGATCTCATTTTCAATGCCTTTACACCATCAGTTCACCTGGTCACAAAATAACTCCATAAAATATTACACTCCTGATCATCTACTGTACATGCATACAGGAGAAATTTTCAAGAGGACTCATTGTCCTAACAATTCCTGCAGGACACAATGACTCATTGGAAACCAGAGGTGGACTTAAATAGCCTGAAATACATTTCCAGAAATATAATTAACCACTCGTTCTTAGACCATTTTCATTGAGATGCTTTCACCATTTGTTTTAGCGGGATCAATAAGAATGCAACATTTGCTCTTCTAAAGAAAACTCATTTCAACACTTCACACCAAAGGAAAATATACTTATGCACAGATAAATTGCAGTTTAACTGGGTCTGACAGGACCTCCAGCTCAGCTGAGACGATCAGGTGATCAAAGTTATTTTCATCCTACTGAGGCAATTTTTACAAAGCACTCCATGGCACAGTAAAGTTACACCGTCTGCTTCTACACAGCTAGGGTACACTGAAATGCCAAACCTCAACCCCCACACATACCTCGTGACCCCCACACCAAAGACTACACACTCCACGGCCAAACTTTTGTGGAGCCACAGACTGGGTTAAAAACTTCATAAAGCCGTGGATTTAACTTACATCTCCCCTTTCCGACTTAAAAGCGATAGACTCTGGTTTCTCCACAGCTGTTTCATCCCATAGGCTTAGCGCCAAAGGTCCAGGGGGCATGAGAACGGATTGGGAGAAGGTCAGGACATACAGGCCCTCAGCAGGAGAAAGAGGGGAGTGAACAACCCCTGGTGACCCTGTGAAATCACACCCCGAAGTACCAGCCACCGAACAGTCCCACCTATGGCATATGACATCACACTAAAACACAGTCCTCCTACCTCAGAGCAGGTAAATTGCATTTTAACTGACTAGATCAGGCCTACCAATGAAAATGGTCAAGCTGTAAAAAAAGTTTGTCAGATGTCTACCTTTTTCAAATGACCAGCAAACACAAAATCGAAAACATGCCACATTACCGCAAAACTTTGCACCAGAACACTTTGAAGTCCATACATTTTCACCAGAACCTGCAACAAACCCAGAGACTAACCAACCGCGCGTGCGCACTCTCCTGCGGAAGTTTTGGCGGAGAAAGAAATGCCAGAGGAGAGTGTGCATGTGCAGTTGATTCGTCTCTGGGTTTGATACAGGCAGTGCGATTTTATGAGCTTGGTTCTGGTGAAAATGAAAGGATTTCAAAGTGTTGCGGTGCGAATTTTGTGGGAATGTGGCATGTTTTCGATTTTGTGTTGCTGGTTATTTGAAAAAGGAAGACATCTACTTTTGTTACAGCTTAGCCGTTTTCTTTGGAAGGCCTGTATATAACCAACCGATTTTATATTTTATTTGTATCTTCTAACGGTAAAGTTGAGCTAAAAAACTGGGAGAAGTTGCCTCCACTTGAGACCGTTGTATATAGGTACAGAGGTGAAGTATCATCACTCCCAGTGCAGTACAAACAGTAAGGCCTCCAGACTGCAATTAGATTCTCTTCCCATTCACAAAACCACCTATCTGTACCCACTTAGCTGACGGTATTTTATGGTTTTTATGCCGTTTTTATGGCCCCAAGGATCCCTTTGTATAAAGCATTATGGACATAATCTGCATTTCAGCAACTAGTAAGCATAATTCACTTATATCTGTGCTTTAGATATACTGAATGCAGGCTGCCCTGGTCATGGATGGTCAGCATTCATTTCTGGCATTGCTCCCCAGGTGAGTGCATTTATGTTGTCCTACACCATTAGCTGATCCGCATTTCCCATGTAATATACATTATGTTATAGTGAACAGTACCTCTCATATCTGACAGCCTTGCTTTTTGCAACAGGAGGATAATGGTAGCAGACAACCCTGCATCTCGAAAACAAAACCTGCAAAACGCCATTCGAATGACATTCCCGTTTCCAGTCCAAAGCAAATTTACTGACAAGCCCAATAAATTATGTTACAATCGACACCAATCACATTTTGGCCGCAGCCTAACAGAATCACTCTGCCCAATGCGTAAAACAATCAATCAATTCCAACTGAAATAACCCCCTGTAAAAAGGACACATGTAGCTATACGTGTACACAACTAAGGTTCTCATAATATTAAACAAAGGACACGCACACACAAACGCACACACACATCCAACAGTCCACACGTACCTGAGCCTCATGTTATGCTTTAATCTGCCTGTTCAATTATCAGGCTCTCAATGGACAAACCCCGTGAGCCAACACTTGAGCAGTACTGAGGCACTGAGCTGAACTTTGAGTGGAACCAGGAGTCATGGCCAGATGAGACCAAAATTTTATTCAACGGCCTTTTGCACAGGAGATGGTTTATGATTCGAAGGACAAGTTTTGTTAATAAGGAACGCCACGGCCGAACAACCAGTAACAACAGCTTCAGTCATGGCTCCCAGATCATCAGCTGAATGCCACCTGAACTAACTTTTGAGGCTTGGATTGAAGATCAACAAGAGCAGATCAAAAGGACCACTGGTGCCAATAATTTTGCAAGGCATCATAAGCCAGCATGCATTAAAAGAAAAACCATTTCACTTCACGAAAACTCCCATTAACCCACATGGATATTCCCCAACTATAATCGCTTTAACAGACTTGGCTTAAACAAGGTACGAAACACACTGTTCCCCCACCACAGTTCTGGTGTTATGGCCTGGGAACGAAACGGAGGGATGTTCAGTTGAAGAGGAGGATGGACAGAAGTATGAAAAGGCATATCTACCCAATAATATGCATCTGTACATTACATTTTGTGGAAAAATGAAAAATGCTGAACAGCTTAGATGTTATGGCCCAATAAAAAAGCTTGACGGACAGACGTGAACGGATAGACAGACACGGGGAAGGCAAACACTCACTCCTATATCCCCCCTTCAACTTCATGGCAGAGGATACAAATATTAATTTAGGACAAGATAATTCTTCTTTGAGTTCGAGGCAAATAATACCAGAAGAATAGAGGCCGTTCAGCTCATCAAGATTCATCTTCCCAATCCAGACAGACAAAACAAAGCATCACCGACGACTTCACTGCTTTCATGACAGCAAGTGTACAGACAAAGCACTGGTGAGACGCTTAGCATGCAGGGTTAAGACACCACAGCTCCAGCTGTTGACTCAGTACATTTTTTGCTCACCTCAGTGTGCAGCAGAGCAGGGAGGCTCACTATATACATTTTTAAAATTCAAGTTAAATTGAATTACAGTGACTCAGCTGACACTTTTATCCAAAGAAACTCACAGTAGGCCCATTCCACTAGAGCTGTATGGGGTTATGGGCCTTGCTCAAAGGCCCAACAACTCTCCTGATCACCACAGGGGCTCTGCTGTGGCATGAACCGCCAACCGTATGAGTCTAATGACACAGCCACTAAGCTATAGAAAACAAACTGATAAATGAAGAGAGGGCACATGCAAAATAGCCTTGGCTGTGTGTTGGCAGCCTGTTTCTACAGGAAGAACAACAAACCAGGAAGACCTCACGGAATTCCAGCTCCAGCAACAAGGCTGCGTCACCAGCAGAACGCTCCTGCAGGAAATGAGGCATTGGCGAAGGTTTTTCCGAAGGCGCAGTTGAAGAGCCCAGAAATAACAGCGTGAGTGACGTTTGGACACATAAAAATCTCAACAAAAGCTGATGTAAGTATTATTGCACCTCCCACAGCAATCAAAAGAATAATCAATAGTAAGAATAATCAATTATTCATAACAATATACACTACTTTCCCCGAAATTCAGTAGTACCAAACACTAAATCAAACTGAATAGGAGAGCCCACTGAAGAATGTTTTTTGAAATTTTTTTTTTTTTTTTTTTTAATTCTAATTCAGTGTGCTTTAACTGCATTGCCATTAAAAACAAGCAGTGATAGATGTATCAGCAGTAGAATTTTCAGTGTAGGACATTTCAACCATTAGTTTGTGACCTCACAATATACAGGGTTATAAAACGGCTCTGATCTCAGACTCGAGTAGCAAGGCTAATGCCTCAGCACCGATATTAATCATCTGCATATTCTCGATCATGACAATCCCAAGGCACCATGATACCTAGACCAGCATCCAGTTGTAATGCCTAATGGAAAATAAGAAAAGTCTGGACAAGCCAAAAACCACAGAAATAAACTGATCTACTAACACTGTGCTCACATTAATTTCTCCCTGCCAAGCACTTGACCAAGTCAGGTTCATTTGTCTTCCTGGCCTTTACAGTGTTTGCTTTGTAGTGATTGCTTTTTACTCGGGCCGGCAGGCCACGAGTCTAAGTTTCCGCTCCGTTCTTCTTCTTCTTCTTCTTTTTTTTTTTTGGGGTCGCGATTGTCCTGCTCATGCACGCACCCAGTTTTGCGATTGGCCCAGGCCTAGATCCGGCCCGAGTACAGGCTCTGAGGAGCCTCTTGTTCAGTTCTAATCCCTAGTTTGTCTGCTTACCTGTCTGTGAATTATTCTACTCTAACTGGTCTATGTTTACCTTGTATTTCACATTCTTGTTCATGACTGAGCTGATTGACACACCATCCAAAATGAACCACTCTAATCTGCTGTGTAGCTCTTTCAGTGACTTTATTCTAGATGCTCTTATTGTACGTCGTTTAGGATAAAAGCATCTTCCAAATAAATTAGATGCAATATATTGTAATGTCACATCTACAGCCAAATTCTTTCAGAAAAGCATGGAAATCCATTTTGTACCCACAGCCCAGTGGCGACCAACCCTATTCCTGAAGATTCACCATACTGCAGATCTCGTTTTCCACTCTAAATTGGCACTTCTGATTTCACTAATTGGCAGCTCAGCAACATCTTTGGCTGTTGAATAAGATGTGCTCTGTTAGGGTTGGGGAGGAAGCAAACAGGATGGTATCCCTCTTGGAGGAGCTCTGGTCAAAGAAATCACAAACCAACCCACAGACCAAGGTGTACAATTCTGGTAAGGGTGTGTAATGTGACCTAGGCAGTTCAAATAAGCCAATCATGTTAGCCAGCCCAGGACTAGGCAGCAGCACAGGAAGATGAGTAGGCTGAATAAATGGTAAAAGTTGAGAGAGGCCATCAATGGCCAAGTGGCTAAGGTTCTCCACCAGGACTCATTTCTCATATACCCACTGGTTCAAGCCTCAGAATTGTCACAATATACAATCAGCTGGTCCCATGACTCCTCATTGCTCTAAGGGAGATGGACATCCTTATCCGCGATGAAAACCTATAGGCCAAATCCAGTGCAGGTCATTTTGGACAATAGCGCAAGAGAGATGACTACAAGACAGCATTCTTCAGCACTCATTGGCTGGTTAAATAACGGTAATGAAAGAACAGGGAGGGCCTCGCTGAGACAGGAAAAGGGCCTGGTGCGGAGTGACTGAGGCCAGGAGAGGGTGGCACTCACCTTGGACAGGCCGGGCACATCCTGTGGGAAGGGACCCTCCTCTCCCCCCGCGCCCTGCTCCTCTTCCTCCCTCGACGGCGTCGGACATGCCTCGAAATCTGTGTGCCCTAGATCCTGCAAGTACTGGAACAGCGGAGAGTTCTGCAGAGGAAAAGGGAGGGGTAAGGCGGTCAGGGACCAGCCTTGGAACACATGGGCACACATCTCGCCAAAACCAAGCGGTTCTTCTGCACGCTGTTCTGTTCATTGCAGAACCCTGTGGAGACTGATTACATTTAAATCCTAACCGTTTTGTTTGTCAATAAATGACATTTTGATTAGTTTTTTTTTTGAGCATCAAGTGAGTCCTTTACCGATTCAGAACCTGAAAGGTACAAGTAGTCAGGCATTACTCAGACTCAATGTCAGAAGTGCTTGAGGAAAAAAAAAAAAAAAAATACAGACCATTTTGTGACGCAACTGAAAGAGATGGAAAGATTTACTGGGTACAAGGCAACAGTCAATAGCAGACCTTTTAGTCAAGAAAAGGCAAAACCATCTTCCATTCAAAAGGATGGGCTAAAAACAGAGATGTACTCTTCACACAGCAGTGGCAATATCTGAACCCCACAATTCTGTTGCCATCTTCTCATATCTTATTTTCCAGACCACTAACCGAGGGAAAAAACCTCCCGATTTTCTGAAAGCTGCCAATTTCATAGAAGAATTATATATTATGAAAGGACCCATGGTGCGGATAAACGAGCATAGCGTATCATTGGAGATGGAGCGCAGTAAACAGCCCAACTCGATTTCCACAGGTTAAATGGGGGTGAATTTGTACCTCGGGGCAAGCAGCCTCAGTCTCGCATAATAAGGGGGAGAAGGCCCTCAGGCTGAACCAGGCTTGGCATTTTCTTAAGCTTATCCTGCCTTATCGAATTCATTCTGACAAAGGTCTCTTTGGTAAGACTAGAAGCATTATTCCAGCGTGTACAAATATGGCAGTCGTCAATGGCAACAAACAAAAAATCTATTTGTTGATGCATCATCCCTCAATCGAATTTCACGCGTTGATAATGACAGAATGGAAACCTAGGTACCCGATATCAAATCGATAGCATGTATATTGAGAATGAAGCTCCGATTCAACTCCAAATGCATGTAGATTGAACAATTCCTGCTGAACAGAAGCTCTCAAATGGAAATACCACATAAATTGTCATCTAGTCTCTTAGCCCATGTCTGCTTAAGTGTAAGACTGACAGACACCTTCCAGAATAAAATGCAATCAAACGAAAATCTAATCTCTTCGGCTCACGGGAAAACAAATATTCGGTCGGATAGCAACATTTTTAATTGCACAATTATTTCACAAACAGCAGTTACATTGATTATTATCGTGCACAACAAAAATTCAATGGCAGCTCGCAGGACGGTTCACAAATAAAAAGCTTCAGTTGATGTTTATCTATGGAAGAAAACACCAGACGAGCAGGGTAATAACTCACGACAGCCAAACTAGAGCACAAATACAGGACAAATGAACAAGAGAAATTCATTTCAGTGTCAAAAACACCAATCAAATTTCATATTAGAAACCAATGCAGTAACGTAAATACATCTAACGAGAATCCGTAATCACTTTCGACTAGTTTACACTACGGCAGACAGCTGGGGGCGGGGGGTACTACTAAGCTGGCTTTGTGATTAAGCCTGACTTCAGCACTTAGTAAAACCAGGAACCTCTTGAAATCTGGAGCATGGACTTCAGTAAAAGGAGCTGCTCCGGGTTTTATTTAAGCTTAAAGCCAGGCTAAGTCACAAAATCAGCTTTGAAGTACACCCCCCTGGCAACAGTCAACCATAGTATAGCAAGGGTTTTTTTTTTTTTTTTTTTGTTGACAACATTGCTGGTGAGCAGGCGAAAATTGACAGTGACCAGTAGTTATCCACACGCACATCATCTGCTGCTTACACCGCCTGGTTCAGCTCAAGCAACAGGGGTGTGCTCGGAAATGTGAACAAAAATATGACGTTAGCCAAGTCATTCAGATCGAAACGAATTTCAACACGGCAATGGGCTAAGAAAGTTAACCAGCTGGAGCTCACCAAAATCGCAATGCTAGCTATGTAGCCTGTCACTTTTGGTGAGAGGCTATTGAATAAGAATTTAGCCACACTGATTTTTCCAGCCTAGGTAGATTAGCTTGCAGGGTAATTACCATTCAGGACAGCTAGTCGCAAATAGATCAACACTCATAACGCAGCAGGCTTTGTCGCACATAGCAACCGCAATGGACGAGGAATATTAGTAGCAACAGCTAACGTGACTAAAGCTGCTTTCACACTGGACGCGAAACGAATTTTTCGCACGACAGATTACATTCAAAGTCAATGCAAAAACGCGAATACACGCGTTTCGCGTGTATTCGCGTCTTTGCATTGACTGTGAATGTAATCTGTCGTGCGAAAAATTCGCTTCGCGTCCGGTGTGAAAGCAGCTTAGCAAGTGCAAGGAAGACGCATTAACACCAAATGCCACAACCACACTTCGCACTCAGATTAACAAAACATGAACAAATCCGGCACAAACCTCAAACACCACCTCTTCATCATACTCCTCAGTCATTGCGCTCCGCCATAGGTATCTGCGCGTTACGCATTCTGGGATTGTAGTCCAATGTCGTCAACAGGAGCAAAAAAAAGTAGTGCACGTGTTGTATGCACTACGCTTCGTGTCCAAGAAAACTCCAATTACCAAAATGCACCACCGTGCTAAACAAACCCAGACCCACGTCTTGTGCTCACGTTTAGGCACAGTCGGTTTCTAGCGGCCGTGGTGAAGCACCTCTAGTGGAAGTTTTACGGAACTTCTTAGCTCCAGGCAAATATTCAGTGGCTAATTGTGATTGATGCAGTGCTGATGCCTGCGAATGAACTGCGAAAAGTGAATAAGAGATTACCGTGAAATACCTTCTACTTGCGATCTGTTGTTTTGGGTTACCTGTTTCTCATCGTTAAGGAGATGGATTTGCTGGCGTTGTTCTGGTCATATCATTGTCTTGTGGACGGGGTTACAGACGGAGCATCATGGAAAAGATCTACGAACATCGCCACTACTCCGAAAGAAAGTCTTTAATGGATTCAAGGATCAACATCTGGGAATCATGAGCACAGGTTAGCAAGTTTCTTGAGTGGTCAAGTGGTTGGATATTGCTGATTAAGCAGTTTAGTTGTTGCCAACTGTCCTTAAGTCGTGTAACTTGAGGATACCTGGCTGAAAAGCGGAAATGCGGGATAACTCTTGAGAACTTACAGGTTGAACTCATTTTTGCATTTTTACATTCCAACTTTAGTGAATAACACATAATGTTTTTTGCGGTAATTTTACGAATCGTTGATAACACTTACTTTTGAGACTTCAACCACTTGACTTAAATCCAAGAAGAATACAGGAATATTCATATTCGACTGTAATGAATTATATTCAAATTCAGCTACCCTATTGCGGGTTTTACATATTTCAAAGATATCGGTTACACATATTATTCCAAACTTAACAGCCGTTTTGGTGCATATGCTGAGGGATTTGGAGAAAAAAGAAACATTTAAGAAACTTGATACCTGGCGCATGTTCAACAATTTAAATAGTTCAAATACAGTTTATCTGACATGTTTTCCCCTGTAGCCTCCGATATTTCCTCACTACTTTGGGGACACGTCTTGGAGACAAGTCGTGTTCCATATGGTGATAGCTGAGGGTGACGCACGCCACGGTGGATACTGGGACAAAAGTTTTTTTTTTTTTTTTTACTTTCTGTGTGCTAATATTTGGTCCCATCTTTATTTATGATAACTTCACAATAAATTTATTACCATCATAGACACCGCTGACGTTGCATTATGGCATAGGAATGCTAAACAAGAAGCATTTAGTAGGACACGGCAGCGAAGCTTTGAAACCCTTCTTTTGTGCCTTGATACTGATGGAATAAGACACCGGCCACTGCTTGCTTTCTTTGTTAAAACCACGTTTCAGATGTTGGCTCCGGGGATTGAGGCTTAAACGTAGGCTACATGGCAGTTCAGTTTTGTCTGCTACGTAAAACACAGCTGAAAATAAATGTAGGCTACTCTGCATCCAGTATTGTATTGAATTGATCACTTGAAAACTAACTATGTTTGTAGATTTCAAAGAGATGTACAATTTTGCTTATAAATTTCAGGTGTGGATTGGAATTACCTATGAAAAATTAGCAGGAACTCAAGGGACCATTACGTCAAAGGGAGCATGTATGCACCCGTGCTCCCTCTGCGTACACTAAAAATCATCTGGACTCAAGTGACATGCTGATCATGAGAACTTCATTCGTCTGTTTCCCCATATGCCACGGCTCATATTCCATGGACCATTCTGATGAAATTTTCATGGAAATACACTCTGGGTGTACTATAAAGTGTTGCGATATACCATAATTTTGAAATTGCCCATCCTGTATTTGACAGTGGTTCCATATATAGCTTCGATATAGCGGTGTGTTTATGATGAAGTCGTTCATTAATTTTACGCATGCATAAATATGGTTTTACCTTGCTATTGTGGGATAATTGCGAACAGCGTTTGCGGTGAGACTTTTTTCTGTCTTTTTTTTTTTTTTTTTTGTGGCGATGACATCATTCTATGTCCATGTTACTCGAGTTCCTTATTGAGAACATACCCCGAGTGAAAAACCGAGGGGAAAACCCTATGGTGCGGTGCGTGGAGTAGTGGACAACTTGAGATCATCCATGGCATGTGCATGAACTGTCGACCCACATTATGTTTGAAAACTTGGCCTCGTGTCTAGCGGAGTTATCAATATTATTCTTCACGTGTCCGTCAATATTTCATGTCCATTTGAAACGGCATCCCGTGAAACCTGAAACAAAGTTTATTGTTTTGGTTACTCGGATTGTTGCCTATTCTGGTTTTAAGTGCTAATTCAAGGATTGGGTGGAGGATGTGGAATGCAAAGATAGTTTCAGTTCTACTCCGGAACTCGGTCAGCTGTTCGTGGAGTTGTCTATGACAATAGTATAAAATCTGGCTCGGGAACCAGTGCAGTATGATTATCTTAGGCTATCGTGCAACATCACTGAAAAGTAATATCTTGGCTACACTGTTTTATTCTATAATATAAGTAAATCCCCTCTCTCTTGCTGAGGACTATTTTATTGTGAGATCTCATTTAACATTTAGTACACATGCAAATGTGAACAGAATAGATCAACAGTATGATGAACATGGGTTATATTCTAATAAAAATTATTTATTTGTATTTTTAGAAGTTACTGTATCCTTTAATCTTTTCCTCTGTAGGGAACAGTTTCATGTCGGCCTTTTTCTTAAAATCAATTATCTGTAGTCTACTTTAGCAGTACATATGTAGGGCTATTTGTGTTTCGTAGATGAATTCTGCTGAGTGGTTTTTGCACTCAAAAACTTGCGCAATAGATCTGTCTAATAAACACACATTTGTCATTAAAATGTTTCCTGGTTTTCTGAGGCAAGGTCTAGACTTCTGGTTGTTTATCTTATGTCCACCAGACCAGACTGGTATTAAATTGAGTTTTAACAGAATTAAGTTTGGGGGGGCACATTTAATGACAATGATATCTGTGACAGAGTGAGATTTACTGCATGGCCTTCTGAACCTCTTGCCTTTTTTGTTGATTTAGTTTTTCTTTTTATTATATACCCAAAGCATTTATATTCCAAAGCGAAGAGCTCAGCTGGTCATGGAGAGATAGGAACGGACTTCTTTTCCAGAAAAGCTGTTGATTGAGGGCAAACAAACTAGCATTAGTTGTTGAGGAGAAGGTCTTTGTATCTGATGCATTGTCTAAATGGAATCCCACTAGTTTTTTTTTTCTAAAGAAACTGGCTGCTAACAATTTTGTAATTATCAACCCAATTTAGAGCAGAGTTTATATGTTTATGCAAACTCACTTGCCATCTTTATTAGCCAGGCAGGTAATAACTGAAGTCGATTAACACCTGGCTCGCTAGATGTTAACTTAAGCCTGTGAATTCACAGGTATGGCTTTTGAAGTGCAACTTCCAATATCACATTGCTTTACTGGCCAAAGTAATATCTACCAATGAAAACTTTGATATTAAATTAATGGTGGTTAATGAAACTGAAACTCAGAAGCTGCAGATGCTGTATTAAGATTGGGCTGAGATTCTCATGTTAATATTGCCTCTGTTATTTTCACTGATGTCAGTTCTTTACCTTTTTACAGGTCTGAAGAAGCCCCCAGTGGCTCCAAAGCCCAGACTTCCTCAGACGCAAAAGCTAACTCCACCCCCAGTCGCCCCCAAACCAGATATTGTTTTATCACTGCCGTCCCCGGCATCGCTGAAAAAGCCCAAGCCAGCAGTTGCCCCAAAGCCATGTATTTCAAAAAGCTCAACGGCCCCTGAGTCCACACCTGTTCCTTTTAACCATGACCAGGAGAGATGCCAATGTCCTGAAAACCTGGGCCTGCTTAACTCTAAAAATGGAATGCACGGGGAGATCCTCAAAGTAGACTCGGACTACATTATACTGACCTGTCCATGCAGCCAAGATGGTTGTTCAGGCTGTCAGCACTCGGGGATCTGTGATACTACTGAAATCCTGTTTGAGCCCTTGGAAGAACCTCTGGAAACATGGCAGACTGGTGAAATGGAAACACTTGGATCACGGATTTCTAAAGTTCCTGAGATTCAGTCTGAAACGGAGAATGAGCTTGATGAGATTGGATATGATGAAAGGAAAGTTGTCAATGCCAACTTTCTGGAGCAGAAACTTAATGATGTTTGGGTCCAGGCTGTTTCCACTGATTGCTACCAAAGTCAAGAACCTCTGGTAGAGCCAATGGTGCGGAAAGACGGAGTGGGAACGCTGGATCAGAACCTGAACCCAGTTGGAGGTGATGAGGGCTCTGTTGAGAACCAGTCAACCATCTCTGACGGACCAGGTGATGATACCAATGGTAATCTCTCCATTTTAACATTGAACGAAACTCAGGATATTCCCGCATGCTCCGACAGTTCTTCCATCTCCACAGATTGTGACTTTTCCTTCAGGGAATCTGGGGAGTTGAATCATGGGTCCCCAGTTCCTGCGGCACCAAGGAAGCCCCTCCCAGTTCCTACTCCACGTAAGTCTAAGAAACTGGTCCTGGTGAGACAGGATGGAACGGACCTGACCACACCGGAGGAAGATTCCAAACTGGCGGAGGAAAAGGAGCTGCTAATTTCAAACAATCTGTCTCAGGCCTGTGACGTTTTGATGCACGCACAGAGCATGTTCAATGCCCGAAACTCATCCATGGATCAGGATGATTTCCTGCTCTGCCTGGGTGCTGGCACTGTGGAGGACTCAAGTCCGCCTGTTCCCCCTCCACGGCAACTGTCCCTTCTGCTGGAACGTGAGCAGATGGTTCCTCCTTCATGTGCTGAAGTGCTTCCGCTGGAGGTAGAGGACGATGAGCTCAGATTAGGCGGATTTGCCTCTCCTAAGAATTCCACTGTGGAGATAGAGAAGGAGGATGGGGGTTGGTACTGTGACTTTGCTAGATTCCCCATCTCCAGAGCTCCACCTATGCATGTCAAACATGGCCATAACCTCCTCTCAATGGACGCCAGGGCATCTTCTGCAGAGGAGAGGTCTCCCAAGGTGGCCCCAAAAAAACCACAGAGGCACAGTTTACCTGCGTCTGGACTGGTGAGAAAGGAGCGGTCAGTGGTGGTTTCGGAAAGAGTGGAGGGTACTGGCAGTCAGAGAGGCAGTTGTTTGCCTGCAAAGGATGAGAATCTGCCTGTAGACAAGCAAAGTAATCCTGTCAATGATAGGGATGAGGTGACGAGTGAGCCTGTGGTGCCTTCGGTGGAAAAACCATCGAGGAGGTTTCCTCGCACTGTCATGCCATTTTCTGTGAAACAAGTGTCCAGAAATGGGGGCGCCTGTGACACAGTCAGCAAGCCCCCCAGATCAGGCCTTGAGGTAAAGAGGGCCAAGTCCTTGTCCTCAGCGGACCTAGCACAAGCAGGCAGCCATAAAAGAAGATCTTTCCGGAAGCTTCTGGAGCTGAAGCTGTCAATGAGAATGCTACCTAAGCTGTTTGCCAGGGGCACCCACTCTCTAGACTGCACCACCGTGGAAACAGAAAAGCCTCTTGACGATGAGGAAGACTTGGAAGACTGTGCCGACAAGGACCAACAGGGCTCCTTGCCGAATGGCCAAAACGAATCTGCAGGTAGTAATTTATCTGTTGCGCATGAACTGTTGAGTCCACAGAGCAGCCTGGATGAGAGTGTTGAGAGCGAAAATTTTGGGATCTGGGGGGAGAGGACAGTGGAATATGAAAATGTTCCGTTCTACGAGGAAATACCAGCGTATATGAACCTGCCGTTCTTGAATGCTACTGGGGCACTGACGCGCCGGCCGGCCTATTTGAGCTGGCACAACTCTTCCAGCATGGAAGACGGCGATGAGGACATCTATGAGGAGCAGGAGCCGTACGTGTCTCGTGAAGAATACCTACCAGATGAGCAGCGTAGCCAAGGGCACAAGAGGTAATGGCATTCATCATAAATCATTTAATGCATCATAGTCAAACTTGGTGTCAAGCTGCTGTGAGCATCGTGAGATACAGTACAGCCCATTAGCAAAATCACATGAAAAAGATTGCAATACCTACATGGATCACCTAACATGGATCTTAAAATGAAAGTAGCCAGTCTGCACCTTGTTCACATGTTCTTTCATTTCAAATCCAGTTTGTTGATGCGCAGAGCAAAACAACAAAAACTGTCACCATTCAGGTACTTATGGACTGCACTTTTTTAACTGTCCTGTTAGCAAGAGCTTCAAGACAGTATGACTAGCAAAGGAGGAAGCTCACTTTCGGGTGATGACTATGTTTGATCTGAGGTGTCCTCTTCCTCCACACACCTTCCATTGAGGACGTGTATTTTTAGTAAATTTGAGCCCAGTGGTTTCCCGGGCTGTAGCGATAATGATGCTCTTGGTGCTGAGTGTATGATGTTCCTGGAACCAACTGCTCTTCACCCCCGGGGCAGGAGTGCAGGAGAAATGAGAGTTCTTTAGCTGCTGCAAGTTTTTACTGTGAGCTAATTACTATGGGGGAGGATTTTTCCAGAACAATACTTTATTCAGTGCCCTGTCAGGTATATCAGTCACTGCTGAGGAATGTTTAGATGTGCTATTTATGTAGTTTGTGATTGGCTTTTAGTTTTCTGTTTGAGAGAGAGAGTCTGTGTGTGGCGATTCTTCAGCACTTCTCAAATTCTGACATGAGCAGACTGCCAGATCTTTTTGTTGTCTTCACTCACAAGTAGAAGAAAGGCGATATCTGTCCAACATTCTTTCAAGGTGGTGTCAGAGGATGGCGATTTTTTTGACTACCATTCATTTTATTTGAATTATTGCTTAACTGTTATGTGTCTGCTATGGAATTACAGCATAAAATTCTTCTATTAGAAGTCAAGAGGTGTCCAACCAACATCAAACCTTGGATTAGAGGTTACATAACAGATTGCTATGTTTTAAACAGCTTAGAGTGTCTGAATTCCTGGTACGTACAAAGTATATCCAACCAAAGACTAACCCCATGATGTAAAGTGTTGACACCTTCTAAAATATTTCTACTTATCCTCTCAAGTCCAGACAACACGTAAAATAGTCCAGAAAAACTATAATATATAGCAGATGGCAAGTCCTCGACGTATGTTGTTGAGATGTTATCATGCTCCATACAAGTACATTCGATCAATTCTCTGTAAGGTGTCTTTAACTAAATGCTATCTGACCTGCTGCTGGTATACATTATAGTTTGTTAGTATTTTTGCATTGACACTATATTTGTGAAAGTAAATTCTTTCATGGTTTACATAATATAGATGAAAATACCTGCTAATTAAATGTCAGTTTATACCAGTGGTCTCCAACCCTGTACCAGAGAACTGGGTTGTAGGGATTTACTCCTACCCTAATTCAGCACACCTGATTCAGCTAATTATCAGCTCAGCAAGGTCTCTAACTGGGAAATGAGGTGTGTTTTGCTTTGGTTGGAGTGAAAACCTTCAAGATGGTAGTTCTTTAGGAACAGGGTTGGAGACTGCAGGCCTATTCAGTGTTCATATTCATTTGTTATCAAGTCTATTCTGTCAGAGTACAATGGCAAAAACACAAAGATTGTGTCTGTTTAAATACTTATGGGCTGTGCTACACCTATACAGTCATCACTGGTTGAAGCTTAAATATTTTCTCACCAGGGTTCCACCATGTTGCAACAAACTTTTTTGCGATTTGAACTCTCAAGTGAAAATGTTGCTGCAGAGCTTGAGACAGGCTGTCTGATGTTCTCCGAGCCTGGCCTGCTTGTGTTGTTTTGCAGCCAAAATCGGCCTGCTCGACCGCAGCGGTAAGCTGCTTGTTGAAGAGCAGGGCTGAGAGCGCAGGCGATGAAAGGGGCATTCATTGGGCTCTCGGTTCGGCCTTTCTTCCTGTGGGTTATTTTCAGTGGCCCCGCGCAGGAAACGTTTGAATAAAAAAGCAAAGCTGGTGAATTTTAACTGGGGGAAGAAGAACTTCACTGCCCACATTTCTGTCGGCTTTTCTGTGTCCTTCCCCTCCTGTACGTCCATCTCTACCTCTCTTAAAAATGCCTGTCTGAAAATTTATGCCTTTATGGCTCAGGATCACAAGCGTCTGATCAGCTGATTCTTAACAACTCTGAATTGTCCATCGGCTTGAGTGCGGGAGTGAATAACTTCAAATGCTTTCACACTGAGGATTTGGTATTTACGGTTGTGTACATGTAGGGTTGTAGTGGTCTTTGTTTCAGGAAACAAGGTCTCAGTGGGCTTTTGCCCAGATCATGTCTCATGTCTCTGCTTTATGTGCATTACATCTTCCCCTGCACATACCTTCTGTCTGAAACACCACTCTGTGGTAATGGTGGTAGAGAAAGAGACTCCGTTTCACCTGAGTAGCTAATTACACAGACCAGTGCATAAGTTATACTTACTCTGGTCTGAAAAAAGGATCATCAGGAAGCCACTAAGTGGTAGGAAAAGAGCTGAGTCACAATGCACTCATATGGAAAGGAACTACTGAAAAAAAAATTAGACAGGCTTCATTTCTTTGTGTTTACTGATTTAAAACACAAATGTGCAGTGAAACAATCCTCACAAAATTCAAATCTATGGTCTTACAGAGTGATGTCCACTTTTTTGCTGTAATGAAAAGTATACGTGAAATATCTTGCACACTGGACAGAACTTATGCTGAAAGGAAATCCTGCCAGTTCTTTAATATAATTGTTAATGTACCTTGGAAAAAGTCGTAAGGACTGAGCCAATATACTTTGAAAGTGCACAGAGATCATTTACATTCCACTAAACATGATCTAAGGTTTTTTCAATTCTACTGGTCCAGGTTCTGAGGTCAGTTTTGTAGCTGGTGTTCAGAGTCGAACTGCAGAACTGCTATTTTGTCCACAGTTTGCCTCTGATCCACCTTATTTCTCTCTCAACACATCGTGTTATGGCATCTGATTCTTTCTACGCTCACGATTCAACTCTGTCACAACCCTTGTGTGCCCTTTACTGGCTCCTGTTCCAGCAGTTTGCTTGTGTTTTTGTGGTTTGTTTCCTTGAATTGATTTATTGTCTCATCTCCTCCCTAGCTACCTGGTGTTATCATTTGTATGCCTCACCCCTTTTCTGAATGTCCTTTCTATATTAGTTCATTGTGGTGTCAATGTGGTTGCTGGATTGTCATGATTTAACCCTTTCTGTCAGTGTGTGTCTTCTAGCATTGAGCGCAGCTCCTCTGTGTGTTTCAGTATATTAATGGAATCTAATGAATATGAACTAGATCCCAAGCCTTGCAGCTGGTTTCCAGGATTGGGACTACATTCCTATTAATCCTCGGCACCTGCCTTTTTTAGGAACAGCCCTCAAGCCTTCAGTGGTCTCCAGGATTGGGACTGCATTCCTGCTAAACCCTTAGGTTCTATGGTGAGGCAGTCCTGCCTCTGTGAGGGGGATCGACCACCTGGCTCCTGCCCCAGGACAGCCACTGGCCTGGCATGGACACGCCCGCACCCCCTCCAGTCATTACCAACTTAGCAGGACTGCCCCCCTACAATACTGGGCTACGGCCTTTTCTGCTTCTCCTACCGTGTTCTTGTTCAGAAATACTCTCTTGTGGAGTATAAGTATTCTGAAATTGCGTTTGATTCCTTTTCTGGGTCATAACAAACTCACGTAAACCCCTTTATGTTTCGTACTTACTGGTTTTATCGCGGCATTCTGGGGAAGGCCCTTGTTTACAAGGATGTAAAGCCCTGAGTTGCCCTTTTGTTCCTGCATTGAAAGCAGTGCACCAGCCAGACCAGGCCTGTCTGCTAAAGCAGGAGGCCAAGATTGGCCCCCATGCCCCTGATCCAAAGCCACGAGGACAGAAGATTTTCTTTATGTGTCTCCACGGTCAGTTTGCAAAGTAGGCCATACATTGTTTTTGCCTTTTTTTTTTCTTTGGGTAGCGGGGGGGGTTGCTCGACAGTGTCATTGCAACCTCATGTAATATGCAAATTTGTTGGAGCAAGTGCATAGTTTTTTCTTTTTTTAACTTTTATTTCACCTGAAAGTTCCATTCAGAAAACGTTTCTCCTTTTCAAGGATGCCCTGGGAGAAATTCCAGATTGAAAAGTTGTAAGTAGGGAGGGATACAGAGAAACAGGGTAAAGCTTCTGGGGCAGTTCTGGGGTTTAGGCCCTTGCTCAAGGGTCCAATGGCAGAGTTCTTCCCAATTTCATGTCTTCAGATGCACATCAGAATCCCAAGGCCCATGAGGGGCTTGCACCAGTAACTTTTCAGTTGCCAGTCTGACCACTAGGCTACTCTGCCACCTCACATGCTGGTTGTGCGATTCTGAAAAACTGGGAACCTCTCCTGTCAAACAGTATGTGAATATTCTCTGTATCAATGAATAGAAAGCATGTGAGTTTTGTCGCCTATGGAGAACCCTCCCCTAGGGGAGCTATAGACTTTTATTTTTAAGCTATTCAAGAGTGCAGTTGAGTTTAATGTATTCTAACTTAAATGCTAATAGAATTCATCTGACATATCAGATTCCTCCAGCATATTGTTCAGAGCTGTATATAAATATTTGGTTTTTGGCTGTTCCCCAGTGCATTGGTTTTAAAACTGAAGAAAGTGGCATTGAAGTAAAGGCTGTCTGCTTATTTGGTGCAAGTTCACTTTCATCCATATCACGTGAAACCTCTTCAAACTGCAACCCCTAATGCATGCGTCTGTCCGAACGTGCATGGACTGCATTGCGTTGGTTGTATCATGTAGTAGGAGGTTTTTACTAGCATCACTACCCTGTGCCTGGGAAGCAACTCTGATCTCACTCATTTCTCGGACTATTTTAGGACAAACTGAAGGTGCTTGTGAGTGATAACAAGGGGGAGGCGGAGGGTAATTTGGATGGTTCCTCCTGAAATCAGACCTCCCCAGTCTCTGGCTGGCACTGTGGCAGTCCCATTCGCAGCTGAAGATGACTGGATTTGGCCTGTGCCATTGGCCAAACGTCCTGTCTGGATTTGGCCTTATGGCCTAGCTGTGACTTATAGAATAGTGGCTCTCAAACCTCACCTTGAATACCTACTGCAGATGCCCTGGTGTACATTCCACTGTAAGTATGCTTGATGTGACAGCCAGAGGATTTGAATAGCACTTGGAAGTTGGGGGGGGTGAGAGTTTGCGAACCACTGCTAAAAAAAACAATAAACCTGCACTACAGGCCAAAAGTTTGGGGCCACCCTCAGATTTTTAAAAAATCACACATCAACTGTTCTTTCCTTATTTTTGCACATGAAATGACTTCAGTGCATAAAATATAGGAAGCCAATAGGTTTTGGGTGAATTCCAGACCTCAGACCACATTTTAAAGTTGTCTTGACTGATTGATCACTGACCACAGTGTTTCATAATTGAGTTCCAATGCCTTTGTGTTACAACATGATTTTATGTCACTAGGACGTGAACAATTTTATGTAAGAAGAAGGCATGCTGTATAAATGCCTTCCGCAAAACCAAGGGGTCACATTGCACTTGTTGCACCATTAAAAATCTGAGGGTGGCCCCAAACTTTTGGCCTGTAGTGTACACTTGCTAAAAGCCTGCGTGAAGCTGCATCCCTTAAATGTAGCTGAAATCCCTAATTTTTCATGTGGTAATCACAAGTCTTCAGCATACAATTACTGGACTCCATCATGCCATGAGCGAGTGAAATATGCACACGATTCTCTTCCACTTGATTTATGGCTGCTGCTACTTCTCGGGGTATCTGGCTAGGGGAGGTCCGGGACAAAAGAAGGAGCCTATGGGAAAGGATACAACAGATGCTGGGAGTAGTTTTGGAAGTGGAGAACATTTGTATTTAAATACAACGACTTTGTTCCATAAATCACTCCTCCTCTGAATATCTAGGCCTGCCTCCTATGCATGCTATAGGTAATGTGGGGACAACGCGAGGCAAATATAGGTTTAAATATTTGCCTTGGTTGTTTGGGTAAAAAATTAGCTGCCCTGTCCTTCAATGTACATGGTGATTGGCTAAAAATGTTAAATATGGTGCAGTTAGCCTGTGACTCAGTTTTGTTTTTGTGTTGGCTCTGGACTGCTGGGTAATTGAAATGAAACAAGCGTGATGTTAAACTGCAAACTGTCGCATCGATTTTAGTGCACTTGCATCTATTTCTGGTAATTTTTATCTTTTTTTTGCTATTTTTACATACATAGTTGCTGTGAAAACGCTTTCAGGTGGCACTGGTTAAGGTCACTGCTCAATTTGTCGCACTTGCCCTCTTTCAAAACAAGTTCTAAGAGGCTGTAGGGGTGTTGTCATTGACCCTGTGAAATTCACCCCAAGACTCTGAAGTCTGGTTTGTTTGACTATAATGGCAGTAACTGGCAGGGTAATGTAATTTTTCAATTTGTACTCTCTGGTACAAGACCCATAATTCCATTAGACAGAATATCCTGAATTTTAAGAAGTATTCTGAGCCCCGAAATCATTGCTTTGTGGGATTTACTGTTCGCTCCTGTTAATTACAGCGTTAGGTTTTTGGTGAATTACGGGAATGAGACTTAAGGCTTTCCTTTGCTGTGATTAACTCCAGAAATTACCAACTTCATGTAGATGATGGGCCTCATCGAGCTTCGGGGACAAACGAATCAATATGCGTCTCTCCGTGCTATTAGACAAGTGATTGCTTTTCGTTTCTCCCAGTGTTGTGTTTGTTCTGCGTCATGGGGTCATGAACCAGAAATGCGACCGCCGGAGAGAGGCATGCAGCAGTGGTAGAGGAGAGAGCTACACAGGAAATTTGTGTCTGTCAGTAAGGAGGCTTTGCCACGGAGCACAGGCAGAACCAACTGTTATTACCCCCAGTTACTTTAGAAAGGTTCATACTGTGTTTTAGCATAACTCAATCTTCTTTCTCCTGCTTTACTGCCCTGAGCTAATACAAGTGCTCTTGCAATGTTACCGGAATGTTTTTGAATTATATTTTTATCACAGTTTGTGCCACATATTTACCGTAATATTGCAGTAACAATTTATGAACTTTTTCGCATTAGCTGGACTCGCAGCTACCCCACTTATGAGTGGCGTTCTTGAACCTTCATGAGTATGTTGCCAGGTTACAGCAGCTTACAGCAGCTTTATGACAATTTTGTGCATTAATGAAAAAAGTAGCCACAGGTAGCTTGCTGATCAACAGTCAGTCCCTCTATTAATCAAAGATGTAAAAATGAATTTCACTCATTTTGCGCCATGATATTTTGGCCTTTTTTTGCTTTGTAGAAGGCGATTATTTTCTTGTTTTTGATAGTCTTCGACTTAAAACACACGCATCCTCAAGCCATTATGACACCACTCCCTGACTTTTGTATCCTTATTGTCAAATTATGTAAACATTTTAACTGCAAGGGAAGCAGTTGCATTTTTCACTCGCGTCGTACACTAGCCAGAGCTTCTATGATGCGACGGACCTTGTTATTGATGTCTTTTTTTTCCTGAAGAGTGGAGTTAGAGACAGGATTTCCTTCTGCCCTCTAACTTCCTCGAGCATCATCTTATTCCACGTTTAAATGTCAAGGAACAATGAGACGCCGTGTTAATGGGAGAGAACTAAGAATCTGGCAATAAAAATATGTGCTGCCGTCTTTATTTTCCCTGAGGAAATATGCCCACCACTAAATCTGTCAGGGTTAGAACAATATGGCATTGTTTTGACATTTTGCTTTCTGCTGTCTCCACCCAATGACTGCCACCAAAATGGAGGGCATCGTTGAGCTTAGTGGCCTGTTCTTCTCATTAAGATATCTTATGATCCAGAGAAGCGGCCGGCATACGTGGGAGGGATTGAAGTATTGCATTTGTTTTTGCTGTGTGAACTGTGAATGGAAAAAAAAAAAACATTTGGATTGAAGAGGAGGAGTCAGGAGTCAGCCTGTGTGTTTGTGAATGAACTTAGTCTTTGTACATCACGTGACACTTGCTGTGTTCATAAAGGCATGTGAGCATGAATTTGTTCGTTTGAGTTCATGACACTGTTAGCGTGTTTACGGAAAGGTCAATAAGTATTTGCACAGTGACAAAATTTAAAAAGGGCTGTAATTATGACTCGGCACACTCCATATGAAATAAAATGCACAAAGACTGACTGATTAGTCCCTGAAAGACTTTAGGGAATCACTGTCTAAATACGAGACTGCATTGCACATTATGTGTCATGTTCATCTGTCTGTGAGTGTGTATGTTTGTGGGAGCATGTGATAGTACTGTATTTGTGTGTATGTGTGGGCTAGTATTATCGCGTGTATGGGCAAGTATTTGTGCGTGTGTGCGCGTGTATGTGTGTGTGTGTGTGTGTATTTGTATGTGTATATGCATGCCTGTGTGTGTATGTGTTACGCATGTGTGCGTGTGCTTATGGATGAACAGGGGTGTTGTAGTGGAGGTAAAAGTTGGAATGAGTTACCCAGGGCCCCAAGGGGCAGGGGGCCCTCAAGAGGCTTGGACTGAAATGTTGAGGGGGGGGGCACAGAGGTTTCTTATTTATCGGGCCCAGAGTTTTGTGCTATGCCCCTGTGGATGAATGTTAGCTGCCCAGCTGGTTTTCCGCGGACTGGAGCGAGGTTAACACAGCTTCCTGTTTTCCCGGCAGGCTCCGTGCGCAGCAGAGCGACTGCTCGGACGTTCGGAACTCCGGAGAGGAGGAAGTGGCGGGCAGCTCCGCTGAGGACGATGACGATGACAGCCTCGCCTCCAGCAAAGGGGAACTGGAGCTCTCGGCCGACAGGCAGGTGAGGCATTTTCCACGTTTTAAATATCACCGGACGCTTGGACAGCCAAAACGGCACAGAAGAGCCGATTCATTAAAGGCCCCCTATTACGTCACCAGGTGCACAGCCAGTTAGTTATTACAAGCCATTTCAAAATCTTTCCCCTCTTGACATCACATGGGGAAGTAACCAACCAGAGGCAAGAAGAACTGATCACCTTTAGCCGAGCAGTCAATCAGATTTCATTATTCTGGGTGGTCAATCCCCCTTGTGATGTCAGGAAGGGGAGATTTTTGAACTGGCTCATAATGGCTAATTAGCTGCGCACCTGGTGGCATAATAGGGGACCTTTAAGTAACTCAGGTCAGGCGGTTTGAATGTAACAATTCTGGGACGCGTAGAACGATTGGATGATCTGGAGACTGTCCAGGATGTCTTCCTGCCCCTCACCGAATGCATGCTGGGATAAGCACCCCCCCCCATCTTCTGACCTGAGATTGACCATAGCAGTCCAGAAAAGCTGCTGCCCAGCATAAGATTTTCAGATCATTTGAATTCACCACGGCAAGCTTCAGTGCTTAGGTTGCAGTGCCCTTTTGGAAAACTGCTCGTTTATGTATCCTGTGGCAGGGTGCCATGTGTGGGAGGCTGTACTTACATACTTGCTTATTACCGCTAGCACATCTTTATTTGGCAGCTGTGCTAGAGGAGTGCTGCTATTAAAATGAATATGATTCCACCTCTGAGAACAACAGGAGAGCAATGAAACAGAACACTGCAAGTGATACAAACCAGCTCATGGTGGGATAACATTGCATGTAGTGTTTTAAATGTTTTTGAACTGACCCACTCTAAGCAATGCGATTCATAATTATGAGACCAAAATTTTTTTGGCTCCAGAAGAGTATGCTGTGGAATATTCTCTGTAAACCACCATGTATGATAGATTTCAGCCTTTATAGGTATACTCACACACACCCAGGGATGCTCACACCACAATGCCATGTAAACTTGGCAAAAATGTTCGTAAATACTTTAAATTTTCTCTTAGTCTGCTTAAATCTGGGGAAAATGGGAAAATAAGCTTTGTGAGTCCCCGCCTATGCTAATGCTCAATGCCTGGTACAGTTTTTGATGGATTGGTCGACCAAATAAAGAGAAAAATAGATTCAGACTGACAGAGGGACGGAGGGATGGAGTTTTCCTCAGTTTTAGAAGGATTGTCTGGGAATTAGAAGTAAACTTAAACAAGTGGTGCCAGGCACAACAAACCCCACCCCTGGCGCATGTTGAACTTTGACCTACTTTTCCTAAATTCAATAGGCATCTATTCTGGGTCAGTGGCAATCCCTAAACCCAATTTTGGGTGAATCTGGCCATTAGTTTTGCTGCTAAAGTGATAACAAACAAACAAACAAACAAACAAACCGAACCAAACACAATACCCTCGCCCTCCCCCTTTGGGGGGGGGATAATTACAGAAAATATTGTGACTCTTCATAACAGCCCCCCATCCAGTATACTCAGCAAGTATCCTCAAGACTTGGCAAGTGTGCTGATTTGGACGGCATCCAAGTTCCAAGTCCAGGCTCGTGTGGAATGACAGCTGTTCTGATTGGAGTCTGCTGACTTGTGAAGAGGTGGCCACGCGGCTGCCTGTCTGAAGTGTATATGGGGAGGTGATGTAGTGAGGGTGATAAGGACCCCTCATCGACATTAGCTTTGCTTTCATGGGGTGTTAGATGATTGGCTGGCAGTAGGGGTCCTGTCAGAGGGTGAGGTGTTTAGTAATGCCACTCTTCCTAATCTAAACCTCAAAATAGCTCTAATCTCTCAGTCAGGCTGCTGCATTGTGTTTTTTTTTCCTGTTAGCTTATTGTCGCGGTTTACAGAGAAACAAAGTTTCATGCCAACGGAAGTAGATGAAAGAAAATGATCATCCAGCTTGTTTTTGCCTTGTTTATTTTTCTTGCTTGTCAGCGGCAGCCGTGCCGTGTAATTATGAAATTAGCCTTCCGGTCTAAATCGGTGATAAGGCGCCAATTTTAGCGCTAACGAAAATCGATGGAATGCTATTTGGCTTGTTGCCAGCTACTTAAATAATTTTTAGCATATCAGCAATCAAAGCTGTTCTTAAAATTAGAGTTGGTAAGATAATTGAACATGCAGTGCAGTCATCCTGTTTTTTTGAGCATACCGTTGAATAACTATTGTTTATTTTAAACTGCCATTTTTGCTTGTCTTTATTGGCAGCGTCTCGATTATTATTTTTCCCAGTGTGCGTATGCAGTATGTACAGTTGTCTCAATAAAGCATACAAACGTATTTGTCTTTGAAATGGAGGGAGCAGCAGAGGAGACACTCGGACTGTGACATGCTAGCCCTTGGTAGTAATGTAAACACTTCGGAAAGCCCATTAGCTGTGGCTAATGCTCGGATAGCGTGGAAATGACACCAGTGTGCTGTTAATCGGCCCAAACGGCCCGGCAGTTACATTAGCTGACATTCCCCCAACGCTCTATATCCAATACCGCCACAGACTTCATGCGTTATCTTACCCACTTACTCCTGGTCAGGGTCCTGGGCATGGGTGGGAGCCTATCCCAGCATGCAGTGGGTGAAAAGCGGGAACATTTTCTCACCAGTTCACCAATCCAGCAAAGGGATCCGCGCACCATTCTCCCAAACACTCACACCAATCGGCAATAGGATATCCAGGTAGCCAGACATGCAAAGTTTTGGACCGCGGGTGGAGAACAGTGTAACTAGAGAAAGCCCACATGAACACGGAGCATGATGCATGACACCACTCTGTTCCGGCTCTAGTTCTGCAGTGTTGACCCATATCACATGAAACTGTGCATGAGTGCACAAACTCACAAACAGAAAAAAGTACCAAGGCTTTGACTTGACATTGTAGTCACTAGGCAGGAAGGCTGAAAAAAAAAACTGAGTCCCCTGTAGGCAGACCAGACTGCCGGCTCATATCAGAGCGAAATAACTTTGTCTAAATAAAGACTCGCAGACTTCTCAGAACCATCGAAGAGCAGTGACCCCAAACTTGGCGGGAGGGATGAGAGAGAGAAAGGGAGGAAAAAAGAGGGAGATTGAGTGGGGAAAGAAAGTGAGAGATGCGAGAGAGAGAGGGAGGGGTTAGTGAGAGATTGGATGATCGAGGAAAAAACAGATCAAGAAAAACCAGGGGAGGGCGAGTGAGAGAGACCGAGGGAGGGAGGGAATGAGAGAGAGAGAAGGAGAGAGGGAGACTGAGAGAGGGAAAAGAGAGAGAGAGAGAGAGAGAGAGAGAGAGAGAGAGGGAGGAAGAAGTGGGTGTATTGGTATAGAGGATCCTATGGCCTGGTGCACTGTATCCTTGCTGGTCTCTATATAACACACACTTGCTCATACATTCAGACGCAGCCCACATTTGGATTACCGCATTACCGATCAAAGCGTGTCACTGTGGCCGTACTCCGGACGATAAGATGGTCGGCTTCAGTGACATTGTGAGGCATTTGCGACCACTTGCTTCTCATTCATGATATAATTTCTCAAAATAAAAGCATTAATGAGATGTTGTTTTATCTTTCCGTGCCAGCACGACGTTGGACTGAAGAAGACCAAGGTGGTGCACATCGCGAGAGAGATCGTGAGCTCCGAGAAAGTGTGAGTGCTTATATTGTGAAACCTAAAATTCTTCAGGTTCAGTTACATATCTGAGCATGTTTCTCACCGAACTTCCTACCTTGTTCTTTCATCCATAGATTTGTGGACGTTTTGAAGCTTCTACACATAGTAAGTATCCTCCTGTTCATATTACATTTGGATTTGCAAAACACTGTAATTCAGAAGATTGAAACCAGTTGGAGTGATAATTAAAATACTTTTCTGATGATGTGTGTCTACCTCTGCTATCACCTAGTGAATTAACTTTAGAGCCCAGTGTTGTTCTGAGTTGAGGTTTCCAGATATAGACTTAAGGAAGCCTGAGAAAATGCATATTGAAAGCGTAATCGCATTCAAAGCCGAGAGGTGTCGAATCGGAAAGGTTCCCCTCAGAAGAGACATCAGAGTAGGAGCCTGCGACGTGAATTTATTACGACTAGGAGCAAGTGGATTTTTTTCCAAGTGAATTACAAGGGCCAGGCGTTATATTCCTGTTCTGGACCTAAACCTGTACACATAAAAACCTTTTGAGGTCCTGGATAAAAATCTGAAATTTGGTGACCTTATTCTTAGTCCTTTCCGGCTGTAATGAAAATGATAATATGAGTTGGTAATGGAAGTGGGAGGATGTGCTTCTACACATTTGCTTTGTGTGCAAGTCATGCATAATCTCAGCGTAGTGCATTTACGGTGGAAATTCTGTTCTGCTCTGACTGGAGCTCAGTGATTACCAAAACACATCTGTCCTTTGATCTGTAGAGCGAGTTTTAAAGTCAGATTCCCCCCCGACTGTGATTTTTTTTTTTTGGTAACACGCAAAAAGCTGCTGTCCTGGTCAAAGTTTGGCTCTGTGTTTGGCCTTGTCAGCTCCTAAAATGCACACATCCTGGCCGATTGGCGGTTAGGTGAAAGGTATCCATGGCGACCGGTCGTTAGTGTCTTAATCCCGGCTCAGGGTGCCGCGACAGGTGTGACAGGTGTGTTTTAATGAGCGTGTCGACATTAGCGCACAGATAAACTTCGGAGGTGGTGGAGCGGGGTGTTAGCAGATGTACTGTGGGGTCGGTGGTGGGGTTTAACGGGTGTTAGCTCACAGAAACTCACCTTTGAAAACGTAAGAAGGACGCACATACGTGGCACGCTTCATTACTGCTTGAAAGCACTATGTGGTTTGGAAAGAGGCTTATGAGATGGTGTGGCTCTGTTTGAGAGAGGCAGTGAGTCCCCCATCTGTTCAGCTGTGTATCTCTGGGGTGCGGGTGAGCTGGGGTGGGGGTTCTGTTTTTAGTTTGCCCTGAGGGGCTGCACTCATTCACGACATGCTGAACCGAGAGAGGATTCAGAGAGTAATCACAGACAGGCACAGTGTTACACACGCACACGCACACACACACACACACACACACACACACACACACACACACACATATATATATATATATATATATATATATATATTGTATATATATGGGCCAGGCTCACGGAATGTGCGCCACCCCCCCCTAAATGTGTCCACAGGCTAGCAAATCTTATATTTTGCTTAGATCATTCCAGAACCACCATGAATGGATAGAGCTCAACAAGAGCAACTTGAAACACCCCACTTCTGTCAGTCTGCGATAAATATTTCCCTGTCTTTTTTGCCCTTAAAGTTGGAAAAGTGGCCAAAAATGGCACTTTTTTGATGTCCATGTAAAAAGTGAAATAGTTCACTTTTTGTTTTTTTATATTTAAGTGTGTTCTATTTTATTTTTTTTTTCTGTGCATAATAGACATGTGTAGGCTATGTCTGACAGTCGGCATACGTCCCTATCGTCGTTTTGTGTATTGCGGTGACACTTAATAAATTGTCCACAAGGTACTGGTTTCTGACTTAGATTTTTTCATTTAGCACTCTAGAAAAATAAAAAAAGGTCCCTACACCCTAATAGTCCTTCAGGATGAAGCAAATATATGGTGCATTAGGGCAAAAAAAACAAACAAAAAAAAAAAAAACTCCAACCTACAGGGATTGAGTGGGATTTTTGTGTCCCCCAAAAAATGACCTTTTTAAGAAAAGTTTCTGACTTAGATGTATTTTTAAAAAACTGTAACAGAAATAGCCAAATGCAATTCAGGTATTGTTGTTGGCCTAAATCAAAGTGGAAATCACTGTTTAGATCAATTATTTATTGAATAACGACATAGCTACAGCGCGCAAAGCATTTTGGTCGGTTTCTGACTTAGGGTTTCTGCCTTAGATTTCTCAGTCAGAAACCGGGATCTCAGGCAGAAACTGACGCGGGGCGTGACGGCCGCTGTGGCCACAATCGGTGGCCAATCAGTCATAAACTTGTTCAAATAACATGCATATGTGGTCGGGGACACCAGACAACACCTACAACAAAATAACAATAACTAAAAGACAGAAACATGCAATCATCATAAAAAACTCCCAGGGCAAAGGCTAGGGGAACCAAGACCCAAAATAAAAATAAAAAAATGAACTGTCAAGCAGCCTGTCCACCAGCCTACAAGTGGCATCTTCCATTGGTAAGTGATCAATTACCTACTTGAGACTCTTATTCTATCTATTAGTTAAGTATTATGGCAATAGCAAGTCAGTCAGGTTGAGTTTGGTACACTTTGACGGGTTTCTGACTTGGTCGCGGTTTCTGACTTAGATTCGGTTTCTGACAGATATACCGATATTTTGAGCTAATAGACACCTGTTCTGGCTTGGTATTGCCTAGGCTACATACTTTTAAGCCATAAGGAGTGTTTCTAGGAGATTTTTGAGTTTTGATATAGGTTTGTATAACATTTTTCAGGTATTTGCAGACCAGAATTTCTTTTTTTCAGCAGCGACGGGATCCCAAGGGAAAAAAATCACTGTAGGGTTTCTAATTTCAGGTGATATACCTCTGGACATCACTTATATACAATTATAACACTGATTGGAGGCTTAAATGACTTTATTATCACTAGTTATAGGCCTCTGGATGGATTGTAGGCAAACAGTAGGTTTTCGTGTTTCTGACTTAGACGAGCAAGGGGATAGGGAATGACCATGATATTTGGTATTCAGAGAGTAGACATATACCTTTATTACATACAATTACCACTGAGAGCATAGGGTTGTTTGAATTAATTTTACACATTGTGTTAGAGAGCAGTTTGCACTCGCGCAGCAATTTTGCAGCCGCACGCAAAACGTACCCCGACGTCAGGGCCATGGCAGGGTTGACAATCCCAACAGCATATTACCCATATACCATTTTTCCATCAGCTATGCTATCCTTCTGTACATATCAGGGCATTTTGAGAAGATATAGCTGTATCTATGCATGTATGAGGCTTTAGAAGATATGCATGTCTTGAAACTAAGGCAGAAACCCGGCCCAAAAAATGAGTTGAGGGACCCAACTTTGACCAGGTACCCTTAAAAAAATGAAAAACGTTGCCGTCGCACGGCTTTTGGAATATGATCCCACAACACCTATAGATTAAAAAACCACTCACAGCTAAGATCTATGGGTACTTTCATTATTTTTCAGTACCGGGGGCGGGCGGGCGGGCGGGCGGGTGGCGCACATTTCGTGAGCTTGGCCCATATACATGTACGCACACACGCAGCCTCACACACTCACATACTGAAGCATACAATAACACACAAATAGACTCACATCTGTGGACTCCCCCTCTCTCTCTCTCTCTCTCTCTCTCTCTCTCACACACACACACACAAAATCATACACGCTTTCATGCTCGCATGTGCACAAGACAAACAGACACAAACACACTTTCGTGCATGCACGCGCACAGTTCTACTTACACACACTCACACTCACAAATATAGGCTCTTATGCATGCATACTCAAGCACACCATGACACACATGTACACTCACGCATGCACTCCCTCTCTAACACGCACACACACATGCACACATGCTCACATACACATGCACACTTTCTCGCTCACACACATACACTCATTCACACTTTTACACACACAGACACACACACACACACACACTCACACACACATGCAGGCACATACGCACACACACAAATTCACATACATGCACACACACCCTTTTTCACACCTATACAAACAGGAACACTTTCACACACAACCACTCACACGTACACACTTTCTCTCACACACACACACACACACACACACACTGCATCCCACCTGTCTGAAATCCTCACGCTCCAGCTGGATTAGTGCGGTCGGCTCCAGAGTGGGGAGATCGCTGGACCTCTGAGGGGATTTAAGCCCACAGCTCCGCCAGAGAGGCACGTGAGAGATCCCTCTTACAAAAGGCCAAATTACTGCTCCTGACCCCACGACAGCTGCCCCTCACCCCAGTGTTTGCCTTCCGTCTGAAACGTACACTCCTCTAATCTGTCAATGAGAGAGAGAGAGAGAAAGAGAGAGAGAGAGAGAGTGGTGAAAACCGACCCGTCCGCATGTATTTCTGTCTCGCATTCCAGACCGCTAATCACCGCGAACTCGAGAAGAAGGACAGGAAGCATTTTGTTGGCGCTGTCTTGTTTAGAAAATGGAGATAAACTGCAATGTGTGTTGAGGTCTCGCTGCTATGCGGTGGCTTTTACAGGCCGTTTGCTTTGTTTTGGGGAGGTGTGACAGTCTGGAGGGGGAGTGGAGTTGGGGTCGGCGGGGTCATCCATGTACACCAGTTCATTCAACTCTTGAGCTTGTGAGTTTAGTCTTCAGTCAAGTTGTTTTTTTACAATTTAAATTGGCTGCGACGGGCTCTCTGTGGGAGAGAGATTGGGGTTGTTGCTTCACTCAAACAGATTTTCATCCTTCCTTTAGCCTCAGGCTGCAGAATCCCGCACCCGGGAACCCTTTATAAGGTTTTCACCACAGCGTGTCAAGTGCTGTGGCCAACTTGAGGTGTGAACTTGTGACCCTTTGAGTGTTTTTACAGCACTGCAACCGTCATTTTGCTTTGTTGGCCAATTCTAATTGTTGCATATGCGACACCTTGTCCTCGGTCTTGCCACGTTTGTCTGAATGGCGATAATTGTTTCGGCTTGGTTTATTAACGGACGGCTGGGTTGTTTGAGGCACCTAAGGAATCAGTCAGAGAATGTGGCCTGTAGTATATCACCCCACTTTTACCATCAACTATGCAAGTGTATGGAATAAATTGTGCCTGATTTGCTAAGACTTTGCAGAACTCATTTAGCGAAGCTGCATGGTGGTTCAGTGCGTTGCTGTTACCTTACGGAAAGAGGGTCATAGATTTTAATCTGGCCTGGGGCCTTTCTATGTGGAGTTTGCATGTTCTCCATGCTAGGCTCCAGCTCCCATTGACTGAGCATAAGTGAGTGAGATGATGGCGGATAGAGTTTTTTTCACATTTAAAACAGATAGCATAACCAATTGTTTTAAACAGAATTTGTGACAAATCATGGGTCATGTCATCAGTTTTTTTGCACTAAAGGTTGAAAGGTGTTTTAAAAAAATCTGGCCAGCAAGGTTGCTTCAAATGTACCCTCTGAAGTGGCGTTTTTTTTTTTTTTTTGGGAGCATTATTTTGGAGTCCAGTGACTCAAGGGGAAGTTGTTTGGGTAGTTTTGCGTGTCGTGAATGGAAGTGTAAAGTCAGGTTTTTGCACCTGTCATGGAGACGATTGTGTTTTGTGCTTAGTGTATCACAGTTGGAATAGTGCAGTTTCACCTTCATGTTGTGAGTTGAATTTTTAGCTCTGCCAAGGAGATTATGTTTTTCCTTTGGTTTGTTTGTTAGCAACATTGCAGAAAAAGTTGTGGGCAGATTTTTATGAAATTTTCACGAGGGGTGAGTCTTAGCCAATCTTAGACGTGATTTTATTTTTGGATCCAGGAATTTTTTTTAAAGGATTCTATGCCATTGCGAGATTGGAAAATTGGAGTATAAATGCATCTTGAAATCCACTAGATGGTAGTAAAGTGCCAAATGCCATGGCATAGGTATGCGATCTCTGAAGCTACATTTCCATCAAACGTGAAACAACATTTCTCCTTGCTTTACTCGCAGTAGTTTGACTGCAGGATCCGTTTTATTTTATTGCTTTGAAGATTTGCAGCTCTGTTTGCCAGAACATTACATTCACTTCTTTGAGAGGTAAACTGGGTCGAGAGTTGGCACGCGAATTCGCACTGCCGACCAACAGCAATGCGAGTTGAGCCTTTTTTACACTCATGGGGCGGTACTTCCTGGAATCTCTAAAAAACAGCAGCAACATGGTGACACTTATGTTGTCATGCTAGCATCACAGAAATTTTACTTGAAGAACATTGTGCCTATTTGAGAATAAAAATACTCACAAAATTGATTATTTTGTCATCTGATATTTAGGTAGATCGCTATTTTTTTGCGAAACTGTGTTACATAGGTTATTTGATGAAGCTAGCTCACTAGCTAGGAAGCTAGCCTTTCCGTTGTCTCAAGCATCATAAATGCGGTTTGAATATGTAGCTTGGTAGCCTAGCTAGCCTATGTTCCTGCCAGTAGCAATGATGCTATTCAAAATACAGCTCTACTCGCACAAATTTTTCACAAAAGATGAATATTTTCAGCTCGAGCGAAATGCGAATTTTGTGCATTCGCGCCATTCGCATGCATTGCTTGCGCCATTTGCGTTGCATCATGTCGCCTGGCACGAACTAGCGTCTTTTTGCTTGTTATTAGTGTCTTTGCATTGACTTTGAATGTAATCAGTCCACATGAAAAATTTGCTTCGCCTTTGGTGGAAATGCAGCTTCAGCGTTCTTGTATAGTATCGGTTTTGTGCATTTTTGTCAGAGGGGCTGTACAAATATGTGTATCATTTTGTGTGTGTGTGTCTGTGTTTGCAGGCATATGTGTGTTTTGTTATTTAGACTGTTCTGTGTATCTGTGGGCCACACGCCTCTCGAAAAAATGGCCTGTTTTTAGACAGCTGCAGTTCCTGCATCCCTTAAAATGAACCAAAATGGCTGCTGTGTCTGTAATTTCTATTTTCCTCTATTTTAAGGTAGGTCTATAAATGATGTGAAAGTGTGCACAGGGACCAGATTAGCGGGAAGAGCCATAAACTCTGCTTCTTATAGGTTGTGTTATCTCCAAGCCAGAACTCTGAACTATGACCTCACCACTCTAACCAATCAGAGCCTGTTTATTTACAACAGCCTGGATTTAGATTTTGGGCGGAATGCAGTGTGATGCGCTGTGTATTTTTAGCAGTGGCCATTATCGCACGTGCAGTCTCTCTGCATTGATGTGTGTCTCTGATGGTCATGTGGAGGATATTTGACTCAAGGAAAGTGTGGGAGTGTGGGACCTCATGACTGCTGCCTGGACAGTCTCAGAGTCATGGTTCTGTCTGCCTGCTGCTATTTTCACCCCCCAGTGCCCTGACGGAGAGGAAGTGTGCGTGTGCGTATGTGTGTCTGTGTGTGTGTGTGTGTGTGTGTGTGTGTGTGTGTGTATGTGCGTGTGTCTATACGAGTGTGAGTGTGTGTCCATGTGCAGCTGCTTGTGCATACATTGTGTGTATGTGTATATGTGCATGTGTGTGTCTGTAAGTGTGTGAGTGTGCGTCCATGTGCAGCTGCTCGTGCAAACATTGTGTGTGTGTGTGTGTGTGTTTGCGTGTATGTGTGTGTGGGCTTGTTAATCTATTCCAATCAGAACCAACTCTTGAGAAACCACGGTGTTGTGAGGACATCTGCGATTGTGAAGACATTTTGGGTGGTCCTCACAGAGGACTACGGAGGATTACGGCTAACTTGTCAATGAGTTACGGTTATGGTTTGTGTTAGGTTAAGGTTAGGGTTAGGCATAATGTGGCCATGGTTAGAGTTTGGTAAAGGCTGTACAGAATGAATGTTAAGTCAGTGTAATGTCCTCTCAAATATAGCTATTCAAACATGTGTGCGTGTGTGTGTTTGTGTGTATCTGCGCATGAGTGCGTATGTGTGCGTACATATGTGGGTGTGTGACGGAGAGACATACAAGCACACACAGATTGGGCTGAGACCTGAATATTCCCTGATGTTTAGCGTCGTTATTAAAGCCCAAATTGCCTGACCAGTCAGATTACTCCTCTGGGTGTAGCATTCTCCCAATTAGCTGTAAAGTCTTACTGTACTTAAGCTGCATTATTTATACTACTCAGTCTCAATTAGCTTTGTACACCCTAAGAGAATTGAAATGCTAATTGATACCAAGAGAAATTAATACTGGAGTTTGCAACATTGGGCCATTATCCTATACATTCTTTTTGTTCAGATCCTTCAACATCCATACATCCATTATCTTGCTTTGCTCCTGGTCAGAGTTCTGTTGAACTGGAGCACATCCCAGCTAACAAACAGGCTAACCTCTCAACATTACATTTCGTGAATTTGCATTTATTTGTCTTATTGGCAGTCGGCAATACACAATAACACAAATTCTGAATCTGCCATTTTGGTCAGAGCTTGGTTTGGTAGGGAAAAGGGTCTCGGATAAGAGGAGATTCCGGGACCTTCCGGGAGAGTTATATTGTCTGAGTGTTCATTGTCCGAGCTTCCACTGAGTGTGAGACTTTAATGCAGCCTGGACTATTTGCCCATCCTTTTCCAGGAACGCCTATCTACACTCCGTTCACTGAATGCACGTGCAGCTTCAGTTCCCCACAATGTACCCCCATACAGTTCAGCACTTTATAATGCATCATGCAAAGCTCTGGCTCCAGCTCGGACGTCTGGCGGGATGTTTTCCCTTCTTCATTTACCCACAATGCACCATGTCTCTGTCTCCCCTGACAGGATTTCCGGGATGCAGTGGCGAAGGCCTCGCGACAGAGTGGGAAGCCCATTATCGAGGATCGGGTCCTGACCCAGATCCTGTACTACCTGCCCCAGCTGTACGAGCTGAACCGGGACCTGCTGAGAGAGCTGGACGAGAGGGTGGCCCGATGGTACCAGAACCGACCGCTTCTCTATCTGCCATTTGCTTACTTCAACCTTAGATCAGATGTTATTAAACTTTATTCCAGTTGGAGACAAAAAGAAGGCTGAGTTTGAAGATGGCTTTGGTCTGAGTTTACGCTCACTGAAGGTGTTATATGAGTCTTGATATACAGTAAATAATACCAGCATTGCTGTCGCGGCTGGTGCGATCCCAGACGGTCTCTAATTAGGCCTTTTTTCAGGATTGAGCCCGGGTAGATTATCGAGCTGTAGGAAAATTAAAAATACGAATGTGGGTTGGAACAAAAACCGACGAGTGATCTGGCCCTTCAACCCTACAGTTGTGTGTTACTGTTTTAGACTGACCTGTCATGTGTTTCCAACTGGTCATACTTTAAAATACCCCTTGGACTTTCTTAAACACGCATAGGCTGATACTGCACCACCTATTATTTACTGTCCTTCTTCCAAACCTACCATTCACACGTACGACAGCCTGACCAAATACATATGTGGATATCACTAATCACCACATTGCCCTAGCCAACACCTGTAACATCTGCAAACAAATCAACCGTCTGTAATTAGTCGAGCCCCCGTAGGGGTTTGCGAGACTATTGTAATCGCCTTGTGAGTCTGTCTGTCTGTCTGTCTGTGTGTGTGTGTGTGTGTGTATGTTTCCGGGCAGATATCTCCAGAACCACTTGACCGATTTCAATCATCTTTCACATGTAAACACCTTGGGCTTACCTCACGGCATGACATAAATTTCTGGCTGTTGGGCGAAACTATGAATTCTCTGAATGCTTGTTGTTATGAGCTGTGCATTTACTGCAGGTGTAGCCAGTCTTGGTCCTGGAGAGCCGCAGGGTGTGCTGGTTTTCTGTGTTACTCCGAGCTTAATTTATGAGTTAAGGCAGTAGATCCACTGTACACATGATACATTTATGAACCTCGTGAATTTAGTATTTAGGGTGTTTTTAAATATCTATGAATGGCCTCCAGTCCCTCTTTTAACTTGTTCTGTTTCTATCTTTTGGGCAGGAATGACCATCAGTGCCTGGCGGACATTTTTGTGAAGAAGGGTCCATATCTGAAGATGTACTCCACCTACATCCGCGAGTTTGACAAGAATGTGGCTCTTCTAGACGAGCAGTGCCGTAAAAACTCGACCTTCGCCGGGGTTGTACGGGAGTTTGAGGTAAACTGATCTGTTCGATGAGGTCTCCCATTAAAGACCACACTGCGTGCGTGTGAGTGTGTGTGAATGCGTGCTTGTGCCTGTTCACTAGTAACCTTGTGACTTTTGTTTGTGTGTGGGAATGATGGGGTAGAATGCATTGTTCCACAACATCACTTGCAAGCTACTAACTAATGTTTCTGTATTTTAAGTCGATGTGTGCACATCAGTGCTTGCGTGTATGTGAGTGTGGGTATGTGTGTACATCTGTGTGTGCATGCATCCCACTCATAATGCACATGAGTATGTGTATATGGAGGATGTAGATTATTTTTACTGATGACATCACGTCACGTGTTTCCAGATGAGCCCTCGCTGTGCAAACTTGGCTCTGAAGCACTACCTTCTGAAGCCAGTTCAGAGAATCCCTCAGTACCAGCTGCTGCTCACAGGTAGGGGGCGAAAGTGAGCACTGGTAGCACACCCACGGAGCTGTGTCATCTGCCATGTGCTCACATGCACTGGTCACTTCCTGGCTCCTGCCAGTTCTATATTTCTGAGACATTCTGCCAGTGACGTAGAGAAAAAAACTAGACCGTGCGCCCTCTATTCTTGGTGCATTCTGCCATAGTCATGCAGGCGCCAGCTGCCGGTCATGGCAAAACGCATAGTAAACATAGTAAACACCCCTGTTCAGAAATAAATAATCTAAAATAAAAAATAAGGTTGCTATTGGGCACTTTTTCCAAATATGGACATACTTATAAGCAGAAGCTTTCAGAATATAACCAGTATGATCAAAATCAGATAAACTGAGTTAAGAAACTCAAATATTTATCCATAAATATGAGTAAAACTACGGTTTCAGAGAGAATAAAAACATATTTCTGCACGGTCTGCACAGTTTTCACAGCCAACTGCGCAACAGGAACTAGCTATTTTGACACATAAATCATACGCATTCAAATTGGTTCAAGCACCACATGCTTTGTTTTGCCATGACCGGATGTTAAAGCCAACTTACTAAGAGAAAGGGGACTTTGCATGGTCTAGTTTTTTCTCTACGTCATTGCATTCTGTGGTTTTTTCCTCACGTGACAGTGTTGATTAACCGGTGCACTGGATTGCGGTTTTGCCTTTAATCTGAAATTTTTGTGGCTGGCCTCTCTGGAGTTAGTTGAAGTGCATTTTCTTGCCTTAAACCCCAGCTAAATATCTGGGAAATATGAGGGATCCTTATCTTTGTACACCAGAAAATTTAAATATGATTTTTTCAGTAGGTGACATTCTCTAAATCTTAAATATTATTGAAAAACTCCACGTTTGAACTGTTCTGCTGACCATGGCGAGGATCAAATGGTTGACTCACTCTTTAGCCTGACAACTACCTTGTCTGTCCCACACCTGATGCTCAGCTGTTAGTTATGATAAATTTCCATGCGCTACATGTGGCCTATAATTTTCCTTTCCCCTGTCTGGGGCTCAATTGCTGGTTATTACCTGAATAAATACCGGGGAAATATGACTCTACCGTCCCACACAAAAAAAAACAGTCCAGTAGGGACATTCTCTAAAAAAAAAAACATTTGAAGACCAAAAGACAACTCTTGTCTTCACACTGCTCATTAGTTATGCTTTTCCATGTGCTATGCCTGTAATCCCTTCTCTGTCTGTTGCTCTTGCTGGTTTCTACCTGAATGAATTGGGGAAATAGCCGTATATACGGCTCTGCCTTCGCAGTTAAGAGACTGCTGTTGGAAGTGGCACTGCAGTGCCATCTAGAGGAGACATATGCTAATTGCAGAGGTCCCTGGGTGCTAATCTGATTAGATGGCAAATTCTGTCAATAAGATTTGCTGGCATGGCATGACAGCGTCCAGTTGCTAAGAAGCACAGGTCGCTTGAGAAATGTTCAAATTGTTGGTTCAAGCTGTCTAATGTTGTCTTCATCCTTCCTGCAGACCCCCTATTTAAGTACCACCCTTGAAAATAATGATGAGATTCCTTACGTTTATTGTTTTTATTGGTCTGTCATTCAGATTATTTGAAAAACCTCACTGAAGACTCATCTGACTATAAAGACACTCAAGGCAAGTGTTTTTTTTTCTGTATTTGTAATCTTGTTCTACATAGATGTCTGGTTTTTGGAACACTATAATTCATTTGAGTAAGCATTTTTATTGAAAGGGAAACACAAAGTCATTCCAGCTGGTAATTTTTATATCCATTCTCCTTCCTACTTAATTGAATGTATTTATCTTTTATTTTACTGTTGTTGAAACTGTTTGAACCTTCATTTGTTTTGAATCCCTGCTATGAAGAGTTTGAACTTTTATTTGTGTAAGATCCCTGTTATGAGTTGCCATGGCAAAAAATATCCTTCCTGGAAACAAAACTGGTGACTTTACAAACATTTTTGAAGGATTCCTCAGTGTAATCTCTGTATCTGTGTACACAGCTGCCCTGAGTATAGTGAAGGAAGTGGCCAACCACGCCAACGACATCATGAAACAAGGGGTAAGAGCTGAGTGTTCGTGGGCCGTCATGCTCCTCACCTCCTCCAAACCCCAGCAGACTGCTCATCTGAGTTTCTCTATCTCTCTCTCTCTCCCTCTCGTTCTCTGTCTCTCCCTCTACCTGCCCAGGATAACTTTCAGAAACTCATGCAGGTTCAGTACAGTCTGACCGGCCACCACGAGATCGTCCAGCCTGGGAGAGTAAGTGGGATACTGTGAATGCTTCGTGCTCTCACAAACTGTATTTAAAAAAAAACAGCATTTTAAATGCGCTTCTAAGGATGAGCTGAGCCCCTCAGAACAAGAGTGGTCCAACTCATTATTGTTTTTCGTCATTTTGGATCATAATTGCACTGAGCTCTTTGTGCATTCTTGAATTGTAGAACATATGAAGAGTTTGTTTCCAAAATGCAATAAGAGCCAAAATAACAAAAATTGAGATAATACCATAACACTGTGCTTCTTACACATGGTGCAAAAATCCATTTTTAGAAATTAATACTATAAGGTGTATTTTTTCATGGTCAAAGTTTGTGTTTTTCTAAAAAATGCAATAGGCACCAACATAGAAATTGCTGATTTACTCAAAATGAGTAAAATGAATATATTTTGTTTTGGAAACAAACTCTTCATACATATGATCCACGTACTGTATAGTACTGGAATTACTCTGAGTTATTCCATTATTGCACTAAACAAATTGACCACATAGGAATCAGTTTAAAGGAGGAGACAGCACCTCAGCAAAGTATATTTCAGCAGAAAGTAGAGTTCTTGAAGTGTCTAAAACGCATAGTTTTATAAATTTTAATTTGGTAATGATTCAGTGCGACGCATTTTTAAACCGGAAAGTCTTCAAATCGGCGTCAATATCAGGGGGCCGACATTTTTACTTGGGGAATCTAAGGCTGTGTTCGGAATGCACACTTGTCCACTCGCTCACTCACTCTCTATATTGTTTTCAATGTAGAACATTCACCACACAGTGCCCTATATAGTGGGTGAGTGTGCATTTTGAACGCATTATCCAATGAAACGCCAGTGCCGCGGTGCTTGTGGCGTCAGTTATTCTCTTTCATGGCGTCAGTTGTTCTCTTTCCTTTCATCCGGGCCATGGAGTTGTTCAGAGGGCCTTCAGTAAGCTCACCCTTTACGGCTTGACTGCCTGCAAGCTGTTTTTATTTAGGCTGGCCTGATTAATGATCAAACCATTTATCGACTGAGCGACCAAGATCCCAATACGTGACCTACGTATAATTAGAAATGGTAATGAGAGGTGAATTCCCATTGCCTACATTTATATAATTGATATGGCATTGTAATTCCAAAACTTTCGCTGACTTTGCAGCATTTGTTTTCACCGTCCTTGGAATTGTCACACAGCTGTGCAATCTTACAGCGCCCTTTAGCCGTAACAACATTCAGAATATAGAATGGATTCTCGCAGCCTCGCAAACTAATTTCCGCAAATGTGCTGCTTAACAAGCAACATTAGCGCTGAAATTATAAAGACAAATTGATATTTTACATCATCATTTATGCGCAGAAGACGCCTCATAATTTTGTGGTGCAATGCATAACAATGCTATCAAAAGTAAATTAGAAGGTCGTCGGTTTTTACCAATTAGTCTGAGCAACTGTGGCTAATCAGGAGATGAAAACTGCGAAGAGGTTAAGGTTATTAAGCATTTTTAAAGGAGAGGTTTCCGAGGATCAAATTCAAAATCAGAAGATTCCCCAAGTAAAAATGTCTGCCCCCTGGTATTGACGCCAATTTGAAGACTCGCAGGTTTAAAAATGCGTGGCACTGGATCATTACTAAATTAAAATTTATAAAACTATGCGTTTTAGACACTTCAAGAATTCTACTTTCCGCTGAAATATACTTTACCGAGATGCTGTCTCCTCCTTTAAGATTAGAACTTAAAAAAAGACAAATATGGAGGTAGACCACTTTTGCTCTCAGGGGCCTGATATGCTTTCCTGGTTAACCCCTTTAAGAGGAATGTTTATTTTTTCAGAATTTTAAATCAGCTTTTAAAAACACTACTGTGATTACATTGTTACAGCCACATTGGAAAGTTCAATTAAGAACCCTCTTATCCTGAATTTTTAATGTCATGATTAAAAACATTGATTTGAGAATTGCAGCTCACTAAAGATTGGCAGGTGTTTCTTTCTTTGATGAAACTGTCCCGGAAAGTCATGCAGCCCAGAAAGTTCTTCTTGGTGAGATCATCCTATGCAGTGCTTTTTAATGTTATTGCAGTTTGGTGGTTATGAGCTGGGCTTAAAAATCTGATAGTTTGGAGAATTTGAGAGCTGTGTTAGCTTGCGAAGTGAATGAAGCTGTCAGCATTATGCTAAAGATGGCTTGTTCACAAACACCCTGTTCCTTGATGGTCTTAATTGCAGAGGAACTTTGATGAAAAACTGTCCTGGCTCTGAAAGTTAGATACCAGCCTTTGGCTGGGAAAGTTGAGGACTTAAACTATTTCAGGGACGTCTCTAGGAGATCATGCCTCCTTTAAAACAATTACTAACCCTGAGTTACGCAATCATTCGCGATGATTGACAAACAATCCTTCCAGGATTTTCCCGGGTTTTTTTATTGTTTTACTGATTTGCGGTAACTTTTTCAAAAAGTGGCGACGAAATGCAATGGGGGCGATTTATAGTTTTTTGTCTGTGAGAAATTCCAGAGCTGAATTGTTGAATTTGCTTTAATAGTTGGAATCGCGAATGAAGCTGTCAGCATTACATTGACGACAATCCCACTAGAAACATTTAAATCAGCATTATTCAGGATTCCACAAACACGTTTCAAATGGTCTTTTATTTTATTTAAACAAAACAATTGAAGAGGTTAAACCTGGGAAGCAGGCGTTTGAAAACAGCTTTCATGGCCAATTTTAGTCTAAACTTTTCTGATTGAATTGATCCCATTATTTAGTCGTCAATAGAGAAAGAGGAAACTCCTTGGCAGAGGATTATTGTCATAATTGGAAAACGTGTTAATAACGGAAAATAACAGTACAAGCCAGGAACAATTATTGACGCAAAGACATGGCCCGGGCCCCACCAATTACCACTTCCACAGACGCCACTGAACTATTTTACTTCTGGATGATGAGTACAGCACAGATGATATGACAAAAAGGCTGTTGTACTTACTCCTTTGATTTCTCTTTCAGTTTAATGACACTATGCTGTACACCACCCCTCTCCAGTCTGGCCAGTATAAGCTGAACTGCATGCTCTCTCTGGCTGGGATGAAGGTAAGGCTTCATCACACTGGAAGACATTTCTCATACATGGAAGGCCGGGCTGCTCAGAGATCTAATGTCCTGCTGGTTCCGCCATGATTCAGCATGTTATTTCAACGTGGATTTAGCACAAATGATTCAATTCATTATCAGATCAACAGGATCTCTAGCTGTCGAATGAGGCAGGCTTTATTTAGGTTAAAGTGAAAAATGATGGAATGGTAGATCTACAGGAAGTGTGTTATGCAAAGCAACAAGTGACTCACCAAACAAACTACCTAGATTATTTTGTATTTATCACATAGATGTGTGTAATGCTGTATGGAGCATTCAGTTAATTAATGATGAATTTGGGCAATTTAATCAACTATTGTTACCATTTCCCCACCACCAATGGGCACATAGCACCTACTGTATACCTACGCAATGGAGAGCATTCAGTTACCTATCTAACTTGAAAATCCCCAGTTTCAGCCTCTACGACAAAAACCTGGTTAGATATTTGTCACATAAGTTACTGTTTTACAAAGATGTAATTCCTAATATCATTGTGGATCTTACAAATATCTATTAATTCTTCCTTGTTCCACGAACAGAACTCAATCTGAGTTCTTTCTTTCAATCTTATGTGGTTGAGCCATGTTATGAATTTAATAGCAGTTATAAAGTGGGCTTGAATTCTTTTTACTTGTTGATGAAGTATTTTGGAACCTTTTATGTATTCTTGGGTGTGTTCATTACATAAAGATAGACTGATTGCCTATGTTGGCCTCTGACTGAGTGATTTTTATGACTCCAATAATATGTCCTCCCAGGTGAGCAAACCCACACTAGAGGCTTATCAGAACGAGCTGAACATCGAGAGCGTGGAGCGCTCCTTCATCCTCTCTGCCAGGTAGGAGCCAATCACAGCAATCGCTTTAATATCTGCCATCTGCCATCCAATGAGTAAGTTTGACTGACAGTCCAGTTTTTGACTGGATTGGCCAGTTTTCAAGGACGTAATATAAGGGGGCCAACAATGTGCTGTGATAAAACATAATGTATTCTCACTAACTTGACCTTTGCAGTTGTCCTGCCCTCCCCCAATCATAAACTAACTGTTCTGTCTAACAAGCAGCCTTCATAACTTTGTTTTGTGGTCCTAAACGGACAATATAACAACCAGTTTGAGCTCATGATTGTAGGAATTTTACTGGTGGTTCGTGATGAACTAGTAATTGTATTTGACTCCTTGGTCCAGAAGAGTGGCCGCTGGATAAGCTCCAATAGAGAAACCCCCATCCCCTCCCTCACTGTGAGCTCCTGACCGTGTTTTTAATTTGCCTTCAACCCATTTCGATATTCTGAATCTGGCAACCGTGCCAGGAAGTGTGTGGGCAGAGTACAGATAAAATCTGTTCTGCTCTCAATGCTGAGAGTTTAGTCTGGGAGACGTTTGCAGACAAAGACCTGCGTAACAGTGTAGCCTCGGCATCGCAAGGCTGTGTGCATCACTGGAAAGTTCAAGTTCTGCTCGACCTGCTTGAGAGACGGCACTGCCCGCTGTATCTCCCCTCTCTGAAGTCCCCCCCCCTCCACAGCCATGACCTTCAAGAAGCTTGCTATGATTATAACGCACTGGGCCGTACGTTTCACTGCTCTGACTCTGGACATCTGAAGTGCTGCCAACTACAGATTAGCTATGGGGAAGAGGACAACCATTTTTCCTTTTATAGCTTTCCCAGATAGCTTTAAAGTGTTTCCTTTCCCATTTATCTCCCTCAAAGAAGAATGTGTTTGAAATATGAGCTATTGGAGAAATTAACGTACCACCAAGCTGGAATTTTGTCGGATAAGGTTTTTGGGCCTGTGCGCATTTTCATTGTTATCCCCCGACATATACATAATGTGGGGAGATATAGTCATGGGTGTGGTTGTCCGTCCGTCGCTCTGTCTGTCTGTGAACATTTCGTTTCCGGAGCATAACTTGAAAAACTGTTTAGTATTTCTTAACTAAACTTGTTGTGCACATTAATCATGACCTGAAGTGGTGCCTTTTGCTAATCCGAAGATGTGGGGCGGGGGGATATGTTATCTCCTGATGCCTCTTGTTACAGATGGTGCGAACTTTGAGCTTGTCCGGTTTGTCTGCGTGGCGGTTGACCCTCTCTGTCTATCCGACAGTTCGGCAACAGAGCGAGACGAGTGGCTGGAAGCCATCTCCAAAGCCATGGAGGACTACACCAGGAAGAAGATCACTTTCTTCTGCAGCAAGAGCCAGGAAGAGGTACTTATGATGTGGGGAAAAAAAATAATGAACAATCAGTAACTGACAGCACTAGTTGCAGAGCCCATTCAATTGCAGTATGCGTGGTAAATTGCAGTGCCTGTTCAATTGCTGCATGGCAGTACTGATGCTTGCAAGTTTCTCGATTTTCCCAAGAACTGCTCGGCCAAACAACTTCAAACTCGACACTGTTCCTCCTTAGGTCCTCAGTAATATACCCACCATGTTTGAAGTTGAGCGGATGAGGGGCTCTTGAGATATTAGAAATGAAATGCATACAAACACACACGCACAGATTCCTTGGTTTATAATTTGACAGGGTAATTCTGTCTGTTAATGGTCGTTATTTGATTGCTAGATGATTCCCAGGGGGTCCTCTTGTATCTTTGCTTTCTTCCCAGCCACAATTGTTATTCCTGAAACCTAAGGCTGGCTTTACATGGTGAAACTTTCATGCAGCTTCTGTTGCTTGAAACTTGCATGAAACTTACGCTGTGTGAAGCCCTCTTCTACTCAAGAGTAACCCATTTGAAATCCAACGGCAACAGTCGCAATATTCTCAGCTCCATGAAACAAGTTGCATGAAACAACCAGTCAAAATGCAATTTGCTTTCAGCAGACATAACAGAAAGCAACAAAAACTTAAAATGCTTGTTTAAAGTAATAATAATTGCTAAGTGCTAATATATTCATTATTTGATTAACACTTAATTTGCAGTTAAATGACCCGTAGTACAACCATTGCATCTTTGAAAGAGTAAAGTAATGCCTGATCATTGTTTATCTGGCTACTGTATATGACCTCTCAATGGCTTACTTTCAGGGCACGACTCACTGTGTTATCAAAGTGCAAGCTGCTGTTGGTCATTTCTTGCCATTCGACAATCCATTGGCTGCACTGTGCAGTACTTTCATTAGAGGACCAGTTATGCTTCAGGCTCGGTTGCTAATGAGGGATAGCAGATCCTGACTCTGCAGAACTGGCCAGCCATGCTCACAGACTGTAACCTTCTCCTGTTCCCATATTTATTGTTGGCGCTAATCATGTGGAACAGGCTAGCCGTGCTTAATAATGTGGCCTTTCCCCTGTGCCCGTGTGTAATATAGATTTAAATCTTATGGAACAGGCTGACCCTGCTTACTGAATGTTGTCTTTTCCTGATTACTCGTATATTGTGGGGACTGATAATGCGTACTATGGATCAGGCTGGCTTTGCTTACTGACTGTAACCTCTGACATGTTCCCATGAATGCTATGGGGCCAAATCATATGGAACAGTCCAGCTCTGCTTAATGACCTTTGCAGTTACCCTGTTCCCTTTTGGACTAGAGGTCCAGTTCACGTGGAACAGTCCAGCTATGTTAACCAATTGTGGCATTTACGTCTCTTCCCATGTGTACTACTGGCTCTCAGCACATGGAACAGGCTGGCCACATTGGCTAACTGTAGCCTTTACCCTGTTCCCTTACAGGCTTGGGGGGCTGGGGGAGACTCTGGGGCTCCTCTGGGGTCCAAGGCCCCTATCTGGATCCCAGACCTGCGAGCCACCATGTGCATGATCTGCACCTGCGAGTTCACCCTGACGTGGAGACGACATCACTGCCGAGCCTGCGGGAAGGTGAGACAGGTCCACTAGTCCCGGACTGATCACTCCATCCATATATCCATTATCTTACTGGCTTACAAGCCTTGGATGTGTGATGTAGCTAGCTAATAGCAGTGGGCTGACAATATACAGACTTTTGGTTTCAAAGCATATTTCTTTACTGAAAAAAAAAATGGGGCTTTCTCCTAATCTTCTCCGTCACAGTCTGTGTTAAAAGCTGACAATTCAAAATTTAACGTATTTATATGGATATATTACTACAATGGATTATGTTGCTGCTTTCCAACTGAAACCATTTTTGCAAGCAGCAAGACAACACTGTGGCCGTCACCCTTTCAGTTCAGTTACCAAGTTTGTTCGTAGCGGTTACTTCTGAAAGTCCAGCATAGAAAAAAGACGGATTAATGGATTTACACTGACTTTCATTTGCATCAACAACCACAATGTAATGACTAAAACGGGCAATTTCAAGCAACAACGCTCTATGGTGCTCACTGCTTACCTGCAAACTAGTATCTACCACCATAGGATGTCTGGCTTTGAGATTTTGCTAATCCTGCATGACCTGGCTAGCCTATTAAGGATATGGTCTTGCGTTGCTACAACTTGCTTCGCAAAAGTCCACAGAAGCACTGATTATGAGCTAAGATCATTTTCTATAAATTATCCATTTGCACACTTATTTAGATTGCATGTGTGTGTTTGGTTGTGTTTTGTAGGTGGTGTGTCAGTCTTGCTCCTCCCACAAGCACTATCTGGAGTACCTGAAGAACCGGCTGGCCCGAGTGTGTGACCACTGCTTTCTTAAGCTGCAGAAGAGTACGGAATGCCTGTCATTTCTTTGGTTGCCCAGAATAGAATCAGAGGTGGATGACGCAGTTTCAGAACATAAAATTCCTGCCCAGTATGACATACCTGTTGCCTGGATTTGCTGATTAGCGCAATTCTTCAGCCAGGAAGTAGGGCTAATCAGCTGGTGGAGCGCATTAGAGGAAGACAGAAAAATGGCATGACTTTGATATTCTTACCCTTGGACTTTGCACCCTTGAGCAGAATAGATAGATAAATCAGCAGGTACATCTCTTTCTTTATCTACCGTTATACAAGCACAGAGATATTTTTAAATGATAAAGAACCAAATACCATCTTTGTGTTCCTTATGCACCTGAGCACATACTATACTCAACAAAAAAAGTTAAGGAACACTCGAGTTTTACCCGAGGATGGGAAATGCAAAAACTGAACTGAAATCCCAAGTGTTTTTTACATCATTGGTGTTAATCCAAGACACAAAAAACCATCAAAAGTTTGATCAGACAACGTCTTTAACCCCTAAAACAGGTTATTCACAGGGAAGACCAAAATCACATCAAGCCCAAAACATTAAATCAAAATGTCAAACAATGTCAAAAGTCATTTCACTATCTTGTGTGACCTCCACCTGCTCTCACCACAGCTTGACAGTATCTTGGGAAGCTCAGAACAAGAGAACATGATAAAGAAAAGACTCAGTGGTCCTTGACTTTTTTGTTGAGTGTAAATGTACAGTACAGTGAGACACAGTGCCCAATTTTGAGAATCATTGGTGCGTATTTGACCCCCCACCAGGTGACCGGCCTGCATCCACTACTCTGTCCCCCAGTACAAAATCTTCCACAGGGACCCTCTCTTCTGTGCTCAACGCCTCCAGAAAGCAAAAAAAGATCCCTTCTGCGCTCAAAGAGGTGAGGGAAATGGCAGCAATGGTTTCACAGCACAATATCTCTATATTATAGCATAATGAATATTGATCTGAGCGCTTGTCTATGTTCCAAACTCTTTTAATTCCAATGTCTTCTCAGACAGAGCCCACACAGTTGTTATTTTAACACTGTTACAGGCTATTGGAGAAAACTGAAATTAATTTATTGTATTTGAGGTCATCTCTGTGAGCAGTGAGATTAAATGGAAATTCAAAAATCTATTATACAAGTGTGGAGCAGAACGTGTAAGGGCTGCATGACTGTGACATACGTACATGCAGAAGATTTCTTCTCTCAAGTAATTATGCTTATAATATGCTTGATCAATTTTGATGGGCTGTGAGGATGAGACTATGTCTTGCCATACCAGAGCGCAGTGATGTACATTAGTATTTGCACTGCAAAAAGGATCAGTCTTAACAGTACTTTTATCATACTGGGAGACTTTAACCAAAATTTTCTACTTGTGAGAGAAAAATAAAGATATGCTGTATTTCACGAGGGAAATTTTCTTACCCATGGACAAATCTACAAATGGGTCAAAATTATCTCACATCAGCAGCAGAATTTTTGTTTTACTGAGGAAAAAAAGGGTAAAAGAAATCATGTTCAAGTCTAAATACACGATGAAAATACTTGGTACGTTTTTTTTTTTGCTGTGTGGGCTGTAAAATAGACTGCTTTTCCTGTGTGGTCTGGTCTAAAATACAAACTGAAACTAACAGTACACACGACTCTGACCGCATATTCATTGTTTTCAAATCCAATGTGCCACAGTAAAGTCCCAAAAAGCACCCTTCAAATATGTGCGGATCTCAATGCTTGGTAATCTAAATGTAAATTGAAGTACTTTTGGAAAAATGGACTTGCCTTGGGTAGTGCAAAGAAAATTGTGTGAACTGTGCCTGCTACTCTCACAGTTGGGAAAGGAGCACAGATTTATGACTGATTTCTGCTTCCAGGTGTCTGCAAATACAGAGAACTCTTCAATGAGCGGTTACCTTCTACGGTCAAAGGGTAGCAAAAAACACTGGAAAAGGCTATGGTTCGTCATCAAGAACAAAGTACTGTACACATACGCTGCGAGCGAGGTAATTCACATTCTCCCTTATGTCTGTGGGGAACCATATTGTAACTGTCTGAGGAGAGTAAAGGCAGTTATCTTTCTTGAAAGGAATCTGTGTACAAGCAAGGCATAGCATTTGAATCGGAGGCTTCTCTATGCAGCAGTGCATGCACAAAGCTCTGTCAAAGAAACCCGGGTACTGATGTGGTGCATTAATAGTTCACAAAGCTTAAAAACAAAATGCAGGTGACACAGAATAATGGTATAAGATACATGCTTACTAGAGATGGCAATTTCGACACCGAAGTTCGAACGGCTTCAAAACGTTTCAACACTTCCGGTTCCGACGCGGTGTTCGAGAGATGTTTCGAAACGTCACGTGATCGCTATCAGTCTACCGCGAAAGGTTTTAAAAAGCCAAGGGAAAATACAGGTGTTCGAGGTGTTTTGTTGCGTTGAGTTGTGATGAGAGATTTTGTGAGGATTTTGCTACAGTTGCTCAAAATACTAGATAGATAGATAGATTTTCTAAAGCTTACCAGGTATTTTCCGATGTGTCAAGAAGTTGAAGCATGTTTTTTTTTTTTGTTTAAATAAACTTGTAATTTGATTTCAGATGGTAGAGAAGCAGAGAAGCCAGCTGAATCAAAAAAAAAAATGTGCAGCAAATATTATCCCTGAATAAAAATCTTTGAGCAAAATGTTTCTGAATCTAAATCTTTATACCATATTTTATTAGGCCACCTGAGAGGAGCCTCAAGTGACCTATTCTGATCGCCTTTTGTCCGTCGTCGTCCGTCGTGCGTCCTCTCAGAAACTGCTGATCCGATTTCAATAAAATTTTGCAGGAACTTTCCTTGGTCCTCTCAGGGCGGGGAAACTCAATGATCGATGACTTTCAGAGAATTTCAAAAATTTTGCAGGAACCTTCCTTGGTCAAATATGCACCAAAATTGTGAATTATATGGTGCCCACCCCCAGGGGCTTTGAGGGGCGGGGCTAAAACTGGTGCATATATTTTCGATTTCTTCTCAGAAACCGCTGATCCGATTTTAATTAAATTTTGCAGGAACCTTCCTTGGTCAAATATGCACCAAAGTGTGAATTATATGGTGCCCACCCTCAGGGGCTCTGAGGGGCAGGGCTTAAAGTGGTCACTACATTTTCCACTTCTTCTCAGAAACCGCTGATCTGATTTCAATGACATTTTGCAGGAACCTTCCTTGGTCAAATTTGCACCAAAATTGTGAATTATATGGTGCCCACTCCCAGGGGCTCTGAAGGGCGGGGCTAAAAGTGGTCAGAACATTTTCCACTTCTCAGAAACCGGTGATCTGATTTCAATAAAATTTTGCATGAACCTTCCTTGATCAAATATGCACCAAAAGTGTGAATTATATAGTGCCCACCTGCTCTGAGGGGCAGGGCTAAAAGTGGTCAAATTGGCTGAAATTTTTTATATCTTCTTCTCCAGACCCATATATGCTGGAAACCAATACTAGATGGAAGGCTCTTGAGGTGCTTTATCAAAATTGTGAATTTCATGACCCTCAAGCTCTATGTTTGCCCCTGGGGAGGGGGTGAAATTTACTATAGTTTATATAAGAAAATGATACTTCTGGGTATATTTTGTTCATTTTCAACTGGAAATCATTCAAACTTGATTGGTATTGTAACCATGAGATGACAGTTTGATACTATTACATTTTTGACCCTGTATCTTCCCCAGGGGCTGAGGGGTGGGGCCCAAATGGGTCATATTGCCAAAAATTTCAACAATCTTTTTCTCCAGACTGAGATAGGCTGGAAACCAATACTCTTCATAGATGGAAGGGTCTTGAGGTGCTTTATCAAAATTGTGAATTTCATGGCCCCCAGCCTCCATGTTCGCCCCTGGGGAGGGGGTGAAGTTTACTATACTTTATATAGGAAAATGATACTTTTGGGTATATTTGGTTCATTGACATCAATAACATCAGTTTTATACAACTCAGGTGACGCTTAAGACCCATGGGCCTCTTGTTGATGTGTACAATCTCAATGAGGTGCAATACCAACTAGGCATTATCAAAAATTGTAATTGTCAAGTCCATTTATACATAAAAGGCTGACCTGACACAATCATTCTCAATGAATGAATGAATGAATGAGAACATTTAACGGCAAAATAAAAAACTGTGCCATACAATAAGAAATAGTAGTCATATCATACAAAAAAAGGGGGCTTCAGCACATCAACACCAACAATAATTAAAGGCTGCAATGACAACTTCTGCCAGTGGACGCCAATGTTGAGCGAGCAAGTTTTGAAATGTTTCAAAACATTTCGAAACAATGGTTTAAATGTTTTGAAACGTTTCGAAGTTTCAAATTTGCCATCCCTAATGCTTACTGCATTTTGATCTGTTGCATAAAGTGTCTAATCAACTGATTAAATGTCCTGACTTGGTTTCTTTGTGTTACATATGATTAGTATTGTTGTACTGCTGTGTTACATGTGATTATGGTATGTGATTAGTAACTAGTCTCTCTGTAGGATGTGGCAGCGCTGGAGAGCCAGCCCTTACTGGGGCTCTACCTGAGGGAGGACAAGTCAGGTGACACTAAAAAACTGCAGTTCAAGCTATACCACAAAAACACACTCTTCTACATTTTCAAGGCTGATGACACTCATACTGCACAGAGGTGAGCTGTGTTATTGTGTGCAAGTTGCACTGTGTCTGTTTCAGTGTCTGGGTGTGTCCATGTGTGGTGGCGGCATTATTATCTGGGCTATTTTCATGAACAACATTTGTCTCTGAGATTTTTTTTTTTTTTTTTTTAAATACATGATTTAGACATGCTATAAGCATAGGTCAGATTTGCATCTGTCTGATTCCAGATCTGACCTCCTCTGTGCTTAAGTTTAATAGTTTTAAACTTGTCCTTTGGTCTGTGTGTTGGTGTCTTTCACAGGTGGATTGATGCATTCCAGGAAGCCATGATCCTCTGATCATTCCACTGTTTTGATGTCAAGCCCAATCACAAGGACCGTAGACTGCTTTCAGCCAATGGGGTGAACTTTCAAGTGGCACGGACTATCCAGTGTTCTAACTAGCATCTCCCATGTGCTGCAAAGTGCAACAGTACAGTGTGGTGGATAGAGAGGCATTTGAGGAATTCTTGTGTCTCCGTGAGCTCTGAGCCATAAAAATATCTACCATTAGGTCTATATTGTATGTTGAACAGTCACTTGGAAGCATGAAAACCAGGGAAAGTCCAGCAGTTTCTTTCCACAGGGAGGACGCAATGGCATGTAGTTCCCTGTGCCTTAAATCCAAGTTCTTGAGAACAGTCGGTTTTCCAAACTTCTAATGTCCGGGAGTCCAGTAACTATCCAGCCTGACCAATCTGTAGGCCTAATTGTTTATCTAATGACACTGAAGGAAAAAAAACCTCGGGCCGGATTCTGGGCCAGATTTTACAATCTCTGTTATACATTCACCATTCAGCGTAGTGCTAGCAGCAGTTGGCTGGCTGGTATTTAATTAAGACATACTGATATAATTCAATTTCTTCCAAATAAGAAAATAAACATCTTTCAGCCACAACAGAGGTTTTTTTTTTTTTTTACCTTAACAATGGCCCTTTGTCTCCGATGCTGGTCAAAGGTGAAGTCGAGAGAGAGTCTGCGGAAGTGTTACTGAAATGCTCTTTGAGTGTGACAACTTGAAATAGATTGCGGGAGATTAGTTTGTGTTGCCCCGGTCTTTGTGCATTACCCTGTGGGAGATTTTTTATTTATTTATGTCTCCGTGGTGAATGAATGATTCTTGCATTCTTCAGATGGGAAGGAGCAGTACATTAAGTTAAAATACTCCCTCAGCAGGGCCATCTCGACAACGCAGCCAGTAATGACAGCATCTACGTGCTTGTTATGAGCCGACTGCTGTCACACTTCTCTCCCTCCCTCTCACTTCCCATTCTTTCTGTTGTTATACTGTCCTCTCCAACAAAAGATGAAAAAGCCTCTTCCCACTAAAAGGAAAGAAACTGTGATTTGCATTTTCGGTAAACATTTAAGTCCAGCAGTACTTTTTTCTTTAAATTAAGGGAGTAATACAGGATTGGGAAATGTGTAGTTCAGAAACTGGAAGTAGTTTGAAATGACTAATGTAATATAATTACATGTAATATAAATATATTTAAAAATTATGGAGTGCATAATTTTTTTTTTTTTTTTTTTACAAGATGATGGTCAAAATGATTGATTACTGTAATAGCAGTTCCCATCGTAAACAATGTTCTTTGTTGAGCCATTTGTGGTGCTAATTTTTCTGGGGTCAGTTGTTTACCCTCACTTGAGTTTTAACGTCTTTAGAGAATTCATAGTGGGAAATTACTTTCTGAATCCAATGTAAGGCATTTTGTAAAGAATTTTTCTGTGAGATACTATATGTCAATTACATGCTGTTACCACTGAGTACTGGACCTGCAACCCACCAGTGTTAGGCAGTGTGGGAGGTCCTAAAATGATATGAGGCTTTTGACCTGGAATATGCAATTACAAGACTGGTAATGAAGTGAAATGTACTACCATTATGATTTTAAACTGCAATAATCGAGCACAATTCCTTATTAGTTTTGTTAAACACTGAAAAACACAATGGTAAGGATTGACATGAGGGGGCAGTGGGAAAAAAACTGAAGACGTTTGGGGAAATTACTGATTTTCTGCATATGCAGTTGTTCTCTGAGAGTGACTAATCAATAATTCTGTCCTGTGACATTTCTGTCCAAGATAAATCAGTAATTGATCATTGAAATGTGTGAATTAACTGGAGTACTCACCCTTAGATATAAACCTGCTTTTCTGCTTAACATACCCAGGTGTAATTATCCATGATTTATTTATAATGAACTTCAAGTTTACATTTTGTACATGTACTGGTCCAGTCACTATAGGTTGCACTACCATGTTATGAAGTGAAGAGGACATGAAATGAGAGTTGATTGTTTTCAGTATCACCTTTTCATAACTGTATGTTTCTACTGGACTCTGTGTACAGTACTGACTGAATAAAATGGGTATTGCCATGCTGCTCAGATGTTAAATTTTTCTTGCGTCATTTGTTTTTAATCATTTCTTCTGGTGTATGTCTGATCATACTTGCATTTAACAACTTCTGCTCAGTTAAAGTTACTTGCTTAAATTTGCTCAGTTAAGGGGTCTTTAGGGTAAAAATTTCATTTTTTTTCCCCGAAAATTTCATTATTTTTGATTTTCACATAAAATAAATAAAGGCATGCAGTGAGATGCCAGTAAACACCAAGAATCTATGTTTTTCCTCTGCCTCAATTGTTACTTGTGACTTTAAATGCAAATTACCAAAAATCACAATTTTGACTGATTTTCAACCTTGTGGCATTCATAAAATCATGAATATAAATCTGATTGACCTGAAATTTGGACTGAAGTTGTATCTGTTGGAGACCTATGAAATGACGTAGGATTTTCTAGATAGGTGCATCCCTAGGGGGTTAATTTTAAAAATGAAGCAAGTTGATGATAGTGATTTTCGTTATGGTTATATAAGAGCTCATTAAATATTCATTAAAATGTTCCAAACAAAAAAATCCTATGTCATTTCATAGAAGTATCTGAAACCTTTCAGATGAGACTAATTTGAGTAAAATCTGACCATGGGTTATTGAAATATCAGTGCCACAAAATATTTTCAGATTTTGTCATTAAAGTGCAACCATGAAAATGGCAAATGGCAGCCATGAAAATTTTTATCAAAATACTACATTTTATGAGGTTAAAATCATGTTGAGCGTGTTTATTTCTTAGTTTAGTACATTATTATGGTTATTTATACACTGTACCATGAAGACCCCACATTCTTGTGTTGAATGTTGGATCCACATTCTTAAGTTCTCCCATGGCCATAATATTTTATTCCGAATACGTTTAAGGATGCATTATGCATAGGTTATACTTGAGTATTTCCCATGCACAAATTCTCAAGACTAATACAATTTTTACACTCAAAAATACCACCATATGGCTCATCTAAGTTTTCAAAACAACAAAGTGTCTATTTTCTGCGACACCCCACATCCCATTTTGAGTTGGAACAATTTTCTACGGCACATAACCAACCCTCGCCCAAGGTTACAGAACTCGAGGGAAAAATACCAGGCCGGTACAATAAGCACTGGCACCGTATTTTGCCTCTCATCAGAATATCCGTCCATACAATCTGTGCGCGAACACAAAGTCAAGAGGCTTAATAAACAGCTGTTGTTAACATTATTAGAAAGGTGGACTTTAGCTAGCTACCTACCAGGCTCAGGCTCAGAACTAGGGATTCGGAATATTTTCTATGGATCTATTCGTCAACTAGCGTCATCAATGCTGCACTTGTTTAATATATACCGTAGCTAATCAAGCTGAAGACACGCACCCGAAAGTTAAATACGCAGAACGTGAATTGAATTCAAGTCTGACTTTCTATCACACACCAGACGGCCCGAAACTCGTGGAAAAAAATACGGGTCATTTGTCAGTTGCGCATGAGCAGTACGGCACATTTTGCGGAAAAAAGGTCACGAACTCTGACCCTCCCCGGAGCAGTGAACGGTAGAAACACATTTTTAAGAAAAAGATTGTAACATTCAAGAGGAAAGTATATTGCAGCATCACAGGTAACTTTTGTTTTGTACGACACGCTAGTTTACGCAGCACAACGGCTACGTTCGCGGTGTTTGGGGCGCGCTACGGGAAATATGCAATTGCCAGCATTGGCTAGCATGCTAACATTCCGCGCTAGTTAAAAAGCCGCTTTCACACTGGACGCGAAACGAATTTTTCGCGCGACAGATTACATTCAAAGTCGATGCAAAGACGCGAATACGCGCGTTTCGCGTGTATTCGCGCCTTCGCATTGACTTTGAATGTAATCTGTCGTGCGAAAAATTCGTTTCGCGTCCGGTGTGAAAGCAGCTTAAGGTTTACAATAGCGGATCGAGGCGAGAAGGACCGACAGTCGCATGTTTGTTGCGGCTAGTCTTCGGTTGTTGCATATGAATAATGGCAAAAAATATCTCGATATAAATTGGACATGGGTATTGACCATCGACGGAAATAAATTCAGCAGCGCGATCAAACACAACCAGGCGCTAGGACTGCCATTTTTGGAACCACGTAGAGCGACTTAGTTCCTGTTTTTGCATCATCGCTGGATGTCTTGGGCTACGTTACCTGACTAACTGCGAAAATACTCTTGCATACGCAGGTTAGGATGATTAATTATTGAAGGCAGTGCAATAGATCCGTATACTTTGGGTTTTTAAAAGGTGATTTGTTGCTGTAGTTCCACTTTAGAAGGAAATCCCGCCAGTCTAAACCCTTCCTCTTGACAAGCGGCCGCACTGACTGCTTGAACCCTCGGGTATGTAGCACGCTTTAACCTATCAATGTTGACCTTTCACCCACAGGAAAAGAAATAACTTTTATCTTCCGTATTGGTTTTCAAACTGTGACCTTTGTTGGGAAAACAAACCATTAGTTTGGTGGCCATCGCATACTGTCGGCTTAATTTTAGTCATTGCTAGCTAACGTTAGCGAACTTGCTAGCTAAGTGGCTTGTAGCACTAGTTGCTAAAAAATAATAAAAACAAACATGGAGGATGATCTTGATAGACTTTGACATTCTCGGATATTCTCTAGATTTCGATTTATCTGGGCCGGCTGTTTCAACCTTAATATCACGTCTTCAAGCCCAATCACATGTTCTTGTTTACAATTCCATGCAGCTAGTTTAGTTCCATATGTTGCTAGATAGCTAATTAGATTAGCCGCTTCATGTTTGCGACGCATTCTGGAGTTGGCTTCTTCTTCTACGGTTATTTAGCGATACATTTCGTTAATTTGAAATGCAATGCAACGAACTGGTTGGCTTGCCATCTATTTAGCTTAAATACTACGTTAAGATGACTGCTCCACAGCCTCGAACTTCCTGATGCCTTAACATCTTGGTCCATTTTCAAGAAAGTTAACAATCTAGCTAACACTGGGATTAGTTAATAAAGTCCCCGGTCTGAAGTTGTTAACTGTTGAGTTACTGTATGTACCAGTATGATTAGGGATGCTCTTCTGTCGGTTATGTAAAATAGTTTTGTTATTCACAGTAGTGTTTGGTTGTGTTACTCATGCGAGTATATGAATACATTTTCCTGGTAATTGGTCAATCAATTTACTTTTTGACTTACATTATTTAGGTTGCTCGCTCAGAGTCTGCCTGCCTCATGGGCATAGGAGCTGTGAAGTTTCTGTAGGACGACACATCGCCATGGATGGACAGACCCAGAGGATACAGTTGGTGTCGGCAGATGGAGGCGTGGCGTTGGGCCACAGAATACAGGTGGCCAAGTCCTGAAGCACCTATTCTGCTTGCGTGCATCATGCACATGCACTTACAAACGCTGCTCAGAGACACTCTAACTAAATATTCTGATGTAACACAGTAAACGACAAGCTTCGGTGATGTCATTTCAGCACTGGTTTTTGAACCTTTATATGTTGTGACCCGAATAGGACATAGCCGGTTTTTGAAATGTTTGTGCCAAAATTATGAAACATGTCTTTCAGAAACTCATAAAATAATCATACTAGCATGGTGTGCCACATACTGATTCCTGGACCCACCTAAGACAATCAGTCCCTTGCATTTATTTAATAATGTGCTGAATTGATGGAAATCCAATAGTGGGATGGTGCACAAATGGTATTGTACAGCCCTTGTCCAACATTTGTTCAGCCTGTTTGTGATGAGTTGTGTCTATGCAGTTTGGGAGGTGGGTGATATGATCAATGAAGTGCATGCCTAGTTTTTTGTGTTGGCTTGAAGTTGCCGGAACAAATTACTTTTGGGGGAAAATGGACTAGTAGTTGGTGATTTGTAGGCAAAAATGATGTACTGCAGAAAATATGCCCTACAGTATGAATTTTGCTGTACCATCCATACCATTTGAAAAAAATATTTTTATTGTTATATTGGAGCTTCAGTGCGGAAAAAAAAAATTGCTAAGAAAATATGGGTGGACATGGATGGGTTGCTGTAATATGTTGTGTTATGAAATGCAAAATATATTGTAATGTACATTTTTGGCCATATTGCCCGCCTCTGTTATTCACCTACTGTCAAAGGACCCATGTCTGTCAAATGCTCTACCAACCTGACCAGTTTTTTGCTATTATCTCAGTCAAACCCATACGAACATCAACGTTATTTGGCACAGAATTCAGTGAAGAGTGTGTTGTTTTATGTGCAGTAACCTTCCATTGTGCATTACTGCATATACTGTAACGTTGTGTTTGGTACAGCTGTACAATCCACTGTCAACTTCCATATTGTGCCACAGCACATGAAGTAACCTTGCATAGTGTGTCACTACCGTAACCTTGTGTTACATGCTGCCTTACCGTACATCGTAACCTTCCTTACAGTGTCCCTGGCTATGCTGTGACCTTGTGTAGTGCATCACTTTATACGTGCTATTCATGCTTTGGCCTCCAGATCGTGACCGATGAGCAGACGGGCCAGAAGATTCAGATCGTTACGGCGTTCGATCAGGCAGCTGCCGGACGGCAGCAATTTATCCTAGCCAAGCAAGAGCCGTCCCCAGGAAAAGTCATCCTCGCAACCCCCGACGGCAACGCTGTCAATCAGCTGCTCTTTACCTCACCCGAGCTGGCCGGTCAGCAAATCCAGGTATGAGCCTGGAGCAGGCTCCGCCCACCAACAATGACCAACCCCTTTGCGCAGAATACAAAATTATGCCAAATTTCCCTGTTGTGCATGAGCCTATTTAAGCTTTATATCAGTATTTGTGTCATAGAGACTTTGGAAAATTATTCCAGTGAAGCTAGACATTTGGAAATTCAACTACAGAATTGTTTAGGAATTAAATTTCGGAATTTACGGATGCCGGTGTCTATGTCTGCGCAAAGGGGTTAAATAATTAATCTTCATTTCAACTTGAGACTGTTAAAGTTATTAGTACAGGTGATGCTGTTATTTGTGTGATGGGTTGGTGCATAGTAACTTACAGTGAATTAGACTAAGCCGGGGCCAATCCTCCTTGGAGCAGTGCTGGGGTAAGGGCAGGGACTGACTGCTGCTCTGATCTGACTGTCATTATGCTGGGGTTTGGACCACCAACCTTTTGAAGTCCCTCCCAAGTACCTTATCTGATAGACCAGTGGCAACTCCTAAATTACTCTGATTCTTTATCCGTGGTTTTGTAGCTCGAAAAATTGAGAATCTTGATGCATACATCTATTGTGCTGCCTGTTGTATCTCTCCTGTAAGCTGATGTGGCTGGGCTCCCCAAGTCACGATCAATCAGTGGCAATAATGACTCAGTTAATTGGCTGGAAGGGGAGAAAACCAGGGCTGGGTTTGGATTCGAGGGCCAGATTTGGGGATGCCTCTCATATGGTGTCAAAGGCTGCAGTGGAAGGCATGTCCTGAATGACTGGAAAAGAAATTTAAATCTTCCGCTGTGGTTGTAAACCATTTTAAAACAGATGGATTTCTGGATTCTAAATGTCAATGTTTACAATACCATTTGATCCGTTATTTATTTCCAGTTGACGTTGTCACTGTTAGTCTGTTGTGAACAATCCATATTGGTGAAGTGCTTATGTCTCCCTTTTCATTTTCAGTGACTATTATTATTTTGTTATCAATTAAAAAAGAAAATTTGCTTTTACTGTTGTTAAATTTGATTAATTATACAGAATATATTTCTGTTCTTTCTCCCAGTTTGTGACAGAAGACGGCTCAGACCAGTCGATCATCAAACCTGTCGTGGAGTATTGCGTGGTTTGTGGCGATAAGGCTTCAGGTGAGCAACAAATGCTTTGGTTTTGATTTTATTTCTTTCCGGACACTCGAGGTCGATTTCAGCTTGCTTAGCAGAAATGCAAACTTTGCGTAAATCTACAGAACAGCAGTCGGGTGGTTTGTTTTGAGTGCCATGTTTTTTTCTCAGGGCGCCATTACGGAGCAGTAAGCTGTGAGGGCTGTAAGGGCTTCTTCAAGCGCAGCGTGAGGAAGAACCTAGTGTACACCTGCCGGGGAAACGGCGAGTGCGTCATCAACAAGCACCACCGCAACCGCTGCCAGTACTGCCGGCTGCAGCGCTGCATCTCCTACGGCATGAAGCAGGACTGTGAGTACCAGTCGATTTCAGCACTGCATCATTAAAGGTCCCACATTATGCTGTGGGTATCAGCCAATTGCAATACTGCTACATTAAAGGTCCCACTACCAGCCAATTACAGCACTTCATCATTAACCACTACCAGCCAATTGCAGCATTGCTACAATAAAGGGCCCATTACCGGCCAACTACATCACTGCTGCATTAAAGGTCCTACTACCAGCCAATTACAGCACTGCTACAGTAAAGGGCCCACATTATGCTGTGGGTACCAGCCGGTTACAGCACTGCCACATTTAAGATCCCACAACCAGCCAATTACCACACTGCTACATTCAAGGTATTGCTACCAGTGAATTACAACACTGCTACATTAAAGGTCCCACTACCAGCCTATTGCAACACTGCAACATTAAAGGTCCCACTTTCAGCCAATTACAGCATTGCTATTTTAAAGGTCCCACGATCAGTCTGTCACAACTCTGCTACACTAAAAGGCCCATTACTGGCCAATTATATTCTGCTACATTAAAAGTCCCACTACTAGCCAATTCCAACACTGTTACTCTAAAGGGCCCATATTACCCCATGAGTCCCAGCAAACTACATCACTGCCACATGAGATATGCCCACATTACGCTGTGACTACCAGCCAGTTACAGCACGGGTACATTAAAAGGCCCTCTTCCTGCCAATCACAACTCTACTAAATTAAACATTCATTGAAACTCATCCTTTTTTGAAGTTCTCAATTAACTCACGTTAATTTTTTTTCCGCCAAAAATGGGCTGAGCACTCCGTTGTAACATACTAACATCATTACTCATGAGACATAGCACATCCATCCACAATGAATGGAATATTTGCTAGCTGTTGCTACCATTCATTTCAATAAATGTTACGGTCAAAGTGAACAACTGACTTGTCTCCTGTAACCCTTTGGCGGTACTCTTGAAGTAGGATCCTCATCTGGGCACCAGTCAATCACAATATTGCAGATCAACACACCACGTCAAAGACATGCATGCGGTTATATTGGAGACCCTGAATTGGCCATAGGTATGAGTGTGTGAGTGATTGGCTTGCAAGCCCTACACTTGCACTTGTAGCACCTAAAAACTGAGAAAGTGCACCTTTTTTTCCCAGAAATTCCTACAAAAACTTAGAATACACCGAGGTTTACTGAAGATTTGAGGCCAACTCGGTTAACCTCAGAAAAATTCTACCGAGGTGTCCCGAAGTCTGACAGCCCAGGGGCAAACAATCCTCGGTCTGTATCGGGAAAATACAACCAAGGTTTACTGAGGTGTTGTCCAAACTGAAGTGAACTGGACAGACTTCGGGATACCTCAGTAAAATTTTTCCGAGGTTAACAGAGTTGGCCTCAAATCTTAAGTAAACCTCGGTGTATTCTAAGTTCTTATAGGAAATTCTTGGAAAAAGGTGCACTTTCTCAGTTTTTGGGTGCTACTGGGTTTGCTTAGGAAAGAGTACAAATAGTAACACGATATTTTCAAGTGTAGTTAAGCATTTATTAAGTGAATACATGACCGTCCCCCCCCCATCCTCTCCCCAGCGGTGCAGTGCGAGCGGAAGCCAGTAGAGGTGTCCAGGGAAAAGCCCGTCAACTGCGCAGCCTCTACGGAAAAGATCTACATCCGGAAGAATCTCTGCAGTCCCCTGGCAGCCACTCCCACTTTTGTTACGGACAAGGAGACCGCCAGGTGTGTTTACTCCGGCCGCCATCCGGCTCGCTGCGGGCACGCTCATGGACCACATTGGATACCTTGTGAATTATAGCAAATCTGTCTGCTTGAACTCTTTGCTGTGCCCAGGTAATGACTGGGTGTCTTTTGCACAGCAGGATTATAAAGTTTGGTGATATATGTGCTGAATGAGACCTCGTACCTTGCACAGTTTGGAACTTGGACTGAATTAAAGAAAGAGCTCTTTTGAGTGTCTGTCGGCACGGTTTCCTGTCTAATTAACTCAGTAATACAGCTTCATGAAATGCTCCGCTGGATGGCGAACATTGATTCAGATCAAAACTCTCCTGAAAACTGGACGATTTTCAGTGTTAATTAAGAGTCATTGACTGGCAGTAGATTACTGGTACAATTTCTGAAATTTCAGGAATCTCTGCCTATGTGTATGTGTGTCATTTGTATCTGATCTACTTCAGACTTGGTGGTGGGCGGAGATGTATTGCTGAGGACCCAAGAACGAGCAGTCTCAAATATGGTGCAATTTGGACAGACAGCATGTTCAGTATTAATGAACTGTGAATTAACTAGCGAACAGCTCTGTGCAGTGCGGGGGCGGGGCTTCAGGGCCCTGCAGACTGAGTTGAGCATGTCGTCACATTGTTGGATCACAACGAGAATATGTATTGATAACTCGCCACAAAAAGCGTAACCTACTTTTTTCTGCCGGTAGTCGAGACCCTGGTTCCAGAGAGAGATGAAGCAAGAAACGATGTGATTTGGGGTTAGTTTCATGAAAGCACTAGCTAGTTGGCTATCTGTTGCCTATTGTGGGACCAATTTTTTAGCCTGTTGTCGTGAAAATCAGAGTAAGCTAGGCCGTATTCTAAATTTTCCAATGCTAAAATGGAGTCTGAAGCCAAAGGACAAATTTTGTAAATAATTTGTTTTGTATATTTGCTGTTGCAGTTACAATTTGTTGTTTGGTACTGCTGTGGTACAGGGGCATGGGAAAGAAACATCGCGGATGTGGGAAAGTACGCGAAGATCCGTGATGTTTGTGCATACAGCCCATTGTTTGGGTTAATGACTTGCATTTGTTGCTGTGTTTGCAGGTCCACTAGTGTGCTGGAGTCTGGTATGTTGTTGAACATCCAGCAGCCCTTTCATAAACTGGAGAACACCATCATGGTCCCATCATCCCCAGAGAAGGTACAATATCCACCTCCCCTCAACCAGGGGATGGTGTATCCTCTATCCGAACATTTCGAACCCTTAAAGATGGAATGCATATGCAATCTAACTTGCAGTATTATTAGACTGAAGCCAGGTTAAATTATTTTAAAAATAATTTAGACGTCTTATTGTAAGTCCCAAATAATTCCCAAGTATTCAAAAAAAAAAAAAAAAAAAAAAATCAAACTGCTCCTTCCAACAATGAAAATGAGAATTGCACCACCATGAAACTACAGTATTACAACTGTGGTTCCTTACCTGTCTTTCATTAATGATCCAAGATCTAGATTCCTAACCACACTTATAATTTCCAGTCAAGAGGAATTCCCCTACCTTAAATGGAGCTCAAATACGGAGCCTTATAATGACAATTCTGCATTAAGTCTTATTACGCCTCGGTGCACATGCGCGCAAGTGGGGCGTACGGTAGTTCGTTTGTGTGTCAGTCATTCTGTCTGTTTCCGGGATAGCCGCTACGCCGGTCAAAATTAAGTCCTGGAATATGGCTATATGGGTTAAATGCCATGATCTCTTGGATTTAAATTTGCCAGATTTTTGAGATAGAGTTTTGTTTTCGAGTTATAGCACTATTTGATTACCACGATGGCTGCTGCGAGCGATCAAGACTTTAACGAAGAAAAAGCTCTTCACACTGGATCGCTTTATAACTTGTGAGTTCGATTTATATCACAGCAATAGTTACTGCTGATGGCAAAACTTGACAAACGGAGCATAATGCCGACAGTGATTCATGTAGAAACACATTGCGCACTGTGTTAAATACAGCACTGCCTGGATTTTCGAACTTACTGCTGTATGAACTTTATAAAACATCATAAATGATTTCTCCCCACACACAGTAACAGTGTGCAAATGAACAATGCTTTCAGTTATTGCTGGGCCTCACTAAGCCTAACAACCGCAGTCTCGCTAAGCGGTCCTGCGAAGCTGCTTATCAATTCGTTATGTCAACCGGCCACTGGTGGGTGAATACTTGAGAATAGCCATGTTTCCATCCACACCTTCTTAAGCGAATTAAGTCATATCGAATAAAAAATGCCTTATGGAAACGGTGAAATTTGATTTGATTTTCAAGATATCGACATTAAGTTTATACGGTTGATCTCATCGGATTTTCTTCTTGATCGGTAAAAGGTTTATGCGATAACTGCTGATGGAAATGTTATTTACCAAATAAATCTGCGATTGCATCGTGACGGTGTTTCGATGCCGTCGTTGCCTTCTGATAATGGTTTGCATGTTGCTAATAGCTGGCACGTAAGCACTATTACAACTTGTGCAATTATCATCATTTGTTGGGAGACGCGATCCGTTATTGCTAGTTAATTTTTTTTTTTTTTTAAAGATTATTTTTTGGGAAATTTCCCTTTATTCAATAGTTATACAGTGTAGAGAGACAGGAAAGTTGGGGAGAAGAATGGGGGAAGACATGCAGCAAATGACCCGAGCCGGATTCGAATCCAGGTCGCTGCGGGAAGGATACAGCCTTTATGGTACGCGCGCTTAGACCGATGAGCCACAGGGGCGCCCCTATTGCTAGTTAATTTTGTTGGCTACCACACTACTTCTGTTCACTCGAAGGTTCTGCAATTCAGTGCGAAAATGAATGGAAACAGCTTAAAATGTCAGAAATCTATTCGATGCACCGATTTGATCGCATAGCAGCAAGTGACGTCATTACGCACAAGTTTTTATTCGCTTAAATGCTGTTAGGTGGAAATGCATTTTCACAGCCTTTATTCGCATTAATATTTTTGGCGAACTTCAGATAATTCAATTGACAAGTGGATGGAAACACAGCTTATGTCAAGCATAGATGCACAGCTAGGGCACTCTGACATGTCCACACAGAATTTTATAGCTTCATTAAGGGACAGACTTGTCACTGCTGTAAGCACCGAGGCATCAGCACCTTCAGTGCTTTCATTGTTCCTGCGGGTGCTGTTGTGTTTATGGTTTTGTTAATGTTTTTGGATGTGATTTTGTCAATGCAAACAGAAACTCATGCTCTTAATTGCTTGCCACCATGCGTTCGTGATAACCGATAGCACCAGTGCTGAATGAATAGCGAATTAGTGATGATTGCGGTAATTGTTCCTCTGCTTTGAATGTTCATTGTGGACTGCCGAGCTGTCTGTGCTTGTTGCGCAGTGTAACAATTGACCATTGTGACCATATGAAGCCTGGTAGCTATAATCTCAACTCTCTCTCAACATCTCAGTATGACCCCTGCCAGGACGACCTAAGCACACTGGCCAATGTTGTCACCTCGCTCGCCCACCTGAGCAAGGCGAGAGAGATGAGTGACAGCAACACGGACCTATCGCTGATGGAGACGCTTAGCAACGGAGACGGGTCTCTGACGGAGGTCCAAGCCGAGGAGCAGGCCTCGACCGACATCTCGCGGTGAGTGCGACTCGCTGTTGAAACATGGTGAAAAGTTGTAGTCGCCGTCCCTTTCCAAGTAACCCTGAGGATCTGACCCAGTTCAAGTGAATTGCTCATGCCCAGGCTAACATTTGGGGTTTGTGACGATCATTAAACAACAATTACTTAATGAACACTGAATGAATGCTCCGTTTTTCATTGTCGCTGTTGTCAAAAATGTGAGAGTATATATTTGCATTATTTTGACACTGATCTTAATAACTTTAGAGTTCGGCATATTGGCAATACATGTGTTCGCCTCAGATAACACAAAATGGAAGATGAGGAGTAATTGTTATATATGGAATCCATGTGGCTGTCTGTGTGTATTCTGGATACTTGTACAGTGAAGTTTCTAGCACAACTTTTAAAGACTGTAATTCCTACACATTTTATTCCATTGTGGACATAAAGGTTCCCGAATTAACCTCTTCCCTAGTTAGGACGTGTATGAATACAAAATTTTTGTATGCGTCAAGCAGTTTTGAGAAGAGTTCGGAAGAAGAAAATACTGGTGTGGAGGATGATCATACTTAGGAAGATGAGGACAACAATGAACCAGTTGTTTGCACCTGGTCATATCTAAACTCTCCTCTTTACCGCTTGGCACATACAAATCACAGTCTTTGCATTTTTGCCGTATTCTGAGTTTGCATCTGCAAAAATTTTGTTCCCATCTTCCTATCGTGTGTATACATGAGGGCGACGCACCAGTTTGCTATTCAAAGCTTAAACAAGTGGGGTTTTCTGGGAAGTGAGAGAGTGCTTGTTGTCAGCGGTCGTGACCAGTCAGTGCCAGACTCTTCTCAGTCACCAGCATGAGTAGTGTGATTGTGTCCAGACAAGTTGACTCTGGGTCAAATGGTTGTTTTGGGAAGTATATTTACGTCCTGCATCGCTGAATGGCTGCGGCAAGGATTTGTATATACGTCCTTAATAGGAAAGGGGTTAAGAATACAGGCTGCCAACCAAATGGAACAAATTATGAATTGAAGCCCTTAAATTTTCTTTACTTGAGGACCTCATTTTATTGGCTGATACAGCGTTTCATGTGCGCATTGTTGCAGACATGCAAACTTATGCATGACTGCCTGTCTTCTTTTTATCCCCCCGGCAGCATTAATGCAGGAGGATATAGTCATCAGCGTGTCCGTCTGTCCGGGCGGGCGGGCGTCCGTCTGTAATCATATCTTGTCTGGGCCATATCTTGGAGACTATACAGCCGATCTTCACGCAACTTCACAGCTATGTTGAGCATGATGTCTAGATGTGCCTTTTGATACTTAGGAATTTCTGGAATTTTTTTTTTTTTTTTTTTTTTGCGGTTTCAATGGAAACTTGTGTGAATTGGAACTTAGCTTGTCCGGGCAATATCTCAGAAGCTATACATCCGACCTTCATGAAACTTGACAGATTTGTTCAGCATGATGTCTACATGTGCCTTTTGATACTTATAAATTTCTGGAATTTTAAATTTTTGCACTTTCCATGGAAATTATGTGAATTCTGAATTGGAACTTAGCTTGTCCGGGCCATATCTCAGAAACTATACATCCCACCTTCACCAAACTTAATAGATATGTTAAGCATTATGTCTAGATGTGCCTTTTGATACTTAGGAATTTCTACAATTTTTGAGTTTTGCACTTTACATGGAAACATGAGTGAATTTGGACTAAGCTCACTGAAAATTTTCACCAAACTTGATGAACATGTTCAGCATGATTTCTATATGTGCCTTTTGACATTTAGGAGTTTCTGTAAAAATTCTTTTCTGCGTCTTTCATGCAAATGTCTGTGAAGGTCGACTTAGTTCACTGATAATTTTGTTTGGGCAATATCTCTGAAGCCATCTCCGACTACACCAGTGTCAATGAAACTTAGTTTAATATGTTCAATTTCATTTATTGTCTTTTGAAATGTTTGTTATCTCCCCGGCATTATTTTTATGTAAATAAAATGTGAAGCTAGGAAACTCCTGGCACTGGTGGCAGCCCACTTCCTCGTAGTGAGTGCCGGTAACATGAACAGCAAGATCAACAAACAACCACAACTACTACAGCTAATGTCCTCAGACAGACAGTACAACACAGATTGACCACATCTACACCAACATACCTGGACAGACAATTGACACAGGGACATTGAACACGTATTGGTCTGACCACAACATTGTCTGGATTGCCATTTCATAGTCAGGCAAGTTCGTTACCTTATTACTTCAGATCAAGTCCTTTAATGCTGTAGTACATTTACTCATGTAAATTGAACAGTTAATCCATGAATGTGGGGGGCCGGGGGGATATGCCATTGCCAGATGGCTCTTGTTTTTTTTCTCTCTCTCTCTGCCTCGAAGTGGATGGGGATATAGGCATGATTGTTGCCCTTTGCGTGTCCGTCCGTCAGTCCGTCACATTTCTTTTGTGGGCCAGAACTACTGAACTGTTCAATATTTCACTACAAAATTTCATATATTGATACATCTTATTTGTTACCGGGCTGCATATCAGCCATACGGTTCTTTGCCGGGCCAGAACTTCATAATTGTTCAGTATGGCTCCATATTATTGTGTAGATGTGCTTTTTCACACATCCCTCTGTCCTCCTTCCTGTCTGTCCATCCCTCCACTGCGTTTTGTTTCCTGGCCAGACATCGGCCATCATGTGGTGGGGATCTGAGTATTTCACGCTTGTTCCTGTTGGCTAAGTCCATATTGAATGTGCGTCAGTACTGTGTGCCCTTGAGCTGCCTGTACGGCGATGCTTTGTGCTGATTGGTTGCATTGGGTCTGCAGGGCGTTTGACACCCTGGCCAAAGCGCTGAACCCAGGCGAGGCCTCAGCTGGAGAGAGCATTGAGTCCGGCATGCAGCTGGTCTCAGGGGACCAATCAGGGAGCGTGATGGAGCTGGTGGGCCCACTGCTCTCCGACATGCACGTCCCCTTTAAGGTGAGGACGAGACGGCCATCTTTCATTCCCCCCCAGGGTCAGACGGTGCAGTTTATAAGTCAGCATCCTTAATTCCCACGAATTCTCAGAAGAGGGGACAGTATCCCCCAAATTAAAGCTGTAACGTACTGAACCAAAGCAGAAATGCATTGTTTGACTGTCCGAATGCGTATGGACTGTGTTGTGCATTACCAATATTTAATAGCCAGAAAACGGTCAGTTATAATTCGATCTGAATACGGATGTTTTACCTTTTTCATTAATGGCTTCCCTGCAGCTTCTATGTTCAATATATTGATGATGGATTATTTTCTGAGTATACTACCTCTTCCTCTATATTACAGGCTTTCGTCTGTTCTCTCTGTGTATGTGTTTCTCTGTGTTTGTAAGTGTATGTTTTCATCATTAGGTTTCTTGTTTTACTCTGTGTTTTGTGTTTGTTGAATGTTTTTCACTGATGCAGTATGGGTGGAAGCCCAATCCAGATTTCCTATAACATGGGACGATAAAGTGAATCTTGAATCTGTCAGCGGAATAAGTTAAATCTTCCCCTAGTGATGGTGGTGTTGTGATTGCTGTTGCTTTAAGCTCTGTTTCACAAAGCAGGATTACGGAGTTAGCTGAATTACTGCACTGAGTAAAACTTGGAAACCCTGTCAAATCGGCACCATGATAAAGAGGGTCTGTTACAGGTTTTTTCATTTTAGTTTCCCAGTGAAATCCTCAGTCCTGATTCATTAGAATGGACCTTGGTCTCTGCCGGCTAATACAGCAGCTAATGCTATGCTAACAGTGCGTTGCTTTCATTCCTAGTTAATGATGCCATTGCCTGTGCCAGAGTACCTCAATGTGAATTACATCTGCGAGTCGGCCTCGCGGCTGCTTTTCCTGTCTATGCACTGGGCACGCTCGATACCTGCCTTCCAGGCTCTCGGGTGAGTTTTCCATGCCCTCCCACTCTCTTTTTTTTGTCTGTTTTGCAGAATGATTTCCAGAATTGGATGCCATCTCTTGCATCAGAGACCTTACAGTACTGTGAATGTTTAAGTGCCAAAAATCTTTAAAGGTCTTCAAATTTGATATTGTTCTGTTGCATTCACCAAAGTTTGACTGGAAAAAATTAACATGCATGTGCTATAATGCTTGACAGTATTGGCTAAACAAACTCGTCAGGGTGTGCAGTAGGGCAGTGGGTAGCACTGCCGCCCCACAGCAAGAAGGTTGAGGGTTTGATTCTAAGCTGTGGCCTTTCTTTGTGGAGTTTGCATCTTCTCTCCGTGTTCACGTGGGTTTCCTCTGGGTACTCCAGTTTCCTCCTACAGTCTAAAGACAGGCGTGCTAGGAAAATTGGAGACTCTAAATTGGTACGAATGAATCCTATGTGCTTTGATTTCTAAATCTGGGCAACATGGGGTGGCAGAAAAATTGCTGCAAGTGTTGTTGAATAATAAGGAATCCATTGTTCAATAAACTCATCTGAGCATTCTTGTGGTCTCTGTGGGTGCAACCGTAATGAACTTCATAATTGGTCGGGCTGCTTACTAATGATATTCGGTGGATCACTAGAGTACGACGTGACATCACATTGTGATGAAATGGCTCACTCCCAATTTAAATCTAGCCACTGGGAAAGAAAAATCTTTAGATTTGTAAACCTATTTTTGGAAAAGTAGTTTTCTTCTGATACTTTGTGTATGTGCACTTTGTACCCCCAAGGATTCAAAAAAAGATGTATGAAAGAGATAATTGAAGTTCCTGGGAACATGAACCCTAAGTAAAGCTGCTTCATCAGCAAAGCTGTTTATAACAGTGTCATGACACTTAATAACTTGTTATAACCCTATTCCCCTCCACAGCCAGGACAACCACATTAACCTGATGAAGGCCTGCTGGAACGAGCTGTTTGCTCTGGGCCTGGCGCAGTGTGCGCACGTGATGAACGTGGCGACCATCCTGGCTGCCATCATCAACCACCTGCAGACCAGCCTGGAGGAAGGTAGAGGACACAACACCCTCGTCCTCTTGTGGACCCGTTCCACTGTGAAACACATCAGAGACTCGAGGCTTATTTATGCTCTCTTTACATACGAAAACAAATACCTCCTAAAATAAATGCGTGCATTTCAAACGCTGTAACCGTCACTGCCCACATACTTCCATGCGTCCTTTATGTTGGCATGGATATTAAGCAGTGCGTCCACTAGAGGGCAGCTCAGAGTCAAAAGTTTCTGACTTCAATAAACAGTGGTGGTCGAGGAGGTAGTGATAATGTGCGTGCTGAAAGGGAGACAAAAGCAAGGCAGTGGGACAATGGTGATCTGTGAGGCCATGTAATTCAGTACATTGTGAAAGGAGGACAGAGAATTCGCCTACTTACACAGCCTCATTTCAAATAGTTTCACAAGTTTCGCCATTTTTACGTTTCTTTGTTGTACTTCTCGTCTGAACTATTGGCTACACTGCCCCCCAGATTTCTGGTGGTACTGTTTTTTTTCATCCGTATCTATTCATTCTGCGGAAATACGGATGAAATGAACACAGAGTATGGACAGAAGGCTCCGTCTGTATCCGTATGTAGTGCTGTGCTAAAGTCTTAGGCACCCTACATTTTTCGCAATTTAAACCTGCCCTTAGATTGGGGTTGTTGAAGATGAAAAGTATATTCAAAAATTCCAAATGTTCATTTAAAAAATAATTTTATAACTAAGTGTGTTTCATTAAAAACAGTTTATACGGATAATATAGTCTCGAGAGGGCCCTGATGTCAACATCATCATGGCTGTTTGTAATTACCTGGAGGGATAGACGCAAGTGAGACAGTCAGTTTACAGAAGAAGGGTGGCAAGTTTTCCACTCTGCTGGGAACAGGCAAAAAGCCAATCATCTTATAAAACTATAACGCAATGGGGCAGTGTTCCTAATTTTTAGGCAAATGTAGTCACACCAAATATTGGTTTGATTTAGAACAGTTAATAGCTCTGTATAGTACACTTCTCAGCCACTAGAAACTTTTAATTTCGTTATTTTTGCAAGTATATTTTTCCCTACGAAATTGCTTTGTACGTGCCGAAGGCTTTCGCAGTGCTGCTCATATTTAACGTTGAGCATAAATAAGTATTTGCACTGCAGATTCGCAGACCTTCACAATGAGATAGATGGCTGCCGCTGAATTGTAGTGCACTGAGGGTTCCATGATGCTTATAAGAGGGAAAGGCAAATGCACTCATATATTTTACATGAAATGTACTCTAGAGTGCTTCGTGTCAGAGAGTAAATAAAACTAAAATAAAAAATCCAATAAAATGGCCCAATGAGAAGAAAAGTGTATATCAGATTGGAAACAGTTGTAAAATAAAAACCGGAAAAAAAGGGGCTAAAAAATAAAGTTTTATGGTACTGGGTTCTTGGTGTATTTCAAAAACAGTGGTAAGTGCCAAACTTGTCAGATAGTGTGGGCATCTCAGTAGTTGATAATTCAATAGCGGCGTCCCATCCTCATAAACCCCAAGTCAGTGGTGCTCAACCCTTTCCTTATGAACCAGATCCAGGTAAATGATATTTTCTGTCTAATATTATCATCCTTATTTACATTATATATGTTTTACGTGGCATAAATCAAGGCTTGTTATGCCTGGAGGCTGCTAAGGAGAGGGTTGGGAATCAAGGCCCTTGATGGGCGCCCTAGGACAGCTGGGTGCTTAAGGCACTGAAGCCAAATGCAGCCACTTTGCTGGTGTTGGTCCTTTAAGAAAGGCCTTTGACCTATTATTGATCCAGGGTATTGTTCCCTTCTTACTTGAGTCAATTGTTAGATGCTTTGGATGAAAGAAGTTACTAAATAACAGTACGTAATGGAAGTAGTTTTGATTCAGTGATCTGCGCCTTTGACAGTTGGGCTGAACCCAGTTTCGACAGTCAGTGCGCGCAGACAGGAAGTGACACGTGCAGCCAAGCGAACGCCTCACCCACACTCTGTGTGTGTGGTCTTGCAGATAAGCTGTCGGCTGAGAGAGTGAAGCTGGTGATGGAGCACATCTGGAGGATGCAGGAGTTCTGCAACAGCATGTCCAAACTGGCGCCCGACGCCTACGAGTACGCTTACCTCAAAGCCATCGTGCTCTTCAGCCCAGGTAAGGCAAATTCAATCAACTGAACTTCAGTGTCATTATACCGTGCAGTGGACAAAGTCAACGAAAAGATGTCCTGCAACCCTGATTTGTACATACGAATAGAAAAGGGTTTAAAAATGGGCAAAGTGTAAAAACAGATACAAAAAGGAAAAGCGTGTCGGAAGTATTAATAAAGTGGTTTGCTCCATTTCCTCAGAAGAATGAGTTTATGGACCTTGGCCAGGTCTTCCTAGTGAAGTTAGTGTATGCTCCTCAAGTTCATGGTGTTTACGTTTACCTCCCGCATTCCTCCCATAGCGTTCTGGTTTCCTGCCAAAACTGTTGAAACATCCATCTTGGGGACTACAGGTTAAAAACAGCCTCTCTGGAATATACACAGAATTGATATTAATGATGTTCATGTAACGTTAACGAATTGTGCTTTAGGGGACTGAGAGGGTAGACAGTTTAGTCAATAATGTTTATAGATTTTTTTTAGTTAATCACCCGGAAGAAAAGAAAGGTAGTGCCAAATTTGGATTCTAGGGGCCAGCTTTGTGGATTTCTGTTGTAGACGCTGAATGTGTACCATACATTAGCAGTGCTATAGCACAGTGTACTTTAGTGCGTTGTCTTGGCATATGTCATGGTCTTAATGGCTTTGATTCTTCAGACCACCCAGGTATTGACAACACGCTTCAGATTGAGAGCTTCCAGGAGAAGGCTTACATGGAGCTGCAGGATTACGTAACCAGGACTTATCCAGAGGACACATACAGGTGAGACTCTGAATAAAGCCCCTCCAGACTAATGAGGGAGCTTGTGTTAAGGGGTCTTCTGGGTAAAGTGTAGAAATAACCATAATAATGTGAAAACTAGGAAATAAACATACTCAACATGATTTTAACCTCATAAAATGTAGTATCTTGATAAAAAAATTTACATGGTTTGCCATGGAAACGGCACTTTAATGACAAAATCTGAAAATATTTTGTGGCACTGATATTTCAATAACCCATGGTCAGATTTTACTCAAATTAGTCTCATATGAAAGGTTTAAGATTGTTCTATGAAATGACATCAGATTTTTATGCTTGGAACATTTATGAATATTTAATGAGCTCTGTTATGTAACCGTAATGAAAATCGCTATCGTCAACTTGCTTCATTTTCAAAATTAACCCCTAGGGATGCACCTATCAGAAAATCCTATATCATTTCATAGATCTCCAACAGATACAACTTCAATCCAAATTTAAAGTCAATCAGATTAATATTCATGATTTTATGAATGCCACAAGGTTGAAAATCAGTCAAAATTGTGATTTTCGGTAATTTGCATTTAAAGTCACAAGTAAAAATTGAGGCAGAGGAAAAACAGAGATTCTTGGTGTTTACTGGTGTCTCACTGCATTCCTTAATTTATTTTATTTATTTTATGTGAAAATCAAAAATATTGAAATTTTCAAAAAAAATTTGAAAATTTTACCCTGGGGACCCCTTAAACTGTCTCTGCGCTGCTATACTCACTCGGCCTCGTGTACTGAGCTTATGCTGAGAATGAAGATGGTGGAATATAGTTAGAGCTGGTCACTCACAGACTGCAACGTATGCTGAGAACGAATATTCTATGAGCTTCTTTAAGTGGCTTATTTTATTGGATGAAAACCTAACACTCTCTCTGCTGCTTGTGGCTGGAATTGGCCAGCTCTGGTTCTACTTCAACCTTGTACTCGTTTTTATCAAATCCCAATGTACTGGAGTGTGCTATGCCTACTGTTCAGATGCTTAGGGACTGAGCTGTGTGCGTCTCTGTGTTTGTCTGTTTCAGGCTGTCGAAACTGCTTCTGCGTCTTCCCGCCCTTCGGCTAATGAGTGCTGCCGTCACCGAGGAGCTCTTCTTCGCCGGCCTCATCGGCAACGTGCAAATCGACAGCATCATTCCCTACATCCTGAAGATGGAGTCCACCGACTACAACAGTCAAGTCTGCGCGCCGGTCATCCAGTAACGCAGCTAAGAAAGGGACCTCTTCAGAGTCTCCGGCCAGATTGGCAACGCGGCTACATAAAATGGCGGCCAAGATTAGTGCCTCTGCCACATGTACACTCTGAACTCTCAAAGTGTCAAATAGTCGTCAGAGTCACTTGGACAGTGTTACCTGGAAATCTGCTGTCAATCCCTGATTTTGTGTCACCTCGATCAGTTCAGTTGTGTAGTAGCCAATCTTGCACCTCAGTTATGTATAAAATGCAGTCTGTGGGCTGGAACGGTTGGATTATAAATTCAAAAGTATAAAGTGAAACTGCAGATCCCTGTGGCGAAAAAAAAAAAAAAAAAGATTGTGGCCATTCAGTTCGTAACTGGGGCCGGAACAGTATTGGACTAAACTCACAGATTATCTTCGCAGGGCTATATTGAGAAGCAGAGAAAGCCTTGGTTTTGCTTTTAGTTTTTCTTTTTTTTTTTTTTTGGATTCTTCCTTCCTTAAACCTTTGTGTTAATTTTGTCCCTTGTGTGTAAATCAGTCATGGAATGTGAACATTATTCTCTCCGACTGCTGAAGGGTTCTTACTTAGTTTTTGTTCCTTGTCATCCTCTACCCTCACTGAAATCATGAATTTCTCTACCGTGTTTTTGACAAACCGCCAAGTCGTTGCCTGCATCTGTGTAGGAGCCCTGTCATTGGAGAATGCGCATTCCCCGATCATACTCTGGTTAAGAGCGTTTCTAACTCTGCTGGTCAGGTAGTGCTAACTGGAGGAGAGCCACTGCCCTGATAGACCACTACCAACCTCTTAGGTGACTGGGATGCAGCCTGGAAGGACTCTGGCAATGTTGTAGTGCGGTCTGTAAGCTCTTGGATGGTGACCCTTTTAATGGGCAGTAATAGGTTCTCTCTTTGAAATCCTCCGAGTAAAGTGCCGATTTTCAGCTTTAATCGTGGTGTATTAATACCTATATTGAGTGAATCCTGTATGAATTGTAGCCCTTTGAATTTGTGTCGCTGTCTTTTAATACTTATGGACTTCACTATTTTGTCATCTTTATCAACTTGGCTCTCAACAAATCCTCCAATTACATGCCTGTGAATGGACAATGGAAAATTTCAGTTTTCTTGCTGAGAGTAATGCTCACATTGATGTGATTTTGGTAGCCTGGACCTGCACATCGGGTTCCCTGTTGTGTGTATATATAAATATGTATATATAATTAAGAAAAAAAGACTATCAAGGCCCACGGTGATTTGCACATGTGCCTATGAACTTTGAACTGTGTTGATGGAATTGCTAAACAAAAATAAAACATCTTCGGAGAACCACATATGTCTTATGAATGCGTGGTAAAAATATTGAGAGTACACATTATGACATTGCTATAAGAACTGGAAACCTTGAATCTAGGACATGGGGTAGCATAATGTACAGGTGTGAATTTTGCCAAAATTTGCAATACTGTTCAATACTGGTTACTTGATGCTCATAATTTGGTCATTGTGAAATCAGCAGATGACCAATTCCCTTAAGGGGCCAAGGAGTTCAAAAATTGATGGAGGACTGGAGCGGTGCTTATGGAAGTCTTAAGATCGGCTAAGAGTTGTGGCTTCCTGGTATTTGCATGAAAACCTCTCCTTGAAAATTAAATGCATTTTAGACACATTTTGTTTATTCTGCATTGGACGGTGGCCGAATACAATAGATTCTGATTCAAGGTGGTAACACAGAAACCACAGGAGGAAAACTGGTGTTGAAAATTTCATTCGCCTGTTACTAGGATTCAAAACTGTCCTTTGCTAATGGTAGCCATTAGGTTTTATTTATTCTCTCTTCTATATTTTTATCATTAGTATTCTTTTCACTATCATTATTGCCTGTCCACTGTTTATATACATGTATAACTCTTGGCATATTTACTTGAGTAAGTACATGTGTCAACTATGATACTATGCCATCTTTGCATTGCTTTCACAAAATGGACTGGATTTTTGTAATATCCGGTACATATTCAGATTTTTTATCCAGATTTTTTTTTATTATTATTTTAAACATTTATTTATTGCACCTAACGGCATTTTTTTTTTTTTTTTTTTTTTAAGTTCAGCAAGGATTAATTCAATGTCTTCTTCGTGGAACTACTTATTACTCGATGTTTAGTAGGGAATATTTACCGAAGGACAGGATTTCTTCCTGTTGGTTCCTGTAGTACTTCCGTCAGAAGATGGCGGAATATGTGCAAGTATTTCGAAGGGCTTTGAAGCAGTTGGGAGGTCATGGTGGCATACGTGGGTTGTTAGTTCAATTTTTTAGGTAAGTACTTAATGAAAATAATTGACGAACCCGATGTTCGTGTATAATGCTGGCGTAGCAACCAAACTGCATTTGACGAGTGACTTAGTTGGCTATGACCTCGATCGGTCCTTCAGTCCGAACGTTAACTGTGGAGCTTTCAGTCAAGTCCCAAGAGTTGTCTGACGGTTGCATGCAAGTGAACAATTAGTTTGGTACTTGCTTCGGCTTTACCGTGTTATCAGAGTCGTATTATTCCTGTGCATGGGGTTTTGAATTTCTCATGTCCGTATGGGTAACGTACCTTGTAGGAGAACATGGACTCACTGATAATTGTGAGGTCCCGCAAGAGACAAGCGCGTTTATCAGCAGCCTTTGACGAGTGTTGTTTTTGTTTTGCAGAGTAAATGACTTGAAAACTGGAGCACTTATTGGTGTCGACAAATATGGCAACAAGTATTACGAAGACAACCGGTACTTCTTTGGTAGGTCTCAAGCTAGTGCGTTCTTGAGAATTATGTTGTGTGATGAGAGGGTTTGTTTTGCAATCAGGGTACATTTTCATTTTGACGCCGTATTTCTGGACGATGTACATAATTTCTTCAATTTATATCACCGAAGGTATTAGACCCTTATCAATTCTGTCTACATTGCTGAAAAAATTTTGCGAATGCATAAATATTGGCCAAAAAATATGATATTTTGGGTCATTTTAGGCAAAAAAGCACTGTCATTTGCTTCTTCGTTTGTTAATAATGTAGCCGACACAAAAAAAGAATAACATACAGTTTAAAAGCAAAGCTTGACACATCACCTAAAGATTTTAGCTGAAAAATGTCAACATTAATTTTAAGTTCCCGTTGAGGTGACACACTGTTGGCGCCATTTCAAATAGACATCTACAGCCCCAATTCTGAAATAGTTGGGACGAAGTGTGAATTGTGAATAAAATCAAAATGCAATGACTTTTAGATCACATGAGCCAATATGTTATTTACAATACAACACAGATAACATTTCAAATCTTGAAACTGAGACATTTTACATTTGTATCCACAAAATGAGCTTATTTCAAATTTTCTGGCTGCAACGGGTCTCAGAAAAGTTGGGACACTGGCAAAAAAGGGCTTAAAAAGCAATTCATATATGAGAATCGGCTGAAAGAACATTTAGCAAGTAATTAAGTTAACTGGCATCAGGTGTGTAACATGATTGGCTATAAAAGGGATGTCTTAGAGAGGCTTAGTCTCTCGGAAGTAAAGATGGCCAGAGGCTCTCCAACCTGTGAAGGCTTGCGTGAAAAAAAATGTGGAATACTTTAAAAACAATGTTCCTCAACGTCAAATTGCAAAGGCTTTGAAGGTGTCATCATTGACAGTGCATAACATCATCAAAAGATTCAGAGAAACTAGAAAAATCTCTGCGCGTAAGGGACAAGGCTGAAGACCTTTACTGGATGCCTGTGATCTGCGGGCCCTCAGATGCCACTGCATCACTCACTGGCATGATTCTGTCATTGACATTACTAAACAGGCCCAGGAATACTTCAAGATACCACTGTCTGTAAACACAGTCCGCCGTGCCATCCACAGATGCCACCTAAAAGTCTATCATGCAAAAAGGAAGCCATTGTTGAGCATGATCCAGAAGTGCCGCCATGTTCTGTGGGCCAAGGCTCATTTAAAATAGACTGTAGCAAAGTGTCAAAGTGTCCTGTGGTCAGACGAGTCCAAATTTGACATTCTTGTTGGAAATGATGGGCGTTGTGTCCTCCGTGCTAAAGAGGAGAAAGGCCACCCCTCCTGTTATCAGCGTTCGGTTCAAAAGCCAGCATCTCTGATGGTATGGGGATGCATTAGTGCATATGGTGTGGGACACTTGCATGTTTTAAAAAGCACCATGAACGCTGAAAGATGTATAAAGGATTTAGAGCAACATATGCTCCCCTCCAGACGGCATCTATTCCAGATAAGGCCTTGTGTATTTCAGCAGGACAATGCAAAACCACATACTGCAGCTATGACAGCTGGTTTCGTAGTAGAAGAGTCTGTGTGCTGAACTGGCCTGCAGTCCTGATCTTTCACTGATTGAGAACATTTGGCGCGTAATTAAATGAAAAGTCCGTCAAAGGAGACCCAAAACTCTCCAGCAGCTGGAAGCCTGTATTAAACAAGAGTGGCATCAAATTCCAATGGCTAATCTCAAGAAACTTGTCTCCTCAATGCCCAGATGCCTCCACTCTGTGTTAAAAAGAAGAGGGGATGCTACAGCATGGTAAACAGGCCCCTGTCCCAACTTTTTTGAGACCTGTAGCAGCCATCAAATTTGAAATGAGCTCATTTTGTGGATAAAATTGTAACATTTCTCAGTTTCAACATTTGCTATGTTACCTCTGTTCTATTGTGAATAAAATACAGGCTGGCGTGATTCGAAAGTCATTGCGTTTTGATTTTATTCACAATTTACACTTTGACCCATCTATTTCGGAATTGGGGTTGCATATTTCATGAAACATAGAAGGCGAAAGTAGACAAACTGAAGTATGATAATGATAATATACTTGATCACTGTTACACTGAATCCCACTACTTTTATCTTTCATCCCGTGCGTCTACATTTCGTCTGTCCCTGATCCTAGGACGACACCGATGGGTCGTTTACACTACGGAAATGAACGGAAAGAACACCTTTTGGGAGGTGGATGGAAGCATGGTTCCTGCTGAATGGTAATAAATTGTTGCTAGATAATTCTCAAGGGTTTTTTTTTGTTTTGTTTTGTTTTTTAACTGTTCTGTTGTAAATCCATGGAATTAAAAAATTGAGGAAAAAAATCAACTAGATTCATGAATGAATGAATATATGAGTTATATATATATAAGTTTAGTTCTGTCTAGCTTGTATTTGTTATCCTGAAATCCATTCTTTTGTTTGATATCTAAAAAAGTGCACTATATAAACTGAGCACTTGTATTCTTGCATCTTACTATTTTCAAGGTTGAGTTCTATTAATTGGTGAACAACTTTATCTTCATGAATCGGTGTGCATAATTGGCTCTGTCATAATTTTGTGCTCAATATTTAAAATTATAATTTAGCAATATTTATGATTTCAAAACAATATAGATTCCTTTGCCATTATGAGTATTGATATTTTAGCCCATGAGTCTGCTAAGATTCAGATTTAGTCCAGTATGTTTTAAACCGGATTAATATTATACACGGAAGCCTACATTTGCCCATAAGCCTTGTTTTGGCTACTGAAAGAGAGGGTGTGCATTTCATAATTTCAGTCATTGTGTAGAAAGGGTTCTTGGGTGTCTTAATGTTTTTTTTGAGGTGTATTGTACTTGTTTTTGGCTCGGTCAAAGCGTTATGGTTGAAGTGTTTCCAGACCATATCTCAGAAACCGCTCAATGCCGGTAGTTCTTTACCAAATTTTGTTGGTGTATTGATGGGCTACTAAGCTAATGCCTTTCGGCTTTTTGGGGCTTCTGGGGGGGTGGGGGCGGAGAGATATTTGTTTTTATGAGTGAAAACACACTCTAGTTAACAAATTTTTTCACTCATGACTCTTATAGTTGGGGGTTGGTTAATAGTGTTCCAGCCATCTGGATGTAAAGAACTGGACACTGCTTTCTCTGACCAGTTCTATACATTGCTGTGGGAGGTCCCCAGTGTAGCATGATGCTAATTCATGGAGACTGTCATGTTGTGCTACAGTGAAATCGGAGCATGTGCAATGGGTTTTTTGGCGCTAGAGCGTGAGCAGTGGGTACCCTTACAGCTTGCTTAATACTCTGTTATATTATGTTTTTGATGATCTTTATTGTTCTCAGAGTCATTAGTGAGTGAATGAGTACTCAAAGTTTGGAATGGACCTCAATGGGAAAATTTGCTCACTGACGCTTCATTGAAGAGGCTTAATGACCTGCAATACCCTCAGTAACCATTGGAGGCAGGTTTCTGAAGGAATGCCAGCCCCTGGTCCCTGGATTTAAGCCTGTAGATCAGACCAGTGCTCAGTCCTGCCCTCTTGTGGCATCATTGCAGAACTATAATTTTCCTCTTCTTGTTTTTTTTTTTTTTTTTTTTCCCCCCAAACCTCTAGGCATCGCTGGCTGCACTGTATGACGGATGACCCGCCGACAACTCACCCTCCAGTGCCCAGGAAGTTCTTTCCCGAGATCCACACGTTCAACCGAAGTGGCTCAGCCAATCAGTACGTCCCGTATTCCACCACCCGAAAGAAGATACATGAGTGGGTACCCCCCAAAGTAGGGGATCAGTGACCGGTGCAAAGCCCCCCCCCACCAAGCGCACACTGTGTGCAGTGCTGTAAATTATAAGTCTCCTAATCTGTGTGTGTTCTCTGGAACATTTTGCCTCTTCTAATAAAAATAAGGCTGAAAAACCTTGTGAAGCAAAGCTGTGTGTTCATTAGGGGAGCAGTGTTCTTGGGGAGTATGTGTGGATTTTCTCGTGTCGTAATACTTGACTGAACTTTATTTGAGAATCTCAACTCTGGTGTAGTCGAGTCCTAATCTGTTACTGCGATATTGGCACTTCAGGCCAGGTTACGCTCAAGACTCGTGATGAGACAAGGCCGTTTTAGAGTCCGGTTGCATCAGTGTTAACTTGCCCGTCTCGCATCATTGCCAGCCAGCTGTTGTTGTGCCGAGGGATTCTGCTTGTTAATTCATCTGCTGAGTTACTGAATGTTACCATTGTTATTCTTGTCACTTGTGTTCAGTTAACAACACCTTGACAGTATCACCGCAATAGCCACGGAAAGCTCCAGCTTCTCGGCCTTCATAGTTTGTTTTGCCGCCGCCGTTTTTTGTTTTTTTTTTTTATTTTCCCCCTTTTATCCCAACCCTAAACACTGCCAAACTGTTTAGCCCTCTTCGAAGCAACCTGACATATTCCTCTGACCCACCTGAAGATTAGCCCACGCTTCTTTTAACTATGCAGTCACACCACCAATTACACACTGCCTATGCCATCAGAGGATCATGCAGTCGGTGTATAATTTATTTCCTACAGCTACATGCATCTAGCCAACAGGAAGTGGTTGCTACAGTGTGATGAACTAACAAATTTTAAGAGGCTTAACCCCATTAGCCCCCACAAGGCTACACCAAATGTTTCCTCGCCTGTGAGGGCCTTCGGCGATTGCCGGTAGTGGCGTGATTGTGATTCGAAAACCCGACCACGGGGCTCACAGAGGAAAGTCTTAGCTGTGAGCCCTCGCCGCTTTTAAACAAAAGCGAGGCTGCCAATATGAACATACCGCAGTCATTCTGTTTCATTTCCTTTTGCACTGTCACTGGGGCAGAAACATCAACATCTGCTGGTATAATTACGGAGCTGCTGCAATGAAAATTGTGCTCCGAGTCGTAGCTCAACACTATGTGGCGTGTCTGGTTTAAGAATGAATACGGTGCAAGGAGTTGCCTCCTTCACTCGTTGAAGCCAACACCTTGTATACAAACTGGCCTTAAAAGTTTATACCTGTGTTTCAGCGCAGTGTAACGGCTCTCGGTCTGTCGTCATCATTGAGCCATTTTAGATTCTGATTAGAGACGTGCTCCCTGTGGTGTTTTCTGATGCATCGGCATTCTTTTATTCCGGATTGTCAATGCGGTATGATCTTCGAAGAGCACAAGAGCACACAGTGACAAGAACAGTCCCTCTAGCCGAGCCTGAGTTTGTTTGCAAATGCCCCATCCTCTCTCTGTCTGTTCTGTGATGATGGGTGTGTGTATAGTGGAGATGACTGCAGCCTGTGGGCTTTTTCTCCAGCAGGGCTTGTGGACGGCTGCAGTATTTCACACCTCCGCAGTCGTGTTGGTGCCATTTCGCGTGACAGTACATATGTGTCCTGTTCTGTCTCCCTCTGCCCTGGGGGTGGGGGGGGATCTCAGGGTAAGCAATACAGGGGCCCCCAGCATGGGGAGACAGGAGAGGGGCCTGAGCAGTGTTGGAGAGCCACACAGTTTGCATATATGATTTCGGCAGAGAGCTTCCCATCGCTGCAGGGCTGGGAATTTTAGCCTGTGTGTTGCACTCGGGCTGCAACTCCCTGGACATCCGGATCAGCACAGAAGCTTCAAGCGGCCCAGTGTCAGGGCATTGCATCGGCGTGGCTCGGATAAGGCCTTGAGTCGCCAAGGCTTCGTAATGCATTTTAATAAGTCTTGCTTCGTGTCCTGTCGCTGAGTATTTCTCAGGGCCTCTTCAGTTAAATGAAAAGGATCAGTCTGTCGTCGCTGTTCTCGAGGAATGCCGGTGAGGTAAGACGGTGGTTTTATTTTAAAAATAAATAAATAAAAATTTGATGATAGCAGTAACCGCCAGGTTTTTTTTTTTTTTTTTTTTATCTGTCTGAGCTGATTGGAGATTACTCTAAAACACTCTTGTTTTTGTGCAGTGGGTTGACTGACAAGAAGATTAATTGCATGCTCCTTTCCAAAGGACATTTTGTGAAAGCGTTTGTTGTGAAAATGTTTGGGAAATGCAGTTTTTGTTTTTGTTATGCTGCAGAACATATCTTTAATGCAAGCGGTGTTTATAATTGAACAAATGAAAAAATACAAAGTGCTTCGGTCTGTGTGCTCCCTGTTCCCTGAAAGGGTGCAATGCTTATTATTATTTGTCCTGTTTTGGCAAAGCTCTGTCACCGGGGACTTTGGGCAAATCTCTAATTTCGGAAATGTTTGTTTTGTATATCTGAGTTTATATATTTGTGGTGATTATTGGAACTGGAAACTCATGCATTACTCTCAAATTGTGGGTGAGTGCTTGTTTATATTTTTGATGAGTAATTGGCTAATTCTGTCGCCATACCGTATAAGAAAGAGTGAGGCTGCATTGGCTTCACTGGGACAGGAGCAGCAAACGAAAACTTGCTTTTCATTAACGGTGTAAGATTCTGTAAAATGCTGTGAAATGGCAGGAGAGGTAGGTTATGGTTACAGCAGTACATGCGGTCCTTTGCGCACCACACGCACAAGCACCCACGCCCCACACATTCACACTTATGCTCACACACAGGCTCACAAGTCTCTAAATTGCTCCTTATCCATCTTCCAAACTCGCTGGCTGTGGCATTTATTTTTCTCTGTTAACATGGCCAGGTTTATTAGCGTGTGTAAATAATAAGTGAACAGAGTAAAAGTACATGGATATTTGCTCTCTCCTTTAGCTGTGTGGCTGCTTGCACTGCGTTGACAGCGCTGTTTAAAATAAACTTCAGCTACTTCCTGAAAGACCCAGCTGATAAACACATGACACTATTTATATAGTGCTGAAAAGTGCAGAATACGGTTTTATAATCCTATATAGTTCATTGTTTCTCCTGAGATGGTGTAATATATTTTATTGACTGACCTTCTAAACAGGATTGGGCTCCATTTTGTTGTTAAAATAGACACACCGGGTAATCTCATGTTGCTCACACAGAGATACTGTGTACCAGAGGTCTGCATGGGTGTGGGCAGCCCGCGTGGGTGTGGGCAATTGCGGGTGCCCGCAACAGATGTATCATGGGTGCGGGGCGGGTCCGGGTCCAATATGAAAAAAAGGTACGGGTGTGGGGCAGGTGCGCGTTCAGGTGTTGCGGGTGTGGGGCGGGTGCGGGTTCAGCAAAAAAATTGCTACCCGCACATCTTTACAAAATCATACGAGTTCAATAAACATTCCAAGTAGTGGCAGGAGCCATTCATCTCACACCTCATGCTCAACAAACATATGTCTGACAACAGTCACCTGCCCAAACAGCAGTTTCAAATCTACATTGCAATTAGCCAATACATTGACTTCACCAGATCTGCAGAAAGTACACTCTCCCCTACAACTTATTGCAATTAGCCAACCTTTGTGGCTTCCCAGGCTGAAATCCCCCATGCCCTGTATTCAGTATTCAGCGACAAGGCTGCAGCTCTAGACTACATCACTGACCAGGTAGAGAGCCTGCCCCTCTGTGCTCATCAGCCCCGTACAACCCCAGCATCTGACACTCCTCCCACCCCTCCCCCTCCAAAATGCCGCCATCACACCATCAACGCCTTTGATGATGAGCCAGTACATGCAGTGGAGGCAAGTGAGATGGAGCAGTATCAACAGTACGTGGCAAAGGATGCCTCACTTCTCATCCTGCAATGGTGGAAGATCCACTCTGATCAGTTCCCAGCCCTCTCTACGGTTGCTAGGAATACCCTGTGCATCATGGCCACCAGTGCCCCGAGTGAGCGGAATTTCAGCCTTGCAGGCCACGTTGTATCAGCCAGACGCTCGTGTTTGAAACCTGACAATGTGGATAACATTCTGTTCATGTATTCAGCGCTGAAGTCTTGTGCCAAGTAGTGACAATAGTTCCAGAACAGAGACACAGGGATATCATCCAGTATTCTGTTGCCATAAAATTGTGTAAATAAGTGTCTGATAGGAACTCACTAGCATGTACAATGCAATACTTGTGGGAATATTAGTAATTTGCCAATAATGACAATAATATGAAATAATAATATTTATCAATAAACCAGAGTTTAAAATCCATCTTTTTGTTTTTGTCATATCTTAATGTTTGCCTAAAAAAGCTATGTACACTTGACAGCCCTAACATCTGAACTTTTAGCAATGAGTAAAATTTCAGGGTAGGCCTTCATGTTAAGTGCCAAAATAGTTTCTAAAATAAAAATGCCTGATACAGTAAATGATTTTATATATCATTAACCAGGAAAGTAGTACATTTTATGCAGATAAGAACAACAGAATGTGTACTGTAGCCATATTTTCATATGGGTGTACATGCGGTTGTGGGGCGGGTGCGGGTCCTGACTATGTGGGTGCGGGTTCAGGTTTCAGAAAATGTGCGGGTGCGGTGCGGGTGTGGGTTCATGTGTGTGGGTGAGGGGCGGGCGTGGGTTCAGTTCTTCGACCCGCGCAGACCTCTGCTGAGTACTACAGGTGTAATTAGTGAAAATTTACCTCATTTGCCAGCATGTGGTCAATGCAATTTTGTAGTTGACTGACTACTGCAACATAATATGCCATGGAACTTTTAAATGAGGAAGTTAATGATCCAGATAGCCATTTCAAGAGACTTTTCTCATTTCCTGGTAGTGAGAAAGACTAAGACATTTTGTGGTGCTCACTTTACCTCTCAAAAGTGGAACTAGGCACTTCCTTAGACCCACATTGTCAGTGTTATTAGTTGTAGATGTGATAGATGTCATTAGGTTTGCTGGTCAATACCTTGTTGGGTGCTTATTATTATTGACACACATCAGGAACAACATTCTGACCCCAACTACTAAGGAGGCTGAAAAATTCAGGATTATGTTAGCATCGGGACCTGAAATGACCATTTTGTTTTTAAACATGAGCTGATTTTAGAGTTTGTCTAAAGTCTAGTAGCTGACAGGCAATTCCAGCAGTTCCAGATGTTTTAATTAACAGACAAAATGATTTCTATGAATAAAATCCACCATTTTTCATTAATTGGACCACACTGCCTGTAAATGAGGAAAAATGGTTTCTTGATGCTATTTTTTTCTGTAAAATGAGCTGATTTATTGAATTGCATGAGTCTAAATGATCAATACGCATCTGTCATGCCCATACTTTAGTTAGGTCTCAGGCAGACATCAAGCAGTGTAAGCCTACTAGCAATCTGGTGGGTTCCATCAGGTTCTGTCCAGTTATAAAAAGAACTGTGATTCTTACACAAACCAACCCTGGTCCCGCTATCCCAGAGGTACATTTGTAACAAGGCAAACCAGCAGACCCAGAACAGACTGCTGCTTTGTCTTATAACATGGCATATTTATCGAATGAAGCAGTTGATAACGCAGTTAGCTCAACTCCCCTGGCTTCATTGATTTAAAGCCGGTGTTAAAAAACAAAAAAGCTCACCCTGCATCTCTCCTGGACTTATGTTGGCCATCCCTGTCCTACACTGTTCACAAGACAAGCATGTAAATACCTGCAAATTAATTTTTGTCTCAACTTTCACTGGAGTACAGAGTCATGAAGGTAACAACATGTCACAGTTCAAATACTTCTGGACCTGGGATGCATTTCCCGAAATCACAGATGATAACTTACATGATTGGACCCATTGACTGTGAATGAACAAACTATGTAAGTTGATAACCTAGCAAGCAATTACGTTTTTGGGAAACGCACCCCTGACTGAGTATGAATTCCCAAGTGCAGTTGAGGGATTGAGCACCACCCACTGGATTTCCTGCAGAGGAATCTACTGCACTTTTTTCTGTCTGAATACAAAATAAAACCGTAAAGGGAGTGCGGCATGTCCGCTTTGTTTTAAGTGATGAATTAAAATTTGCTTCTTAATCATTTGATGGCGGTGAGTATTCCCCATGGCACAAGTTTTTGTTATAAGTCTCTGTCTAGCCTCAAATTTCCTCTTTTTCATCCCTCCCCGCCTCTCTGTTCCTCGGCAGCCCCCATCTCTGTCCATCATTCTTTCATTTCTCCTCTTTCGCCTTCCCTCTGTCAATCTCTTCCTTTGGTCCCCTGACAGGTTTGTTATCCGGCCTGACTCGCTTGACCTATTCTGCCACGGAATGCGCCACCCACACTCGAAAGGACGGCTCTGTCTTGCGTACTTGTCATAAACCTCGGTAATTAATTCATCCCGGCAGTATGAGTTGCGGCGCGTTAAGGGGTTTGAGATTGACTTATTGCAGCATCGAGGCTGGTGAGCGGCCCTGAAGCTTAATTATACCTGAAACCTAATATCAGTTGTTTCAAAAGTAATTTGTCACATGAATAAAAAACGGTTGAGGAATCTGAAAAAGCTTTGACAGCCGATCACGGCCCGCAGAGTCAGGAGATGTCTGGCTGAAAAGTCCGCCACGGTTTTCCCTGCGAAGCTTTGCTCTCGAGCTGACTGAAAACAGCCGTTTTCCCGAGAGCTGTGCCAAAGTGCTGCGATCTTCGGTGCAACTTTGCTCTCACCCTGGGTTTCCACTCTTATCACTCCAGTAATTTTAGAAGCCCAGCTGGTAAACTTCGATCGGGATCCCCTGCGATTCTCATCTAGCTGGTTCGATACAAATGAGCCATGACGTTCTGAGATCACAGGACCCGCAAACTGAACTAATGTAGGATTCCAGCTGAGTCCAAGGTTTATGTCGCGGGAGAGGGTTTGGTTTGGTTTGGTTTGGGGGCGGGGGGCGGAGAGAGGATGAGTTGCTCCTTAACAATATTCTTCATCCCTACTTCCCTACTTTCTCTCAGTGTAGTGTTTAGGCTGGATACATTCACTTCTATTAAAGGCAAATTGATTTGTATAGCACGTTTCGTGCATAAAGGCAACTCAAAGTGTGCACAGATTAAAAAGCAAAGAAATAAGATGCATTTTAAAAATGCTCTTCATTTTCTTTTGAAAGAATGAAGATAAAAACAAATCTAAGTCATGCAATATTCTCTGTCAACTTCAGATTGGCACCATGCAGCACATTTATAATCTGAAAGATGTGGAGCCTTTTCTCTCTCCCTCTCTTTTGGTGTCAGTAGTCCTCCCTAGTAATTTGATGAAATCACCTGTCTTTGCTCACCAGTGCAATTCTTCAGCGAGGAAGACAAGCTAATTCTTGGAGTCAACTGGCTGAGTTCAGGAGGGAAAGAAACTCGGGTAGAAGCACTTTCTGATCCTTTGACTTTCGTCCACTGCAGAAGTTATCCTGCATCTTGCAGCAGCAATATAGTCAGCTGAGTCATAATGCTGGTACTGTGGAGGTGAAAAAAATATACACTCGTTTTTGTAATAAATTCCTTTTTAATTCAGTGCTTGTTGTCTATTCACAGGGGAGGGAGATAGTAATCCTGTTTCACGCTTCCTGTTTAAGATAATGTACACCACAGTGCCATTTGATGCACTTCCTGTCTAATATCTTGGCTTATCATGCTTCTTTATTCTCTGAGAGAAGAAGTGAGAAGAGTTTTATTGTTTTCATAGTCGGCTGTTCTTCCTGTTTCAGTTCTTCTGGTCATAGACTTTCAGGAGGTATCAAACCACATATTTGAACCATTTGGAACTGACTATGAACCTGACTCATCATCTGGTACTATAATTGCTGCTGGCAATGTTTAATGAGTGCCATTTTACAAGCTGAGACAGATAAGCACCAGAGTCAGTTTGAGTGTGAATTTCGAATGTTAACCAAGAGTTAAAATTGGTTGGGTGTCATAAATGGCTCATTGTCTGTTCAGCGTGGCGGAGAAGAGTCTTACTCATAAGGACTGCTCTTGCATAAACACACCGGCCGCCTGTTCTGCATTCTTCTTAGTGGCATTCACCCGGTGACTACTGGAATGCACTGCAAAAACTGAACAGTAAGACAATCTCCGCACATATTTTAATCTTATGAAATTAGCTTTATTGGTTTTACAAATTCATTAAACACAATATACAACCAACAAAGCAACAATTTATATAAACAAGTCGATACAGGCCATATACAGAAAAACCCCACTAAACCATACTAAGTAATCACAAAACAAAAATACACTCAAATAATTCTAAGAAAAACCCCTAAACAGCCCATTACAGCATTAAAATTTACCAACATAACCAAAAAAAAAAAAAAAAAAAAAAAGGGGATATTTTATTCACATACCAAACATAATACAATAAAATTTATTCACAAAAGAAGGCAAGCAACAGACACACAACACTCACTAAAAAAAACAAATAATGCTTTAAATTCTAATACGCAAAGAAACCTCATGAAACTCATCAAAAGACAAAATACACTACATGGCCCATAAAAAAAAAAAAATATGCCCGGGTTTCCACTCGAGCAGGTGTCCCTCCAGTTCGAGGGGGGTGGACTAGATGACCAGTTCTTTCCAGTGGTCCACCCCCCATTTCTCCCGCGCCAGGTCCTTGTTTTTATTGTAGTCCGCCAACACACCGTCTTGAAGGAGGCTCTGGATCCTTCGTCGAAGAGTGACCAGGTCCACAGATGTTTTTTGGAAGACCTTGATGTTCCTTGTCTCCCACAGTGCCTGCTTGATGATGCCGATGATCCTCCACTGACGCTGGCTTGTGGGTGTTTTACATCCTTGCGGTGGTCCGTACAGGATCAGCTCAGTGGTCAGGGGGGACCTCGGCAGCAACCTGTTCAGGGAGACAGAGGAACAAACAAGGCCCCAGACCGCCTGGCCACGGTGCACTCCCAGAAGAGGTGATGTACACTCTCCTGGTCAGTGCAACCGTGAGGGCAAGTTAGGCCAAGTGCGGCGGTACATAAAAACCCTGGTGGAAGACACCAATGAGCCGTCATCCAGGCAATGTCCTTCTGCTTGTTTGTTAAACAACAGTGAGTGACATTTGCCCAGATGACGGCTTGGTTCGGTCGGGCCACCCTCGGGAGCTCTACTGTTTGATTTGATCTTAAATAAGCCATGATGTTTTTTATAGCTCCACGAGGTGAGGCCAGCCCGAGGCAGTCCCGCCCTGTAGGCAAAGTCCTTTAAGGCCTGATAGACATAAGGGGGGGTCCCAGCAGTATGGAATTTTATGGTCTAAGACGCCCAAGCCCATCGCCCATCTAAGGAAGGGGGGTGGCATAGTACCTAATAAAGGCACTTGCCGTTTTCTCCCCCCCTTCCCAGTGCTCTGGACAAGGGCAGCCAGACCCTGCACCATAATGATTGTAACAATGTCTGGAACCCCGGCCCCCATTCCTCTCCTCCTTGAGGAGGGTAGTTCTTTTAAACGTTCCATTTTGGACCCCCAGACAAACGAAAGGCCAACCGAGCAATTTGTTTGCTGGTGGCTTTGTCTGGGGGAAAACCTCCCCACATAGAGAAGAATGGGGAGGACTATTGCCTTCAGGACGAGGATCTTACCCGCCATGGTCAAGGGCCGCGCGTTCCAGCTACAGATCTTGTTTTGGACGCGGCGGAGGGCTTCCCTCCAGCTCTCCTCTCCTCCACCATTTGCCTGGAAGGTCACCCCCAAGAGCTTGATGTTATCTCTGCGCACAGGGAAAGAAACGGTTAGGGACTCACTCCAAAAGGGAGACAAGAACAGTTCACTCTTGTGCCTGTTGACCAGGGCACCAGTGGTTTCACAGAAGTCGCCCAACACCTGGAAGCAGAAGTGATGGACTGACTATCTGTGGTGACGATGGTAATAAAATATCCATGTACGCCATCACCTTTAATTCGCTGGCCTCGGGCCCCGAGGCGGATATCCCACCACCTCCGGGTGTGGCCCTTATGGCCTGCAATAGCGGCTCCAGGTAGATGACGACAGGAGGGCTGCTAGAGGGCACCCCTGCCTAACGCCAGATCTGATGGCAAACGGGTCAGAGGGCTGTTGGTTGACAACCACTCTGCCCGTTATGCCAGTCAGACAGATCTTAACCCAGCGTAGGAGGGGCCATAATCCTCTCTAGCACCTGCTCCAAGCACACATGGTTCACCCGGTCAAAAGCCTTCTCCTGGTCTAAACTGAGAAGGCCCAAAGGGGATCTGCGCCCCGGAGTGGATAATTAAATCCCTCACGAGGAGCAAGTTGTCATTTATGGACCTCCCTGCACACTGCACGCCTGGTCCGTCCGATCACCGATGGAATCAGGTCTTGGAACCTCCTCATCAGCGCCTTCGCCATGATCTTATAGTCAACTGAGAGGAGGTTGATCCGCCAGTTACGGAGGTCCTTTCCCCCTTCTTGGCACAAGAGCAACTGCGCTCTGCCTCAGTGAATTTGGCCCTCCCTGTACGCCGCTCTAAAGACTTCCGCCACGCCCCCCTTCAGGAGATCCCAGAAGACCTGGTAGAACTCTGCTGGGATTCCGCCAGGGCCAGGAGCTTTATGTTGGTTTAAGGAAGCACGGCCCAGGTGAGTTCCTCGGTGCTCAACTCTGGTATCATCTGCTCATCACCCAGGCGTCTGTCCAGGCGGTTCAGGAAGGTGTCCATGAGGGCCACATCCGAGGCCTTCTCACTGTAAAGGCAAGAACTCCCTGGCCACCTCCCGGATCTCCGCCTCTCCAGACACCACCACACCTCTGCTGTTATAGAGAGACAAGATGTTATTAGTCTGGGACCGCGCCGGGCGGGAAAAAGTACCGCGATGCATCTCTCATCTTCCTCGAGAGCCTGGAGTTTGGAGCGGAAGGTGTAAGGGTGGCGAGGTTCAGCCGAGCTTGCGCCATCTCGCTGCTAACATCCAGGCCTCAGGACTGGAGGAGGCTCAGTCTTTGGAGAGCAGCATCAGAACGATCAAACGCTGCCCTCCTTTCCTTCGCCTTCCTCCGCCCGATTGCCTGGAAGTCAAGACTCGCTCCTTCACCATCTTCCACCGGGAGTCAAAAAGATGTTTTAGACTCACCCACTCCAGGTATCTTTCGAGAAGGAGAGACGCACCTGGGGGGTCTTGGAGATGGCTGATGTTCATCCGCCAGAGCCCCTTACCCACGGTGATGGAATTATCCCAGGCCAGGGACACGGTCACCATGTGGTAGTCTGAGAAATGCACAGCCTGGATGGAATAAGCTTGCATCCTCAGGCCTGGGGAGAGCAGAAACAGGTCAATACGAGAAAAGGAGCTACCAGAAGAGCTCACCCATGTATACTGGGGTGGTGAAACGCCCCGCGTCGTGGGAGGGAGAAGTCACTTATGAGGGACCGCAGTTCATTGCTAGATCTATCTTAGGCTGCGGTCCTCATCTCTAAGGGTACAATTGAAATCTCCCCCACGACAACCGGTATAGAGGTGTGGAGTAATGGCGGAGTTTGGAGAAGAGAGAGACTCTCTCGGCCACGCTGGTGCAACATTGATTTGAGTGGGGGAACCCCGACATCCAAATCAGTGAAGGATTCGCCCACTCTCTATGATGTTACAAGATATTACCTTTACAAAGGGATTCTTGATCAATGCTTAAACCCCATCATGGAAATAATTGGACCCAGACCAAAGAGATTTCCAAGAATGTCTTCCATCTGTTGATAAGGAATGAAGCATTCTTGAAGAAGGACAACATCTGAGGGAACCTGTTGAAAGTGAGAAAAAACAGCGTAACGTTTGATTGGGTCTTTAATACTTCTTGTATTGATTGTGGAAATAGTTAAAGAATGAGCCATATAGGATTATTGTTTGGGTTTGTCATGTGTTCCGGGTTTATGATTACCTATGTCCTGACAGATTTTGTTTATCGATGAAAAACTGAACCGGGTTATTAGGGGCTTCACTCACCCCTTGACCATGGCTCGTGTTTTTCCCCTCCAGGCTGCCCGACTGGTTCCTGCCTGAAGAGGTGGGCCCTGATGTCTTGGCCCCAGGCTTCCCCCCAGTCCCTGGAGGTGCTTGAGAGGAAACTTGTGGAGCTTGTTTTTTCTTGCCGGTAGTCTGGGCTGGAGCAGGCTGGTCGTTTTTACCTTTACTAGGGATGAGGGAGTGATGAGATGTAGAAGTTGCAACAGATGTGGAAGGATGTGATGCAGGGCGGGGGAGAATTTGTGAGCGGGTTTCAATATGTGGGTTATGGACCAAGTTCTCATAGTTTCTAGAGGGAGGTTTGTTTTTTCCCATTAGAAATTTGACGGCAGCTGGGTTTGGTGGAGTTGGTGGATGGGCTGTTGAAACTGTAGGGGGTGATCTCAATCTTTTGCCCTTTCGCTTTCTAGGCTGCTGCCAGGGGGTAATGGAATCAGAGTCTTGTTCGGAAGAAGAGGAGTCTGACACGTCCACCGTGGTCAGGGTGTCCGTGACAGACTCCACTTTAGCCAGATCAGTGACAGTATTAGGAATTGGTGACAGAACAGAAGGATCAGTGATATTAGTGGTTCCAATGATTGGGTCTTTGGGGGAATTTAGTGAGTCGGTTTGCGTGGAGGTTCCAATTTCAATTTCAAGCTGGGGAGGTGTGGGCGGTTTAGTGCGAGGAGCAGGAACCGGAGCTTCTTGAACAGAAAATGTTGGGGGGATTGGGGGACAGGTGTTGATTGCGGGGGCGCGGTGCTCCGGGCCCTGTTTGCGTAGGAGAGCGGACAATCCTGGAAGAGATGCCCCCTCTCCCCACACAGGTTACAGGGCCTCGGATCCTGGCATGCCCTGGTCTCAATCCACAGGTTTGTTTACCACTGTGCAGGCTTCTAAGTGTTTAAGCGCCGCAGTTCCTGCACAGCTTGGGCATGCCACTGTAAACACCACGCCCCTGTGCCTCCCCCAGCGTGATGGTGCTGGGGATATGGCATACCCCCCCAGTTGCAGAGGGATCAGGTTTGAGTTGGCCATTTCGTGCTCCAGTCCAGACTCCGTCCTCATCAAGCACTCTCCGGCCTCAGATTTTACAATACCATACCTGCCTAACCACGAGAAGACATCGTGGTCATGTACAGCTTCATTATAAAACTGCACAGTGACCACTTTGTTTTCCGTGTCAGACAGGGGTTCTACACAGAAGTGACTGAGGGAACCTTTCTTTCCCCTCTCTATAGAGGTTCCAGAACCTCTCCAGGGTGCTTGCATTCCTGAAACTCACTTCAAAAATGTCAGCATTACCAGGAACCTTAATCAGACAGTTCAAGTCAGGCACACAAAACCCATTCCTCGCTGCAACACTGCCCTGCTAAATTCCAGGCGAGTCATACCTGTCATTGCCAGATGCAGCAGCAGCTCCATCTGCCCCCGGTGGATGCTTGCCCAGGAGTGCTTGGAGCCACTGCACTCCCTGCTCCATCCATGGCTGGCTTCTCTCCTCCTCACTACAGACTGTAGTATTAGTCTGACGGCATTGTGGCAGACTCCTGGTTGAGCAGCCCTCTGCTCCATCTTTTCCCCTCTCCAGAACTGATGGAAGAGCAGACCAGGAAGACACGCTCTCAGGAAAGCTACCAATGCCCGGAGAAGCTCAGAAAATACAAGAGGCTGGTCCAGGAACAGCCTCACAGCTTGCAAGGGGACCTCCCTTCCTACAGAGGGCGCCAAGCGTTGATTCAATCCACAGGATTGCTGCCTTCAGGTGGTGGATCCTCTGGCTCCCCTGTCACTCTGAAATGGGCTCGCCTGTCTGTTCGGGAAGCTCTGATGGCTCTGCTGTGGAGGCCTGGAGGAAACAGAGGAGAGCCCCAAAAGGCAGAGCTAGACTTGGCCGGAGAGCAAGCCCTGTCCGGGCGATCTCTCCGGCAGCAGGACTGATCCTCCGGCAAGGATCCACAAACTTCCGGATGGCGGGGTCTTCCGCGCTGGGTTCTTCAGCAGTTGGGGTTCAGTGGGCCGCGGTCAAGCCACTGGTACCCACCTAGCCCCAAGTAGGGATCGGGTTTGGTCCGCTGGTCCGGTGATCATACCAGGCAGCGGTCAAGCCACTGGTACCTGGTAATCACACCGACCTTTCAAAGAGAGAGAGTAGAGCAGAGAGCAAGCGAGAGCAATAGGGAGAGACACCTGCTCAAGTTACACCACAGCGTAATCCCTCCACCTGTCACTAGGGGGTACCCCTAGTGGTAGTCAGAGGAACTCGTTTTGAGGAGAAACCCGAGCAACTTTTTTTATTTTAAACTTATGAAATCTTAGAATTTTTTTTCTATAGCTTTTGTCTTGCTAGAATGTGACAAAAATATTTCCACTGAGGTGAGACAATTCAGCTTGTTTCAAGATTGGTAACGGTAAAATAATTCCACCAGTCAAGCAAACTGTAGCAAATAACAAGTCAATACTTTGTACTTGAGTGGAAAAAATAAGATTTCAAATCTAAATTAAAAGACTAAAACACAGTTCAAACATTTTTTTCAGTGTTGTTTGGCATTCCTCCCTGTGGCATTCTGGGATACCTCCTGGGGTCCCCGCTGTCGCCCTATCGCTATAGACACCATGTGACCTCCTCTCTGGCAGCCCTCTGAAGTGTGCACACACATTGTCCAGAGCTTCCTCTGGAGGAAACCTTCCCTGTAACAAGAGTAATGAATGATTGATGGAGCGCTTCCAGTGGCACGGCACTGGCTGGCATGCGATAGCTGGGAATCTAGGCTGCCATTGTTTACGGCCTAATCAGTCCTAATTTCCCTAATTTCCTATGGTCCGCCCCAGTGGAGGGCAGTTCATGGGCAGGACAGTAGGGAGTCCGGCATCTTGCCCTCCACGATCTGGGAATAGGGGTTGTTTCTGACTCGGATTGACCTTCGATCCCCAACAGAGGGAAGGAAGGGCTCTCTTGGGGGGTTTACAGGAAACACATTCCCCTCAAATGATTCTGCGTCGGCTGTGCGTGACCCGGTCAAGTGCGCACTTCCCTGAGGGGATAAAGCACAGACTTCCTCAGTCTAGGCAGTGATCAGTGATATGAGGGGAGAGGAGTGGAGATGAAGAGGCAAGCCGCTGTGACCCCACTCATCTTTGTCACTCAGGTAGGAGCCTGTGGCAACTCCACATCGTCCTGTGCATCTCGCTCTCCTGTCCTCGGGTAGTTGAATTTCTTGAATGTTCCATTTTCATTTCATTTAATTTCCCTTTGAGGGAGAAACACAAGCTTTCCTCCTTGAAACCAAAGACCGTGAACGGCATTGCTTTTTTTGAGGAACTTGATGCTTCTTCTTGCAGCCTAAAACTTAAAAAAAAAAAAAAAAAAACTTGTTTATGAAACACATTGAAATCAGCTAAAATGACTAAAATGACGGTTCTTTCTGGCCGCAGAGTAAAATTACACAGCGAGAAAGTATTTTTTTTTAAGTTACTTTCATCTTACTCTGTTCAGAAATCTTGAAATGAATAAAACTGTCTTGCTGTTAGCAATGATCTGTTTTTATTAAAAAGAATTATAGAAATAATATTGTCAGGCTAACCAGAAGACTAAAAAGACACTTATTGCATTTTGATGTGAAGATACATTGAATGGAGGGACTGTTGCTTTTCAAACGTGTGCTGTTGCATCAGGCTGCTTCATTATGAGAGAACCGGAAGAGGATGAGAACAGAGATAATGAGTCTTTTTTTTACGAAGCATGAATTGATGCAAACAAGGGACATTCCCTTTCATGTCTTACTTCCCCACAGGCTGAAGACTACTCATAAGTTTAGCTTGCTCTTTAATGCAGAAATATCCCTCTTGGCTGTCTGAGGCAGTTTAACCTTTGAGCTCTTCCTGTCGGATCCTGGGGTTTTGTATCAAAAAAATGGCTGGAACAATTCTGATCTGGCTCGGTGGGTGATCCTTTTATGGACTCCAACGCTGCCTGGACGAATATTTGCTATTGAGGCTTTCGGCCAAACCAATATCCTTAATGACTGATTAAATTAATTTGAGGCTAATTCAGTATTCAGCTCCTGGAGGAATTATGTCGCATTTTGGTTGGAGTCCCAGGCCATACGCAATAGAACTAGATCCCATTTTGTTCCAAGCAGTCATGAATTAAGAACATTTACACCACTACAGCATTGGTCATGTTTATGCTGGGGCTCAAGAACATTCTTCTCTGTCTAAAATTGAGCAAAAACTGAGGCTTCAGCACTGGTGAAAGCCAGCTGTGTCCAGAATATCACACAGCGAGAACGTTTCACACAGTTGACAGATTGAAATTCACGCTCTCTCAGCATAAACTTGGTATCTTGGTTCCTTCACACAATCCTTGTGTGTGCTTGCGTCAGTGAAATGTGTTTTTTCCATGCTGACCTACATTCATTTTTGAGTGAATCTCCATTTATGAACTGTGCTTTTCATATGGTTTATGGTTGTGCGTGAAGGAAGAGTGTGTATATATTGATGTGACGACAGATCTGAAGAAGTGTTAGAACATTGTACAAACTCAGTTAATAATTTCCGAATAATTTCCCATGCATGTACAATCTTGCAACTGCTGCAGTATAGCCTGTATATTATACATCAAATACATGAGTGCGCACGCGCGCACACACACACTCACTCACTCACTCACTCACTCACTCACTCACAGAGGCTAACATTGCCATAGAAATACAGTTCACCCTGGTTCAGTCTTCAGCAGATTTAATCTATAAACAAGAAATTTCATCATTGAAGTCACCTTTCCATTCATAGCTAAACAGGCCAAAAACATTAAAGAAATGAAGTCCATGAAAATTCTAATTTGCATCATGATAAATAAATGAAATGTGCAGTACAAATTTATTTGAAATCAAAGGATTTGATTAAGAAGGCAAGTTTATGTTACCCTGAAAATGATGGCATATTCTTGCCAGTTGGAAAGTATTAGCTTATTTTAAGTTCCTGTTTGCTTGGTGGGAAAACTTTTTTACCCTGTTTACAAATTTTGAAATGTGAAAGAGCCTCAGGATTCTATTTTCATGTCTTTGCAAATGGAAACATGTGCAGCAGTAATGTGACGCACAATTTTGTCCATCACAAATGACATACTGATCACTTTCTTACAGTTTAGTGATTTTCTGCTCCAAAATAAAAGCTTTTGTGTCTCAAGGGGTTGGACAGCGCAAAAAGAGGTGTGTCCTTGCATAAAGCTAGCATTGTATAATTTCTTTGTCACAGAGTTTGCGTTTTGACTCACCTAAACCAGCTTTTAAAGGCAAAAGCTCTGGCTTTATGGATGTTTCATATTACTGAATCGCAGTCAGTGGAGCTGCTGACTAATAAATGCATATTGTTTTCTTCCCAGTTCTATTTTCATTATGTACCGTATGAATAATGCCTATAAAATGAGGGTGGGGTCTAATGGGAAGGGGAAGGTGACGGGGTATTTTTATACTTGTGATTATTTTCTATGTGTGGGGGAAATGCAAACAATTAACTTAAGTCTCACTTTTGTTTCAATACCACGAGTTCCATTGTGTATACGGTTTAAATCTCCTACATCTTTTGTTCAAAACGCATTACCGGTGAATCAACCTCTATCCTCCAAACGCATCCATGCAATACTACATTTGAGTGTTCTCAAAGGACTGAGGGAGGTGCCAAAAACGCAAGTTAGGTGCATGTTTTTCACCTAACAATGTTGCAAGTTCGCTATGGCATTAACGCACTGGTTTTAAAAGGAATGAGCACTAGTATTCTGATTGGCTTAAATGGGTCCAAAATCCCCTCCTTAATCCTTCCCTTTTTACAACAGTGCCACAACTGCGCTATTGCCTCCTGTCATAAAAATATCAGAGACGAGTCAGACATACCCACTTTTGATTTGCCGTACTGTTAGACCTTGCATTTGCCGACTCCATTTAGGTCTTCAAAATAGGGCCCTCCTTGTTTTCTTCTGACCTAGCAAGAAAAAAAAAACAGCAGCAAGATTGTGAGGCCCTGGCTAGAGGCTTAGTGCTTGTTGAGACTGACCTTTTCTTGGATTTTCGCACTGTAGTGTGTCGAAGCAATAAGGTCCATCTTTACTGTTCAAACAGAACAGTGTGTAAAATTTGATCTTTGGGTGGTGGATCAGGGTTTGGGAATGACAGGAGAGGTGAATGAGGCCATTACTGTGCTGGGGCTCATTGTAGAACCCTCTTCATTAGTAAGGCTGTGTGACCAGGACTTAGTGTCTGCAATTGGACCAGACCTCTAGAGTAACTCCCAGCTTTTCTCGAACACGTAGCCCATGGTTATGCAATTTCAGCATAGAAGTGTAATGGGACATTTCTCACTTCACAAATGAGGTGGAGAATGCATACCTCCTCTTTCCCTTTACCCCTGAGGATGGCAAATATGGAGAATGTTTTTTTGTTATTAATGAGTGGGCTCTTTACCGTGGAGTGGGTATTTGGAATCCAAGGTGGGTTAAACATTAGGACTGGTGTATTTATATGAGGCCATTATGTGGGAGCATAATTGAACCTTCATGATGATATTAAGGAACTATTTTGTTCATCTAGTTAATATTTATATTCTGCGTCCCGACTTTTTGTCCTATGCTATTCATATGTTGGATGTTTCCTTCAAGTTTAAAAGATTAATACGTTTATGTTTGAGCAGTGGCGACACTTTGTACTCTCAGAATTATGTCCCCCCCGGAGGAAGAGGGGAGACATATTGTTTTAGGCTTGGTTCGCGTTCGCATTTGTCGGCATTCCCACTTCATTTCCAGAGCGTAACTCCAAAACCGTTTGCATGAGCTAAACGAAACTTTGCATACTTACTACTCAGGTCCTGAAGTGGTGCCTTTCGATATGTGACTGTCGGTTTGTCCGTCCATCTGTCCGTCCGGATGTAATCAAGTTTTGTGTGGAGCGCACCTCCAAAACCGTTTGCATAATCTTAACGAAACTTTGCATACTTGCTACTCAGGTCCTGCAGTGGTGCCTTTCGGTATGTGCCTGTCTGTCTATCTGTCCGTCTGTCCGTCCATCCTGTGGGTTAGGCAGGGAAGGGGGCCAGGGGGGAGACATCCGTTTTTCCAAGTAAAAACACATTCTAGTTATTAGATGTGGCTAAATGATAACGCATTAAACTTGAAATGTATTTCCGTGGTACTAGAGGCCAAGTGTATTTGTGCAAATTGCAATTGCAGGACCTGCAGATAAAATTTCATATGGATTAATGGAGTGTCCTTATGCCCCTCGAGTCCCCGCAGCAGGGAGATGTAGTTTATGGTGTATAGTGCATCATATGATTCTACAAGTGAATTTATGCCATTGTGGAGCTGCACAGGTAAATTGCATTACAGTGACAAATGATATATGAATAATTCAAGGGAATACAGGCCCTTGGCTTCTGAGCTGAAAGGCACCGTGTAATTCAATCCATTATGAGCGGCCGAGTCTGTTTGCTGTATGCAGCATTATGGTGCCGCAACCTCAGCTGCTCTGCGCTGGGCCTCATTTTTAATACTTTCATGTGATGCCCATTTCCCACACTGCGAACTCATCAGCAATCTTGTGCGGCTCTGCGGTCAGAGAGTGAAGTCAACATATTCTTTGTTAGCGTGGCTGCAGGCACCATCTCTGACCAGCAGTGGCCGCAATTGAGTTACAAAACCCCGTTGAATTGCCAGCTTGCCCCCTGAGGCTCAATCCCAAATTAACTACTTCGCCCTCACCCAACCCGCTCCTCCTCTGTTTGATGCAGAGGGACTGCCACTTTGAAGTCCCAATCCAATTAGCATCGAGTAGGATTGGACTGTAAAGCCCTTCAGCTGTGAGTTTGCATCGATGCTGACTTTCCAATCTCACTCACCCTCACTGGAAGCTGGATCATGGAATAGATGTCAACACAATGCATCCTTCTGTAGCTATAGTGATGACCCCCTTCATTTATCCATGGATGGACTCAACGGCCGTCCAAAATACACATACAGCATACCCTCCCTCTTAATGAGGAATGTCCTACAAAGCTGAGGGTGACTTCACACTGAGTGACACTCGGTTGTGAAGTGCAGGTGGAGACTGAATGGTTTGGGAAAGGGTTTAATTTGACTGTGACCTCAATGTCAACCTCCGGTCATAGCCAGAAATTGTGCCACTGGGACTGAAAAAGCCAGCTGCAGGGCTAATGCTTCACTGCTCAGAACTCAAATCTTTATTCCAGCTGCTGAAACTAAATATTTTGGCACACAATCTCTCTTGTTTACATTCATCAGAACTGTCTTGACTCTCGTTGGACTCGTGAAGTAGGGCATAGCTTTGTGACCAAGCTTGACCTGTGATCTCATGGCTGTGCTTGAGTGTAAACTATGGCTAACCCAACCAGTGCCCCCGCTTCTGCTGTGAAAACACAACGTCAGAGACACTGTGGACATGTAAACACTACATGCTTTCTTAAAAAAAACAAAAAAAAACTTGATCGCTAAATGAAGGAAGAAACAACAGAGTCTCCCTCCCAGATGTGGTATTGACAATGATCTCTCGTCAGGTGTGAAGCGTGTTTGTGAAACCAATACTTCTCAGATTGTATGTTTCTCGCTCTGTGATCCTCAGTGACTGGCCTTTTTGGCCATTTAAGGCCAAGAGCAGGGGAAAACTAAGATTCAGTGGTTTGCTTTAATTATGTTTCATGCGGACTTGGACCAGCACCTCAAGGGCATAAGTGCTAATGACTAGTGGTAATGTGATGGAGGGGAATGGTATGTCTTGTGCTTTGAGTCGATGGGATCATGAGGGTGGCTTTGCGAATGAATATCTTAGTGGGCGCAGACAATGCCCTCTGGGAGTGTCTTCATCAAACATTACAAGGGTATTAAAGCATTTGCAAATGGGGTCAATGGGTATCTCTTATTGACATAAACGTCCTGCTGAGCTCTTTCAAGCCAAGACTGCTTCTCATTTGTCAATGTCATTGCAATGTGCTCTCAGCGACGGGGAACAGATGTCGATAGATGGTTGTAGTAATATATTCCTTTTCTCATAACTTTTCACTGTGACGAAGGGGAAACTTACCTACACCACGACTAATGTGTTGTCCCAACCTGGGTGATGCATGGTGGCCATTTTGTGCCAGAATGCTGACCAAACGTCAGCTGAGATGGAGGGAGATTTTACCATTTAAAAGCCATTTAAATCAGGAAATGCTTTAACGAAAGGAGGCCTGCTGATGGAGCCTTGAGGGGATTTAATCAGCCAACCCGCGGCTCATATCAATGAGTGTCTTAGGAGAGCCAGGGCATCCCTTTAACATTTCATCTAAAAGATGGAAATTTGGAGGGAATACAATATGTCTTCACTATGAGTTATGCCAGGATCTTACTGCTGAGCTCTTTGCTTGGCTGTGTTCTCCAGAAAGCGCTTTGAGAGTTGCAATGACCACTAAAATTTGGGAGAACAGAAGTGTGGGGGGTGGGTGCTTGGGGGGGGGGGTGTATGTCAGCATAAAATGTCTGGCTTGGTCTGGTAGAATGAGAAAATAGCTGTCGTACAAATTCTTCTACAGTAGAGATGTGTTTGCCTGGAGTGTTTATTGAATATGGGGTCTAGTTCCCTAACAGGTGACCAGTAATTTATGACAGGTGTTACCATGACGGTAATCATTCCTTGGCCCTTGTTTAGATTGAATGTCCTTATAGACCGGAGTGCGGAGCTGTCACTGGTGACTGATGGCATGTTTCTGCCGTTATTAAAACGGTGCATCACGCCTGTCGCTCGAGCTGTCTCTTCCTGGTGAAATGCAATAATAATGTGTTGGGCAGTTAGAGCGCCATACGCATCATTATTCATTGATATGACAGGCTACATTTTTCAGGGATGGAACAGCCCACATAATTCCTGTCAGGCTTGAACGATGTTTAGAAGACGTCTCCCACCACCAGGGAATTGTACATCGACCCACGCCTTGTAGTACCAATACCATTTTTGTTAGAAATCCCTTTTTTGATGTTCGCTGTCTCACATGATGTATGTGTTATTACACTGAAGACCAGTGTCCAGAGGAATTGGAAGGGGTAGATTTATGTAAGCGGCCAAATTGACTGTATATCCATTTACACCCTTTTCAACGGATCGTCACGATGCCTGTGACCCCACAGCAAGGTTAAAGGCGATGTTCTTTTCATGATATATACAATCCAATATGATCCCTGTTTGTTCATTTTATAAAAAGAGTGTCTGGCTTTTGATGAATGAGTAATGTCAATGGATTGGAGAGTTGCTGTAAACTGGCTTTGAAATTCCCTTCTCACAACTCTGCTTTTCACCGACATCAAGTCATACAACAGGACAGAATGACTTAAGGCCGTTTTAATTGTAAAGCGAACATGAGGGCTGGCCGAGTTTGCTGCATTGACATCCTCCCTGTAATGTATGAGGTTTTTGACACTTATTGTAATTGGATTCTGATACTTCCTCCGAAGCTCAGATTTCTTATTCTCTGGACAGATCATATTTAGACTCTGGAAAAATTTTGTTATTCATCTGCCAGGCGTGATATGTTTTTATTGGCATTTGTTAGTTTGTTCATTCAATTGTCGCCAGCGTTCGTTTGTTTGTTTGTCAGTTAACAGGTCATCTCAAAAAGTTAATGAGGGATGTCAATGACATTTTATTTGTTGATAGATACTGTGCTAAGGGGGAAGTGATTCGATTTTGGTGGAGATCCGACTCATAGTCTTGATCCAGAATCCGAGAGAATTTCCGCGCGCGGAAAGACAGCGCTGTCGAGCACCGGTGTCAATTGAAAAAGTTATCCCGGTGATTAATGTGGCTCTAACACCCACATGAGCTGTCAGATGACTTCTTTGAACAAACATTTAATGCTAGGCTAAATCTGAGTTTGACATCCTCCGCCAACGAATTTCAAACCAGTGGAGGCAATGCGCTGTCTGAGTGCCTCTCAGTTGTAACTGTAGTGATGGTGATAGAACAGAAATCATACCAGAATATATGTAGCTGGTCTTGATTCTTGACATTTGTTAAATGTTTTAAATAGTGGTTCCTGGGTACGCTTTGTATCCATCATTTCCAATCATGACTTGGACCTACATTTCTCCAGGTTCAAAATTGAAAAGGACCCCATTGCGATGACTGAGTAGAACTGCTGCATGCCAGGTAATCTATCGCTCCCCGTTTCCCTATGGCTTCATAAAAGGATTGTAGCATGAGGATTTGTGATTGATCTTGCTCCATCTAAAGGCCTAGAGTCGCTTGCTTTCTGGCCGACAGCTCTTTTCTATTGCTGTGCCCTCGCTGAACTAATCTGTGAAGTGTACCGTTGCTCTGGCTACTTGGCCTTTGCTGTGTTGCCGTGGTAACACACCGCTAAAGAGGAAGAACGGATTTAAGTGGGCCTGCGCTTTCTCAGATTGTCCCCCAGCGATGTTCTGCTCTGCGGAGAGTAAATAAACACTTGCATTCTCGAGCATTAATGCTGCTGAATGGCATTTAGAGAGGCTAGATTGCAGCGAGTCAAAAATGCAAGCACCCAGCCAAACCTCTCGTACTGATTAGAAGTCCAATTCAGTGATGTGTGTCAGTTTTGTGATTCTGATATTTATCAGATTTAAGGGCTGTAATTCCTCTGTAGGCCCTATCTCAGAGATTTGAATATGCTCAAATTATGGTGCAGATCTCCTTTAATGAAATAAAGTGCACACTAAAGTACATACTGTCTGCTCCAGTTGGAGCGTTTGTGCATCCCTCTCAAATGAACCATGAACTTTGTAGGAAAAAGTACACGTAGAGTCCCCGTCCTTATACTTACGGACCTCACAATACTTGTTTTTTCTGACCAAATACTTGTGGTTATAAGCATAATACTTCCGCTCATTAGGAGAGTCAGGTCAGGTCAAATAACCACAACTTGATTTTTTTTGCCATGTTATGAGTGATTTCAGTACATTTCCTGGGGTTATTTAACTTGAAAAATGTTGGTGGTGGACAACAACTGGGTATATCCCCGAAACTATAGCATTCTCCCCTCAGGCCAAAATCATAGTTTGGTCAAGGGGCAGCGCTGCAGGAAAGGTTAAAGGGGCCAGAAAATCTTGGGAATTACTCTGGGCTCCAGGAATGTACACAACAAATTTTACCAGATTCCCACAAGAACTGTTTGACTCAATGCATTTTTAAATAAGTTAAGTTTTGCCTTAGGGTGGCGCTACAGGAATGGTCATAGTATCACCAGAACAGTAGGATTACTCTTTTATGTGCCAAGACTTTCAAAGCAAAGATGGCATGATTCACATTAAAACAGTTTTACTTACTGCATTTGGAAATGTAGTTTCACCTGATGGTGGGGCTACAATCAAAGTAATGGAGCCATCAAAAGAAATATGGTTCCAATATCTATGGTTCCTCCTCTATGCACCAGGAATGTTGATGGCAGATTTGACAGGATTCTCATTAAAACTGTCACTGAATTTAAAAAAAATGAAAAATTTGGTTGGTGGTGGTGTTCGAGGGGAGGTCATCGGGTCACCAGCGTCACATCTTTTCACCAGGAGCAATCGCAGAAGGTTTGACGTGATTTTCATCAAAACTGTCTGAGCTGTTGCACTTGGAAATGTTACGTTTGGAAATTTCAGTTTTACCTGGCGGTGGTGCTACAGCTAAGGTCACAGGGTGACCAATTTCAATAACAGCTCTTCTCTATGAACCACTAATGACACAAGAAGTAAAACAAGATGCCCATCAAAGCTGTTTGAGTGTCTGCATTTGGAGGTGTATAGTTTGACCTGGTGATGGCAGTATAGGAAAGGCCATAGGGTCGCGCAAAATGATAGGGTCCCATCCACTATGCGTCAGGAATCTACACTAGACATTTTTTTTAGGATTCCCATAAAAATTGTCCTAGTTATCGCACTAACACGAATAATCTGCGGCGAAGGCATCCATGATGAAACCATTTTAATAGTAAAGCAGGATAACTAGGATAGCTGGATAACTCCATTAAGTAAAACCGAGAACAGCTCATTTTACTTTAGTCCATGTTCTAGATTTGGGATGTCTCCTGTTTAACTCCTACCGTTACCCAGCTAACTTCCGTAATCCAGCTGCACGAAATAGAGCCGTTAAAGCAAGCAATACAAACGGAATGAATCCCTTCAGAATCAGATCAGTTTTTGAATCAAATATTGTTCTCACTCCCCATCTTTGATACAGTGGCACTGCCAGTACCTTCAGTGTAATTTTCTGATGCGTCCACTGGATACAAATTCAAATGTGCGCCGCACACAGGCTGTCAAAATGAACCACTTTCGCACAAGAATGAGGAACTGAATACTCAGTTTTTCCATCTTCACTTCATTTACATTTTAACTGTATCGCACTTACTGCAGAGACCCAGTGCACCTATAAGAGGAAACCATAAAACAGGAAAATATTAAAATCGAGAAAGCAGTAAAGCCACTATTCCTACAAGCTGTCTCTGAATCGCAAACAGAAAAACACTATTGCGAACACTTATGTTGAACCACAATATAGAGTGGGACAGCATTTGTCCACAGGTTTGACTTAAAAATTAATTGATGAGAAACTGATTTCTTATTTTAAGGCACAATTCAATAAGTCAAGTTGGGCATATGAATCATCCTTGTGCATAGTAGGAACCTGAGGTACAGAGAAAGGATGCTGCATAATTTGCGGTAGGGTCACCTATGGTTACGGGGAATTTAGTCAATCTATACTTGACGAAAAGTAATTAAGGACCATCAAGTTTTTTCTCTATTATTTTCTTTTGTTCTTAGCTTCCAAAGACGCTGTCAAGCTGCGGTTCGAGCAGGCGGTGGTCACATAAGGTATTGAAATGACTTTTGACATTGTTTGACATTTTGATTTAATGGTCTGGACTTTGTGTGATTCTGTTCTTCCCTGTGGATACCCTATTTTTCGGTAATAATGTCATCTGATCAAATGTTTGGATGCATTTTGTGTCCTGGATTAACACCAATGACATGAACAACACTTGGGATTTACATTCAGTTCTTACTTTTCACATACTTGGATCAAAATCTGGAGTTCCTTTGCTTTTTTTGTTGAGTATATGTTTATGTCTCATGTTCGCACACCAACTTTGTCTTCTAAGTGTGCACATTAAACTAGGCACTAAGCGTCAGTAATCAACCTGCTGGACTTGAGAAATGCAATGTTAAAAGAATTAAGATTATGCTTGGCTTTGCAGATGATACTCCCTGCTCTCCTGAACTGACATGATCCAGTTACACTCGCTGATGTAATTAACCTTTCCAAACTGAGAGGAAGGAATTCAAACACATTGTAGTTTTTTTTTTTCAGAGTAAAATTTAACCAGAAGTGTGGATTTGACCAGAAGTGTCTGTTGTCCAGACAATATCTCTTAAATTTCTCAATGAATTTCACTGATAATTGTGGAAGTGTGGGCCAGGGGCCAAGGAACAACTGATAACATTTAGGGATGGATTTATAATCAGGGATTCTGTGTCCACCTTGTTTAGTTCTTCATGACAAATGCATTGGTGAAGGTATACGCTCTCTGAGTGCTTCATAGTTGAAAGCCTGAGGTCATTGGGGTCATGTTATTGTGACTTCACAGATGCTGGAGTCATGCAGTTTGCTAATTTTGGGGTGTCATCACCGGTGCTGCGTTACCTGATACAGCATATTTCGTGCCAGTGAGATGGCATGAGTGTGACGTGTCGCTACATGCTAATCCCGCTAACTCTGGCCGGAATTTCCTCACAGCTGATTCCAGTCAGAATTGTGATGTCAAGGCGCCAGTGAGGCTATGTAAAGCCAGATGAATTCTGAGAATGAGCCTTTACTGTGTCCATTCATGGCAGCATTTTGAGGGTTATTTGATATCTGATGACTGATCAGTAAGCTATGCGAAAGCTAGCATTTTTAAGGTCATACTGTACATTAAAGAGGACAAAAAGATCATTCCTGTCATGTGATATTAGCTCAATTTGCCAGTCACTCTTGGGCAGATTCCATGACTACTTGTTCAAACAAATTTGAGATATTGAATTGTTTATGAGGATGTAAGAGGGAATCATGTCTGTTATTGGTTTTCTCACTTTCTCAATGACTTGTGTGTTTCCTTTCTGTCTTGTAAAAATAGTTTTGCGATCCAAATACTCCAAACTTTGACCTCAGGGTTAAATACTTTTTTTTATGCTATCCCATATTTTTGGGCAAATTGTTTCCCTCATTTAGGATGCCACTTGTCCCATATTTTGTACATGGCTGAAAACCCTTCCAAATTTTTCTTACCATAACCTAGTAGTTACAGTATTCCAAAAAGCACTGATGTAGTGGACGATACATGCAGGTGTTTGGAGTACAGCCACCTCTTCTGTCAATTTACAGTATGCCCACCTATTAGCCAAAAAGCCCATGAAATACATAGGAGAGTATATGTCCTGGGACCACTACACTACTGCCAAAAAGGTCATTATTGCCAAGGAAATCCTCAACTCAGAATACAAGAAACAACTATATCTCAATGTATAATTGGCATAATCCCTCTATGACAGCCGTATCTGGGCATGATATTGCAACAACTTTTTCCTTGTAAATACTGTAAATGCATGAGCAAGCTGACGGTAGGCATTCTTCACAGCCACTCTACTCCTCTCTCTGAGGGGTTGAATATAAGATAAACTGAGACCCGTAGACTGAAAGAGATGGAATAGGTTGACCATCCCATTGGACACTCCCCTGCAAACACCTTTTTCCCTCATATATTATTAACGATTGTGCAATTGCCTGGGCTGTCAGGTGGAGATGGATTTTTTTTGTGTGTGTGTGTGTGTGTGAGTGATTGCATTCTACAGGAAACTGAATTATTAATAAATAATGCAGGAAATGCGTGGCTCTGGTCACAATGCGAAGTGCAAAGGTATTTCTGGTGTGGGATTGCTGTCTGAAGGAGAGCTTATTTAGATTTCTGAAAGAATTGCCTGTCATATTACTACATTTGCATTCATTGAAGTGTGTGCACAGAACATTTGCATTTTTACACGGAACCCATTTTTCCTACTGGTTATTTACTGGAGCACAGAGGAGCATCAATTAAGAAGGTTGTGGGTTTCAATCCAGCCTGGGGCACAAAGCCAGGCATGTCAATCTACAACCCCAATTCCGAAATAGTTGGGATGAAGTGTACATTGTGAATAAAATCAATATGCAATGAGTTTCAGATCACATGAGCCAATATGTTATTTACAATAGAACATGGATAACATTTCAAATGTTGAAACTGAGACATTTTACATTTTTATCCACAAAATGAGCTTATTTCAAAATTTCTGGCTGCAACAGGTCTCAAAAAAGTTGGGACACAGGCAAAAAACAGCTGAAAAAGTTATTAATATATAAGAGAATCAGCTGAAAGAACATTTAGCAAGTAATTACATTAACTGGCATCAGGTGTGTAACATGATTGGTTATAAAAGGGATGTCTTAGAGAGGCTGAGCCTCTCAGAAGTAAAGATGGCCAGAGGCTCTCCAACCTGTGAAGGCTTGCGTAAAAAAATTGTGGAATACTTTAAAAACAATGTTCCTCAACGTCAAATTGCAAGGGCTTTGAAGGTCTTATCTTCGACAGTGCATAACATCATCAAAAAATTCAGAGAAACTGGAAAAATCTCTGTGTGTAAGGGACAAGGCCGAAGACCTTTACTGGATGCCTGTGATCTTCGGGCCCTCAGACGCCACTGCATGACTCACCGGCATGATTCTGTCATTGACATTACTAAATGGGCCCAGGAACACTTCAAGAAACCACTGTCTGTAAACACAGTTCGCCGTGCCATCCACAGATGCCACCTAAAACTCTATCGTGCAAAAAGGAAGCCATTGTTGAGCATGATCCAGAAGCGCCGCCGTGTTCTGTGGGCCTAGGCTCATTTAAAATGGACTGTAGCAAAGTGGCAAAGTGTCCTGTGGTCAGACAAATCCAAATTTGACATTCTTGTTGGAAATGATGGGCATTGTGTCCTCCGGGCTAAAGAGGAGAAAGACCAGCCCTCCTGTTATCAGCATTCAGTTCAAAAGCCAGCATCTCTGATGGTGTGGGGATGCATTAGTGCATATGGTGTGGGACACTAGCATGTTTTAAAAAGCACCATGAACGCTGAAAGCTATATAAAGGTTTTAGAGCAACATATGCTCCCCTCCAGATGACATCTATTCCAGGGAAGGCCTTGTGTATTTCAGCAGGACAATGCAAAACCACATACTGCAGCTATTAAAACAGCATGGCTTCATAGTAGAAGAGTCCGTGTGCTGAACTGGCCTACCTGCAGTCCTGATCCTGATCCTGATTGAGAACATTTGGAGCATAATTGAACGAAAAGTCCGTCAAAGGAAACCCAAAACTCTCCAGCAGCTGGAAGCCTGTATTAAACAAGAGTGGGATCAAATTCCAATGGCTAAACTCAAGGAACTTGTCTCCTCAATGCCCAGACACCTCCACTCCATGTTAAAAAGAAGAGGGGATGCTACACCATGGTAAACAGCCCCTGTTCCAACTTTTTTGAGACCTGTAGCAGCCATCAAATTTGAAATGAGCTCATTTTGTGGACAAAATTCTAAAATTTATCAGTTTCAACATTTGTTATGTTATCTCTGTTCTATTGTGAATAAAATACTGGCTGGTGTGATTTGAAAGTCATTGCGTTTTGCTTTTATTCACAATTTACACTTTGTCCCAGCTATTTTGGAATTGGGGTTGTAATTAGAGACAGTAAATTCCTTACAATTTACAGTCTCTGTAAATGAGTGTGTGAAAAGGTGTGTGTGTGTGTGTGTGTGTGTGTGTGTGTGTGCCTCCAGCAATGGATTGGTGGACTCTATAGATTGTGTTTATTCCTCTTGCCCATTTTGCGCTGGGATAGGCTCCAACCCCCACGACTCTAGGTGGAATGAGCCAATCGGATAACGGATGGACATTTCTCATTTATTAACCACTCTGAATTTTGTAACATGGAAAAAATGGAAGCAACTGAAGTTTATTCACAATCAAACTGTCCTTATCAGGCCCAATTCTCCTGCATGTGCTATGTCTGGAGATAAACGCACAGACCAATTGCTGCATCTGTTTGGTAAATTTACGCATCCTGAAGTTTGCCATTTCAGGGTTTTTCAGTACAGGAGCAAATCAGGTTTGAGTGTCAGGAATCATTATCCGGACAATAGAAATAAATGTTTCTTTTGTCCCTCTACATTTATGACAAGCATATCTGTCGCTGCTGTAACAATAAATCATAAAAAAGAATTTATATTGGTAATATAGCAAATGAAATGCACTATTTTTACACTGTTATATCAATGGTAATGTCCCACTGACACCCAGGTGTTCGTGAATACTTGGCGGTCATCTGATTGTGTAGTATAGGACATAGTCATTGTCATTTGCTGGCTTATGTACTCTGTAGTTGCTAATATATAGAGAAGTATGAGGTATCCAGTAAATACTGGCACATTATGTATTAATTTTGAACACGTCCGTTGTTGCTTAGCAAACACCCTGCATGCATTTTCCATTTCTGCTCTGCAACAAAAGTACACCATAGAAGTTTCTTTAATACAGTAGGCGATGCAACTAAAAAATGATTTATTAATGTTCACAATATAATGGCGAGGGCGTTAACGAAAGAAAGCAAAGTCAGTTAGGCTACACGTGCACCTTCAGCTGAAGCGATACTCTGAGCCTCGACAAAGGGTAGCAGTACTGGTAATCGACTGGGCCGGCCCGTTTTTACAGATTGCCACTCTTTGTATCATGCCAACCAACGGCTAACGCATTGCGTGCATATGTTTAAATATACTCAGAATAACCACTCCCATTGACAGTTCGCAGATGAGATAGCGATTGTGCCGGCATATGTAGCATATGATAGGAAAAATTGGGCCCATTAAGTCTATTTCATCCAAACTCTTGAAAGGGCCTGGACTTGCAAAATAAATGGGTCAAACCAGCAATACTACTAAACCTTGGGGCGATATTACACAGCGCAGGATCATTTTTATTTCCCCAGGAGCTCGTCATGTTTGTTTTACGGACTCTTCTATAGCAGTTAATCTGAAGTGCTGTCATTGCACTGTACATTATTCCAGGTTAAAATTCCTGCTGCTTACATCTAATAAAAGGTTTCACTGCCATCAGCAAGAAAGGCCGCCACATAAAGTTTTATGTCTCAGGAACTGCTGCCTTCCAGACCCGACTGTCCCTGGTTTCACGGCTCATAAGATGGCCAGTGCCTCTCTCTCTGAATACCCCGCCAAATACCCTGGAGATATACAAAAAATCAACCTGTTCCAACCTTCTAATTTACTTTTTTAATTGAGTGCTCACACTGTGATAAATTATCTCGCCATCTCCGACAAAATAACCTCCTTGTCCCAAACCAATCAGGGTTCACGTCTGGGCTCTTAACCCAGATTGCTGTCCTCACAGTTACAGAGGCTCTGTGTTCAATGAGTGCTGTAAATTGATTCCCTCATTAATTAAGGGTGCTGCAATCACATGGTTTGAGTGGCTCATTCTATCAGATGGCCTGGAAGGAAATGGTTGCCTCATCCTGACTCCTTTTGCTTCTGGATCTTTCCTGTCACTTTTAGCTTCTCATTCTTCTCAAAAACATTGCATTCTCCTACCTCCCCCCATCGGAGGAGGCATTAACACATGGCATAAAAGGGACCACAGGATAGAGAGATGGGAAAATGTATGTTCACAACATGGAATGTCCTGGCATTTTTAATATGAAATACTGGGCCACTTTGTTTACCTGCTTGGTGGATTTGGAGAGGTGAATTTACAAATCCATCATTTTTATGTCACACCCTCTGAAAAAATACTGCACCTCCCGCATTTCCTTGGTCAGGAATATTTCTGGCGCCCCATACCGCTTTGCGCTACCAGAGCATTTCAGAGTGACTTTAAAAATAGAAGACCTTGATTAATTTCTGTGTCATCCAAGGACTAAGGAAACTATGATGGGTAAAATAAGAAGTTAAAATGAGTCCACTGTCTCCTGCTCCTCATCCTTTATTCAGTGTTTGGACTTTCCCTCAACTCTCTTTCCACTAAACGACTTCAGGCAGTAATCTCTAATCATGGCTAGTGACACAACCTTTTTTCTCCCTTTAAATCCTGTGTTTAAGCACATATCTCCCTGCCCCATTGCCACTGCAGCCAGGATGGACATACTTGACTGGAGGCTCACTCTGGGAAAGACAGCTGTTCTTCCTGGTAATGACATTTCCCACTGACTGATTGATTGCCTCAGTCACCCGAAAGCCGTATGTAAACACCGCCATCTTGTCGTGTTGCCCCAGTCCCTCGGGCAATGCATCACAGATGGACATTTTTTTAAAACATCGATGCGTGGTCATCTCTTCCCTCCAGCTGTTATGTCATATCAAAAATACTGAAGCGCTTCTAATTTGAAATGGCACGATTTGCCTTTGGTCGATAGTTACCGCACTTATTGCTAATTATTGCAGTTTTCCAGTCACAAATCTATGGTTTCAGTTAGAACTAGACAGTACTCAGATGGTCCAAACCTCTGCCAAGGCAGCTCAGTTGCCCACACTGTAATTGTCCCTGTCCCCAATGGTGAAGAATCCTTTAAAAAATTCCTGGATTCAGATCACCACCAAAATCAAATGGATTGTTCCTTGGGCCATACGCTATCCCTCCAAAAAGATTCATCAAAATCCGTTCAAAACTTTTTGAGGAAAGTTGCTATCAGGCAGATAAACCATAAAATCGCTCACGGAGCAAAGCTGCACAAACTTGAAAACATGAGTCAAGACTGATCATTTCGGCCCCATGTTGCAATAATTTTTCTGAAGCAAGATATTGACCAAGATGTATTAAACCTTTTTGATGACCTTGACCTTTGCCCTTAACCTTTCAAAACTGAGCAACTTCTTCCTGGGATACAATGCTTCTTGTAGAATAAATTTCAAATAGATAACTCAAGAATTGTGGATGCTAAAGTGAGACAAACAGATAAACGATCAACATACTTGATAGTAATAATTACAAACTCCAGAAACATAAAATATGACCTCCTTGGTGGAGATAATTACAGCTACAGCCACAAAAACAGCTGCAGCTCATCAGCTAGTTAGCTGAAAAGAGGAAGTTGTGTACAGTCCTGAAAACTCCTACCCCCTCACCACATATGGATGGTAGTTGCTAAATCAAATGGAATACAGCAGTTGGGGAATCCGCAACAGGACTATTGGCCTCCTACAACAGTAATAATCATTCAGTACTGCAGGTTTATTTGAGTTCTTCAAACAAATAATACAAATAAAAGAGATGGCAATATGCATTTTATTGCCAGCTAAATTTGATCAGTTATTTCCCGTAATGTTGACATATCTCCCCCATATGGTCAAGGCTGTTTAGCTTGTATTCAGAAAGATTACAGCTGTATTTAACAAAATATACACAGAGCTCATGAGGAAGATTGTTTGTGTCTGCTGCAGGGGTCCATTTGAAATGGGAATGACTGCAAAATAATAACATTCTTAAAGTGCCAAATGGAAATCCAGCTTGAATCTGGGGCTGATAGTACTTACATTAACTCGTGATTCTCACACTGCTTGAAATTCAATTCAATCAAGAGAGAGAGAGAGAGAGAGAGAGAGAGAGAGAGAGAGATTTCATTTTTGTTTGAAGCACATAATATCGAAATGTTCATGGCAACTGTCCCCAAGTTGGATAAAACACTTGAGAGTTGGAGATATTTTTGTGGTCACACAATTGATTGATGATGCTGGTTTGAATTCATGTGGCTCAGTGGGCTTGTAGCTGTGATGTCATCAAAGAGGGCACTGACATTGTGTTGGATTTGTGAAGCAGATGATCTCATCCAGACAAATGTACCAAATGCAAACACTGCCATTTGAGTGTATTCAACTGCTTTGTTTGTTGTTGCGCTCATAAATTATGAAGATGGCTGATAAGAATTGTTTTGGAGAGTGTGCAAGTGTTTTGCCACCATCGCCTCCTCCTGCTGGCCGTAACGCCCTTATTGCTTTTCTAACCTTGCTGGTTGGGATACTGTATGACAGGTAACTGTTGATTATTTCCCTCAGCCTGTCTTTGTCTGATACAGCATGGGGCCTGCAGTAGAAACTGACCTCATCACCAGAATCCCATGATTGCTGTACCTTTATTAGTCAAGACTTGTATAACACGTTTGCCATATGCTTTTATCTGAATTACACAAATGGCTCGTTATCATTTGCCACAGCCTTTTGATTTGTCATTAGCAAATAAATGATCATTAATTTAATTAAACTGTCCGCACTTTCACCGATTTGATTATTTCCCCCTCTTTTTTGCAATAAAACATTTGCAATATAGTACAATATGAATGCGGAACCCTTCCAGGCGCATATAGCTATTTCTGACATAATGAGGCTTAAATGGGTAAATTATCCATAGAAACATGAATAGTACAATTGAGTGAAATTAAAACCTTGTAAAAATTTAGGAATTGTAATTGAGATTGGAAAAAAAATAACCCAGTATACTCAGGGGGTCCACTGAACTGACATTGAGAGCCACTGCTTCAAATGAACCACAGAGGTCATACTGCTGGAATGTGACGAGCCGCAAACGCTCCAATGAAACGGATCAGAATTATATTACTCATCCTCGTGCTTTTAACTAATGGCAGGTTACATTAGACTAAGCAGGGGCTGGTCATCCCTGCTCAGTTTTAATCTTACGTGCCATAATTAAGGGCCCGGACTGTGGTCGCACTGGCGTTTGTGTTACAAGCTGTCTCAATCCACATTCTAGCCACCAGCCAATAGGCCACGCTTCAACCAATCTTTGGTTTAGGTGAAATTTAGAACTACTGCATCTGGTAATATATGGTAAGTAATTTGACCTCATTTCGTGCTGTTACACATTAAACAGAAAGCCAGCTATTACAGCTCAAATATCTCTGTGGCCCTTTTCAAGTGCCCTGCTTTCTAAATAACAGCCAAATTATCGTACCTTTAAATGTGTTCACTCAGGTTATTAAAAAAAGAAGAAAAAACTAGTTTTAGTCTTCATTCTTCATGGCCCTGGAGGAAAAAAATCTGTTGATTGAGAATAATATCAATGACAATCTTCAGCAGAACATTAATAAAATCCACCCACAGAGCCAAGTTCTCCAGCAGCATTAGCTCCCCTGAGTTTTTAGTTTTCAATGGGGTTTGTTTTTCTCCATGGTCCGCGAGCTCATTATTTGTGTTATGAGATGCATTAAGAGGCTATAAAATATGCTGTTATGTAATACATTTAATGGATCGAACTCCACTACAGTTTTATGAGTTACAGAAAGTAATTACCCTCCCACACGACGGAATGACAGATAAATTTATTATCTTTCATGAGCAGTGTGTGAATGTGATGGCGAGTGTACTCATACACAGCTGGCCTTCCACTTGAGCCTATTACACCTGCTCTAAAATCGAATTATCGTCTGTAATTTGGGGTTGGGCATTTTGTGACTGTTACACCAAGAAGTTTTGCATTCATTCTGTTGATTAGACTTATTTATATCTGAGAGTGCTGATACAATGGACGGCAGACCAGCTGCGTTCAGAAACGCGAATGTCGAATCATTGGTCAATTAATTGATGCACGATGAGGTTGTCAATAGCAAAATGTTTCATCATCAAAAGTGAAATGAGTCCGCGCTATTGTTTTATCAACTTCATTAAATATTTATCGAGATTCCTCCTGATCTGACGTACCCCAAGGTAGGCAAATTTTTTATGGCTCAAGAATTAAAAAATGGGTATAAAACATTTATAATCATTGTTTTCATGATTTAAGTAACACCAATAATGAAGTTTCAAGTGGGCTTCCATTCATTTCCTTTGGTTGGTAATGTGTTTGTGGTATGCATTCACAATAAATTATTTTTTTCATTGAACTTTTGCCTCCATTCATTTCCATGAGTATTACAGCTAATGAAGTGTCTCTCTGAAAAATGGTTCCCAGTTCTAGCTACGGTGAGATTACTTCCCTCCCCCTGCATGACATCACACAGTCCCACCCCCACGTCTGACTGGGTACCCTCAGGTAACAAACTAATGAGCCATTGATCTGATGGAGCGATACCCTAGCAACAAGCTCAGGCGTGATAAATAGCAAATTATGCCTAATGAATAAAGGCTGCACAGCTAATTACCTTATCAGATTTGGACAAATAAACAAAATAAGCAGCTTGTATTTGAATAAATGAAGGGGGATCTGTGCCATAATGACTTCTCATAAGGTGTTTTGCCCTGAGTCAAAGGAGATGATCAGACTATAATGGAGGGAGTAGCTGTCTGTTTGTATGCCTGTCCATCTGTCTGTCTGCCTGCCTGCCTGTAAGGACATACATACGTCCTTTACTTTTCCCAACAACTGTTCATCGGATCGAGTTTACCCATGGCGAGAGTATTGCTGAGGATCCAAGGCAGTGCAGTGGTCAGTGTGAAGTTGCTGAGTTGGGTTGTTCTCAAGTAAGCTGCAAGCAGTAATACTGTAGGCCAAGGAATTGCCCTGTACCAAACAAGCACATTTTGAATGTGCTCTGCAATTATTATCCCAATCTTTATGAATTTGAGCTTCAACCGGACTCGCTTGCTCTGAAATGACTATTCAGGTGTTACACTGATGTATGGAAAACTAAAGAACTCCATGGAATTATGATAAACATCATTTATTTGGCAGGAATTAATCCAGTGGTGAGTAATGCACATTTATTTCAGCATTATGCTGTATTTTCTCAGCGGGCAGGCCGTTTCACAGAATATGTTTGTGTGCAAACACTGGAGTGAATCATTCCAGTAGGTAGCTAGTAATATGTAATTTTCACAAATGTGTTAGTTCTAAAAAAACTAGAAACTTCTCTCTGTGGATTCAGCAAAACCCAAAATAGAACTGTAACTGACAAAAATTGCCATATTGCCTGAAAGAAAAAAAAAATAATAATAATTGAATGGAAACAATAAATAGTTGTGTTATTTTTTCCAAAAAAGGATTTTCAGCCTAAATAAAAAAAGGTCATAACAATATTGTTGGCCCCTGGGCCTTATAAAGATGGCAATAAAACAAACTAAGATGGTGGTGTTTATATGCAAAGTCAAGCAGTACTCTACCCCATTAATTTTAATGATGAACCAAGGGGCAGAGCGATGAAACAAACAATCTATTTTAGCCTTTCTTCCCAATGCATTATTTTGTGATTTATATTTTTATACTAAAGTTGGCTTACGCAACTAACTCAAAGCTTAAAAAGAGAACTAAAAAAACCTGACTGACTGCAATGGTCCAAAACTACTGAGCACTTAAACCATTCAGAGGTGCGAATGTCCCCTCAAGCTGAGGGGTTAGCAAATGTTTGTTGGGATTCAAAATGAATACGAGTCCCCCCTCCTATCAATCAGGCCCCGCCCCCCAGTGAAACTTCAGTGTTGAATAGGGCAGGGGAATCTGGCGAGCGCAGCAGGTCAGTAATTCTTCCTCCTGCGTGAAACACCCCAGATCTCATGTTAAAAGAGCCATAAATCAAGAGCCAAAGAAAATGAAGAAATGGCAGCAGGGGAAGAGCTGTGACTGGAGAAAATAAATGATAAATGGTTCACAAAATTTAATAAAGCCACTACTATTTTCTCTGAGAATGGTCCGTGGGAACTAATTATTTAGCAGCAAAGACTTAATTTAGGAGCAGATGTATTGCGCTTAAATTGAAAATTCAATTTCAACAGTGGTTGAAGTGTATGACAAGAGAAGTCTCGCGTTGGGGTATCATTGAGTTATTCCAGCCACTTGCATTGCCACGTATTACGTCGCTAGTTATATTATGTTGTTGCACATGCCTGACATTTTCCACTGAAGCTTATTTTCTACAGAAAAACACAGCACTAATAATGAAATGTCAAAAAAGCCTGTGGCATTGAGACCCAAAATAGACCCTGAGCAAAGCAATCAGTTATGCACTGACATAAATGTCTTGAATAGACTTCAGAGAGTGCCGCAAGAGTTTAACATCAGCTTTCCCAGCAGATGAAGAGAAACTGTCAGCATTGATTTATAGATTCTCTCAGTGTCTGAGGACTTGCCTGGGCTGGGCCGCTGAGTTTTAGCAGTGGCCATTGTGGCTCAAACATAGACTGCTGCTGATTACTCTGGGACTTTTTAGCCGAGCTTTGCCCCACAGCTGTCACCTTTTTGACTCAGACATGACTCAGAGTGAGAATGGTGAGCTCTAGAAAGGGCTTACAGAAGAATACCTACGCATACAGTGCTGCCAGATCAATTTCTTTATAAACTGAGTGAAACTGTCACTGAGGGCAAAGACCAATGCCAATATTACATGAGATACAATGAAAATGTATGCTGACAGGCTTGGAGTGACTCCAGAGACACTGAACCAGAAGAAACTTGGACTGAGAGAAAAACGCTTCATCACCACTGAGAGAGTGAGGAAGGAGAGATGGGAAAAAGTGAGAGACAGGGCGGGAGAGAAAATGATGAAGAGAGAGACAGAGATTTGGTACGTGTTAGAGAGGAATGGAGGGCTGAAGGAGAGAGTTAGAGGTAGAGAGTGAGAGATAGCATCAAAGATGCTGACTAGGGAAGGACACAGAGATATCGGACAGAGAGAAAAGGAAGGGAATGCAGGTCAGTTAGAATTAGTATCTTAGAATTAATTTGTTATAAACTGAGCAAATCAGACAGACAGCAGAGTGTTTTTGAAGGAGGGCAAAAGATGCAGTCTATTAAGAGTCTAAATGAGAGCACTCACGCAAAGTAAAAATGAGAGATACGCTTAATTTGTCACGGACAAGGCAACAAATATGTAAGACTGCAGCTCGAAATTATTCTGATACCCTTGAATATACTGTTGAAACTTAGCATATATTTATTTTTTATTACGCTTTGCTCTTTGAACTCTTTCCAAACCAAGTGTTGGGATCACACACAATTCACTAACACAACTCATGCCTATGGGCAATTTTGTGTCTCCAATTAGCCTGGAATGCGTGCCTTTGAATCTGTGCAAGGAAACCAGAATACCTGGCGGAAACTCGTCCAAACACGAGGAGAACATGCAAACTCCGCACAAAAAGGCACCAGGCTAGATTGGAACCCACAACCTTCTCGCTGTGAGGCTTCAGCATAACCCACTGCACCATTGTGCCACCTGCCAGAATATAAGAATAGTAATGATAATAATGATGATAATGATAATAATAATAAAAAAAAATAATAAAGTCTACTCTCTCTGGTACCTCCAAGGCTAACGTACTGCTCCTTGATTTCTGGCAAGAGAAAAATATTTGCCAGAGCTGTTATGGTTTCAGGTTTAACAAGCTACTCATGCAAGGCAGGCTGTCAACAGCCAATAAAATAAAAATAATTTAAGATTGCACTAATGTGCTGGGGAGCTGTATCAGAGTTAGCGGAAATCCCATGGAAGAAAAAAAACAACAAAATAACATGAGCAGAATTTATACTTCTATACACAAAGCATAGGTAACTGTCCTGAAGCGTCATTTACTCATATTTTATCCAATTTAGCATGGCTTTCAGCCAAACCCGGCACAAAAATGTACCACAAAAATCTTGCCAAAAAGCACCAAAAATCCTAGTTCTGTGGGAACTTGAAAAAGAGGAGTTGTGGTTTGTTTAAAAATCCAGTCCAGAATATTAAAGTAAATGACATCCACCTGCAGAGTCATGACAGGATAAACAATTACTATTTGGGGGGAAAAAAATACATGATAAAAACAAGCGAAACAACCTAAAAAACCTTAAAAAACAACACACATATAGAAAGCTTTGTCACACCCATGCTTTTATATGAAAAAGCTCAATTTAGGTCAGGGGTGGGCAACCCTGGTCCTGAACTGCCTAATCTGTCCAGAACCTGGTTTTTGTTTCATCCGAGTTTGTGAAATTGATGGATGATTTAAAGATCGAGCATGAATTGCTGATGCTGAATGGCAAATCCCTTGAGAGCTCTTCAGCACACAATCAACAGTGTTCATGAAAACCAAATTAATTAAAATCTCCCCAGCTTTTCAGCTGTAGGTTTGGCTGGAGCATATACAAGAAACAGCACTTCCAAGACTAAGGTTGGATGATGGCCCTTATCTAGATCTGAATAGGATAGCCTAATGCGTCTTCACATTGCCAAACTGCTTCAAGGTGGCAGTCAAAACAGCAGTGCTCTTGTTATATGAAATGTCCAGAAATACTCAAGGCATTGTATGAAAAAAAATGATACACTTTAGGTCTCTGAGTGTAAAAAACCATGTTTGAAGTGGAAAATTATTATTAGCATAACACTCCCCCGCGTGTTTTGGCTGCATTGATACAAATGCGTGCAAATTCATGTTTTCATGACTACACAAATTAGAGGGCTTTTTGGAATTAGATATCATAGGGGGAAAAGAACTGAAGTCTACAGTTCTGGGAAACTGAAAACACAAGCACAGGGTAATTTAAGGATCTAATGATGCTCAGCTGCGCACTGTGCATAAACACTAAATTAAGGGGCTGAGCAGAATTTCATGTTTTGTGTGCAGAGTAGAAAGAAATTTACTACAGGACAACAAAGAACCTAAAGTATCTCTCTCTAATTTCTTAATGCGTTATACATTTGTCTTGTTGTTGTCATTAGCTTCCAGTGAAATGGATCACAAATCTGCTTTGAGTAAAAATCACACTCTGTACAGCACACTCCAGAATACTCTAGACTCTACAATGCTATGTCTGTATACTATTGTACACAGTACAGCTGAGGTTTCTGTGCTCAGTGTTTCCCACATGAACTGAATAGAAGTCATCCAGCCCACCAAATTAACTAAAAACAAACAGGTTTTACATGTTTTACAGGTCTTATCAGTGTGATCTCACAGAGAAAAGATGACAGAAAATGCTTACTAGTCCTTTGTTGGCAAGGGTAGTTTTCCAATATTGTGCTTCATCTGAAAGGAACAGCCACTTGAGTTGGACATATCGGAGCTTGTGTCACATCCCGTTCCCCCGGTTAACTGTTTTCCCCTGAGTTAGTTTTAGTGTTGTTTTGTTAATCGATTCTCTTTATTCAATTATTGTCTCATTTATTACCCCACCTCCTGTTTTATCTTCCTGTGCTCAGCACACCTGTTCACCCTCATTGTTAATTGTCGTCTCGTGCATTTAAGTTCCTGTTCTCCGTCTTCCCTTTGCTGCATTGTTAACTCTCTTCGTCGATGTCTTGCGTCCTCAATTTTTAGTGTTATTTCTTCTAAAGACAAAGAATCTATTTATTTAAAAAAAAGAAGTAACAGAGTCGGCACTCCTGGCGAGTGGCTTCTTCCAGTTCCTCCCTCACTCTAGTTTGAAGGTGTGTACCTGCCCAGTGTGCCCTGGTTCATTCAGCTTGTCATCCCGGTTACTGACCTCGGACCAGTCCCATCAACTACTCCACATGTTCCTGTTTGCGCCCCCTTGACCACAGCCTAACTCTGAATACATTTCAGCTCTGAAGCCTTTTGAGTTGCCTCAAGTTTTGTAAATAAAGGCCAATTTCCATGATTACCAGTGATCTGCGCTTCATGCTGTTCAGAAATTTGTGACCGATTATTTATGTCAGAATAACTTTCTCAATTTTACAAAAAAAAAAAAACAAATAAGTACAGGCCTTTTCCACCCCAGATGCTGGAGAGAACGTAAGGCAATAAATCATTCGTCATTTGACATTTAATCTGTATTCCACATAAAAATTTTCTTTCGGTTTAATTTCATTGCACAACACTGTCAAACAAAATAAGAGCGTTTGATTGACCCCCGCCAATGAGCTTGCCCACGCTCTTCCACACAACAGTGAGACTGATTGTGCAGATGGAGCATAGACTGTATAAAAGATGGACGAAGCAACTGTGATGTCACCCATTGGTTTCAGCATACCATTTAGGAAGCCTCGATTTTCGCAATTTGAACTGCACCATTTTGTCATTTTGAAACTGGATATGATTCCTATTGGACGAGTGCGTGAATTGAAGATCCAAGGAGGAACGTGGCTCTGGATCTGATCGTATCGGACGAGGACCAGAGGATAGCCACGCCCCTAAAGCATACTCCGGGTTTATCCTTTATTCTCGTTTATTTGGGACCATAATTTAAAAAAATGAACATCATGATATATCGATGGAGACTTGAAACTTGCGATAGATACCATAAAATGATGTGGAAAATCAATATTTAAATTATAAATCAGGTGGGAAAGAAAGGTCATTTTCTCATAGACTTCTATAGCATTGAACTTCTTTCTGCAACCACTGATGTCGCCATCAGCTGGCAATTAAATAGAATGCAATTTTTACAGATTTTCGCATCGGCCTCACTTTTCAGACCTGGATGCTGCGTCCATCTTTTTATACGGTCTATGAGATGGAGCCTGAATTAGGATCAGTAGTCAGTGGGTGACAGTGGTAAAGCAGGTAACACGGTTGTCTCACGACCAGAGGGCAGTGGGTTGAAGTCACATGGGGTTTTCCTCAAGACCCTTTGGACTCTCCCACAGCCAAAAGACATGCACATTAGGCCAATGGGAAACTCTAATGGACATTTTCCCACACACGTACTGGCTTTACTTGGTTTGACTCGGCATGTCAGCCCCGTTCGGTTGGGATTTGCGTTTCCATTGCAACAGTGCTACCTGCTTGAACGTGTCTTTAAACATTTCAGCGCTATAGGCAACTATAGTTATAACATAACATAACATAACATAACATGAGTGGCGAGAACAGGCCATTCAGTTGTCCAATGATGCAAGATATCAAAATCAGATGCTGTTGAACCTATCATGTGGCAACTTGTTTAAAAGCGCTCCTGCGGGGGAGCTCTTTAAAACAAGTTGCCACATGATAGGTTTTCAACAGCTCAAGATAATGACATTTTTAATTCCTTGAAAATTTATTCAGCGCTCAAAGGGTTAAGAGATGATGCTCATGTCTTGAGGTGATGACATTTAAAATCAGTGCTCCGTAATCGCTAACTACTATCCACTGGAGTCGTCCCTGTAAGATCTCAAAGCTCTCTGACATCATCGCCAGCATGAAAGCAGATCCAGCGCCCTTTGGCCCCTCTCTCCGCAGGAAGTCTATCTCTGGTGCGGCTCGGCCGAACTCGTCGCGCTTAGAGTGGTAATGGAATTGCAAATCAGTGCGGCACAGTGTGACGCAGCCAAAAGTGCCTGTGGAAAAACCCCAGAAATTGCCCACAGGTGTCAGCGTGTGAGTGAATGCTGTGTGGTCCTTGTGATGGATTGGTGGATTGTCTGTGGAGTACTGATGCCTCTTGGATAATGCGATAGGCTCCAGACCCTCAAAACTGTCCAGGAATAAGCAGCTGCGATGATAGATGCATGGATGGAAAGCATTTCATTTTAATAAAACATCCATTAGAAGACACCAAAGTAGTTTGAGATGGCAAGCAACTCCCTTAGGGCCAAAGTCAGAACATAAACAGCCTGGAGTCACTTATTGTTTGGGGGGGGGTTCCTCTACCTTTTTTTTCAGAAAGATTCAGTAGCATTGCATAGGAACCCTAGCAGCACTATTAATGGATATTATGTCAGGCTGAAATAGCAGTCTCATCACAGTTGGAGGAATTGATTTAAGAGAACTGCTTGTTTGCATATGTACCGTTAGCTGAAATCACCTTGTTGCAATAAAACCATTTGTAAGAAATTCTGCCATAGGTGGGCCTCTGTAGCAGATCTGGAGAGGGAGCTAGCGATTAAGAAGGGGTTGGCTTTTCTTAAGATACTAATAAACTGAAACTGAGATTATTCAGATGCTGTTGCTGTGACATAATAACTGCATATTTTACATTTATTTTCAAAGAGTCAACTACATTCAAACTATGATCCATATCAACCTGAACCTTGACGTATACCCTTGGATGTCTGGCATTTTCCATCGCTGAACAAGCACTGAATGATGAGCATAAAATTAATCAATTCTCATTACATTATCTGCCAAAGCCATTGACCTCCATAAGAGCTAATATATGTATCAGGTGGAGGCAGCTGCTGTGTTCCAAGCGCTGCTTTCAGCGGTAATGTCATTGGTGAACTTAATATTTCCTTTCATATTTATCAGGCTGGCATAACTGAATTTGGCCTTCAAGTTGACAGGCAGCACTGAAAAAATTAACATTCTCAGGAAGAGGACATACAATTTGCTTCCATGGTGTCTCCTCTGCCATCCCTTGATATTTATGCTTGTTTAATTTAAAAAGCACATTACAGTTGTTTGCCTCTGTAGCAAATGTGACACAGGTATCCTGAATTTGATTAATTTGCTGACTGTGGAGAGAAGATAGTTCTGTTTGAGCAGCTTGGCCGCGATCAGCTCATTAAATACAGAAAACACATTTCCTATTCAATTTAAAGCACTGAGTGAAGGCTAAGCTTATGAGACAGGGAAAGATATCAGAACAAACACACATCTCGTCCCCTGAATTAATGCAGGAAGGACAGTGTCCCCCAGGAAAAGACCAAAATCCATTTCCATGATGAATTTTAACGCAAGGGTCAAAGAGAGGGGCACCGGACAAGAAACCATCGTAAGATTGTATTCAGCCCCCGGTGGCAGACCGAGAACTGCTAAATACTAGAAGAACAAGCTGACAGAAGTGAGCCAGAAGTGAAAATGTTCATGTATTGCATCAAGCGTGCACCTTGAAAACACAAGCCTGAGACCTGCACTGCACAAAAAAAAAGAATAAACAGTCAATCCCAGTGAGAATTTTAGCTTGATTTTTAGACATAAAATCATTTTTATATTACATTTTTGCGATACACTCTATTCCTGAAGTATTGCCATGAGGCAATAACAGTTTGAGTCATCCTCAAGATTTTCCAATGCGATAAGAAAATTTCTCAAGCGAAACTTAAAACGAGAAAAAAATGTTCTCTGAAAATTAAAAAAAAAAAAAAAATGTAACTTTCAGTCTCTGAATGATTTTGCAGTGAATGTCAGATAAATAAGGCTTGAAGTAAATATATGAGTCAAAAATTCAGCATTTGAGCAAAATTGCTTCGATATTTCACGAGCTAAAACATGAGGAAAGGGATCAACTCTGAATCCCTGAGGGTGTAGAATGTCATCCCTCTGATCCCGAATGTTAATCAAACTCTGAGCTTCACTTGTCTGTGCAGTGCGCTACACCTTCTCCCACTCATTCAAAGTGCTCTGGTTTTCATCCGCAGTCGAAAGGCATGCCAATCAGGCTAATTGCCAAATCCGGCCTTTCTGGGAGGAGTTTGCATGTTGTTCTCCAAAGACCTGGGGGGTATACTACGAAGCTGGCTTTGTGACTAAGCCTGACTTTAAGCTAAAGTAAAACCCGGAGCAGCTCCTTTTACTTTAGTCCATGTTCCAGATTTGAAGAGGTTCCTGGTTTTACTACGTGCTGAAGTCAGGCTTAATCACAAAGCCAGCTTTGTAGTATACCCCCCAGGGCTGATTTGAAACTCTACATTTTCTGTGCAAGCATGTGGATAGTGTGGTTTGCCCTGCAATGGATTGAGAAACAGTATACTCCCGCATATCACCCACTGTATACTGGTATAGACTCCAGCCTCCTGAGAGTCTGATTAGGAAAGCTGGTTAGATAATGGATGTAATAAGGCTTTTTGGACCTTCTGCAGACAGTCAGCTCCCCTGGCCAGTCCCAATGAAGCAGCATGGCACCTGCTTTTATTGGCTGGGTTAATGGTAGCATTTGAACTGTGGTGCATCTCTCACTCTTATCTTGGGCCAGTACTTCAGCAAATTGAAATGGAGTGATGAATAAGAGGCCACAGTGTGAACTGTTAGCATTATTTTGATGATATTTATATTCATATCATTTGGGCATCATAGGAAATAGGCGTACTGCTTGCCATTTTGAAACATCCTGGCAGTCCATATACAATGTACTTAGAGACTTAAAAAATGTTCCAATCCAGTGCGCCAAATAAAAAAAATCAATTTTTACTTTTGAATTAATGACTTAATACTTTTTAATTTTGAGTGGTGAAAAAAAAAACCTTGCTGCATGATTTTTGTTCACTCCAAAGAAAGCAAAACCTGACGTGACCTCATAAACAAAGCAGGATATTTTTTTTTCTAATGTGTCTTTGTGTGCTATTGCTGGCTATGGATTGACTATTTGCGGAGACGCCTCACAGGGGTAAAAGCCTCATTGTTTCCCGTATTTTGCACCGTATTGCTGAATATAATGGGAGTAATTCAGAGATGCGATTAAGTTCGCAGTACGAATGGCTTTTCCTCACAGGACGCTGGCAATGGAAGCTCGCCAGATCAAATTCAAATAATGTAATGAAATAGGACGCGGAACACCTTATAGCTGAAATCAGTAAGTTATAAGCTGAGTTGGTGACCCGCTGGCACTGGAAAGCTTGTTTACCTCAGGGCCGTAACCTTGTCACTTGTAGTTGCAATAATTTATTCAGGGAGGTGTACGTGCCATTATGTTCGTCATATCTTATTCATCGCATCTCGTGCAGATACGTTTCCATCCGAGTTTGGCCGTTGCTTGCTCGCTGGTCTTGAAACAACCTATATACGCAATACCGTCGGGTGTTTGGGGCTCAAAAAAGTATTCTGCGCCTTGAGTTAAAGGGAGCGGTCGTCAAGAATGTTTAACTCTTAAAGTGCTAAACGCAACATTTGCTGCTCGCTGATCTAATGAAATAAAATCAAAGCTTTTGAGAACCTATCATATGGCGACTTGTTGCGGGAGCTCTTTTCAACAAGTCGCCACAGGATGAGTTTTCAAAAGCTCAATATATTAAAATTTTTAAGCGTTTGAAAATTTATTTCAGCGCCCTTAGGGTTAATTAGAGCACTTACATAATGGGACCTTGCGACAGAGAGGCTCTTCTTGGACAAAATTTACTGGTTATCTTATAATGCTATTTTACAGGACCCATATTATGAGAAATAATTTTTCCCAGTTCCCAATTCAGTCCACCTTTACAATGGTCCTCACTGTGTCTAAAGCCCAGAGAAGGTTGACGTGGAAGACCCACTCCCCTTTTACACCTCAACCTTTGAAAAACGCGGTTTGAAATTCCTGCTGTTTTTTTACATCACAAACAGAACTGCTCAGCATAGTTCACGCTTATCAGCTCTGTCTGTCTGCCCTGCTCCCTCCCATAGCCTTGTTCAACTCTCTCCCACATGGCACTATCATTGCCTTTTCCTGTTTAGCGCTGCTTGCCAGCCAATCAGGGCAAAGCTCATTATGATAAAGCAAATGCCCACTCAAAACAGCCTGTTCAGAAGGGAGGGAATGACAGGCATAGAATGGCTGTGAAATAGTGGATTTGTATGGGATTGTCTGCTAAAAAGTTGATAAAGCTTTCATAACAGTTTTTTTTTTTTTTTTTTTATTAATGCAACAGTCGATGAGAACCTGGAGCACAGTAATTATAGGGGATTATTGTGCCTGAACGATTTAGTTTTACTGTAAAGAGCAATATTTCAACATGGAAAAAAAGTTCACCACAGAAAATAAATGAAAACCACAAAGGAAAAATGATCAGATTCCAAATTTTGCATTTTTGTATATTTTATATAATAATATTATATTGTAATATTTTATACATTTTATATTTTTTGCATATTTTTTCAGTGCTTTGTTTTGAGATCGTTTTGAATTTTTAATTCATCATTTAATCCACAATGTGAAAATGTGACTGATCATTTTTCCATTGTGGTCTTCAAATACTCCTCCTGTGATTAATACAAGCATGTTTTTATCAATGAATGAGCAGCACCATTACTAAAAAAAAGCTGGTAGTCAGGGTCGCGCTGCATTGTGCTATCGCTTTACTGCTCTGTTGAGCTCAGTGCTAAACAACACATCGCTGCCCACAGCGCTAAGCAGTGTGTCAACACCTTGCTGAGGTGATTTGCACTGCCAGCCTGGCAAAATCAAAATGGTTACCAACGACATCATCTGACTACAAGCCAAATTAACTACGACGATGTCTCTCTTGCCAGATAAAATAAGGAAAACTCAGGCCCGTAAGGCTTACTTTTATTCAATTTTCGGTCAATTTTATGCCACTGACTTAATCCCTGGCCATTATGACCAAGAATGAACCTAATTTTGTTACGAAACAATGTGACTCCGCAGGCTGGTCTACAGTGTAGGCTAGCCTAAATATACTGTATTACACACACACACACACACACACACACACAATAAATATTCAGTTTTGAAATAAATTGAGTTTTACAGAGTCAAAAATCAAATACTCCATAAAATAATTTTTTTTTGTAATACTGCTACTGACATTTTCATTGATGCATATTCTAACATACTATTGCCAACATGCTCTGCTATTTTATTATGAACTGCAGTGCATAATAATGGGGGATAAACTGAACTACGTTCAGCATCTTGTCAATCACAGCTTTTCTGAACAACACGAGCTGACTGTTTCAGCAGCGGTTTCAGCTACACATCCTGGCTCCTGCAAGATTTACTGTACTTTATAGACTTCACTGGCTTGTGGTCTTGTAGAGTATGAGATTAAATGGAAAGACATAATGCCCAAGGTCTGGAGCAGTAAACCGTGACAAGCTGTGCTTACAGCTGCAATGGCTGCCAAATGACTTTTTTTTAAAGAAGCTGCTAAATGCATTTCAGCTGCAGGCCGTGTGTGTGTGTGTGTGTGTGTGTGTGTGAACATACTATATACTTACTATATATATATATATATATATATGTGTGTGTGTGTGTGTGTGTGTGTGTGAGAAAAGTGAAAGCATAAGCTTAGCTTGCCATGTGACGATTTGTTGCTCCTGACCCTGGGCACCAAGTCTTTCCACTTATATACTGTATACTGCATGAACAATTTCATTCACTCCCATTAATAGTGTCCTTAGCTCACTTAAAACATTCCCAAATTGTTCAGCAGCAGCTGCTATGATTCAGTTATGTAATCACATTACAGCACCATCACAGAACTTTCATGGGAATGATACGTTAGCTTGGGCCAAGCATGAGCAACTCCCATCAAAGCAGCCCCTGGATATTTCTGTATTTAAAGTTGTCTCTTGCTTTACAGATTTATTTTGACCTTTTACAAAACCCCGAAGCCAATTATAAGTAGATCAAAGAGACCCCGAAGGCTTTTAGCCTGAAAGAGGAAACCTAGAGTTCACAGTACGAGTCTGTCCTGATGCGACTGTGGTGGTATTTTCATAATTCGCACTAATCCTAATTCCCGGTTTTAAAGGAAACTACAGAAAAGACGATAACCACGAATGTAACGTCTGTTTAGTGGTCTGAAACGCCTGCGGCCTTCCGACTGAGTGTGTGCTTCAGTATCAAAGCTTCCTGCAGCTCATTTTCAAACAGTCAGACCTTTTCCAAAAATGATCACTTCATTTTATCATTGGAATTTTATTAATGGCATTTCATTATTGGCAAATTGAAGAGCCTAGTGCTAAAAGTACTTAAGTCACATTTTCACACACCGTGTAGTAAGGATGGGAAAATGTCTTTTATAGTTACTGAAGTTGATTTTCTCAAATTTCTCAAAATTGACATTTTTGTGACTTAAGTACTTTTAGCACTAGGCTCTTCAATTATTGTTTTAAGGCAGTTGGATAATACACTGCTGCTATATCCCGTTAAGCCGAAACATTATGACTTCCCACAGATGATGCAAATGAGTAGTAGCAATGCCGCATGTAAAGGTCTGGGATAGTAAATATTAGATGGTAAGTGAACAGTTGGCTCTCATAGTCCATCAGTTGGATGAAGGAGAACTGGACAGGCTTATAGACCTGAATGACATTGAGAAGGGTCAAATCATTATGGCCTGAAGACTGGGTTGGATAATCTCAGAAACAGTAAGGTCTGTGGGGTACTTCCGGTCAGCAGTGGTGGTCTGTTGAGGGACAAACCACAAACCAGTTTTGGTCGTCCATGGCTCATTGATGCACAAGGGTAACAAGGACTATCTCGTCTGGTCTGAACAGTTTGAGGGGCTATAATGGAGGAAGTCCCTGAAAATTTCAATGACTATAACAGGAGGAATGTGTTACAGTGCACAATGCATCTCACCGTGTTGAATATGAGGCCGCGTATCTGCAGGGCAGAGTGCTCATGCTACCCGCTGCCCATCATCGAAAGCACCTACAATGGACATGCGAGCGTCAGAACTGGACCTTGGAGCAGTGGAAGAGGTGACCTGGTCCAGGCATTCTCGATTCGTTTTACATCTTGTGGATGGCTGTGGACCTTTGTGGCGGCCCCCAAGGCTCTGGAATAGCCAGCACATCTGCTCTACAGATTCAATTGAGGTTTTTAAATCCTCTTTAAAAACACACCTCTTCTCCCTGGCTTTCAATCAAGGCTGAATTGACACTCAGCAAATCTTTTATTGCACTGTATTTATGTATTTTTTCAGTATTTTATTTATTGTAATTTTGGGGTATTTTATGTTTTCAAGATATTGTATTGTCTACTTTTAAATACTGCGCTGCTTTTAGTATATTTACCTGTGCAGCACTATGGTCAACTCCGGTTGTTGTAAACATGCTCTATAAATAAAGTTTGAGTTGAGTTGAGTTGAATTTACCTGGGGAAGAGATGGCAACAGGAGGCACCATGGGAAGAAGACAAGCTTTTGTGGGGGGATTGTGATGCTCTGCATAGTGTTCTGCTGGACAACACCTGGGTTGGGGCATTCAGGGGGAAACGTCAGTTTCACTCATGCCACCTTTATTGTTGCGGACCCTGCGTACCCCTTCAAGGCGACAGTATTCCTCAAGGGCAGAAGCACCTTTCAGCAGGATAATGCACCCTGCCACACAGCGCAACATAGTCAGAAATGGTTTTAGGTGTATTACAAAGAGTTCAAGGTGTTGTCTTGGCCTACAAATTCCACCAAGATCCATCTAATAAACCATCTGCAGGATTTGCTGACTCAGCTGTTACCAGCACAGAATTTTACAGGACTTAAAGGAGCTGCTGTTTACGTCTGAGCCCCAGTTACTGTTGGGCATCTTCAGAGGTCTGGTTTGACTTGGTGGATGAGAGCTGTTTTGATCATGCACTGAGGACCAGCAGCATATTTGGCTGGTGGACATAATGTTTGGGCTTATTTGTGTATAAAAGTTGTCATTTATATGCAGTAAAAGGAGTAATGTCAAGGCTATAAACAGGGCCAATAAACAGAGAACAGTAATGTCACAAGCTGCACTGACATAAATGGAGGTCACGAAATCTACCTCCCTGAATCGAGCAGCAAGCAGCGCGGAAGTGTGTAACTGTCATTTGTATAAGGTGCCTTATTAAGGAGAGTTATATTAAAGAGTCACTCAGAAAAAGATTGTATTGGGTTGAGCAACATTCAGAAAAATGGATGTAATCACTTGAATTAAGCAAGGGCAAGGATTAAATGAGTTATGTAATAAATGTGTTGCGTGTCTTTGTCTTTTGCAATCGGTGTATGAGTGTTACTTTTCTCATTTTATTCATTGATAACAAGTGTGCTGCAAGTTTGGCTATGAACTTTAAAAATGTATAATTCAGAAAAGCAGGCATTTTAAATATTAACGCTCTTTTCTATTCTTTTCAAGTATCGGGTGGTATCAGGTAACTCCACTGATTGCGCACACAGGACCAACATGATTGTTTTTGCTGTATAGTAATGAATAATTTACACTAATTGTAAAAGTAAAGAAAGAAAAAACGAAACAAAACAAATTAATTAAATGAAACAAAATGATTGTACTGTATATCCTCTAGTCAGGCTATGATAAACTTTATTATTGCAGCTTTATGGAACAAGGTAAATGCCATTAAAAAATTAGCAAAAATAATTTGGGTAGGTAGTGAAATCAAATGTTTTCTATGAGATGCAAAGTTTTGAAGTGTGAAAACAGACCATAATGTTACCATCATATAGCACTGCAGATTTGCGCTGTTGCCATATTGTCACTGTTGTCCAGCAATAACATTAACTTGGATGAATATTTTGCAGATCACTTCACACAGAAATTGAGCCATTATTATACTCTCCTCTATTAGATAGTTCAGTTCAGCAGTATAGTGCGAGCTCAGTGAGTTTATTAAAGCTTTCGCCTTGTCAGGCTAGCCGGGTCATAACATCAACATATCAATGAAGCCTGCCGATTCTGCTAATCTGTACTGCTCAAAATATTTAAGGGAGCAATTTTTGGGCATCATAGACTAAGCTCACCCACTGTCTGAAAAAAACAACTTGAACCACAACAGAGTTGTTCAAAAGGGACTACAATTCAAGTGGAACTTAACATTTTGAGTGATATTTATTTGTTTTTTGACATGGGCTGCATTCAAAATGTTGCTTCCTTAAATGTTTTCAGCAGTGCACTATTGATTTGTGGGTTTAAAGCCTTCAACTTTAAAGTACATTGGTGACAGTTCTCTGTGAAAACACTGAACATATACATTAGTTTTACTATGATTTCAGATTTAAACTGATTTCAAAGTAATTTATCCACTTTCCTCTCTTTCTTGATTCTGAAGCTATTAATGTGTGCGACTATTAGCCTCAGTCATTAAAGATATTCCATATGTTCTGTAATTGTACTTGACACTGTGTTGTATTGCTGTTACGCGGTTTCATAAATTTGTTTTCCAGCATTAAAAATTAGACTCAAACCAATTCAAATTGCTATAAAGGCGTGAAAACAAATACTGAAAACAAAGCCAGCATTCCATTAAAATGCATCCTACACACACGCATGAATGAAAAGATTTGAAAATGCATTATGTATGAAGTCAGGAGAGAAACAGAGGTAGTCAATATTAGTGTGTCCAATATCAGACCAGCAACATCTTGGTGTAATGGAAAGCCAGGCTTGTATAAACACAAGATAAGAAAACAATAGCAATAGACGCAGATACATCTGGAAAGCAAATGAAGGGTTGGACTACTTTATTATTCATGAGAATGATCAGGTCTCCCAAAGCCAAAAATATCTCCGGTATCTCACCTGTAAGCTACAACAGGTCAGACGATCTCATTTCATCTCAGGAAACAAGAAAGGACTGTTAATCAAGAAACAAGTGCCTGTTATTTACTACAAAGTTTATTTGCAGTTGCCTTCATGAGAAAACTGATAAATGGATCATCAGCCAAGGTGAGTTTGGGTTTTTGAACCTTTCTGGGTTTTATGCTGTTGTTCTTACTCTGCCTGAAGGACTGGGCGCTGTATTTTGCCCACTGGGAGACTTTGCCTGTCCTCTGTGAGACTCAGAATGAATTCAGGGAGGGAAAATCGATCTAGTGTGCCTTATGTGATATTACACGGTTCACCTTGTTCTGTGAGGAACTAATTGCTTTCCATGAATCACTGGTCCCAGCTCATCAATGGCCGTTGATTAGATTTGCAGCAAGCGCTAATCCCTATCGGTAGAGGTAAGGCAGTAGATTTGATCCAGTGAATGCAATTTTTTGAAAGTCATGCCCGACTTATCATTTCATTGAGACGTAGAACATATTGACATTGAGCACCGATGAATGTATGCGTGTGCTGAATATATCGTAAAGTTGCATGATCATTTATCCTCCATAAAGCACACTGACTGTGCCAGTTATTGTGTGTCTCACTTGAGTTTAAGCCTCTCGACCACAAAACTATATTACCCACGTGATAGCTACCCGAAACTGTTTAATGTGAAATGGGTATTGGGATGTTCATATTGTACATCTTAAAATTCGTAATCCAACGACTGAATTTGGAAAGCAGGATTCCAGATATTTTTGAATCCAGAAAATTGACTTACACTTGACAAATTAATGCAAATTCCTCATTTGTTGTTTGAGGCTTATTGTCTACTTTCTTGTTGGTTACCTTTGTGTTTGATGTCATGTACCCATAGCAAAAACTGTATCTCAATCCCAGTGGGTATTCCAGATGAAAGACAGCCTAAGTAAAAATTATAATAAGAAATCCAACAATGCACACGGCAGCTTAACCACATAATTCAAGGTAGTTTTTTAGAATAGTTCTGTTTAAGTGACAAGATATGGAAAATGCACATAAAATGTGGTATGGAAAATGCAGATAAAAACAGAAAGCCATGTTTTGTAAATTTAATATGACTTGTATTTTATTGCAGATAGTATGAAGACTAGATACTAAATGTTATATCCAGTCAACTTCATTTTATTTGTAGACATACGCCCATTCCTGCCATTCAGTCCAGCAACACATTTCAAAATGTTGAGAGGGGAGCAATTTAGAACTAGTAATGAAGTATTTGGACATTTTACCCTCTGCAGTGCATAATATAATTAACAGATTCAAGGAATCTGGATGATTTTTTGTGTATTGAGGGCTAAATACCCACGATCTCCGATCAATTTGATGCCACTGCATCAAGAACTGTACATGGACTCAGGATTACTTTGGCAAGTTCTACAATATACGGTTACATCCACAAATGCCAGTTAATTCCTAACTGTGCGAAAAGAAAGTCTGAAGTTAACAATGTCCAAAAGCAGCGTCACCTTTCCTAGGTTTGAAAGCATCTACAATGGACCATCATGCAAATGAAATGAAAACCGTTGACATATAAATCAGTATTTCGAGTCTTTTTGGGATGAAATGCAGGCTGTGGGCTCCAGACCCAAGAAAACAGTACTGTTGGGACTGTTACTAACAATAAGTTCAAAAGCTATGCTCTGTCAAGGAATGGAGTTGTGTTAGTGCCCTTGGCGAGAGTAAATTGCACTTTTGTGAAGCCTGCATTAATGCTGAAAAGTACACTGAAATTTTGAAGCAACATATGCTGCCTTCAAGACTTCATCTTTTCCAGGGATGCCCAAGCATATTTCAACAAAACAACGCAAAACCACATATAACACACAATTCAAGGGCATGACTGTGTAAGAAGAGAGAGCAGGTGTTGGACAGGCATGTCTACAGTCTTGACTTGTCCCCAAGAGACAACTCGTGGCGCATTTTGAAATGCAAAATGCAACATCAAAGACCCCACGCTTTTGCACACCTTTAGACTTGTTTGTAAGAATGGGGCAACCTGACACACGTCTTGGGATCTTTAGTGTTTCAACTTTCCACTCAAAGTCACTCGGCACTTTAACTGTAAATTTTTTTAAGATAAGATATTCCTTTATTAGTCCAGCAGCAGGGAAATTTGCAGTGTCACAGCAGCAAAGGGATAGTGCAAAACAAGAGGCATCAGTAAAAATGCAAGATATAGGATATATATATTATAGATATATTTCAAGTTGCAAAAGGCTCAAAATGATTTATAACAGCACAAAAGGGATTTGGCCAGAAAATGGTCCAGGGCAGTCAGGGTCTGGCAATTGGCAAAAATGATTCTGGAGGGAGTGGTTAGGCTGTGGCGGAGGGTGGTCTGGTGCTGGGAAGGCAATCCATGGGTAAATAGATATGCAGGCTATGCCCACTGTCAGACTCCAAGGCAGGGAGACCGAGTGAGATCACCACTGTGGTAGCCACAGAACCCTGGGAGACCATCCCTAATAAACTGTTCACTTGTTTTTTCTACTTAATGCCAAAGCCTGAAGAATTCAGAGAACCTGATGTGGAACTGGCTTCAAGCACAATGACAAAAATGAACACAAAAAGGTGAACATTTAGACGAGACAACAATCCACCGAGGGGAGACTAAACATGAGAACTGATATGCTCAAAGACAACAAGTTGCAGGTGAATGCAGTAGAGAGAGGAATGCTCGAGAGGAGGGACGAGGGATGAGGAAGTAATTAATGAGGACCGATCAACGAAAAATAGATTGAAACAGACACAGACTGCTGGATCGCGGGAAAAGCATTAATTATTTATCCTTTATTTGACCAGGGAAGTCCCGTTGAGATCGAAATCTCTTTTTCAAGGGAGGCCTGGGGGTTGAGGAGGAGGGGAGAGGACAAATTGCGTGACCAATTAGATCAGGGGATGATTAGGTGACAGGTTGAAAGAGCCAGGTTGGGAATTTAGCCATGACGCTGGGGAACCCCCTATTCTTCTTAAAGAGCGAGGTAGGATCTTTAATAACCACAGTGAGTCAGGACCTCAGTGTCACATCTCAACCAAAAGACACATCTCCATCGCTGCACTGGGGATCAGTTCATCAGAGGTAAGATAGCAACCTACGGCACCCCCAGCTCTTCCAGAAGAGGTTTCTTTTTGCAGGTGGTCTCCCATCTAAGTACTAACCAAGCCCACACCTGCTTAGTTTTAACCATGCAGCTGGAGTAGATCGAGTAATGGTATCACTGCAATTATAAATAAGGGGAACAGGACGTAACATTCTGTCCCGAAACTCGCAGGCTATGTTGTGGAAAGGAATGACATCATAAGAAAGAAGTAATTATTTTAGGCTGCTTTCCCAACCTTTTCTGATTTGGGACTATTATTATCATTACATAGTTCATCTGGGAAAATATTGCTGAAGGACGATGACAGAATAAACTCCTCCCCCCCTCCCCTCCCGCCCCTCCCGCCCTTGCTCTCATCCACTGCCAAAGCACAATGGGCGGGATCTGCGCGCACATTACGCTCGCAGCGTGTCTGGTTGAGAGAGAATTACATTCGAGTGACCGAAAAATCTGTGAAAGAGTTAGAAGACAAATGGGAGCACCCTGCATAACGATGTACCCGCTAAACACAACCTGAAGCGCATCTCAACGGAGCGGATTCCGGGGATTATGCCCTGCGCCGACACCACTCTGGATAAAACTTTGTGCAAAGTGAAGAGTTCTATCACAGAAACGAAATGGTAAATGCCGATCTTTTATTTATACTTGTCTTGGTGTGTAGGGATTCCATATGGCGAGATGACGGAGTCCCGGGCTCTGTAGAAACGTCTCTCTAGAGCCTTGGTTGTACCAAGGCAGCTAACTTACCTGAATTTTAGCTGATCATCAATCTGATCTGTATTTCTGTTATGAATTGCTTCATAACGTTAGTCATTCGCAAATGCAGCCTCTTAGCGACATGGCATTATCTATTGTTGTTGTGAGCTTAACTCGGCTGTTGCCCACAGTTTGGTAACGTTAAGTATCAAGCGGAAAACGGCAAGCATTTATCGTTTTAGAAACTTTAGTTCAAATTATTGCTTTAAAAAGTAGAGACGTCTGCATGTTTTTTTGTCCGATTAGTCTCTGTAGCTAATTTACAGTGCAAAGCGGATGACTCAAATTTTATTTTGGCATGTTGAAGCCCGCAGCTACTGGTGAAAAATAACTTTGCTATAGGTAAGCCCAGCTGTCTTGTTTTATTCAGATCTTTCACTTACTTCATTGTTTGTCCTTTCTTGCTCGTTTCTCAGCCCCACTCGTTGCTTATGCATACAGAACGCAGTAAGGCTGCAGTTGCGCAAGCGTTGAAGCAGTCAAACCCAATATTTATTCCGTATTAGACATTCTGATGCATTTTAAAAATGTATTCCTGCCTTGTTTTTAGGTCCTACGAAACCTGTTTATGAGGCAGGATGAGAACGGTAAAGTTTAATCTACTGGAAACATCAAAGTCCTAATCAATGCAGTGTGAAATATTTAGTCTTTACCTCAAGCGGATGCGTATGATTCTTGTTTTCGGCAGCCCGTGTTTCACTGCAATACTTTGGTCTCGTTTTAGTCAATTGTAGTAGCCTCGTGTGAGGTTTCAGTTGCCTCCCACTTAATAGCAGCAGCAGCACAATCACTATTGTTTCTCTTGGAAACCTTGTAGTTTATTCAGATTTTTAAAATGTTTTTTGAGATATTTCTGGACATGGATCCATTTAGGCATAGGCCATCTCGTTGACATTATACCTGTCGATGAGCACAGTGCATAGTGCATCAGCTGGGTGACTGAATTTTCTGGGTCCGTGCAGCGCAGAATCTTTGTGGCGGAGTGCAATTATATACGGTGACCAAATCTGTTGATATTCTGATCTAGAAACTGGGTGCTCTTGCTCACGAAGTAGGGAAAGCCTCATGGTGTTACGGTCAGAGTACGGAGGCAAAACACCTGGAATGTCAGCTTGCTGAACACCGGTCTGGTGAAAAGTGACTGAAGGAGGATCCTGATCACTTGGTTGCAGGGTTCCCAGCTTTCACACATTCGGCCTGAGTTTAAGTGGCATATTCACGTTCCCGTGCTGTCAGCAATTATTCAATCAGCGCGTTCGTAAGAGATTCTCAGGCGGACTTGAAGTCATTGTGCATGGAGGTTTATCAGTTTCGCATGCGTGACGGTGGATTTCACCACTAGTAACATAGATATCAATTATGACTCCGAACTTCTCACGCTTTTCTTTACTCGGGGGTTGAAAGCAATGGAATTGCATAAAAACGTTTCAAATGGTCTTATTTCATTTAAACAATTTGAACGATCCTAAAACACATGCATTGCCTTGATTGATTAATTGCGGGCTACGGCACGGGAACGTGAATATGCCTCTAAATCTCAGGCCGAATGCGTGAGAGTTGGCAACCCTGTTGGGCGACTGAAACTACAGTAAAATATTAATGTTAAGACAGTACCAATTTTTATTTTCGACTGCTGGTCAACAACATGTAGCCCACTTCATTCCAGTTTCAGCAAAACGGTCCTAAATTTCTTCCTGTGGACCCGTAAGCATAAGATTGATGTTGGCGTGCGTAACATTAGGCTATCATTCGTATCATTTACAACCCAAACTGGACATTGATTCGTTTTAATGTTAAATGTTCTGCAATGTCCTGCTGTTCAAAAGCCATCCACGAGGACAGGCTGAGGTTTAAATGGCTGAGACAGGACGGAAAGCGAAAACTTCGCTGACTGACAGTGACGACAGAAAAAGGAGCAGTTCGTTGGAAGCATTACTCCCCTAGGCCTAACGAGCTGCTGGGAGCCTCATTACATTTCTCTTTAATGAGTTGTTTTGGTTGCGGTTCGGCTTGGTTCTCTTCTGGACCTTTTGATGTTGAGGTGTTTGTCAGAAAAAAGTAGAACCAGTCTGATACTTTTCTCCCATTTCTCTTTCACAGACTAATTGCTCAGAGTTTGCCCAGTGTCCCTGAAAATCATTGTGTTTTTGCTCATTTGTCCTACTGTTCATTTGCTCGCACATTCAGTGCAATTACTAATCTATGTTTCCAAGAATTGATAAATCCAGTGTCCCCTCAGTGAAAATTGATAGGCGAATCAAGCATATGATTCATGCTGCATCTTTCAACTAGGAAAATTAATTCCATTGAATTTGGGGGTAATGCTGTGCTTTGTGGTCATAACTTGTATGACTTGTGCTCTTTTGCAAAAATGTCAATGCTTTAGCTCAAACCCATCTTGCAGCTTTAATTTCATGCAGTCCCTTACTGGATGGTGCTCATTTATGGCGTTGTCATTTTGACCTGAATGCATGTGCTGTCCTAACCCTTAAGCAAATAGAGTTTGGTTTTTTTTTTTTTTTTTTCAGTGTTCAAAATTCCGAGTCAATGTTTTAGAATTCAATTGAATTTCATAACCATGCAGTGAGGATTTTTACATTAGCATAAAATGTTCAGAAAAGAATTTGTGGATCTTATGCATGAAGTGTTTACTAGACATTTTTTAGCCTCTCTGCTCTTCTCTGGCACCTGATTTTCTTATAGGTTTTATGCTTTTCCAAGCTATTATACAATGTGTATTTAACTGGGGTTGAGACGGAAGTCAGATTACATTCCCAGGTCACGCAGCAAAGTTGGATTCATAACTAAAAGAAAAGCAATATTCAAATGGCCAAAATGTGAAGCCTTGTCTCTCTCATTCCACACTTGGAAAATGGAATTCAAGGATTTAAACTGTTAATTTTTCTTAAGAGCTAGTTTGGCTGCCCTTTGTGGCTGAGAGATTTAACTTCTAATGAGCGGTATATCACTGAAGGCATTGTGAAAGGCTTAGATGCAATTTGGCATTTATTTCTCCTCTGGATTTTGTTCAAAAGCCTGGTCGCTTTAGCTGCGTAACCCAGACCTCCTTCAGCCCCTAAAATTGTTTTTCTCTGCGTAAAGAAAAGGAAAAACAGTGCAGCTTTGGCATCCTGGAGAAACTGCATGTTATTTTTATCTCAATATTTTTGTCCAAGATTGCTGGGTTGCCTTTACAGCTGCGAGGCACCAGGGATTCATAAGGCATAGAAGCCAAGGTAATGATGGCTTTTATAAACCTCCAGCTTGTTTGCAATTTCAAAGGGTTTTGTTGTCCAGTGCCTGAGAAACAGAAAAGCAGCAATTCTACGGTGAGAGGTGTTTTCGCACAGTGCTGGAGAGCAATTTTTGGGCAAGAACATCATGCTTCTCACACACTACCCTCTGGGCTTACCTTTGTTCTGTCAATACAAAAACGCATATATTCAGGTTTGGGATTATTGGAAAATTTGATGAAGATGAGGAAAAATGGCAACAGGGTTGGGGGGGTCAGTGCAGCATAATATTGCAATGATTTGTGCAGCGTTATTGTATTGGTCCAGAGACCCCGAGTATTGTGATTATATTACATCAATTCTTTGTAAGTGTTTCAAATACTAACTCAACTTTTGGGTACTAGAGTGCTAAATAATCAATTGACTTTTCAGTCCAGATGAGGGCTAAGATGGTGCTAAGGGCGCTTCAATTGTTCCATACGGTTCCACAGTACAATTGTCCCCCATCCCCCCCCCCCCGCTGATCAGCTTTCGCACTGGCCATGTCATACTGTATCCGAGTATGCTTGCTTTTGCCAAATTAGGATACAGTAAGTGGCAGTATGCGCCTAAGTGGTTTTGAAATGGGGAAATATACACAAGACGTAGAAGCCACAGAAATGTATCTTTTTCATCACCTGAGCTGCCAGACTTTCACACCGCGTTTCGCACTTTTAAGATATTGCAGCCGCCATATAACCACCTGAATGTAAATACTCGCAAATTATTCCACAAATCTCCGCGTTTCTGTGTGTAGTATCCAGTTGTGATTGTATGTTTCCGTCTGCCCAAATTTTGAGCAAGCATTTCATTTCTTCGTTTGACCAGAGAGATCCTTTTGCTGCTATGTTTGTTAAAACAAAAGGGTCAAATAGTTAAAACGTCATGTAACAGTCCACCTCTGTGCTCAAGTACGATTGCTTTCACATTTGGTTGGCTACGAGTATGGTTGAACTGCACCCGAGACCACCTCTTCCAGGCGGACGCGCGTACCTTGCCCGAGCACGGTGCGCTTGTGTTCACACTCATCAAATGAACTGGACCTAGGGGTCAAATGTACTCGGAACCATGCCCGAGTTCCTAGTGTGAAAGCACCCTAAGTCCACACTGTCTGGTCTAGTCAGCACTGCAAAGGTGTGACTCTCACGAGATTCAGCCAGAAGTTGGCCAGAACAAAGATGGAGGATGGAGTAGCGCAACTGGAGAAACGTATCGCAATATTGCAATAGTATCATATTGTGACTCAAGTATTGTGATAATACCGTATCGTGGGGTCGCTCGTGATTCCCACCCTAATGTAAACGAAGGAAAAATATTCCCAGCCAGCAGTGATTTGTGCAAAGTGCTGAATCAGAGGTGCTAATAATTGTGAGATCGACGCTTTTCAGGGGAAAAAAATGAAGTAAAGTGCAGTATAAAGGTGACGGGAAGGATTCACAGCTTTCATCTTTGCCAGCAGTGTTTGTATTGAGCACGAGAGGTACCATTCATTCTTACCACTATGTTTTTAGGGAAAAAAAAAATAATAAAACACTAAAATATGTGAATAAACATCCAAAAAATATAGTTTTCCCATATGTTTGAGCTTAACAAAGTTCATTATCTGCGGCCTTTTTTCTTGATTTTTTTTTTTTTTTTATCATGGGTGCAAATATTTATGCACCTGACTGTAAGTACAGTTGTGTGTCAGGATGATCCAGTCCTCTACGGGTGTTGCTGAGATGGTCTTTTGATGAGAATTGAAAACTCGCAGAATTTTTCCGTCCATGTGAGGATAGGCAAACACCCACAAGCACTGTGAAATTTAAATTTCATCAAGGCCAGTAGAGGAGAATGAATAGATTTTGAGCAAGATGTGGGTCAAATTGCTATTTTACCTCCAAGGCAACTGGTTTGGGGGGTGCAGTATCATTCTGCGGTAGCATTGTGGCTAACATTCCGAGGTCCATCGTAGTCATGGCAACCGCTGGATGATTCTCTTGGCTCGGCAGGTCCTAGTGCTTTGCTCCCCAGAGTTCGTTTTTTTTTTTTTTCTTTTCGTTTTAAACATAAAAGCTGTTTCGAAAGCTGCTGATTTACCCTGTGAACCTGACCACCCCCCTCTTTTTATGAAACTTCCTGAGACTGAGAGAGCATGGGTCTCTGTCCTCAGGCTGTCTGTGCAGGCATCTGGAGGGAGGTTAGATATGGCTACCCATTGACCTGAGGGGAGGATTTATGAGTCTGTGTGGTAGATCTGGCACCCCACCCCCCACCCCCGCCCCCCTGCTCACTGAACTACATGATGTGGGAGAGCAGTCTGCTCCAATCGGCAGGAGGGGGGAGGGGAGGAGGGGCACCACAGAGAAGGCTGGATTGCCCGGGGAGTGGGCAGTAGTGGTGGTCGTGGTGGTGGTGAGAATCAGTCAGGCGGTTCCCTGGCAGTACCTTGCTGCTTCCAGGCCCAAGCCGGGAACAGAAGGCTGGCTGGGTACATATGGATCAGTGCCGGCCAGCTGGAGGGAAGTCCTGCTCAGATTTTCTTTATACAGCAGACAGCTGCTGGGGACAAGGATTCACAGGCAATGGTCTTCACAGACCAATTAATTACTCCCTCTGATCTAGGGGAGCCATTGGCTTTTTGGAGAGCTGCCCATATTTCTGTTATGGGGAAATACTGGTGTTGCTCCAGGCACATAGAATAATTTCATTACGTTAGAAACTACACTGATGCTACTGAAACTCTATAAGGAGAAAATGTGAAAGACGACTTGTGTCTTGTTGGTATGCTTCAGAGTCGCGCAGGTCATTGTCATAAATGTTCTTACTCCTTTGCATAAAGGGCACATGGAAAATGTTAGTTGTGAAGTTTCACTCTGAAAATGGTTAATTCCTCTTTTTAACCACTGCTGCTTTTTTGGTTTGCTTTTTTGAATCTTTAGTGGAGAGTATAGCTCTCTTTCAACTAGCAGGTCGGGTCTTGTTTCAGTACAAATTACATTGACCAGAAGAAAACCCTTTTGTACTTCTGGAATGACTCATTTACTGCATCTAAACAGGTGTTTCATCTTATGATGAGAATTAATGTCAGTTCTTATCTCAAGTGGGACAAAGCATACCGTTTTAAGTTGCTTGGCTGTATTTTAATTTTGTTAAGCTACAAAGTGCTGGAGGTAATAAAAGAGAATGTAAGACGAAAATGTTTTAGAATGAATTACTTTTTGGTTTCTGCAGTGTAAGCACTGGTTTTGTTAGCCTCAGTGTGTACCCTGCAGTCAGGAATGGTTTCTTTAATGTTCCAGTGGTAAGTAACGAATTGAAGCAAAAGCGAGGGACATCGTTCTTTAATGAGAGACTCTTTTCTTCCGAAGTAGGTGAGTTGTCTTTGTTGCGCTCAACGTGCAGGATTAAAAAAAAAAAAAAACATTCTTAGATTTAGCAGGCTATGTGACCAGCCCTGTGCCTGTAAAATACTTCAGTGAGGAAATTGGACAGATTAAGACCACTATGTAGCATGTAGCTTTTAAAATAGTACAAATTGCTGACACGAGAAGCCCTCGCTCATTTTCTGTCAGTTATGAAAGTGTAGCCTTGGACCCACTGCGCCTTAAGATAAATTTGTCTCCAAGAATTAGCTTCCACATACCGGGCTAGTTTTGGCATGTGTTCTTGGTTAACTTTAAAGCAGTTTCATGGGTTTGGGGTAAAAGCAGAGTTGTATGTTGAAGAAATGTCAATTTTTGATTCTGGATTCTCGGGTTCTGTAGTTGCTAAACTTTCTCTCTCTTGGACCCACATCTTTGGAGTGTGGGTGGTTCTTAAGGGTGCTTGCCCAGCTTGTTCTATGGGTCTCCGTATTTCCTCTCACTTTAGGACTGGTGGAACCCTTGGGGAAATCACCTGACTGGAGAAATCGCCAGATTTGAGTGGTATAGGGGTGTCAAACTCTGGTCTTGGAGAGTAAAAGTGTTGTCTGGTCACCAGCCTTGATAGTGATACTGGTGTTGTTTTCATTTGATCTGTTTGTGTGTACATGTGCGTGTGTGTGTGTGTGTGTGTGTGTGTGTGTGTGTGTGTGTGTGTGTGTGTGTGTGTGTGTGTGTGTGCACGTGCGCGTGTGTGTGTGTGTGTGCCATCAGGGAAAACTATAGCAAAACTACTCTAAAACGATTATAAAACTATTATGAAAGTATTTTGAGTATTTTTTTTTTGCGGGTATTTATATTTATATGGGTGTGTCTGTTTGGGGACAACTTTTGTGAAATGAGAGCATCGCAATCCTTAAAGATGCAGTCACCGAACATTACAGGCAAGTATTTGCGAGAAAAGCAAAGACTGAAGTTGAAGATTAGTGTGGTCTGAGTACACACTCGCTGAACGTCTTATAATGAGGACTGCTGTACTGAAAACAATACCAGCATCGCTGTTGCGGCTGGTGCGATCCCAGATGGTCTCTAGTCTAGTCTTCAGTGTGTTTCCGCGCAAGTGATTCAATCAAGTCTCTGATTGGCCAAGAAGTCCTCACAGCTTGTTCTGTAGGCTTTAACTGCTGATTGAAAGGAGACCACTGGAGCCAGCAGACACTGTGGCCCTGCAGGACTTGAGTGTTATTTGGAGTCCGGCACTAAGTTCTGGAGCTGTTTTAATACGTTTGTGGTTCGACTGCAAATGTAGATGTCCTCAAATCTGCTGTGGATGCTCAGAATCTTTTCAGTTAAGGGGAGTTTCCTAAGGGAGTCCATGTAAACTAATGAATATTCTAATTGTAGTCCTCTGTTTTCTTTGAGGCCTTGAGGGGAGGAGGATGGGGGATAAAAACAATCTGGGCTCAAAATGTTCTTTAATGAGGCCTGGAAATGGATGAAAGAGATGAGAACAGAATGGAGACGGGCTTTTGCCATAGAATTAGGGAAACAATTAATTGAGTACAATCAAATGAGGTAACGGTAATGTGCCATGTATTTGTGAAGCGAGCACTTGAATATGAGTAATGAGGATGTTAATGGACTGTGCAGAGGCCTTAGTGATTTTGTTTTTTTTTTTTGTGTTGTCTGTATAGATGAGTCATATTACTTGTAGCTTCTGTCTTTACTGTGCCTATGCCTGAGCAATGTTGGGAGTGTGTAGTTTCTAGCACTCTGTTCAAGGTGTACTCCATCCAAAGACACGATTTGGGCTCAATCCATTCATTTTGTGCCTAAGTGAACTCATCCAGACAGTTTTGCTGACCTTTATTTCTGTTGAAGGTTATCACAGGTTGCTGTGGGTTAGTCTGATCACAGCTATCATGCAACCCCATAGCCTTTAGTAACCATGTTGTCACTTTCCTTTATAAACATGATTCTGGCATTCTTGGCAAAAAAACACCATTAAATAACCATATTTACCAATGAACAGTCAGATATTTAATCGGTAGGTGTTTATTATGTCCTTTAAAACAAGTTTCAAAAACACTGGAAGCTATCTTGATTTTACAATGTTATGTATGAGTATTTTATGTGCAGCACTGTATATCATTTGTAAATTTGTTACATTGTGTCATACTGTTTTTGCTGCCTTGCTGGTCAGCTATTTGTTTATTTTGTTCATCATTTAGCACCCTCTGGTGGTATGTCTGTAGCAAAACATGATCTGATGCAATACCACTTGTTTGTGATGAAATAGACTAGTGCTTTCTAGAGGTTTCTGGCATCTTCTTGCCTGGAGGGGGCCGGATCACCCAGGACTCCTGTAGATCTTTCCAGAATGTTCCTAGTCTATATAAACGCTGTGATTTTGGTCAGTTGAGGAGGTTTTTGTTTTGGCATCAGAGTTACATAGTGGCATTAGAGTGTTATTATAAGATTGCACAGTGGATTATTTGTAGAAATTTTTGGGCCTAATCAGTGAAGAATAAATTTGTTTAAGTTGTCATTGCTGGTTTTCTTTGTTGTGATTTTCAAGTCATAACAACATGCCCGAGCCACAGCCTGAGTTTTTGACGGACTGCCATTCATGCAAATGCAAATCTGGACACAGTTTGCAAAACTGTCCGGAGGAGTTTAGTTTTCTCATGCGTGAGCCCAAATTGTGTTTTGGGTGGAGTACCTTTTGAAGGACAAGTACCTTTCCTGCTAGACATAGGACTGACGTAGAGATTCAGGCAATTGGTCATATAAGTTTAAGCATATTACAGAATTATTATTGTGAACAATGATGAAGAGTCAATGTGTTGGCACACCATTCGCACAAACATTAACACTGTCTGAGGCACGTAATACTTCCTCCGGTACCACGGTGGCGCTGCAGGTAGCACTGCTGCCTCACAGAAAGGAATTTGCGGCTTTGGATCCAGCCCGGGACCTTTCTGTGGGGAGTATGCATGATCTCCCCGTGTTCGCGAGGGTTTCCTCCCACAGTCCAAAGACATACAAGCTTGGGAAATCGGAGACTCTAAATTGCCTATTAGCATGAATGAATCATGCGTTGACATGTGATAACTGAAAGTAGCATCAATCTGTGTACCTCAGCCTTTACTTATCTCTACAGGGTGTATCAAAAAAAAGTTTACACTTTGAAAAATGTCTCCAAAATTGATATAATATAATTTTTAAAAAATCTATTATGGTATATTGATGGACCATGCCCTCATGCTCCTATTGACACCTTGTTAATCGCCTGCTGTTCCGCATGAGTGAACACGGATTGTTTATTTTCACCCGATTTAAACTGGCTTGCGCACAGAAATGAGAGGGTTAAAAACGAAACAAACACAATGGTTGGCAAGTTCAGACATTTAATTTCTTTCTCACCAATTTTCATGAAAATTAGATTAACCCTTTGTCTGCTACCAGCCCGCCAACTTCAGACTCGCATTGCCGAGGTTGCCCTTTTGAGGCAGGATCCTGCAATGGTCTGATGGTCTGTTTATGACATGCTGAGGAGAGCAGAGGTCTGTGTACAAACGAATGGAGCCCATTTTGAAGACTGAAATTTGAATGCAATGTTCCTTGAACCATGGACTCAAGTACAGTCATGCTGTTGTAAGTGTGCTGAGAATAGTAAAATGTGAGTCCGATGTTAGTGGGCTGGTAGCGGACAAAGGGTTAATCCAATTTTCATTAAAACTTGTGAGGAAAAAATTAAATGTCTAAACTTGCCAACCATTGTGTTTGTTTCGTTTTTAACCCTCTAATTTCTGTGTGCCAGCCAGTTAAAATGGGGCGAAAATAAACAATCTGTGTTCACTCATGTGGAACAGCAGGCGATTAAAAAGGTGTCAATAGGAGCATGAGGGCATGGTCCATCAATACATCATAATAGATTTTTGGATAATGATATTATATCAATTTTGGAGACATTTTTCAAAGTGTAAACTTTTTTTGATACACTCTGTAGCGAGTGCTAGTGTAGCTGACTTATGTTATTGTTCAGTAGCATTGGGTTCTGCACCTGGACCACAGGAAGGAAAACAAAAGTATACCGCAAGCCTTTTATCTTCGCACATTATAAAGCGTGAAAATAATAAATAGGCCTACAGTTTGGTCATGTGGTACAACAACTATTCTGCTGCTCGCCTCCTGTTGAGACTTGGATGTATCTCAGTGCAGCTGGAGGGTCCTGAAGCATTTCAGCTGAACGGTGGGGACACGGCCCAATTCAGTAGCATCATTTTATTTAATTTGCTTTGTGTGGACAGTGAGGGCAGTTTGTCATCTCTCTGTCTGCCAAACATTTCATTTGAACTTCCTTTATTGTCTTTAATATGGTGTCTGTGACTCTTTGATAAGGAGGAAGTGTCAGTGGTTTTTGCACGCAACTGCAGATAAACCTTGAATCATTTACTATGCATATTCTGAAAATTGTTTTTTTTTTTTTCATTAATACGGCTCTCATTTATGTGTATTTATAGCTGGTTTGAGTTCTGGCCAGCTTATCTGTGTTACACAGTACAATAATATTTGCTGTGTGCTGTGGCAAAACTTCTGTGAATCTGGAAACTGACTTATTGTGGCCTATGACGAACGTGATCAGTTTCTACTGTTACTCCTCAGAGTGCGCCTTGCCTCTGAATTTTAAAGTCTGTAGTTTTTGCTCCAATTCCTGACGTTGATTTTGCAAAATCACTTGTGAAGGGAACTGGCTCAAATAGTTGCGACCTTCATCCAACAGACAAGAAAATTGAAACAGTCAGGGTTTGCTGGCCTCAGTGGGACTTTCTGTCAAAGGACAAGCCCCAGAACAGCCGAAATCTGGGAAACGCATTAATGCCATTACCCAATAAATCTGCCTGCTGCTTTGTCTGGCTTGTAAAAGCTGATAATGCTTCTGTGTTAGCCGGGGGGTCCTGTGCATGTTATAAAGGTCCCTTTGTGTGGCGGAAGCACTCACTCTTCCCTGAAGAAACCAGACATAGCATCGTTTTTTTATTTTTTTCCTTCAGGGGCGACTCTGTGCTGTTCCAGCCGCATTCGGTGAGGTCTTAAATTGTTAGCACAGTGGAACAATTGCGAAGGACCACAATTACTACACGGTTCATGCGACATTGGTGTAAAAGCATGATCGAATCAAAGTGCAGCCAGTCCAGTTTTATTGGAGAGAATTTGCTTCTGTTTAAAGAGAAGTGTGTATAAATTACAGCTGGTCTGCACATTGCTGCTAGCGAGTATCCACTGGCTTTGGTTGTCCATCACCCTTTTCATTTATCATATTTATCATGTTATGAATGGAGGTTCATTTTATTTGCACACATTGGGTGGAGTCGGTCAATAGTGGGACAGTCTCTGTGCATGAAGAATGGTTGTTATTCCTAAGCTTAGGGATGCACTGATCTGTCTTTTTTCAGTCTTGATACCAATACCTTGACTTCGGGTATCGGCCAATACTGGGTATCGGTCCAATACCAGTGTTTAACAAGCATGAAATACTCAGATCCCCTGCCTCAGGATGGCTCTTATCTAGCTCGGAAACACAACACGGTGGAGGGAGGGAGGGACGGACGGACGGACGGACGGGGAGGAGGACGGACAGTAGTATGGAAAGGCACATCTACGCAATAAGATGTATCCATTAAATTTCATTGTGAACAAGACAATCAGAGATTGCAAACCCTCGCCGCGTTGACATTTGTTTCATTTTCTGACATGTTGTTGTTTTTGTTTTGCATTGCAAAGTTATTACATTTTCACAGTGGGGAAGCGGCCACAAATTAAAATGGTGCCGACCATGCGTATGATGTCACCGTCGTTGACTTTTGGATTCCAAGGGTCAGAGGCAAATGTCATTGATAATCTGTTGTGGGGGAAGGAGAGGGGGGTTATATCTTATGGCGGCTCCACCGTATGATGTATGTGTCCATAGTAATATAGGTAAGCCTATTGGAGATTCTTGACTTTATTTCCTCAAGCATGAAATGGAGAGACGAGAGAGGGAGGGATGCATGTACGGGCAGACCACGGACGAAACGTCACGACAATTGGACAGTTTGGGCTGGGAGGGTATGGTACAGACATAGTTACTGCGCTCCAATATACTATCCCGTATACCGTTGCTGTCTGCACCCATTCACTCCAATGACGAATGCCTGGCTCCAAGTTCTCTTCGAAATATATCATTTGACATTCAAGTTCTCAGAACATGCTTGCTGTATTCTGGTAGCCATGACTGAGGGCGGCACAGCCCCAACTTCACCAGCTTTTTTGGCAAGATGTTTTTATACATTACAGGTCAGAACAAAATATGAACGGACCATTTTTGCGGGGGCCACCATTGCTTTGATGAAGGCTGTAAAAGTTTGTAATTATATCCCTGAAATAAGAGTTTCGGGGATATCATGGTGACGTCCCACCCGCCGCCGCGTCCACAGATTTTAGCCGTTAGCGCGATAACTCACAAAATACTTTACATTGGCTTCTCATTTTTAGCACATGGGTAGATATGGTAGAGAGGATGAACTGATTAGATTTTGGGCAAGTATGCACTCCTACGTTTGCCACAAGGTGGCGCTATATATTTTAAAAAATCAGTTTTTTAACCATATCTCTGGAACAATTACTTACACAGACCTCAAATTTGCCTCATATTGTGGGTCTAGTAAAGGAGAATCTAATAAAGGGGGCTTCGAGGATTGGGGAGGTTCGGGGATATACCCCTTGCTGTCGGCCGCCGACAGCGTAGGCCTAGTTTATTAAATATACTGCAGGAAAGCTGATGAAGGTGGGGTTGTTTCGCCCTCAGTCATGATCAGTTGTTGATAAGCAATGGTACTGTGCCTGTAACCTGAACATTTCAAGGCAGTATCTTTATTCCAGGCTGATTTATTGTAAAATATATAAGTTAAATGGAATTTTCAATCTTAAATTAAAATGGCCACCAAATCCGCAGTCTGGATCAGATCCTGATGAAACTTGGTCTGATGATAGATATTTCCACCCTATATATATGTATCAAATTTCAAGTCATTTCGATAAGTTTTGATGGATATATGATTTTTTGAAATTTCGCCCCATGTTAAAGAGGGAGTTTTGCAATTTTCGTGAGTTTTTGTGACTTTGATTTTTGACCAAACAGTCTGACGTTAGAAGAGGACCGAGCCACAGGTAGGACCTTTCTGCAGTCAAAGTTTTATATAAATTGTGCCAATAGTTTTTAAGATATGCGTCTGGACAGACGGACAAACAGACAAATCAGATGGACCTGATGACAATACCCTCGCTCCCCCTTCGGGGGCGAGGGTAAATATCAAATGGTTTAGAGGTTCTGGCTCGAAGTTCTTTGCATGGTGGAGGGACACGTGGATGAAGGGACGGACAGATGGACACGAAAAAGGACAACGCTTATTCCTACATCCACTTCCACTTTGTGACGGGGGATAATGAGTTGTATGCCTCACTATGTAGAAGTGACTTGGATCATTCTTTTATGTGTAAGGCAACATCAGACTTGACTTAAACATTGTTTTTTTAACTTTGTAAAACAAAATATAACAAATAATTACATTGATGATAATGCGCTGAATTTTTATTTATTAATGGGGTCTGATACCAGATCGGCTCATTGTCACCGATACCTGATCCAATTATTTATGTCCATATCGGACCGATAACTGATATCAGTATCGGTATTGGTGCATTTAGACCCAAGAACTCCTCATGTGGCTGTAAATACCCTCAGATTAACCCTTAGAGCCCTAAAATTGCCTAGTCGCAGGGGAGCTCTTTTAAACAAGTTGCCTCGTGATACATTTTCAACAGGTCAGGATAATTACATTTTATTGCCTTGAAAATTTATTCAGCGCTTTCTGACTGTTTGCACACAGTTCGTACCTCACAAAGAGCCAAAACAAAGCTGTTACTTTCCATATTTTGTAAAAACTCCCCTAACTGTTCTTTATTCATTGTCCCTTATTTAAATGTTAGGAAAATTCATAAAATAATTGCGGTGAAGTGCATATGATGCTTTGTACTGACATACTTTCACCTGCTTAGATTCTGATGGTTATTCACTCAACGTTATTTTCTGCTGCTGCTGAATTGGATTTCTAATAGTCTCTAATTGCACTTACTGTTAACAACTGATAAATAATGGATGATTTGTTTAAATCTGCTCGCTTGGAGATAATTATCTGAAGTTCGGTGATTAACTGCTTAAATGCTCATTATTGCCGGGTTTATCAGAATATGCTGTGGGCGCCTTCAGCCCTGGTCTTGAGTTCAGCTTCTCTGGGGATCTGCAGTAGGTTTTCACCGTTGCCTGAAATTGCAGTGTGGTTGTTCATGCAAATAATTTTTGGGGGAAACCGGTTTATTCTTGCACAATTTGCGAGAAGGAATGGAGTTGAATTTTTTTTATTGCTTTTCTCTCCTTTTTGTGAGACATTTGATTGTGAAGTAATGTACACTACACAGCCAAAAGTGTGTGGACACTCCACCGAAACCTCATTGACGCGTAGAAAACACATTTTTAAATTCTAAGATATGACCTTTTATTTGAATCGTAATGAATTGTTCAGCATGGCCTGACAGAACAGGCATTCAGCGTCCATTTGAGGGTCAAGTCAAATTTGTATCATCATTAGGATTTTGTAGCACTTTGTATCCCCCATTACCCTCTCGCTTACTGAAGGCTGCATTAAAACTAATTGGAGTTGAGAAGGGGGAGGCGCACGTACAGAAAGGGCTTCTGTTTTCACATCGTGGCATGGAATTGAATGAAAATACCCTCAAATGAAACCTGCAAGTCTGTCCTATCAGCCCATACTAAGCAATTCATTCCAAAGTCAATGAAAATGTCAGATATTTGGAATGTTAAAATGTCCCTATTCTATGTATGTTAATGAGGTCCACACACTTTTGGCTGTGCACTGTATGCACCGAATCCTATTTTGGTCATTGGATGTTTATCCTAGTTTAAGAGGTGTCCCATAATATTAGAAACAAAACATCCTGTTTTCTTACTTCACAATGTCCCTGTTAATGTGAATCTCCGCTCTGGGCCACTTCAAGGGACATTGAGGAAATCAAGCTGGGAGCCCTCCCAGGAGCTCTGCAGTTCCTGTTCGTTTAGATGATTATGGATCCTAGCTGGCAAACGTTATCTTCACATGTCCTTTGTCAAAAATGCCATAAAACCTGACATGGTGGCATCATGCTTTACAATAGTAACATTTTAAAGGTTTGTAAAGTGGACTCAGTAAGTGTGAGCACAATAATACGACTTTGTGGGGCTGTAATTCCTGCATGTTTCACTTGGCCTGAATATAAATGTGCACGGATTAAAGATAACAGTCTGTAATTCAATTTCAGGGTATGTAATCCTAATCCCATATGAGATACAGTCCTTAAGAGCTGTGTCACTGTTCAGATACTTGCAGACCTTGTGAGTTACAGCCAGATTTACCTCCTAATAATTATGTAAGCTGCAAACATTGACACTGCGGGAAACCGTGGCTCGGTATGATCAGCTAAACACTGCAGCATTCCGCTGCCATGGTAACTTGGGAAGAATACCCACATGCATGAAGGCCCAGCCTTTTCTCTTGAGTCCTGCACTGTTCCAAGGCTACAGCTCATTGTATTTCAGTTAACTGCATAACCTAATTAAGCATTAAAAGTGTTTCAGGCCGGCTGCAATATGCACTGATGTGTTATTTTTTTTAGGACTTGAGTCTGAAAACAATTCTGTTTTATTTTGATATCAGTGGTTTAGTATTAAGACACAGCTTACAGACAGACTCCCTTATCCACAGTTCAGCAGACTGCCTTATCCGTAAAATGAACAGATGACTTTTTATGAATAATAAAAGTTGAATAAACGGCTGGTGATTTACTGCACAAGATTTCTGCAAAAGCATTGCAGTTAGGAAGAGATGGGACAGCACACAAGTTAAAGGCAGTGTATGCACCATACTCCTCAACAGCCCTCAGCACATATTAATAATTTTGCACGTGCAACGCCAGTGACATGATTTGTGGTCGGGGCAAATGAGCTCCCGATACCAATTTCAAGCTCTGGTAGCCGTTTCGCACCAGCGAATCTGCTTTGCGTGTGCTTAACGGTTTCGTAAATCAGACCTTAAGTCTTGGCCTACACTGCTGCCAAGTTAGGAGTGCTGTGGGGTTTTATTTTTTAGCAAATTTGTGCCCCTCCTTTTACGTTCTCAAGATCAAGCCATGCCTGAGGCTTCAGTCCAAGTGCGAGCATGTACGCGGGAGAGTTGCAACAGTACGTGCCAGTTTTCCTTTCTGTTGTGGCTTTGAGGCAGTTTAAGCTATGTCACCGTTACTTGGCACCAGCTTTGAAAGCTTGTTGGGTGGTTGTAGATTAGTCATCATGAAGTAAGGAGCGTATCGGATTTAGTGTGACGCTCCCGAGAAGTAGACTCGCGGTCGTGGTAATTTTAGCATGCTCCTTGCACGTTAGTCTCCTCCCCATTTTTATTTATAAGGCAAATCCAAGAACCCATAGCACAGACCTTACTCGCTTTCTCTTTTTAAGATAGTTGGTTTTCAGTATCCCCTGAAATAGATTTGGCCCGTAAGGTTTTTTGATAAGTCTGTGTAAGCCTCTAACGCAGTAGGAATGCATGGGTTTCTCGGCCATTGCCAAGTATGGGCATTGCAAGTTCTTGAGAGTTTGCATTGGGATTGGGGGGGGGTACGTACATGTGGGGATATTCTGTTTTCCCTCTGAGAGTTGTGTTTTATAAACCAAGATTAGCGTAACTTTCTCTGGGCTGGCACGGTGTCTTAGCTGGGAAAAGTGCTGACTGAGTTAGCACCAGTGCTCACCTCTGTTCATTGAGCACATGCATGGCTCTGTGGTGGCAGGATCTGCGCTGAGTTCAGTTTGCACGCTCTCTGCATGTTAACTGCGGTTTCCCACGAGAACTCTTGGTTTTCTTCCGTGCTAAAGGTCATGCATATCACATTCGGTATGTTCTGCCTTCGGAACTGGACTTGTTCTGTTAGTTTTGCAGTGTGGCTGCCCGCTGCCCCCAGGTAGCCAGGGTGGGTTAAATGCGGAGGACAAAATTTCCCCACAGAGTTCAAGTAAGTGTATCCTATTTTCAGTCATACCTGTGTAATCAGATCCACCTCCATTTCTGTTCCTTTCCTCTTGATCAGGGAAAACTGCTGCAAAACGGCCCCGTCTCCCCCATAATCTGGCCTTTTCAATTATTGGTCCCTCGCCTTATGTCAGCATTTATCGATTGCTTCCATAAAAGTGGCATAGGGAGGGGAGTGATGTACCTTGTCTACCCAGTTGATTGGCTAGACTGTGTGGCCTGTAGCACATTTCACGGATGGCTGGTAATCGCTAATGTCTATTTGTGTAATGCATTCTGCCTATATGGACCTCAGTGCTGTTCTGTTACATAATGTAAGGGCGAAATAAGCAATGGCCATCTCTCCTACCTCCCTTACAGAGGACCTCACTGTTTACCTGGCAGTTAAAAATAAAAATAGAAAGGTTTTTATAAATCGTGACTGTCTTAATTATGCTAATTTTGTGCTGCTAACAAAGCACACGCAGGAAAATTTGAGGACATAGTCTTGATTTTTGTCTCCAGGGTGAGAAAGTAGAAACCTTTTTTTTTTTTTTTTTTTTTTTTTGTGCCCGTTTGTTCTCTTGTCATGCTGCTTTGAGCTGAGTAACTGTTCTACACTTCGTTTTCTATCAGTTTAACAAATTAATATGCTTGTTACCTTAAAACAGTACCGACCGTTTTGATTTCCACATTTTATGTTAATATATTCTGAACCTATCAGTGGTTCTATTATTCTCAAGTTTAGTGCTCCTCGTATTAACTGCTAGCCGTAAAATACCTCTTACTCTGTGAGTGCAGTGCTTGCTCGTGTGCTTCATGAGCAGTATTGGTGCTTTTAACTTTCATGATTTCTCAAGAACTGCTATGCCAAACAACTTCAGACTTGACACTGCGCTTCCTTGGGTCCTCAACAATAAACCCGTTAAGTTTGAAGTTGATGGGATTAACAGCTGCTAAGATATGTGATAGATACATGAATACATGCATACATAAGTACATTCATGCATATGTACATACACATAGAGAGAGATTCCTTGCTTTATAGTATGATGATAATTATCAGTCAGTAAATCAGTGATGCCTGAAAATAGAAGAGGCAGAGGACATCCCTTTCAACTGATGATTGGTCTTGAACTGATATCTGTCATTTTCTTTTAAATAAACATTTTAAAAGTCCTAAAACACTGAACATTATCAGGTGTGCCCAGTTCTCCTTGTTAAGGTAAGACGAGACATAAAACGCATCATTTTGCTGCAAAATTGCATTTTAATCAATGTTATGCAATTGTGAATACTTGTTGCTAAATTTAATTTTCTTTATTGTAATTTAAAAAGTCATGGAGCATGTATCTGATGGCCTGCATTGCATAATTGAGCTGAAAGTGAACGCCGAAGTTAACAGAGTAGTTTATCTTTCCTTGTAAAGTGAATATAACACTTTTCTAAATTGAATTTACTATTAAGTCGCCTCAACATTGTATTAAGAAGGAAGCTGTGTGTTTAACTGCCGCTTGATTTTTCTAATCATTTGAAAACTTGCTAATTGAGGAAATTGGAACAGGTCAAGACTACTTATTAGTCTGGGATATTTTTTTTTTACCTCCTCTAGTTTTAGCTGACCAGCCATCAGTGTGATAAATAATTTAAAAACATATAATTTCATTTTATTTTTGTGAACTATCATGTCACTAGAACTACCAAAAAGCCTGTCTGACATTTGGATAACTGATGCCTGAGATCCAGTTTGGTACAATCTATATGAATCGCCCAGGTTTCAACTGGGCTGAATGGTACTATTGTTGCATAAAACACAGTGACCTACATAATCCCTGTGCTGTCCTCACCCTTTATACCATGTGTCTTGGCAGTTTTCCAAGTCAGGTCCATTATCAATGGTTCACTGTTCAATATTCTTAATGCACATCCATTGGGATCCCGATAACTAAATGATTACAGGATGAGGATTCTGACTAAATGAATAGCTGCATCGACAGGCGTGCAGTATCGATCTGTTTGTGTTCCCCACGAACCTCGGGCACATCCAATATCCTGGCCGCTGAGTGGCCCAGTGTTTCTTCTGCAGTTATCTGGGGAGGATTTTAGGTTAATGGAAACAGACCAATAATGGGACTGTTGATGTAATGTGGGAACATCATGTCTCCCTGGGTGATTCACTGAAGTTGAGGTACCATCCATGAACTGACCTGATTAATAGGGGTCCGGGGGAGGAGGGGGGGAGAGAAATTACACAATTGGATGTCCAACACAGAATAGGGTGACACATATAGTCTATGTCATTGCAGGTAATGTATTTTGTCCTTGTAATTGTATTCCATTTCTTCATAAGCATTCAGCAGCTCACACTGTGTAATCTTTAAGTATTTGGACCATTAAACTGTATAAGAAAAGTGGGATTTCAATGTAGTTCTCACAATGTAGATGTATGGATGAATAAAGCTTGACCGTAGCCTCTATAACCTCACCCTCATGGTTTTTAAGTCTGGTGTAGGTGGGGCAGAGTATTATTGAAGTTTCCTTTGTGGAACTGTGTGGTCAGAAATGGAAGTTTTCCAGGGATAAATTTACCGCAGATACTTGGAAACATTTTTATACGGAGGGTGGTCACAGTGTCGCATAGCTTGCCAAGTCATGTCACAGAGGCGAAACTGGGAATTTTCAAAACCCGGCTTGATACAATCTAGTCCTGACGTATCTTTAGTTGAAGGAAAATGGCGAGCCTTGTTTGGCTGAATGGCCTGTTCTTGCCTGTTTATGTTACGTGATGTAATGTTATTTTGGCTTTTATCTAAGTCTGCTATCACTTCATTGCTATTTCATGACTTAATTTTATTTTATTAGTCCCCTGCCACTCAAAGGGTAGGTCAGGGGACTATTGATTTAGGCAGTGTCCATCTGTCCATGCCATCATCCGATATTTGACAAGGGACTTCTGTGGTCTCTGATCGGCTTGTTTATTACCTTTTTTTTTAAACATTGTTTAATTTTTTTCTTCCTCCTCTTCTTTTGTTATTTCTATTCAATGAAGTGTGTGACTCTGCTCTTCAAAAAGTCTCCACACGGCCCTCAAATAATGTTTGTGGAAGGGGCTGTGAGGGTGGGGCAGTGCCCCGCTTTGTAATCATTGAAGGGTCATATGGCCCTTTTCCCTTAATCACCCCAGTGTTGTTTTTACTCACTGCGGGTTAAATAATTTACGGCCTGAGAGGTGGTATGAAGAGATGAGGTCAGTTACAGGTTCGGGTTGTTTCAATGTCTTATTCGTGCCACAACATTACTGGTTTACTGCTCACTGCATGAAAGGCAATATGTGCGTTATTGGGTAGGTAGAATATAGACCTGTTTGATTTACAAATTAAAGTTAATCAACCTGAACTGTGATTCTTATTCTGTGATGGTTTGGTTATACTTCTCGCATGAATTGCTAGGTATATGGGGACCGACCTTTTTCCTCCATCAGCAAATGCATAATTAGCTTTTATTTCAGTTTATTTTTTTTCACTCTTTTGGATGGAGGTCTGAGGCAGTGCTCTCAGCATAATTTTTATGGCAGTGGGGTGGGTGGGTCATGTGATGGGGTGGGGTGTATCTGACCCTTTATTGGCTCTGAGTTAAATTATTCATTGCCTGACAGGAAGTATAAATAGAGTTTCAGGTGGCCAACTGTTGATCTGCCTGCCAGAGGCCGATGTGTTGGCATTCTTGCTCGACTCTGTGGCGGTGCGAGTCAAGTGTTATTGTTCCTTTCCGTCCTCTTTTTATTTATTTATTTTTTTTGTGAAACAGGGTTTCTAAACTATGGTTTAGTTTCTTTTCATTATTAATATTACATAATTACTGTCTTTGCCTTATGGTAGTATTATGCACCCAGCTCAACGCATTACATTTTGCTGCATGTAAATTGTATTGTTAAATGAACGCAGATCTTACACACCAGCTTTGTTTGCGAGGAGTAAGTGCACAGGCTTGAAGGGTGCTGTATTTAATCCGTAGGAAGTACTGGGAGCATGGCCCATTTGGCCAGTGTATTGGAACAGGCTGACAGGACAGCACCGCAGTCTGTCTTGTACACAAAAGTGAGTAATCCACTTATCTCAGCTAGGTTCCTGTCTGGATATTTGAGTGGCGCCCAGACTGGCTCCCATTTCTGCTGGTTCTAACTCTAGCGCCTTCATGCTTTTACTGCATTTGTTTACAATGCAAAGATTTATTTAACTGAAAAAACGTTGTGTTTTGAATACAGAATTCGCTCTGCCCTTGTTGGGTTAGTTTCTTATTCACTTCATGGTCAAGCAGCCGTGTTTGCATTTGGCCTCCATGAGTCAACACAGTTGAAATGCTGCCAACTGCGGGTATTTTTTTATCGTGAAATGCACCCTGGGTGCAGTGTGTATACCAAATCTAGTGTCCTACCATTCCCCGTTTTGTCTAATTAGCCGAATGAATGATCAGTGCGTAGGTGTAATTTATTCTGAATAGTAAAAAATTGGTTCCTTAAAAACATGTGGAACATGAACAGGGTTGGCTGAAATTGCCTTTTTTAAGGAAATCTGTTCTGTTTGGATTTGGGAATGGTTTGGATCGTATGCATTCTGTTGCATAGGCATTCTGCTGATGTGTTTTAGTGCATGTCACTGGTGTGAACGTGATACCCCGTCTCCTGGAGAATGCAGTGTCCATGAGCTCAATGTCTAAAACACTGTACATAATCCCATTTGAAGCATGGATAAAATCTTATAGTTTCTCAGTACGACTGCAGTGATATCACTTTTGGCATGGGTTCCTTGTCATGCCAAGGTTATCTTTATAATACTGCAGTGTTGAATAGGGGGAAGGAAAATTAGAAGCTGCTGTTTGATTCCGTAAAGTTTCCCTAGGTAGAGAGAGATGGAAATAAAAGTTATCAGATATTCCATCATGTCATTATTTAATACAGTGCCTATGCATTTACAATGCTTGCAAGTGACCGAAAGGATACGTTTCGGCCGATGAACCCATGTGCGAAAGACCACATTGCCCAATGGTTGGGTTACGGTCATTACAGAAAGGTGAGCATGAACGGGTTACAAGGAGAAGGGTATTATTATAACCCATCACTCTCGGCTGGCAAAGCCTGCTTGCTGGGCTGTCTTTTAAAGGTGCTCTAAGCATGATTGGGTGGCATCACTTCTGTTTACATTTGAAATATTATCAAACAAAACAGAAAGCTGGCTTGCCCCCCAGTACTTCCTGAAGCTGTCATGGGGGAAAGAAAGAAAAAAAAAAACCAAACCCCACCCGCCCATCCCTCTTGTCAGTGATTGGCTGGATGGTCCAGGCTGGACCAGGTTGTTTTTGTTGCAGTTTTTGGAGCTTGGGCTGTCCACAGGGACCGTGTTTTTGTTTTTTGTTTTTTTTTTTTTTCCACAGCGTACTCTGGGGACAGGCAGCTAGCGGATCATGAGGAGATGTTTGCTATATGTGACAAAAAATGTTCTAGCTTAGAAACTGCGTAACAAAACTTAGAGCACCTTTAATAAAAGCAACAGTGTTGTTTGCACATGCCCTATCTTGGCTGTGGAAATTATGCGATACAAACATATGCATCCAGTTTCTAGATAACCTTAGCTTGTGATGTGCTCCCGACCCAGAACGTTGCGTGACGTGCCTCGGTGTCTTCTCAGTGTAATTTCAGTTTGCATGAACATGGAATACAATTAGACTGTCTCTATCTATTAAATGAAATGTTCAAGATGCAAGCGCTATGACCTTATGACTCTGGGACATAATGAGCCGGATTTCCTTTCTCAGCATGAATTTGGTGTGGAGTTTTAGTTTAAGTTTCATTTCAATGATGGTGCCACCTTATTGCTGAAAACTTTCCTCTTTAAAATGCATTTTTAAAATGGCGTGCTTGCTCTTGGGGTGATTATATTGATAGAAGCTGCGACCAGTGAATCGGTCACAAGTCTGAGTGCTGAGGTTTTGTGCCTGTAATGGAGGTGCAGAGCATTTTCAGAATTCCTGCAGTAGAATTACTCAGGCTTGTGTGACTCATGTCTGTAAAATCCTGAGTCTGTATTTCAAGTCAGGGCAAGACCCATCGCTGGCACTGTTTGTAACAGTATGCCTAATTGCCAGTTCCATCATGTTTAGTTCTGTTACCTGAGGTCAGACAGCTTCACTCTCGAGCCTACTCCAACCGCTCATGCAGTGTGATCTGATTCAGAGCATACTTGAGTATTTGTGTGGTGGGGGGGAGAAAGAAAGTCTTGGAGAGTGAATGTATTTATGGGTGTGCATGCGAGTGTTTTTTTTTTTTTTTTCTTTTGTTTCATGACACTAAATTAGCAATTTTTCAGCTCTCATATTACCTGCCATGCATCTCTAAGCACATGTAGGAATCAAAACACATACCATTCATTCATACTAATGGGATATTTAGAGTCTCCAACAAGCCTAGGTAGCATGTCTTTGAACTGTGGGGGGAAACCGGAGAATCCGGAATAAACCCACGCAAAGACGGGAAGAACATGCAAACTCCACACAGAAAGGCCCCAGGCCGGATTCAAACCCCTCAACCTTCTTGCTGTGAAGCGGCAGTGCTAAGCTCTGTGCCACCATGCTGCCCCATGCAAGAGCATGGTTTTGTTTGAATGTATGAGTCTGTTCGATAGAGAGCTGAATATACATGGCAGCTGTCAATTTGACTGGAGGTTTTCTATGAATACTATTAGCTTGTTTGTTTGGGAACTCCCTGATCACCAGTATGAGTATTTTAGATGTGAGTCCTCAATGCAGTCCAGGTAAGGTGATTTTCACATTTGAATACATCCAATTTGTACCTGACCTTGTTAGTTTGTCTCCATCTGCGTCTTTACTTCTGGAATGATGTAAATATTAGGCTTATGCGCACAGCCTTAAGTATAAGAACTGCTCCTCCTGACGCTTTTTCTTCAGTTCTTCTTCGCAGAATTCGATAGAGTAGATCGAGGTCGGCGTTTGAAACTCCTGCTCTCACAGTGTTTGCAGTTTCCAAGTGGAGCTCACTTTCTGCCCTAAAAAAGCTTTGATGCAGAATTTTGCTTCAATCCCTGGGAAATGGAATTTGGTATTCTGTCTCCTCAGACTTTTCTTAGTAGTGTTTTTTTTTTTTTTTTTTTTTTAACTGCTGCTTCTGTGTGGTGTCTTGGCAGAGCTTCTCCTCTCCTTTTACCCCCCTGTCATTGCGTTATGCAAATCTTTCCAGAAAAAAGTCTGTTATTGTTTTCAAAACAAAAATACTCTGTGTTCTATCAGGGGACTAATTTTCCCAGCAGTCTCGGTGGACACGAGACTGCATGAGGAATCGTTGTGATGATCTTATGTCCGTTAGTGCTCTAAATGTGTGCTTTGGACAACCCCTGTGGTTTGGGGTCAAATTCTGGTTGGGGTGCTCAAACGGAGTGACTTGTGCTTAATATGATGCGAATTATGTGGCTTAGGTCACATCAAACGAAACGTATGCTGAAAAGATCAGAGCTAATGCGCTGCGATAGTTTGATATCGTATCACCCTGACCTGTGCCTGCGTGCGTGTCATTAATGGGGAAGCACTGTTAATATGACCTTTTATTCTGCTTTATCATGAAAATATATGGGTCGTGCAGGAACGAGTCTGAATGTTTGCGATGGACTGTGTTTATCGGAGCTATCTAGTGGGAAATTTGCATTTAGAGTGGCTCAATAAATCGGCAGAAAGCGTGGAGGATTATCCCCCATATAGGATGGAGATGGACACTGCGGTCCTGATGCTAAATCAACGCTGATCTGAGGCACTGAAACACAGAGCTTCATCACAATTGAGTAGTTGGTCCCCCGCTACCCAAAAGGGTAGGTCGGGGGAGTATTTATTTAGGCTGTTTCTATTTGTGAATCCGACCGTCTGTGCGTCAACGTCCGTCTGGACCCATTACTCTGAAATTAAATGCTGCAGCTTTACCATTTGCACTGACTTTATGACCTTTACCAAAGCTTCATATCAGTTGCCTTTTTTGAGACCTTAGACCTTCAAATAATGGCTTGCATCACTGTTTCTCATTTCCAGAGCATATCTCGGACATTGTTGACGGTAGCCTTTTGAAATTGCTCATGTCAGTTGACCGTATCTTCTAGTTGAGCCTTTCGAATGTTTTGTTGACTTAACCTTTTTCTGATGTTTACAACTTTCTGAAACCAATGCCAGCATTAAAATTGACCTATGACCTCTACTGGACATTTTATCTGGCCTTTGACATTTGACCTTGACATCTGTTCTGTTTCTGGAGAATATATCCCAAACTACTAGCAATGGCCTTTCAAAATTGCTTTTTAGGCCCTCACCACTCAACAGATAGGTCGGGGGACTGTTGATTGAGGTTGTGCCCATTGTCTGTCCATCTGTCCTTGCGTGCGTCCTTTGGTGGAGCACTTTTGCAGTCTCTGATCGGCTTGTTTTCTCATCTATTGTTTGCGTCCTTTCCTTGGTCCTAACTCCGCCCAATGAAGAATGCTGGGCAAGAATGCGAGGAAGAGATCAGAAGATGGAGGAATGGATACTATATGTATTCACAAAAGGGAACATTCCCTCTCAGTCATGCATCATTTTTAACCCTTTTACACCCAGCTTTTACAAAACCAAACATGACTGCTCTGCCCAAATTAACCCCTTCCACTCGAGACTTGCTATCGGAGGGTTTATTGCCAGGCTATCACCTCGCCTTAAAGCGCATTACTTCTCAAAACCCTTTCCCATTTATGCTTCCTAATTAGCAACTAATTGTTAATTGGTTCAGTTGTTATGATCAATCAGTGAAATGGTAAAATTAAATGGTGTTTATGCTTTTCTGCAGAAGTTGGTTGCATTTATTTACAGCAAAATGCCAGAGATTTTACATATCGAGAGCAAGTTTTCAGAGATGCATGGTCAATTTGAATTTTTGTCTACTTTGCTAAAGTGGAATTCAGTGTGTAACTGCTTTGGTTGGAGTGAAAGCCTGCACCAGCACTGGCTCTTTCTGGACAAGATCTGGACTAGATCGAAAAACACAAAAAAGTCTGTATTTGGGGAGAGGAGTCAATTGGCATAATACAGGCATTTCCGTATGCCGGCGTGAAAAGCCTTAAGATACGACAGTCACAGATACAGTGGATGTAGAGATGTGGATCAACAGGTGGGCAATTTCGAGGTATTGTCAACCAAATGTCCCCTCCATGACGGACACTAAAATGATCCCCGAATGGAAATGGAGGGAAAAATGAAGCTTTTTCCTCTCGAATATAGTACTGCACTATTATACCCATAACTTGTAAAAAATACTTTCTAATGCATAAACAGAAATCTATTTGGAGGACGGTTTAGTGTCTGGTCATGGAGGGGACATTTTGTTTAAATACCTCAGAATTGCCCAGGTGAAGCATATAGGACTAACGTTCTGAAAAATACCTGCGTAAAGGATGCACCGAACTGCCCTTGAAGAGACCTCTTCCTCAAGCCCCCTTTTTCCTGATTCTTTGCTTCTCCGATGAACACATTGGAATGTCCTTAAAGATGGTGGAACTTTGATTCCTTTCCGGGTTGGGTGAGGGCCAAGAAGTTTAGGATGGATAAAATAAGCAACTGGAATGAATCCATTGGGGCCTGTTGGGGTTGTGGCTGCGACAGGAAGCCGGGAACAATGCAGTGAAACAAAGCCATGGAGTAGCGTGTTGTCTGTGGTGCTCACGTTCGGATTCAGCTCTTTATGGGGTGTGTCGTGATTTAATTTGCTTTACCCAGGCAAAGCCGTTCTTGCTGTTGAAACTTTATCATTTTCAGTTTGAACCGCTGTTCTAGAACTCGCTGCAATGGGTTTCTAACCAATTCCTGATGTTCTGCCCCGCTCTTAGGCTGATATTCAGTGAAATCCAAGGGATGGGTGCCTCATTCAACTGATCTCATGGAATTGCCAATTAGTTTAATCAGTAGTGGCAAATTGGATTCAAAGTGAAAACCTGGAGGATGTTGGTGCTACAGGGTTCGGTTGGATGGATTTGTCTTGCTGTGCAGGTGAATCTGAGCGTCTGAGGAGAGGTACTTTGTGTCTTGGGCAGTTTATTAAGATGCCTTTGGCTGCTATAAATGTGTGAGAAAAAAGTACCAGCTTGAGTGAAGTTTTACTTCCACACACAGACGTGTGCGTGCACACACACACACACACACACACACACACACACACACACACACGCCGTACCTGCTGTGTCAGTGTTCTCGTCCGATGTCAGTCAAATTCCTTCCGTCTTCATTTCGCATTCTGCATATTAACAGATTCACGCCTGTCACTCTGACTGCTCATCCAGCACAGTGTTGAACCGAGCTCCCGGCGCGCTGAATTGGAATGATTTCTTCAGTGTCCCCAGCTGTGTTCATTTTCAATGCATGAAACTTTCAACTATTGAGCTGCACAAGAGCTTAGCCTGGGCTGCAGATTAGCTGTATGAAACAAATGTCCTGAATGTTCTGGTCTGCGTTTACTGACTAAGTATCGCAGGAAATGCATTCAGGTTTTTGTTGTCCTGCGTGGACTCGGATGAGCTAGCTGAAAACCAATGAAAATGGGAATACCCTTAAACATGGGTTTTGAGCAGAAACCGAGGAACCCTGCTCCGGTCTCTCTGCGTACAGACATTCTTCATGCCCTGCTCTGTCTTAATAGCTGAAATCAGAACAAACATGAGGAGAATTGCCAATGTATTGATACCCTTAAACAGTGTTTTTTAAAATATGGGTCATTACCCATAATGCTACCTGGAAATGAATGAGGTGGATCCTGGAATTAAGCTGTAGCATCTTATTTTGCATGTTATGCAGGTCCCTGAAATACGATAATTTTCTAGACTGGGTCTGGCTATATAATGAAAATTATTTCTAGTTCCATAAAGCTTGTTGGAGGCACCTCCCTCCATGCGGCTGAGCGGGAGTTGGACTGAGAGAGGGGGAATAGGAAATTGCTAGCTTATGTTCACTTGTAATCAATCCATTTGGCTTGCGGCATCGACCGATATTGAGAGAGACGCAAGCCTGCTTTTGAGAGTCCATCTGCATCTCATCAAAGAGTGGAAGTAATTACGCTGGCCTTTGTTGCGCGAAGGAGCAAATGTGCACATTTCATAGTCTTTTTGTAGACGACGGTGCGAAAAGCGGACATGTCAGGACAGCGGAAACATCCTAAATGCCACTTAAATAATCATGTTTCAGAGTACTGCACTCAGAATGTTTTCACCTTGGGATCAACATCCGTTCCCATTACCTGATTTAAAGTTCATGGCCAAAACACTTTGTGCTTTTATGTAGCCGCTGCTGCTTCTCTGTGCTCGGCCTTGCGGTCTTAACATAACTGGAAGGGATTAACAAAGTTTAAGGTGACATGTTATGTAAGACTTACTTTACATTTCGTAAATTTCGGTATATGGAGTGCCTACCAGCCCACAAACTGTGAAGTAAGACAACCTTGTCAGTTTTTTTGTGGGATGCCTTTTTCATAAAACATCGCATGCGGCATCAGTTTTGGCTCCCCCTCCAACGTCACATGCAGGGTTGTGAGAATTTTTCCGCCCCTTGTCTGAATGTCTCCGCCCAAGTTGAAGAGCGAGAAGAGCAAATTACAGAAACGGCCCTGTGGCTTGCTGCAAAGACCAGCACAGATCACAAGACAGAAGAGCCAAATGGATGAATATATTTTTAGCTTACCGGCCTTATGGGCCGATAAGCTATTGTCGTGGTTTGGCGTCTGTCATCCATCGTCTGTCGTCCGGAACATTTTTAATCTTTTTTCAGCCTGATGAATTTTCGTGCAAATTTGCCATAACATGCTGCTAGACCATATCTCCATTTTTTTTTTTTTTTTTTTTTTCAAATTTGGAATCATTTTTGTCTGTTTTATGGGCCCTTGAAATTTTGGCAGATAGATAGATAGATAGATAGATAGATAGAACTGAGAAATGTAAAAAAATTATTTCTCAAAAACTGCGCAATAAATTTTTTTTCTAAATCAGGCAATCAACTTTCCTTGGTACCATCAATGTACAGTGTGAGCGCCATTTTGATTGAATTGACGGAAGTGGGTCTAGTGGGGGTGCTGTACTTTAATATTGGATCCTATAGAGAATATGCAAGATGGCCTGTGGAGGCCAAATGGTTGCAGATAGAGATTAAGTTTGTGTTATCGACATTTAGGAAGACACATACAACCTATATTTTGACTGTGCCAAAGTTGACCTCAGATGACCTTGAAAGGTCAAACTTGAGGTCAAGCAAAATGTTACAATTTAAAAAGGCTTCTAGGCTATATAAGATTCAATTTGAAGGTCTAAGAATATGCAATAATTTTAAAGGAGCAATATGTAAGAAATGTATGTTGATCAGTCATGAAATGGCCCTGATATATCACCAGCCATTAAGGAATGATGTTAATTTCAAATACTTGTATCACTGACAACAGTAGTCCAGCCAGAATATTCTCATATTACAAAAGTGAAGTTGCAGCCCACAACTAATGTTTATGTTGTCATTTTGTGTTTTGGCCTGTTACGCCACCCTCCACCTATCTCCCAATCACAAAGTCAGTAGCATTTCGGCATCCAGGTTGCTAGTTACTACTGAGCTGCAGCTACCAGCGTTTCGGAGCACAAATGTCTGACGTTACTGAACCTAAAAGGCCTCGTTATGATTCCGAAATACGTCGTGACAAAGTCAGAAACAAAACAAGGATCTGTATAGGACATGCCTTTGAAAGATAGAGACGGCTGAAAGCGGAGAATAATTTGAAGACCGACGCCGAAGTTGCTAATTTTCTCCTGGGCAGGTAAGATTCAGCTAAGTTTGGCTAACTTAATTCTATTTAATGTAGGCACGGACATTTCAAATATTCTCTACAGTCGAGTAACGTTATGTATGTTCGTTCATGGTACGTTAGTGCGTATGCAGGTGGGTCATCAAATTGACTAGGTAACTAATTGTTTGAGAAATAAAGGTAACCGTGGCTCTCCATTGCTAACATTAGCAACGCATTATTAGTTTGTTTCTCTGGCTTTATGCTGAGACGCTGTGGAAACCATTCCAACATTAGCACAGCCATTATGGCAATATGAAATGTAATTGAGACAGTATGTCGGTCAAATGAGTCCTCATTCATTCTTTACGCATATTACAGTATGGACTTTTGTGGGCTATCCACACAGAAGAGTGACGAGCAAGATGACCAGTATGACCATTGTTAAAGTTAGTTAGTCATTAGTCTCGATCTTTTCTGAACTGAACTGAACTGAACTGAACTGAACTGAACACAACCCTGTCAGAGCAAATCATTGGTGATATTGAAACGTAGCCATGGTAGCTCCGTGTAGTAGACGTTCTTGCTGGATCCGGCAACCTAGCTGGCAACCTCTCGTCTGGGGGAGAGGAGGAGGGGATACTGCACTCTGCACCATTTTGAATGTGATTGCACTACCAGTTTTGGCCACAAACTTACATATTGCTCCTTTAAGCATAAACATTAGTGTCATAGTTAATAACTATTACTGAAAAAACTTAAACTAGAAGAATTAAGTGAGAGCCATACTCACACAATCCATTTCGTATCAACACACCCCATTTTAGGGTTTACAATGGTCGGTTGATGCAAGTGTTTGGATGAAGATGTTACCAGTGTCTACACATCCTGGTTTTTTCATTGAATGTTGGCCATACCCTAGGGCAAATCTCAGCAAATTCCCTCAGTGTGTCAAGGCCAGGAACTTTGTGAAATGGAGCGTCATTTACACACGTGGCCGTTGGAAATCTCTATTTCAGAACAGATTTTTTTAGAACCAATATCTTCCTATCTCGGCAGTATGACATCAATTTCAACAAATTCTTTTTTCATTCATTAGGAAAATATATCAGCTACAATATGCATTGATAAGCACATGATTATAATCGTTGGTGACACTTTGTGGGGCCCCAGAATGGGTGGTTCCTCCCAAAAACTAAAAAATATTAAAAATATAATTTTTTGTCATAAAGAAAATTGATATCGCCGGTTTCTCTGGTGGATTCTTGAACCCCGTGGAGTGGTTTATCAATGCTGAAAATTATTTTGAAATCGGTGGTTTGGACCAGAAAATGACCTTAATGGGACTCAACCTTCAGCACTGATAGTAGGAAATATTTTTTTCATGCTTGGAATGACAACAGTGTGGAATATTTTAACTGGCCATATCGTAGAGACAGAAAGTGATAGGAGATGGTGAACCTAGTTGGGATATATGGCCCGTTCTTGCCACTCTTGTTATGCTGCGTTATGTTCTACTACAGTGAGGACCATAATTCAGTGGAAAGCGAAACATTTTGTTGGCCAAGTCAATCACCAGATCAGAATCCAATCAAGCGTTCATATTGCATCCTGAAGAGGAGACTGAAGGCAGAAAGTCCTTCGAGGCAGAGCATTGTCAGGGAAGATACCCAGAATCTGGCGATGTCTGTGTCACGGACTTCAAGCAGTTATTGCGTATGTGTCCAAATATTAAGAATTCTTGTATTCTTATGTTGAAAGCTAAATTCTTTCATGGCCCTTAAAATGAGGGTGACTGTAAAATAAAAGTTCTGTCATTTTTGAAAAGTTCATCTTATATGGATGAAAATGTCCTCAGAAAAGCTAACAGTTTGCACTTCAACCTCAGTGCATCCTTTCAAACCTACAGTGCTGGAGTAGAGACCCAAATTTTAAAAAATGTGTCACTGTTCAATGAAATATGTTGCTTCATGTTGCTTGTTAAATAGGAGCAGTCAAGGGTGGTTTATTGGATCTTTCTCATATTTATTTATTTTGCATTTGGCTATTATGGGCCCCAGGAAGAACATCTGTGCCCATCACAGTGATAACCAGTAGCTACCACTGCAGTCGACCCCCCCCGCCCCAACGATACTCAATCACCCCTTCCTTCAGATTCACACACAGAAAATTGGGCTCAGGCTTGAACTGAATCCTGCCAGGTCTGGTCTGTCTCACTCTTGAGTAATGGACTTGTTGTGTGCCCCTCTCGGCCTGTGCGGAGGCATGGACAGCGTTGTTAGGTTTTATCTGCGGCTCGGTAGCTGGGGGAGAAACAGAACCGCTGGCAGTTATCCTGTCATTCATGATTTGTCCCCTTCTGAAGCGGTTTCCACACGCTGGAGTTTGTCTGGAGGAATTACTGCTGAGCCGTCCTGACATTTCCTCTCCCTCCTCTCCCTGCAGTCTCTGTCTCCTCTCTCTCTTCTGTTTTTGCTCACTTCTTCTCAACATCTCTCACCAGCTCTGTCCTGTGTTATGTTATGGTAACAACGGTTGCATGCTTAGTTTCTGTGGTAATAAATAGAATTGAAGCTCTTTTACTCTCTCTGCCCACTCTCCCCCCTTTATCTTTCTTTCTCCTTCCCTCTACCTCCCTCTCTTTCTCTCTCCCCTTCTAAATCCCTCTCTCCATATCTCTCTCCCTCCCTGTCTCTGTTTCCACCTCTACCTCCCTCTCTTTCTCTCTCTCCCCTTCTACCTCTCACTCTCCCTATCTCTCCCCTCCCTCTTTATCTCTCCCTCCCTCTACCTCCCTCTCTTTCGCTCCCCTTCTACATCCCTCTCTCCATATCTCTCTCCCTCCCTGTCTTGCTTTCTCCCTCTCCCTCTCTCCCTATCTCTCTCTCTGTCCTTCCCTGTCTCTCTCCCTCCCTCTACCTCCCCCTTTCTCTCTCTCTCTCCTTCCCTCCCTCTCTCCCTCCTTGTCTCCCTATCTCTCTCCCTCCCTCCCCGTCTCTCTCCCTCCCTCAACCTCCCTCTTTCTCTCTCCCCTTCTACCTCCCTCTCTCTTCCTATCTCTCTCCCTCCCTCTACCTCACACTCTCTCTCCCCCTCTCCCTCCCTCTCTCCCTCCCTCTCTTGTGTGTGGGATAAGGACTCTCTCCATCCTTCCTGTAAAATCTTCCCTCAGAGGATGTCTGCAGCTCTGTCTGCCTGCAGGACTAAACATCTGAATGACTGAAACTCAGTCTTGATAAGAGCTCGGTTACCAAAACTGGGCAGGAATACAATGTAGGGAAGGCGACCAAGTGAACGTGTTAACTACGTCATTCTCGTCTGTCTGTGGTGAAAAGAAACCAAGAACAGGCAGTGATTATGTGTCCGTGTCTGTGTGAAAACTGAAGAGTAGCTGCTGCTAACTGTGCGCTGCTGCAAAGAGGTTTCAAGTGTTTTAGTCTGCAAACGAGACTCAAAACCTTAATTATTTTTCTCAAGTAGAAAAGTCAGCTGATGCTTGATGAGTGAAATGTTCATACTCATACCCCATTAGCAAGTCTTGAAATTAGTTAATCTGGCTCACCTAATTAGCCTCACTGATGAAGTTGAGTGAGGCTTATGTAATTGCCTGTGTCTGTCTGTTTGTTTGTCTGCCTGTTCGTGAACACAATATTCCAAAAACCACTTGTCTGATTTAGACCAAACTTAAAAGGGAGGTGGTCAATATTAATCTCTGGAAATGGTATAATTTTGGGGATGTTATGATGTACCGTTATGAAGTAACGTCATGAAAACAGCTGGGATGAAAAGGAAGGCGGAGTTTGAAGATGGGTGTGGTCTGAGTACACACTCACTGAATGCATTATAATGAGCTCTGCTATACAGACAACAATATTGTCAAGGCTAGTGCGATCCAGATGGTTTCTAGTGTTTGAGCCTGAGAAACACATCTCTTACTTGAGTAGTTCCGGTGGTGGGTCCAGCATTTACCACTCAAACGATTTCTCCACCTGCGTCACTGCTACAGGAATGATTGCTGCTGAGTCATGTTTTCACCAGTTTCCTAACCATTACACATCCGGGGTTTGTACTCATCGAATTACGGACGTCAAGAAACTTTCGTCTCTGACCCAATAATTGATGTTTTATCGACCTCCATGACCAGAGGGCCTAAATGACGTTAGATGGTTCAGCTGGCATGGAGGTTGAGTGCGGGTCAGGTTCATGAAAGCTGTTACTAGCCCAGCAGGAGTGGCTTCCGCTTGACATCACTGTGGAAATGACCCAGATTGCGTTGCCTGGTCATTACATAACTGCACTGCTCTGTATCTTCAGTGGTGAACTTTACACATAGTTTACTAATTAAAGCTTTCTCACCCTCTGTGTGGCTGTAAAATGTAATTATACTTCATCTGTGTGACAGGAGATCTGGTGTTGCTGATGCACTCTGACTCAGCTGAGATGCCCTGCCAGTGAGCAGACTCCGGGTAGAGCCGAGTAGATTGCTTTTGCAATGTAGCGTTTATTTTTACACTTTTAATGCCTGTGGGAAGTGTTTTTATTTGTTGATCGTGGCAATTTTTAAAGCAGTCTTACGGTTCCCTTTCTTTTAGACTTTGCGCAAATTGGTATTTGATGACTGCAGTGTGTCCAAGGGGATAATTTTCTCGCTGCTCTTCCATGCATTAGCACCGCTTGTAGTGCGGACAGCTTTTATTTAAATGAGCAGTCGAGGTCAGCTTTACTTAAACAAACCCTGAGTTTAAGAGCTCTTCTTGCTGTTAGCAGCAGGGATGGAAAGTGGCCTAATTCAGTGCTGCAAACACCATCTAGGGCTTCTGTTAACATGTAGAATTGCATAAGGTGAATCTGCCTAATTATACGTTTCTATCCCATGCTTTATTTTTAGCGCATAATCGAGGACCCAAATTTCACTGCCGCGAGGGAGAGGTTGGTGCTTGTAGATAATGTGGTCTGAGATTTTAGGCTTTTTTTTTTTTTTTTTTGTGAGAGTTGAGTCTGGCATCAGGCATTTGCAGGAGAGGCATGGTGGAGCAGTTTGCTGCACTATTGACTTACAGCAATGAGGTTGTGGGTTGGAATGTGTGGGTTGTGCATTGTCTCCCTGTGGTTGCGGCAGTTTCTTCCTGTAGTCCAAAGACATGCACGTTTGGTTGGAGCGGAGACTCTGAATTGGTGCGAATGAATGGCACGCGACTCTGACTCAGAATTAGTAAGGCAGATAATGGATGTTTTTGCTGATGATGGAACCTTGCTAAAGCTCCTTTAGGTCACCAGGCCAATGAGCCCAGCGGTGATCCGACCGCAGATTGCGTAATAATTCCAGATGTGGTGGTCCTGAGGGGAACAGTGACATTGCTGCCCTAGATTGGCATGTTATTGGATTACCCCCCCACCCCACCTCCATCCCCCCCAGCTTGGTAAAGGGTTAAAATGGCTCAGTCCCATGATTGATTCCGGTCTGAGTTGTTATCTGCATGTTACTGCTTGTCTGAAGGAAGGCAGTGCTCACAAGATCAAAGGCATCTCCTGGAGTTGACCCTCAGGATGTTTTTAAATGCCTTCTTACGAGGTTATCTGTAACGGTGACATGCTTTTAGATTAGAATGTGTATGTTCATGTTATTACACAAGAGAGAGAGACCACAGCTTAATTTCTGAAGGAGGACTTGTGGAATTGTAATAATCGTGGCTGGATATGAAAAAGTCATAATTAGTGCAATGGAACTGAACCTACACATTGACAACTAATGTAACGAGAGCTCCACAGACGGACTGCTTTCAGGGTCAGAGGCACAACAGATGTGATTTGTACTCGTTAAAACATGGGGGTATAAAGCAATGTATGAAGAGATCCTCTGGAGGCTGTTTAAATTAACTGTGTCTCATTAATCAATGGGTATATTGAGCCATTGTGCGCGCGCACACACACACACACACACACACACACACACACACACACACACGTACTCACACTCACATTCAAGACACACACACACACACACACACACACACACACACACGTACTCACACTCACATTCAAGCACAGACACGCACACACACACACACACACACACACACACACACACACTGTACTCACAAATTACAGACTGGGTCTTATTAATCCATGACACAGACACACACACACACACACACTCACATTCAAGCACACACACAGACACAGACACGCACACACACACACACACACACACACACAAGTACTCACACTCACATTCACACACACACACACAGACACAGCACACACACACACACACACACACACACACAACACACACACAACACTCACACACATTCCACACACAGACACAGACACGCACACACACACACACACACACACAAGTACTCACACTCACATTCAAGCACACACACAGACACAGACACGCACACACACACACACAATCGCTGACTCTTCTACCACTGGTACTGTCTCAGGGTTAACTGAGGACAGGAAACTACACCTCTCAAGTTTCTAAATGAAGGAAGACTGACATCTTCACAGCTGAAATTACCACCATTTTGATGGGAGGAAAAAACAAATTTTGCCAGAATCTCAGAACACCACATTTTCTATGAATGTGAATAAATATTACAGAATGTCCAAAAAACCAGAGTGGGAACATTGTACTGAATATGCAGGGTAAAAAAAATAGGCCAAGATCTCATCCTGCTTATTCCTTGTCGTGTCGTTTCCTAATCTGTTGAATTACAGCTTCGACTTCGGCAGTCTCTGTATGGTTATTTAGTCAGTGTTATCAAGCCTGGAAGCACAACCCTGAATCACTTTCTGTTGAGAAGGACGCCACTTTATGTGGATGCTGGTGCACAAGTAGCCCGGATAGTCTTTTTCCCTATAAATATTCATTGTTTTGAAGGGCCGCCAAGCCCTACTTTGTTTATATAACAAATATTGCTTGGGTTCCTGCAGCTTCTTGTCAATATTATTCAAACTCTTTCTGCTTGGTAAACTTCGAGAGATAATAATCCTAAAACATGGGTGCATATCTGCACCTCTCCTAAAATACAGTGGTTTTGGAGTCTGAAAAAAAAAAAAAAAATCCCAAGAAACATGTCTGCAGGCTGCCCAGAAACCAGCATCGGTGCTTTCCAAAAAAAAAAAAAAAGTGATTGATGGCAAAGTGTGGTAATTGACACAGTTCAATCTGTCTTCTTTACCGCGTGACTAACGATTCATATCCGGACCCGGAGGCAACGTTTGTTGCTGTTGCGCATTACTTTACTGCTGTCAATTATATATTTTTGTTGAACAGCGTTGTCTCTGGGAAAACCTACATTTACAGGTTGGAATTTGAAAGTCATTTTTGATATTCGTCGAGTCGGTGAACCACGAAACCGCGCATTTGACGGATGAGTTTACCAGCGCGCTGCTGTATTTGTCGCCTACACAGCAGATGCTGTTTTGACAGGGCATCGTACCGCGCCGCGTGTCATCATCTGTTTGTCGTTAGTTTTCGTTTGAACTGCTCTGCTCGTGCGGGATCCTCGCTGACGGTACTTTGCTTTACCGTCTTTTTTCTCGTTTTTTTTTAAAAATAATTATTTATTTTTATAAACCACCCTTCCTGTCATTGTCTATTGTCCTATATGCTTGGAGAAGCCAAACGAAGGAAACCATTTTAGGCATTTCCATAACAAGGAAATTTCAGTACTTGGACTGAATTCATGAAAAGTATGTGTTTTGATTGCTCGGACGTGGTATCTCCACTCTCTCAATGCCAGGTAAGGTAAGAACGCAGACATTTAAAAGACAGTTGCCTCAAAAAATATTTGATACTGCTCGTCTTATAAATATTTAAACGGTCAGATATGAGCATTTATTTCAGCTTTGAGAATACTCCGTTTGGAATGGAGACCTCCCGCTCGCATCCAGCTCTCTAGTGCACACACTGACTGGGGACACTTAGCCAACCCTCCTCCCTGATACCAACTTGACAGCACAGTGACAGGCATTTTGCTCATATAAAACGTGAAGTGTTCCCTCTGTTTCAGGAGCTGAATGCTAAAAACTGGATTGCAGTCAAGCCCTCAGTGGTATTTATGTGACTCTATAGGTGTAATTTTCTGGACACCACACAATTTCACAGAGTGGTTTTTAAGGAGTCCGCTAATTATTTTACATAAAACCTCTCAGCATTTCGACCCAGTTAGGTGCAAGGATTTTTTTCTAGCAGTTCTGGTATTTGTTCAGTTTTGATCTTGCACATCCAAGGGAATCCACAGCCTGCGGGGTTGGTGTATTTCTTGGTGGCTAGGGCCCTTGACTGGAACTCACAAGAATGGTAGTTCAAGTCACAGTGTTGCTGTAATAAGATCATAGTAGCTGTTGGGGCCCTTGGGACTGGCCCTTGTTCACTCACTGCTCCAGGTCGATTGGCTCCCTTTGCAACTCTGGCTAAGGTGTCTTCTGATTCACTAGTCTGATGTAACATATAGCCAATACATCTGCTCATAAAACTCTCTGGCATGCTTGTGAAGAACAGAGTGCAAACTACTACATTTTCTTGACTGTGTCTTAATAAATATTACCCATGAGTGCGCACTCCCACCATGATGATGTGGGCCTCAAGAAATTTTTTTTTTTTTTTTTTTTTTTTTGCATTTTATTGCTCTAATTTGGACTGATCATCAATCACATATGGGCACAGATTGGTGGCGCGGCGGCACAGTGGGTAGCACTGTTGCCTCACAGCTTGGAGGTTGTGGGTTTGAATCTGGCCTGAGGCCTGTCTGTGTGGGGCTTGCATGCTCTCTGATTTGTGTGGGTTCCCCTCAGGGTTCTCTGTTTTCTGTCACAGGTCGAAGTTGTGCTCACGGGCTCACGCGAGACTCAGTACTGCTCGTTGTGACCCTGACCGCTCCCCCGGGGTTTTAGAATGTGTTTCTCTCAGTTCATCGCCCTGATTTGGAGTGTTGACTGCTCATACTGGACTGCACCTGAAATGTGATGCACTGATTCTCACGCCACAGTTCACAAGTTTCAGACTCATCAGTCACCTCATGTGCAGCTGAACAGAATTTCAAGTGTCCTGAGGAACAATGGGGGACTGTTGATGGACAATTCAATTCGATTCAAATCAATTTTTTTGTATAACTTTTTTTACAGGAAGTTTGTCACAAAGACGCTTTACAGTGTATAAAAGGGCAGTGCCCAACCTAATCCTCAAAAACAGCAATCAATCAATCAATCAATCAATCAATCAATCAATCAGACTAAATTGTCATTGCATCAGTACAATGAAATTATAGAGCTTCACTCATAAGGAGACAGAAAGACAACAAAAAAAATCAAAGACCAACATTGAGCACATGGTCATAATTAAAGTGCAAAGTGCTTAAAAATTATTGCAGGGTGGAGGTAGTGTTATAAAGTACAAAAAAAAGGCATAGTGCATATTTAGTGCATGTTTGAGTTTAAAAGGGTTATGGCCCTGGGGAAGAAGCTGTTCTTTAGTCTGTTGGTTCTGGACTTGATGCACCTGTAGCGCCTCCCCGAGGGCAACAGGTGGAACAAGTGGTGGCTTGGGTGAGTCCAGTCTTTAATGATGTTTCTCGCTCTGCTGAGGCAGCGAGAGCTGTAGATGCTGTCCAGGGTGGGGAGAGGGCGGCCGACGAGCCTCTGTGCTGCTTAAACCACCCTCTGCAGCCTCTTCCTGTCAGCTTCAGCGCGGCTGGTGAACACACTGAGATGCTATATGTCAGCAGGCTCTCCACACAGGCTCTGTAGAAGGTCTCCAGCAGCTTACTGTCTAGATCGTTTTTCCTGAGCACCCTCAGGAAGCGTAGACACCGCTGGGCCTTCTTAATGACTGCTGAAGTGTTCTCAGACCAGGAGAGGTCTGCAGAGATGTCGGTGCCGAGAAGCGAGTGAGATTAAAAAAAAAAAAAAAATTCCCATTAGGGGAGGGGCCGACGCGATTTGGAGCAGTGAAATAGTCGTATTGACACCACACACTTAAGGATTATTTGGACAAATAATCGGTTGAGATCAGCCTTGAACTGGGCCACGCCCCCCAGGTCGTCGCGGGTATTAAATCGGGCCTTCTATCCTCAAGGGTGTGGGCTGCATTGGGTAGAAAAATCCACAAACAGTGAGAAAAAAAACTCCCCAGTGGAAATAGATCTCAGGAGGAACTTGGCCATAATGGGGGGAGCCGATCCTCCAGTGGGCAGCTAATTAAAGGGGAAGTCGACCTTTGTATGAAGTGAACTGGAAACAAGAACTGCCCCTTAGGTGTCACAAAATGTTTTTGGTCACAAGACAAAGCTGAACTGAATGATAAAACTTAAACGTCATTGAAGCTATGTGTCTCCGGATACCCCTGAAACTTTTTCTTTAAATCTGCAGTTTTTGGTGGTATAATTTTTTGGCGGCATTTGCTTCTGAATCTCGAGAGTTCAGGATTTGTCATACCCAGAGGTCATGCTTGGCACAGAACTCCATTTCATGCACTGAGGCTCTAGATGGGAAGATGCTGAAAAAGGGGATTTCTGAACCATATTTATTTGCAGTGAAATAAGAGCATAGTGTTTAAAAAGTGGGAGGCAGTCTGATGGGGAGTGGCTGGCTACAGCAAGTCTTACGGTTGGAATCCCTGGTACTGCGCTACCATAATGCTCTGGAATAAAGTTCTATACCTGAATTTCTATGCTGTAAAATGTGTCAAGTCTTTTTTCGACCAGTTACATCCTTCTCTTTAGAAACTGAGAACGTTCCTTGCTCACAGTTCCTTGTTCAACAAGAAGAGGCTACTGATAGCCTTTAACACGGGCCGATGAGCGTTTCACCTCGTGCACGTAACTAAAACTTGCGCGTACGTTGCATTGATAAACGAGCCACAGGAAGATCGCGACACGGAAAAAAAAACAGCCCATTTTTACACTCGGTGCCCATCGGCCGGTGTAAAAACATAGCAGCAGTGCCCCCTACTGGAGCTGTCTTTTGCTGCTGTGTGAATGAATGCGGTTGTATGTACTGTGTGCCTGTTTGGCAGCTTTCAGTGTGGCAGTGTTGTTTTTCATTCTCATAAAAGAGAGTGAAGGGACAAAATAGCAAAAAAGAAGGTAAAAATATATCACTCGTTAAATTACTTGGCAATCACTGGACTAATCACACTTCTGTTTCTTGGGGCTGTGCTCTGACTTTTTGACTTTATAGACGGATGTGAAATTAACATTTACTAAACTTTGGTTAATTTCCTTCGTGGCTGATATACTTTTATACTCTTTAGCTGTTTATCATCCTTCACTTGGAGCTCTGGATCTAGTTTACATTCAGTAACTGTAACACTATAATTACCTGATGCATTGTAGGTTTCATTGGGCCCCTGTGGATGATAAATGTTGTTTTCTGCCCTGTAAGGGCTGGTAATTAGGCCAAAAATTATGATCAAAAATGTTAAGAATTTTGGATGCTAATGAGGTTTATCACCATTTTTTTCTATAAATTGCCGCTGAATGTGAGCTGGGTTTGACTTGGGCTGCCTGGCCATTTTAGCCAATAACATTTGAACCACCTGGCCTGAAACAACTGCTTGTTGACCAGTCCTGATTACTGACTGAAATCATTTTGCTCTGTGATTCTTATATGAGAACATCGAAATCTTTGGTTTTCTGGCATAGGCAGTTCAGTTACTATGGCACAATTCATACTGATTCATACCTCCCACGCTTACTGTCCTGTTTTGGCAGCCATTTTAACCTCATGCTTCCTTTGTTGTTTCCTGCAGGCAGACCGGAATGGTGACGGGAACGTCCTCAGCATCCCGGTGCCGATGCGTCGCGGCGGGTCGGAGACCAGCCTGGACCTGGACTCGTACGGAGGTCATGGCCTCGGGCTGGACTTCCACCGGGGCCGGCTGGGCATCGATGGGCTCCAGCAGAAGATCCTGAAGGTGACAGAGCAGCTGAAGATCGAGCAGACGGCCCGGGACGAGAACGTGGCGGAGTACCTGAAGCTCGTCAACAGCGCCGACAAGCAGCAGGCCTCACGCATCAAGCAGGTTTTTGAGAAGAAGAACCAGAAGTCGGCGCAGACCATCGCCCACCTGCAGAAGAAGCTGGAGCAGTACCACCGCAGGATGAGGGACAACGAGAGCAACTGCTCCTCGAAGACCTCCAACTCCTCCTCCTCCAAGGAGGCCAAGGATTCCTCCAAGGACAGCCTGAAGGACAGCCTGAAGGACGTTAGTGGCAGCGGGAGACACCCCTGTCTGGACAAAGTCAAAACCATTGGTCCAGGCGTCTCCCTCTCTCCGCCCTTCTTCTTCAACAAGTCGCGAGAGTTCGCCAACCTCATCCGCAACAAGTTCGGGAGTGCTGACAACATCGCACACCTCAAGAGCTCCCTGGACCCTCCGTCGTCCTTCCACCCAGACGGCAGCGGGCGGGCGTTGAGCGGCAGCGCCACCATTGTGGGCAAGCCCAAGTACCCGAGTGATGATGAGTGCTCCTCGTCTGTATCGGCTGATAGTAACGGGAACCACGCGTGCGGACCTGTGGACACCCAGACCAAGCTGGCTGAGCTCCTGGATGAGGTGCGGGAGATCCGGGAGCTCCAGACCCAGCTGGTGGACGACATGGACGGCCTAAAGGCCCAGTTTAAGAGGGACTACGGCTTCATCACACAGACGCTACAGGAAGAGAGATACAGGCTAGTCTCCTGTTTAGCATAATGTCAACTTTGAATTAGCTAAGCTGTTAAAGAGTGCTTTTACTGCTTGAGTCTGTCACATTTTTGTAAGCCTCGTATACTTAATTTCTACATGTGCTAATATGTAGACGTGTGAGATTCATGCTCAACATGTGTTAAATTTATGTATGTAGTTAATGATGCATCTTATTTTACATGTTTTCATGGCAATAGTATTCCCTCTGCAAATATTCATTTTCATTTTCAACTGAAGAACGTCACAGTTGTCCTAATGGAAGACGATACTCCATCCTCTAAATTCTTTGATTTACTTTTTTAACATCCAAGTTGATCACAAGTTTCTTCCTGTTACCATACCCTGATGTATTCACACTCTCTCTCTCTCTCTCTCTCTCTCTCTCTCTCTCTCTCTCTCTCTCTCTCTCTCTCTCTCTCTCTCTCTCTCTCTCTCTCTCTCTCTCTCTCTCTCTCTCTCTCTCTCTCTCTCTCTCACTCTTAGGTATGAGAGATTGGAGGACCAGCTGAATGACCTTACAGAGCTCCATCAGCACGAGACAACTAACCTAAAGCAGGAGCTGGCCAGTATAGAGGAGAAGGTGGCGTACCAGGCGTACGAGCGCGCCAGAGACATCCAGGTGCGTCCCAGAATGAACAGGGCCATCATCGGACTGTCGGAGTTTCACTAATTTCACAATGTAGCCACTGCCTCTCCAACAGTAGTGTTCTTAATTTTTTGTATGGTCACCACGTATAAAAATGGCAGTATTCCCAAAGATGCCCACCCTTACACTAAAGCTGACAGTTTTGCGCTATAACTTGAAGCGTAAGCAAAAAAAAAATTGCCTCAGTGTCCGAGTGCTTGTGGACAGCACCCTATACTGCTGTGAAAGCATTTAGCCCCACTTATTGTAAATTGCTTAGTGTGCGTTATTGAGCTGCGGAGACTGGCATAATTAATACCTTGGAGGTATCATGAAAGATCTGTATTCAGCATGTTTTCACATTAAGATTTTCCTGAGTTCTCTGAAGTTCTTTTCCATGGTGGAATGCAGCTATGTGGCGGAGATCATTACGGCTGTAGCTGGACCAGAAAAATTATTTTCCAGGCAAAAAGTATGAGAACTTGTGAGTCCCTAAACATCACTGGTTACCTTGGCCAAGGAGGTTATGTTTTCGATGTTGTTGGTTGGTTAGTTTGTTTGTTAGCAGGATTACTCTAAAAATTATGAACGGATTTTGATGAAATTTTCTGGAGGAGTTGGGGATGGTACACGGAAAAATTCTGGTGGTGATCTGGATCACCATCCGGATCCAGGAATTTTTTTAAAGGATTCTTTACCATTGTGGGATAGGCTTGGCGGAGGTTTGCTCTCTCTGAATGCTTCTAGTTTTCAATGAATTCAGTGACCTGTTCCACAAAACAGACTTGGATAGATAATTTTTCACCTGCCTTGACTAAAACTCAGAACCTTCCCGATCTGGAACCTTCTAGATTTTCAGTGCAGATACCCAGCTTTGTGTTCCTACTGCATGATACAAGCCCCAGTCCAATGTATATTAACCTTCTATGGTGTGAACGTAACTAAAAGGCGTTAATGTTGATTTAACAATGCCTGTCATTAACTGAACACTATGAACATGTAGAATACTCACCCCAATTTTTGGGGGACAAAAGACTCATTTCAGAAACCTGCTCTTCATAGGGTGACAGTGAAAAGATTTGTTTGATCTAGCTCACGTTCCCCATTTCTATGAGGTGCTAGAGTTGTGCTAAAGTGACCAGGCCTGTGTCCGTTATTAAATAATCCTGTTTTGGGATGGAGGAGTCCAAAATTAATGAGCGCTGGTCCTGAGGGGGCTGCAACCTCGGCTGGTTTTTGGGATTTACATTGAACTAGCAGCTAATTTAGGCCCTGGTAAGAAAGTCAGAATTTTTAGTCATTTTCCAGCCTATATTTTCTCCCCTCATTAATTATACACAGTGTCAAGAGGGCTGAGAGAGAAAATTATCCTCTACCCTGATTGCCTGCCTCGTCTCAGAGCAAAGTGAATAATGGTGGCTGTAACCAAAAGCTGTCTGTTCTGAGCTGTTGTATGCAATTAATCCTCCTCTTGAATTTCTTTAGATCGTGGCAGCATGATTTCCTTTTTGCCTACTTCACATTGCCGGCCAGGTTCTAATTAAGTGATATTTACATTCAACAAGGCTGATAGTAATCATGTCTTGGTATGTCTTTAACCTTTTTATCAATTAAATTTGTTCAATTGGTAGATTTTAGTAACAAGGGTGCAATTACTTCTTTGCATAGGGCTGGGAGTGGTTGGATAGCTTTTTCCCTTCAATAAATAAAATCATTATTAAAATTAGTTTGATCTGAAACGTATTGATGTGGCAAATATGCAAAAATAAAGGAAATCAGGATGGGGGCAAATACTTCTTCACAGCATTGTTCAGGAACAATCAAAAAACAAGCAAGTCCGAGATCCATGACCCAGTGCCTTGTGATTTGAGGGTAAAGCTGTCTTGCGATCTTGCCCTGCTGCACCTACAGGAGGTGCTAGTCATACTCTTAGGGGGGAAAAAAGGTGTTATGGGCATAGACTGCATAAAAAGATGGACGCAGCATGCGGGTCTGAAAAGTGAAGCCAATGTGGAAATCTCTCAAAATTGTATTCTATTTAATTGCCAGCAGATGGCGACGTCAGTGGTTGCAGAAAGAAGTTTAATCCTATAGAAGTCTATGAGAAAATGACCCTATTTTCCCACCTGATTTATTATTTCAATTATGATTTTCCTCATTATTTTATGGTATCTATTGCAAGTTTCAAGTCTCCTTCCATATATCATGATGTTCATTTTTGTAAATTACGGTCCCAAATAGACTAGAATAAAGGATAAAGCCAGATATGCTTTCGGGGCGTGGCTATCCACGGGTTTATATTCAGCACAGTTATGTAGTGATCATAGTCCATGTGAGGTGACGTCAGTGTTACGGTCCTGCATTAGAGGAGGCTGCAGTTCAAGGGCCGCGCTTTCAGGACTACAGTTATAGGCCCCTACATTTTCGGGGTTAGAGGTTTAGAGGGTAGGGTTTGTTTTAACAATGGTGTCAAATAAAGACGCCAAGAGCCTCTATTTTTGTCGTGTATCGACGCTTGGTCAGAAAGCGTCATTATATGACATGTTGGGATGAGAATTGTAAAAACTAGGGTCCCAGAAATGCGGTCCTATAACTGCGGTCCTGAAACTGCTGCCTCCTCGACTGCAGCTATGCCCCTATTCTGTGAGGGTCCAATTGTGCTGCTACTCACTTCCTCTGTTCCGCCACCAGGAGGTGCTGGAGTCGTGCCAGACGCGCATCTCCAAGCTGGAGCTCCAGCAGCAGCAGCAGCAGGTGGTGCAGAGGGAGAGCACGGACGCCAAGGCGCTGCTGGGAAAGTGCATCAACGTCATGCTGGCCATCGTCACCGTCATCCTGGTGTGCGTCTCCACGGCCGCAAGGTTCGCCGCGCCGCTCATGCGCAGCCGGCTGCACGTGGTCTGCACCTTCTTCGCCGTGTCGCTCCTGGCGATCTTCTGGAAAAACTGGGAGCACCTGCAGCTGGCACTGGAGCGGAGGCTGGTGCCCAGCTGAGGCAGGGGGCGGGTGCTTGAAACGGCCGGGGAGGGGGGGCTGGAGGAACGGCACAGAGATGTGAAGTTCAGGAGTCCAGCTGTAAGAGTCCCGTGAACTAAGCCGGGTGATTTCCCTGATTAGCTCGGTTTCCCTTTTGAGCAAATACTGGCCGGGACGTTTGCTTTCTGAAGCTGAATTTATGTCTCTGATCCAGCCACGATTGTGCTGCCCAACAATGTGACCTCTGAGTTGTCCGACATCCTACCTGGAGTTGTTTTATCTGCCCCCTGCTGGGCTGGCATGGAATCAGCTTTATTTTCCCACCACGGTGCCCTGGACTCCTCAAGCAAGCTCTACAGACTGTTCCTTTGTGTGCTGAGCAACGAGAGATGGACTCTGTCTTTCATCTGTCAAAGAGAACAACAAAGTCACTGTGACTCTTAGTGAAGCTAGTTGGCTGTAAGGCAGGAACTCTGGAACCCGCTGTTCCATCGTGTATTTTTTTTTTCCAAGTTTGCCGAGCCAGTTTGACTTCCATTCTTTGAGTTTTTTTTTCAGTTTGTAGCATTTTCTGCCAACCGGAGAGCTTATTTCGTCCCATTATGGTGACCCACACTTCTGTTACGGACCAGTCAAAAAGTGCAATATATTTGTCATTTCTTTAAAATCCCATTGATTTGTTTTAAAAGGGATAGGAATTGGTGTGCATTTTTTGTATTTTATATTCCAAGAAGTGCTCACCCTTTCCTTTTTTTCTATTTATTTCTGAAGCATATTCTATGCCTCTCGTTTGGTCGAGAGACCAGATGGAATGCAGATCGCTACTGTTATGGTAATGCACCTTCTGCTGTGAAATGAAATGAAAATGCAAGGGAAACAGCCCAGATGGTGTTTGGAGTATAACTTTTCATTGTCATCAGTAGAACTGAGGGGTCCTTAAAATTATACTGTGTTTTGAGGTACTCTTCCCTTTTTTCATTGGCAGTATCTCATGGATTTTTGCTGTTTTGGAGCTGATTATAAATTGTGTGTCTTCATGAGTTGAGCAGCCTTGTTGTTTTAATGTTGTGTTGTTGTGTATAAGAATTAGATATGGACGAGCAAGTCTGGAACGATGATAAGTGGTGTAATTACACAGAGTGACCACAGGGGGGCAAACCGCGAGACCGATGCAGGTGCGGGGACTGGAGACCGAAAATATGGGAGACCAGAGTGAGGTTTGCGTTTTTGTCATTGTTTGGAGTATTCCGTTTCTTTCTGTGGAGAGAAAGAAGGTTGTGGGTTCAGTTCCAGCCTGGGGTCTATCTTTATGATCTTAATGGAGTTTGCATGTTCTCCCCATGTTCACGTTGATTTCCCCAAATACTCCAGTTTCCTCCGACAGAGCGAGGACATACAGGTGAGGCTAATTGGAGACTGAATGCCCCGTTGGTAGGAGTCTATGAGAGGGGAATATTATGAGCTCCCTGTGATGGATTGGCACAGTCCCTTGGGTGTGATCCTGCCTCTGTGATTGTGTGCTGTGATAGGGTCCTGGCATCTTGTAACCCTAACGAGGAATATAACTGGGTTAGATGGTGTATTGATGGATTCTTTTTCAAACTGATTAACTGGCTCAGTGCATGCAATTAAGAAATCTGACTGGCATTAGATTGCATGTATGCCGTTGTTGTCTTATTTTCATTCAGATTCTGGTTTTATGGTTGTGTGTATTTACAGTATTGCTGTCTTTGAGACACTTGTGTTGTGCATAACCGTTGTTAATACTGACATGTTTCTGGTTGCATGTGTTAATTTACTTACCGATAGTTTTTGAATACTGGTTATTCACACTTGTTTACAGTCTGAATTTTGTTTTGTATAAAATTGCCTGTCTTTTGGACACATAACTTGAGGAGATTAACTACTGTATTCTTGAGAGTGGTAGAAAAGATGTACTACCATTGACCTACCATTGCCTTTGCCTGCAGATGTGACCAATCAGATGGCATCTGCCAGTGTAAAACTACGCATCAAACAGACACTATGTATCTGTAATTAAGGTGAAACTCATTTAAAGGGCGTTCTACTAGCACATTGCGACATGCACGCCTGTTAGTTTTATGCATTTATTTGTAGGAAATTATTTATACTGAATATCTTGACTGTGTTCCCCACTATGACAGATGGGCTGATCCTTTGACGTATTGGTACTACATTTTTGGAGTGATACTGGGCTCTTAAGTGCATAATTAGCCATTTTTTTTCGTATGGCTCTGTGGGTTTAAAGGAGATTAGGATTTGTGGTTTTATGCGATTGTCTCTGAGTGATTTCCATGACCTGTTACTCTGGCCTTATCTAAAGGCAGGAGTAGCTGATTCCAGAAACGAAGTTCTGTCCAAGTCTACAGAGCCCCAAAGCTTGCCTTTTTACATTCAGGCATCAGTGGGTGGGTTTTCTACTGTCATACTTTCTACGAAGCCTTTCTCCTGCATGTTTAATCTGGGTTCTAGGCTTTTTGGATCTGGGCCTCCTATTATAACTGTTAACAGGCTGAAAAATGTCATACTGTGATAACTAGTTCAAATAAGTAAGCCTACATGATTTAATACTTGTTTAAAGTAGGACATCGTTCACGTTGGATTTATGCAACAAATTATTTAAAGTTGGACATCATTCACCTTTGATTAATGCTACAGATGTTTTCATATGGGCAGCACGGTTGTGCCGCTGCCTTTCAGCCAGAAGGTGGTGGGTTTTTATCCGGCCTGGACCCTGTCTGTTTGGAGTTGGCACGTTCTCCCCATGTTTGTGTTTCCTGCTTTAATTATGAAGGGCCAGCTCATGCCATTTTCCTCCCACAACCCAAAAATATGCATATTAGGTCAATGGGACACTTTAAATTGCCCTTAGGTATGAGTGTGAGTGCATGGTGCTTGAGAGCTTTGGCGGATTGGTGCATTCACCAAGGTGTGGTCCTGCCTTTTGCCCATAGTCAGCTGGGATGGGCTCCAGCTCCCCAACAGCCCCGATGGAGAAGACGCGGTTTAGAAAAAAAGATGGAGGAATGGATGTATTTCATAAGCCAACATTTTATGTTATGTTGGTGGTATGCACAACAGATTTTATGTGTTAGATTTATTTTACCTAAAAGTGTAAATAATGGGAGATAAATGACCAGTTTTTCAATGGGAAAATAGTTCTGTGTATTACTGTGGAATCCCCACCTCTCCAGCTGGTTTGCTGGACCTCAGTACTAGATGATTAGTTACTCCAGTTGGAGAGAAAGCTCGCCCTTCATAAATGAATACCTTTGCAGTCTCTGAACCGGTTTGCAGTCTCTGAACTGGTTTGGTCGGGTTCTCGACTCAACCCTTCGTTGTAGGGTTTTATTCTCTTCTTTTTACCATTTTTTTTTTTTTTAAACGAGATTCTGAGAATGTCGAAAAGGCGTCTCTCTGATATTCCAGGTTCGGTCGATGCTTGCCTTGTTGCTCAACAGTGCCCTCGCAATTTGTCATTCTTTGTTCGATGTTCACCTCCTCTTTCCAAACAGAGAAATGTATGTTTCCTGGTTGCTTTATCTAGGCCAAGATATGACTCCGTTTGGGGGCATGGAACGAGTGCCGTTAATCTGTGAGTTTCTACTTCGCTGGGTTTGTTTGTCCTGCCTTGAGTTGATTAATGGGTGTGCATTTTATTTTCCCCTTTAGCCCCTCTGATTTGTCAATCTGTGCCTTCCCCCAGCATCTTCTATCCTATCTGTTTCCTGGCTGTTCATGTCTTATGTATATTGTACGTTCAGGACAGTCTGCACCCATATTGTAAAAGGAAACCAGGACTCGACACTTGACTGTCTGGGTTGCGTCATGTCATTTTTTTTTAACACGGTCAAAAGCCAGTTTGGTATTTTCTTCTAAATTCACATTATGTCTGTTCCTTTGTGTATTTTGTGGCTTCAGCATCAGGAATGTAGTTTTTTTTTTTTTTTTTTTGTGTGTGTGTTGAAATGGATTTGTACATCTCGGGGAAATCTGGACATTTTGTTCCAGACCTCTTTTTTTTTTTTTTTTTTTCTCCAAAACTTGTGAATAAACCCCTTTTTTCTAACTTTTGCCTCCTGTGTGCTCATTTTGAAAAAGTAGTGTTGCGAATGACAGGTGTCTCATTTTGGTTTGTTAAAGATGCTCTTTAGTGAAGCTTGATATTTAAAGGGGAATAGATGAAGAAAAGATTATGTCGTAAATTTATGCTGCTTTAAAAAAATAGAATAGTCATCAGTATGAGCAGCTGGCCAATTTCTAGACCAGGGTGTCCTTCTCTTCATCATTAATGAATATTGCTATGCAGAGAAGGCGTATTTCCAGGAGTCGTCTCCAAAAATGCTGAAAAGGATTGATTGCCTTTGAAAAATCTTTATGAACCTAATGACAACTCGCTATTGCCAAAATCTCCAAAATGTCTCCAAAAATGCGATACACCACCCACTGAAGGAGCCAGTGTCTCTGTCAAAGAGCTGAATATCGGTAATTAATCCAAACCCTTCCGTCGTAGCAGTTAATTCAGCACGCTGACTGAAATTGCTCATGCTGGATTTGAGGGTCCTCTGATTTAAATCATGGTTTAATGAAGCTTAATTGCTCATCATAAATGTAGTTTATAATGGGCATTCAGCACTTCAGAGAATGGCAATCATTCTGAATAGCCTCATTAATGTAGTTCTACTCAGTCCACCACCAATGACAATCCTTTTGAAATGAAGTGGTTCATTTCAGTTTTCGGCTGGAAGGCTTCAATTCCAGTTATTTGTTCGCAGTTATCTTATTACATTAACCAAATAGCTTTACCTTTGAGTCTGAATAAAATTTTGAATTTGAACTTTGAGGATCTCCCCTGTATTGGTGTTTACCTGTGAAATATTCAAATTACTGCATGCAGCTTGTCCTACACATAGCATCTAGGGCTGATATGCTGTCAGATTGGGGGCAGCTTTGTCAAATTTTTAAAAAATTATATTTATGAGCGTTATTAAATGCAGCTATTGTTGCTCAATGATGTAAGATATCAAAATCAAAGCTGTTGAAAACCTATCATGTGGCAATTTGTTTAAAAGAGCTCCCACAGGGGAGCTCTGTTAAGGGGTCTTCAGGTTAAAGTGTAGAAATAACCATGATAATGTAAAAACTAAGAAATAAACATACTCAACATTATTTTAACTGCATAAAATGTAGTATTTTGATAAAAATGTACATGGTTGCCATGGAAACAGCACTTTAATGACAAAATCTGAAAATATCTTGTGGCACTGATATTTCAATAACCCATGGTCAGATTTTACTCAAATTAGTCTCATAGGTTTAAGAGTTCTATGAAATGACATAGGATTTTTTTGTTTGGAACATTTATAAATATTTAATGAGCTCTGTTATGTAACTGTAACGAAAATCTCTATCATCAATTTGCTTCATTTTCAAAATTAACCCCCTAGGGATGCACCTATCTAGAAAATCCTTGGTCATTTCATAGATCTCCAACAGATACAACTTCAGCGCAAATTTCAGGTCAATCAGATGAATATTAATGATTTTATGAATGGCACATGGTTGAAAATCATTCAAAATTGTGATTTTCGGTAATTTGCATTTAAAGTCACTAGTAAAAATTGAGGCAGAGGAAAAACATGGATTCTTGGTGTTTACTGTCATCTCACTGCATTCCCTTATTTTTTGTGAAAATCAAAAATATTAATATTTTCAAAAAAAAAAATTGAAATTTTTACCCTGAAGACTCCGTAAGGGGTGATCTGGGGTTAAATGAAAAATGACACCAGGAAACAACTCAGAATTAATCTAAAGATGTAAATGTAATAACCACCAAAAAAGATACAAGTTGGCATTTTTCTGTTTATGCGGTTGCCATGGTAACCGAGCAAGCTCATTGAAGATGCAGAAAACTTCTGGCACCAATTCCTCTTTAACTCTAGGATAGAATTCAGTTTTTCTTTCATCATTTAAAAGCCATTGTTATCCAAATGCAATGATATAGCCATTCTTTGCCCAATTTATCAGTTTTGTGATTTTGGGGCATTTTACTCAAATTTTGAAATTATTTTTATGCAGAATCTGACGAATCATAAAATATTCAAAGTATGTAACAGATAAGCACAATTTCCCTATGTCATTGCATTTCTAATGAAGTAAAGTACCTGCAGCCCAAATTTAATTGATTTCTAATGATGAATAAAAAAGTTATGGCTGCCACAAACATGAGAAACGTGGAAAAAGTAGTATCTTAGGAAATCAATGGAAAATGCATTAGACCGCATTGTGAAGTTGAGTTCAGTCTTAGTCTGTGGCTTACACCCATTTTTCAGACTGTATTATCTGATTATTCAAATGTTTATCACTTTCCTGGAGTGAAAAGCATCAATTTCATCATCACAGTTGCTTTTAAATCATGATTTTATGGCAAAATTCAGTTTTTAATCCTTGTAGCAATTAGTGATTATTAAAGGTGGGTTATTATAGAATATTTTTATTCAAAAAAAAATTTTTGGAAAAATAATCAAATTTTGCCCATTTAACCCCAGATCACCCCTTAAAGAAGTTGCCATGTGATAGGGTTTCAACAGCACAAGATGATGAAATTTATATTTTTTAAAATTTATTTTTGCGCTCTATGCGTTCATGATATTGTTGATTACAGGTGGGTGTAGTTATTTTGGGGGTTTTTGATTTCTAAACGTGCTATTTGACTGTGAAAGTAAAAGTGGAATAATAACTTTATTCAAGCATCCAGCAGTCTGGTCTCTGGTAAAACGAAAGAGAGCTTAAACTAAAAAAATGTTTTAAAATGTACAGTAGTGTGCAGTAGTGATTATAAACCACTACTTAAGAGCCAGTTTTTCTAAGAATCAGGCTGAGGGTGATATATGATGGTCTCAGATTTGCCTTAAATTTTTGTTGGTTGGTTCAATAGAAAAACTGCAAATTTTTAGGTGCCAGTACCCTTCGGTTTTATTTTAAGGGGTACCAGAAGGGCCAAGGATTCCCAGATGAGAAATGAGCACTGAAAAAAATTTAGTTTTCAAATGTAATTATATCATTCGCTGGCAACAGCCCACATTAATTTTCATGTATGTGAATCTACTGTGTGTAGGGCTCGCAGTAATTGAAAATTTTTGTGGGCTGTCGAGGGTGCATCCTATAGGGGGCGCTGCAAGATGCTATTTTTGGCTATTTGAGCAGTAATATCAGCGGCATTTCCAGACTGTGCTCTCAACAGCCCAAGATGGTTTATTCATGATATGATACCATGGGACATCCTTTACATAATCAACAAATTAAGTGTGGGATGTTGAGAGCGCAAGAGTACAGGTGGCGTTTCCGTCAGGGAAAAAGTGAAATTTGGCATTTTGGAATGGCAAAGTTCTTCATGCGCCCTCATCCGATTTTGATGAAACCATTTGTTTTGGGTAGCCCTATATGTCTACTAACTGTGACAAGAAGATTACTCTGGATTTCTGCTGCATTATCACTTTCCCACCATCAGTTCAAAAGCACCCTTTGCAAAAACGGAAAAGACTGCAACTCCTAATTCGTGTTTCGTGCACTTTGGAAAATTTAATTTGTCTTCCACGAAATTCACTTTGATGTTTGATACTCCTCTTCAGTTATTCACTTTACTAATATATGTCACCCAACAGAAACCTGAGGTAGGTGGCCGCAGCGGTCCTTTTGCATGTCAGCCATTGTATAGTTTATTATTATGCAAATTACACTATAAATAGCTCTAATTGTCTCAGCCATCACTTTTCTATTCAGGAAAACTCAGGTAATACAGCATGCAGAATTGACTACCAGTCCATGTTGGTGGGTTATTTTACCACCAGTCCCTGAGAAACAAGTGAAAACCTGAGATAAAGTGCAGTGAAAATCAGCACATGTTGTGACCTCTGTGACCTACATGTAGTTGAAATCAGCACATGTTGTGAACTCTGTGACCTACATGTAGTTGAAGTGATACAATGCACTGAATGTAATTGTCTTGAAAATGAACTGTTATCAGTTGAAGGGGCACTTACTTCAGAATAAGTGATGCACAGCTTATTTATAATGTTGCTTCATATGGGTGGTGCTACTGCATAATAAAACTGTACCCCAGGAAATAATGCATTCCTGTGCTCGCCGACAGTCCATCTTTTGATTACGTAATTTTAGCCTGTGGGAATGACTACTGTACATATCTTGCTACATCATAATAGAAAACATAACATAGAACAATTATCCCTTTATTGCCTGCTCAAACAACGCTGAATGCCCTTTGGATGTAGCTTATATTTCACATTATACACCCCATTTAAAGTTCAAAATCATTAATTGCTGGCTGATAGTATCACATGTGCACTTATATACATGTGTGTCATATACTGCATTAAGTACTGAGGTACTAAAACCCTGCAATTCAGTGTACGATTTTGTAAACCTTTCTTACTCAGATGGACTTTAAAGGGTTAATGCAGCAGAAACCCAGAGTAATCTTCACATCACAGTTAGTAGACATATAGGGCTACCCAAAAGAAAAGGTTTCATCAAAATTGGATGAGGGCGCATGGAGAACATTGACCTCCCAAAATGCCAAATTTCACTTTTTCCTTAACTGAAGTGCCACCTATACTCTTGCGCCCTCAACATCCCACGCTTAGTTTGTGTTGATTATGCAAAGGACGTCCCATGGTATCATATTATGAATAAACTGTCTTAGGCTGTTGAGAGCACAGTCTGGAAATTCCCCTGATATCACGGCTAAAATAGCCAAAAGTAGCATCTTGCAGCGGCCCTATAGGACGCACCTTCGACATCCCACAAAAATTTTCAGATTATTGCGAGCCCTACACGCAGTAGATTGACATGTATGAAAAGGAATGTGGGCTGTTGTCGGCGTAATGATATAATTGCATTTCAAAACTGAATTTTTTTCAGTGCTCAGTTCTCATCTCGAAATCTTTGGCCCTTCTGGTACCCCTAAAAAAGAAACCGAACGGTATTGGCACCTAAAAATGTGTAGTTTTTCTATTGAACCACCTGTCTTTGACCAAAAAAAATGTAAGGCAAATGTGAGACCATCGTGTATCACCCCCTAATGGTAAACTGCCTGATTCTTAGAAAAACTGGCTCTTAAGAAAATGAAGTAGAGGATGAAATATTCCTTGTGGGGATGAAAATAGTTGGAAAAAGTTAAGAAACAAATTGCGCATTTAGTGATAGACTCTTTGTTGTTAGATTCATAAAACAGGAAGTAGGAAATGTAAAAGCAGTAAGGGTGTGCAGAAGTGGATTGGTGATTATTGAATGTGAACCAGGGAGGCAACGAGAAAGGGCATTGAAGATTACAGAATTTGATTTGACGCCAGTAATTTGTTTTCCATTGCATAGCAGACCCACTATTTAGGGATTTATTCGTGGAGTTATGTTGTCAATTACAGCGGATTTATTTTTGTAAGTTGAAGGGGTATGTGGAGCCAGATGCTTAAAGCGTTATCAAGATGGCATAGAAACGGACAGTATGTCCATGTTTTTGGAATTTCAAAATTAATTAGAATAGAATAGCCTTTATTGTCATTATACAACCAATATACAACAAAATTAGAGAGAGCCTCCTCTGCTCAGTGCATGGTAAAAGCAATAAACAATAAATAAGAAGTACAAGTTAAAAACAACAGAAACATAAAACCACATAAAATCCAACATGCATGCATAAAATTGCACGATGGCTGTTGCACATAATTCCCAGGGTTTGTGGGCTATATTTATGAGTTCAGCAGTCTAATGGCCCAGGAATAAATACTGTTTTTAAGTCTTATTTGTCATGCTTTTGATGCGCCTGTACCTCTTGCCTGAGAGCAGGTGGTTGAAGAGACACTGTCCTGGGGGAGAGGGGTCAGAGGAGATTTTCCTCGCCCTGCTGAGACACTGGGAGCTGGCGATGTCATTTAGGGAGGCCTGACGATTTTCTGGGCTGTTTTAATCGCCCCTTGCAGAGCTTTCCTGTCAGTGGCTGAACAGCCCGATACTACTCAGTAATGCAGTACGCTAACACGCTGTCTACAGTGGACCAGTGAAAGGCTGCCAGCAGCTCCTCATCCAGGCCATTTTTGCACAGCACCCTGAAGAAGTGTAGCTGCTGCTGGGCCTTTTTGACCACCGCTGCTGTGTTGGAAGTCCAGGTGAAGTCCTCTGCATTGCGTCTCCACAGGAACCTGAAGGAGGACACCCTCTCCAGTCACCATTTATGTAGAGCAGGGCAGGATCTCCTCTGTGCCTCCTGATGTCCTCCGTCTCTTTAGTTTTACTGGTGATGATGAGTACCAGGTTGTTTATGAAGCACCACTCTGCCAGCTTCTGGACCTCCTCCCTGTATGCCGAATCGTCGCCTCCAGTTGTAAGTCCCGCCACCATAGTGTCGTCCACAAATTTAACAGTGGTGTTGATGGGGTGGGAGAGGACGCAGTCGTAGGTGTACAGGGCGTACAGGAGAGGAGGGATTCAAACTGGTTTTTGTGTATTGTTTACCTCCGTTTGTGGTGATTACCTCCGCTTCCGGTTGGATGAAGGGGAAGGGCATCCCAAAGTCTATACATGTGTCTACACCCTCCCCTTTAATGAGGCAGTATAGCAGTGAGGGAGACTTCACACGGAGAGACACTCGGTAGCGAAGTGCACGTGGATAGGGACCGGTTTGGGATTGGGCCATAGACTGTATAAAAAAAAAATGGACGCAGCACCCGGGTCTGAAAAGTGAAGCCCATGCGGAAATCTCTGAAAGTTGCATTCTATTTCATCGCCAGCAGATGGTGACGTCGGTGGTTGCAGAAAGAAGTTCAATGCTATAGAAGTCTATGAGAAAATAACCCTACTTTCCCACCTGATTTATTATTTCAATAATGATTTTACACATTATTTTATGGTATCTATCGAAAGTTTCAAGTCTCCTTTGATATATCATGATGTTCATTTTTGTAAATTGTGGTCCCAAATAGACTACAATGAAGGATAAAGCCAGATATGCTTTAGGGGGCGTGGCTATCCTCTGGTCCTCGTTAGATACGGTCAGATCCACATGTAGATCCACCCCTTGCTCCTCCCTCGATCTTGAATTCACGCTCTCGTCCAGTAGAAATCACATCTGGTTTCAAAATGACAAAATGGCGCTGTTCAAATTGCCAAAGTCGAGGCGTCCTAAATGGTATGCTGAAACCAATGGGTGACATCACGGTTGCTTCGTCCATCTTTTTATACAGTCTATGCTTAAGACGGAGAAAAGTAGCCACTGCTACACCAATTCAGTGCTGTATGAGGGGTGTTACCGCAACGATTGAAGACCGCGCTGAAACATTTCAGCCACACTTTTTTCTATCTGAATACAACCATACAGAAGGAAAAAGGGAAGAGGGAATGAAAACAAGGAGGTGGAATATGTTGTGGAAATGAAGGCAGTGGAGCTAATGGTCTCTTTAAAGATATGCATGAAGTAGGAAGACTTATAAAAGTTGATTTCAGATATGTAAAGGCTGTGAGAGTAACACGGGGTGGAACAGTAATCATGGATTGTAAAAATGGGAAGCAGTATGATAAGATGTTGAAAATTACAATGTTTCATCTAAAAAGTGTTGTTTGTTTTCCAATAAAAAGAAACAAACACTGCAAGGGGGTAATACGCGGTGTTCTGCTATCTGTAGAGGCTTGTGATTTTTTTGGATATTGAGTGAGTTTGTGAGGCAAGGAGGTTGAAAAGCCAAAGGGAAGGGATGGAGCAGGAACGCCTTTCAATGCTGCTGGAATTCAAAACTGAGTTACCCAAAAAAATATTTTTAGATTATGTCAGTTATAGGGCTCAGAAATGTAAAAGGGCCCCACTTAGATGTTACTGGTGTCAAGAGTACAGGTATGTGGTGACAGTATGTAGGAGGCCGACACATAGAAGAAGATGTGTGAAAGAAGGATGTATGGAGGATCAATGTATTTCCATAGAGCAGGTGGTGTGTTATCACTGTGGGGGTAACCATGAAATTGATAAAAGAGGAAAAAAGGAGCATGAGGTGGAAAGAATAAGAACACAAGGGAGAATGTCTCATGCAGAGGCAATAAAGAGGGTGCAGGTGGAAAAAGATAAGATTGGGAAAGAGCAGGATATGGTTAAGGAAGTAGGAAAACAAGACTGGGATATCATTAGAATGGATAGGAAATACATCTTGGCTTTTATTATGATGGTGGTGATTTGTTCCAGAGACAATGAAAGCAGAACAGGGAGAATTAAAATGATGTTCGACGTAGTGCAGGAGTTTCTGGGTGTAATGGATGTCAGAGGGGAAGAGATTCAAAGAATTTTGGTGAGAGGGTTTAGCGGAGGTCAGGTGAAAGGAAAGTAAAGTTTAGGAAAGAGGATTTCGGTATGGGGTTATGTTCGATCGTTGAGGTGTGCATGTTTAAATTTTATTTATTTATTTTTTAAATATAAGATGCAGATAATTTTTTAATCTGCAGAATTCGAATTTGTGGGGGCAGCATTACACCGTTTGGTGCACAATGCTGACAACCCAGTAGAAGAAGAAGAATACGAAGAAGAAGAACAACATCGAACTGTCGGAGGACTTTGACTGCTGTCCTTAAGAAAACTACCTTTGGTTAGCGGTATCATGTGAGGAGATTTACGCGTTGCAGTGTCTCTCGGAGAAAGATATCGTGCTTACTCTTGCAAGTTGTTGCTAATTTCTCAAGTGATTTCCTTTTTGATGGTTTCCGTTGCTAGCCTCGGTAGCTTGCTATCTTGCTAGGTAACTAAGGATCTACATCACTGGTTTGCTGGCTGATAATTGTGATTCACAGGCGGGGTTCGAAGCGCCATTTTTAAATATAGAGAAGTGCTGGGCAGTTGCAACGTTACGTTTTTGACCATTGAGACCGTCCACTGCAGTCAGCGAATTATTGCACCAACTTATGCATTAGTTCGACAGTTAGTTTGCGAGCAGGCTGTAGCTACGCATGATTATTCTCTCATCTTTGGCTTACATTGTAACGATGTGCCAGTTTTAAAAGTCTTGGCCAACTTTATTATATTATTGCACGGTGCATTAATTCAACAGCTAGCATGTGAACAGGCCGTCTGCGTGATTACTCTCTTGTTGGCCAAGAAAATAACGACGTGTGCATTTTCTGAGTCTTATAGATGGCTCGCTTGCCGAGAGAAATCCATAACGGATAACTGTGAAGATTGCTGGCTTGCTAGCTTGGCCAGCCACGCAGGCAGAGCCCTCAAGTTTCCCCGTGGGCTTCGTATCCACAACACACCGGGCTTGGGCACTTGATTGGTTGCTCATTGCTGTCTAGCGTTGGTCGTCGTTAGGGACTGCAGCGTAAAAGTCAGCTGTCTTGCTAATTGTGGCACCTAAAACGGTATCTTTTGACAAAGTATCTAGCTAGCTGGCGAAAGTGTTAATTGCTTGCTTGTTAATGTTTCACAGTTTGCATGAGGGCTTAAATCGGAGACCCTGTTTTGACAGAAGAGGAACTGCTCCCTCGGGGCGCGACGACCTTCCCCGTCATGTCGCAGTCTGCCCCCGTGTTCCCAAACTTGATGCCCGCTGCCTCACCGGGCTCCGACATGGAGCTACAGAAAATGCTTATTGATGAGCGGATGAGATGCGAGCACCATAAAACCAACTACCAGACTCTCAAGGCGGAGCACACCAGGTATGTTTTAGGATGCGGAGTGGAGATGTTCTCTCAACTTATTTTTGACTCGATTTCTGCATTTCTTACGAAAAGCCGGGGTGGCGTAGATCAGTTCAAATTAGGCTTTATTATCAAGCTTCTTTTGTTGTACCTGCGTTAATCAAATCCTGATCGACTGGAGCTGACGTTCCAACTTTTTTTTTTTTTTTTTTTTTACCTGGAAGTCTGGTGTGAAGACGGTAGCTAATCAACTTCAGAACTAACATGATAGTTTCATTAATTTCCTGGGATGTAGCTAGTGATGAGAATTATGACACTCAAGTAAGCTCCGTTCCATACACTGACGACACTTTCAGGTTCATTACCTTTGCGGGATATGCGTATTGTTGCACTAGGTCGTTAAATGGATATTTTGATTTACATTCTGCATACGTGCAGATTTAGATGTACTGCATGTGTAGAAATATTTTATATTCCATACGGTTTGGTTGATTATATATAGAGCTCGGTTGATTCCCCCCTAGTGAACTGAGACACGGCCATAGTGTTACAGCTACTCATCACTGCCTCAACGCAACACAATGTATAGAGTCCTTAATTGTTCCTTTCGATTGGTTTAGTATCACTTGCTTAACCCCTCCCCTTTTCATTACATCTGGCTTTATAGGCCTGTTCGGCTGACGCAGTCGGCTTTAGAAGACATGGGAGAAGTTAGCCCTGAAACCTTTGTATCAGAAGGGTCTTTGGGAAGTCCGGTAGTATAAAAAGCGCCTCGTAGTCCGCTGAGCAAGCAAGTTATAGTGGATGGATGAGATAAGCATAGGACTCCGATGCAGGCGAACGGGTTTGAATTCCATGTTAAGCCATACACTGATTTATTGCTTTTAGACTTGGTTGACTTTGTGTTCAATCTTAGTTTTAATTTTCTGTTCCTAGTCACAGTTTGGTTGACTTTATGTTACAAAAAATTTAAATAAGGTTTAGGCAACAAAACTTCTTGAATAGATTTAGGCATTGAAACTATTTTGTTAGGTTTCGGAAAAGATCATGGTTTGGTCTAAAATAGATCCTTTCACAATGTTAACCATGTCTTCAGAAGGCTTTCTAACTGAGCTTTCTGGCCTTCAGCACCATCTTCTCCCATGTGCCCTCAGACAGCTCAGTTTTTTTTTTTTTTTTGTTGGGTTGTGGGTTAATTACAGCGCTTGTCAGGAAAGGGCTGTAAGCCGAATAGTCCGACTGGCTTGGACATCAGGTCACCTTACGATCATGTGATGATCAAATATGCCTCTAAACTCTCATGAGATCAAGTCGAGCGCAGCACCACCGGGGCAACTGGGGTAGTCTTGCTGACCACGTGGGTTCTCCTTCATTGGTTAGGCACTTGAACCCTGAGAACCTAATTTTGGAAAATAGCTTCTCAGTCCTCATTAATATGCCCAGGGTCATACACTCTAATTTTTAAATGCCTGTTTTAGGCAAATGTTCCAGAAGCGTTCTGTTTAGCTGCTCTGTGTGCATTACAACAAAGCTGTTGAATGCTGCATGGCATGATGAATATCATGTGACTACTGAAGCAGCATGTACTGTGGAAAGTTTACATCTGGATGACTGACTGTTGAACTCCCCCCTAGATGCCCGTGTCAAGTCTCATACAGATGTATGTAAAGCCAGTCGGTGTTCTAGACTCACTTTATATTACAGAGGTCAGCCCTGCCCCTTTATCCTCCCTATAGGTTATCTTTGCAGGTATAGCTCCTCCCCCTTGTCTGTTTTTTGGTATGGCTTACTGGTATGGCATTGCAGGCATGCATTTTACCTTCTCCTTACTGCTATTCCACAGAATCCAGCTATTGAGAAATGCGTGTTTTGGCAAGATGTTCTCACAGATGGCAGTGCAGCAGAGGTGTGAGATGGGAGAGAGTATGGCCAGGGTTGGGATCCAAATCCAATTGGAATTGGAAAGGAAATTGGTTAATTTAATGGAATTGGAATGTATTATTTGGAATTGGAATGAATAAAACAGAATTGACCCCAGCCCTGGTCACGGCTGCCATCATCTGGCTGTGACGCAGCCCTGCCTAAGGTGTCCCCCACTGTGCACCAGTGTGAGTGGCGTGGCCTACCCGGATCAGTACCAGGTGGTTGTGACACTTGGCATGAGTAGCACCAGCATTGTGTGGCACTTAAGTGTGTAACTGCACTGTAATATTCACATCCTTGCACTTCCCTCTCAAATCCCTTGCACCCTGGAAAGTGTGATGTGTGTGCCCCCCCCGGCAGGTTGCAGACGGAGTTCACGCGTGTGCAGCAGGAGCTGAAGAGGTTGCTGGCCGATAGGCAGGGCGTGCAGGACAAGCACCAGCTGCTGCTGGCTCAGCTACAGGGGGAGCTACTGGACAAGACTGGGGAGCTGGAGGAGCTCAGGGCGCAGGTAATGCACTGTGTGCAGTTGTTGTTGTTGTCTTACCTCTTTTTTTCCTTTTTTTTTAAATCTAGGATGGCTGGGGACACATCACAGAATAATTGAAGAGGAATTGGTAGTGAGTTGTGAATTGTCCAATCGTGGATTATGATGTACTGAGTTCTGTATTTTCTTACAGTGCCGTGAAAAGGTTTTTGCTTTCTTCCCTATTTCTTCTATTTTTGCTTATTTTTCACACTTAAATGTTTCTGATCATCAAACTAATTTTAATATTGGACAGTGATAACTCGAGTAAATTCAAACTGCAGTTTTTAAATGCTGATTTCATTTACTGATGGAAAAAAGGAAGCTATCCATCCCTTCCTGGCTTTATGTGAAAAAGTAATTGCCCCTTTAGTCATGAAATCAACCAATTAAATAAATGGTTTCAATTTCTCTAGTCATACCCAGGCATGAATACTGCCTGCTTTGTTGAATGTAAACATCACTTAAGCAGAACCTGTCTGGCAATGTGCAATAGGCGTAAAGCAGCACATGATGCCGTTATCTTAAGAAATTCTAGAACTGATGAGAAACAAAACTGTTGACATCTGTCAGTCTGGAAAGGGTTACAAGGCCATTTCTAAGGCTCTCTGAGTCTTGAAAACTTGATGAGAGCCATTATCGGCAAATGTAGAAAACTTGGAACAGTTATACAGGGGTTGCACTAGCCTGAAATATGTGTTAGCCACTGTGGCTACCTGACTCTCCATTTCTTTAGCCACATCAGAGGTCTGTTAGCACTGTGGCTAACCAGGTCCAAAAACTGTTTGCCACATTTGCTCTACATGGGGAAATCACACCAAATGTGTAACTGGAATGAGTCTTAATTCAATTGTGGTAGTTTTTCTTGAGATAATCAACAAAATATAATTTTAATGGAAAATGAATTGAACTTGCACCTTACGATACTGGTGCTGCCATATAAATTTCTAGCTCCACAGGTTCCCCTTTGCCTTTGGAATAATATTTTAGATGAATTAAGTCAGATATATATAGGCACGACAATGAATAAAAAAGGCAGAAGCCATTTAATTTCTTTGTTTTAAAATATGGTATACAGTCAGTGGTGAGGCATTACTCAATTAAGACTTTTTTCATCCCCAAGTTAAGATAACATGTAGATACATTTTTTGAGACATGTTGTATGTAATCCCGTTCTTTGAATTAAGCCAGTCAGCTGTGTTTTGTGAAGAAGAAGAAGAAAAAAAAAAAAGAAGCATCAATACACCTATCCAGTCTTGTCCACGCAAATTAATTTAGGGAACTGCCCAATATGGTGTGTCTAGCGTAGTAAAACCTCGGGGACAAGATTGGAAATTAAAATTATTCATGGATTTGCAATGCATCATTTGTACTGGCAAAAATAGATCTCTATTTTTCGCACTGAATATAGCAGACAATCGAGTATATGATATACTACAACATGTACAACAGTATCCCAGTGATGAGTGGCCTGTCAGAGAATTCAGAAGAAATATCAATGAAATATTCATTGTACTCTCACTGATGATCACGAATCTCCTGATGTTTTTCAAAATCATTCTTTTTAGGGATCGTTGAGCAATCTTTCAGTTCAGTTAGCTTGTTTTTCTTGCCGGCCTCGCGGCACCATAAGCAATACAACTTCGTCCACAAACCAGGGAAAGTAACGAAACCAAAACTGTTGAACGCAACTGCAATCACTTCTATCATGCGGGCGGAGTTCGACAAGGTGTCTCGGCTCTTGGGAGGCCGTATTCAAAATGATGCAGCGCTCTCCTTAGATTCGTGCGTGTGCAAGCCTTTATCATGACAATATGAATGAGGTCACAATTAATCTCCCTGATCGGGAACACTGTACGCAATGTCAGAGGCGATGTATGTACATCGAGTCGGCCCCACGAAGGAAATTATTTATGATGAGTCAGCATTCAATCAGAGCCTCCAGTCAACGGTTACGAGAATGATTTCCCGACTTCTGCACTTCGCCGCGTTCGACTAACATGATCTAGAATCATTGAACTCGCTACAGAATGATGTTTAATCACCACAAGGAGAAAATATGGCCTTCGCCACTGTGGCGAGGACTAACAAAAGTATTATTGCCACCCAAACTTTTTTATCGCATTGGCGAACGTGGCGAGCGGCTAGTGCAGTCCCTGTTATAATCTTTCCCAGGAGTCACCAGCCCACGAAATGTTTGGTTGCAGTTGTTGCAGCCAAGAATGGCACAACTTGTTATTAGGTTTAGGGGGGCAGTTGTTTTTTTCCCATGGGTTATACAGGCTTTGGATAAATCCAACTTCAATAAATGAAATGATCATTTAAAACCTGCATTTTTCATTCACTCAGATTGTCTTCGTCTTATATAAAAATTAATTGGATGATCTGACGCATTTAAATAATGACAAAGAAGCAAAGATAGCAGAATTTGATGAGGGATTATATGCTTTTTCACAATGCTGTAAATGCGAGATGCATGCAGTGATCGCTTGTATTGCCCAAGGATTTTCCAGAGTAATTTGCGCAAGTGTACCGCCTCCCAAAATATTAATGCTGACTGAATTGGTAATAATTCAGACTGGGCTTTCTGATTTCCCGCTTGATTGGGCAGAGGATTTTGGTAGATCTATGATTGGATGATTTAGAACTCATCACCATGCAGTCATTAATTATTCATAATCCTCCCTTGAAATATATAAATTAAAAAAAAGCTTTACTAAGACCTTCAGCATGTGCAAGCCTTTTAGCAAAGCTAAAACCAATAACATAACCAATGCCTTGGCCATGATTTGTTTTGCTCCAATCCCTCAGTGTTTTATAGTTTTTGCTTGTGTATAAAGATCTTGTGAACGCTGAAAGCCTTTTTTTTTTTACTAAGCCCTGTGTGTTTTACTGTGCTTCTCCCGCTATCTTCAAGACTGCGGTCTCCACAGTCCTTACACAGCCTGGTTCTTCAAGTTACTGCTCTTCCTAAAGTATACATTTGTCTACTGCGAATGTATGCATTTTATTTTTTTGGTTTGTTTAATTCATGTACCCACTGTCATACTTTATTCGGCCTACTGTGTGCTTGTCATGTTCCCTTTCGACCAGCAGGTGTCAATGTTGAATATTACTTAGAGTCCTACAGTGACATTAACACTCAGTGGCAGTACAGTGGAAAGAGAGAGTATTTGCCGCTATAAACGGTGTGATCTTCATCTAAGCTGCAGTACTTACAAAAAACTACATTTACCTAAAGGAAAGATTTGAAAATAATTGTACTTTTCAATTTCTGCATGGTAGATTTGTCTGTTCATTCTCAGACCTGACTGGATCAAGTATTTGAACCCTTGGATTTAGTAGTGGTGAAACCTCATTTAACAGGGACAACCCCAATAAAATTTCTACTGTTTGCACTGATCAGACATGCACTGTGGTTGGGATACGATTTAGACCATTCTTTGTTAGTTAACTGTTTTATTTTTTGATATTCTTGGAATTCAGACATCTATGGCTCTCTGTATAGTGTGACACAGCATCCCAATTTGATTAGAGGTCAGGACTCATTTGTTTGTTTAAAAACATTGATGTATCTTCCAGGCCAGTAGGATGCAATATATGATGCTTCACTATGCTTTAGTTTTGCAAAGTGTTCATAGTGTGCATGTGCAGTGCTTTCTTACTCCTTAGAGTGTGTTGGGTGTTCTGCAAACTTTATTTTGTACATTTCACTCACCTGTCCGTAGAACATTGCTCCAGGGACATTTTGGGACTTTTGGATGGAAAACATGAGTGATGCAATGTCACTCTTTCCCTTTTAACAATGACCACTGCTTGTGCGTGTGGTGTCATTCCTTGTACACCATTCCTGCATTACGTTTTTCCTGCAGTTGACACGTGCAGTGACGATTAAATGCTTTTAAGAGATTTCAGCAGGTCCTGGCTTGCCTGCCATCCTAGGATACCTTTCTGCCTCTTTGTGTACTTTATGCCCCTCTGGTGACCTTTGAAGCATACCGACTCACAGGGAGGTTATCAACTATTTAGGCACAGTACTAATTTCAACTATATGTAGATAATTTGTCTGTCTGTGGCTTATTGAACATTTTCCAACACAACTGCTTTCTTAACCCTTTGCTGCTGTTTTCAGCTCAACAATGCTTATGTGTTGATCTTGAATTTCTTTTGATTTGGGACTTGTTCACATCACTTTGTGGTCCTGCTTGTGGAGAGAAAATTGGCAGTACACTTTTGCGTAGGTTTTGCAAGGAAAAGGGCATTGCAACCCGCTTCCCTCAGTTTTATCTCATTTAGAGACCAACTTGATTTTTGTAGAAGTATGATGTAATTCATGAAGGGGATTACATGTTCTTCCACCTTACTATATAGCGTAGTCAAAGTGGACAGTGAAAGGTCCAATGGTTTCTCTATCAGTTTACACAAATTGTGTTTGTGACCGAGGTGAAGATCAGACCACATGTTATGACTGACTAATGTATAAGTGCAGGTAAATCTGAAGGGTTTAGATTATTTTTTCTCGCCATTGTATGTGTTACTCTCATGTTATTGGTGTTACTGCCTTGATTTGTGTGTGTGTGTGAGCTTGTGCATGCATCCCATGGATATAATGCAGCGTAATGTTGCATCTATTGTTTTATATCCATGGTGTGCTTGCTACATGTCCCTGATTGGTGCTGTTTTGCAGATAACCCTGTCTCCTAATCCTGTGTGTTGTAATCAGGTCCCCACTCCCCAGAAGATGGAGCTGTTGAGAGCTCAAATCCAGCAGGAACTGGAGGGCCCTGTGAGGGAGCGCTTCAACAAGCTGGAGGAGGTGAGCTCCCTCTGAAGGCTCTGCTGCTTCTGATGTCCTCTGTGGCTCCTCCATCCAGGCTCGTGTTCTCTAAAGGGAGTCGCGGTGCGACAAGAATTTGTGCGCTGCTCTGTCAGCATTATTTTACTTCCTGTTCCAACGGTCCAGTATCTATGGGAAAAATGAAAGGGGTTTTCGAAAATCGGCGAAACTAAGGTCCATGATTAAATTAATGCGTGGAAAGCATTTCCTTTTTTTATTGAACTTTTTTAACCTTTATTTAATTAGGGAAATTCCACTGAGAACATGTCTCTCTTGTTCAAGGATGCCCAGGGATAAACTCCCGATATAACCGTTGCAAGTGAGGGGAGATGGAGAGGAACGGGGGTAAAGCCTCTGGAGTAGCTCTGGGGTTAAGGGCCTTGCTCAAGGGCCCAACGGCACGGTTCTCCTCAACTTCATCTCTCCAAATCAAGTCAGAATCCCAAACCCCATTGAGGGCTTGAAGCGGTAATTCTTTGGTCGCCAGTCAAGCAACCTGCCACTAGACTACCCTGCAGCCCAGCGGTTTAGTACTCCTAACCTTTTTCAGAAATAAGACTTTGAGACCCTAGAAGGGAACTGTTGCTATCGGCATGCTAAGGTTGAAGTGATATGGAATGGTGTCACCCACTGGTCTCAGATCACCAGTTCATTCAGACATTTTTTCGTGCTTGTAGTTCAATTACTGCTTATGATGGCATATTGTTGGCAACGTGTATTTTAATGGACACGGAGCGTTTCTTTATCACTCTCAATTGTTAGATAATGCATGTTATTTCACTAAACAGAACGTACACCACCATCTTGGGCGACAAATTTACTCGTGGACCTTATTTTCCCCGTTTTTCCAAAATCTCATTCATTTTTCTGGTAAACTTTAGACCGTTGGAACTGGAAGGGGAAAAATACTAACAAAGCAGCATACTAAATTATGATCGTGCTGTCGCTGTCTGTAGGCAGTATGTATACTTTGGGCTTTCGGGGGAGGCTTCTACCCTCTTTCACCTCAGTATAAAATCTTACACCTCTTTTGACATCACAATCAAGACTCTTTGACTGTCCAATGAAAGCTTTTATCTTTTGTGAGCTCACCCAGTAAGGTTGTAGCCTCTAGGAGCTCATAGTCAAGGCTTGTATGTGACACCATGGAAATTTGTGTCCTTTATTAGTTCGCAATCAGAGCGCATATTCTCAGCGAGGTCACTGGACTCACAAATTCTAACTGAGGAAAATATTAATTTCTAGGAAACGGAAAAGTACAGGTCTGATTTCAACAAGCTACGATACGAGTACACCTTCCTGAAATCAGAGTTTGACCATGAGAGGGAGGAGCATGTTCGCATTCTGGAGGAGAGGAAGATGCGCTTTGATGCAGAGGTGGGTGGGGCCTGTGGGTTTCTGCCAAGAGGAAAACGTTTTGCTATTGGTGAATTGTGAGTGGGAAATTTCATTAAAATGCACCAGTAGGGCTGTGTGGTTTGTGGAAGGTTTTGTTTTGTTAAAAATGGGAGCGCTTTCTGATATAAATGCAAATGATTGGGTTGTAGTTCATGTCACGAATGCATTATATCATTTTCCAAATGAAATGCCTTTATTGAGAACCTTTTTGTCTCTTTTGAACCTGTATTGCTCTACACAAGTTGTACACTAGGTGGAGCCTTGGATTTGACATGGTAGAACTGTAACCTTACAAATAAGGTCAGGGATCTCAGTGTGTAGAGTTAGTGTTTTTTCTCCTTGTGTATTTTGTACTCTTGTTTCCTGCCTCAATCCAAAATCATGCATGTGTATGAAAATCATCCTCTCTGGCTAACTTTGGCCCATTTGGAGAAATGTCCATCACAGATTAGCCTCATCACAGACTAATAATTGGAGTGAAACTGCAGATCTCTCGGCTGGAGAAGGAAAGGGAGGACCTGAGTGCACAGCTGCTGACCTCTGACCCCTCGCGGGACGGCAAGCGGGTGGAGGTTCTCCTCCGGGACAAGGCCCAACTCCATCTGAGGCTCAAAGGCCTGGAGGCCGAGGTGGCTGAGCTCCGAGCTGAGAGGGACAGCTCTGGCGCCCAGTCCGAAAGTGTGCAGAGGATCCAGGTTCGGCAGCTAGCCGAGTCCCAGGCTGCAGTCAAGGCCCTGGAGGTACCAGATCCCTCAGACCCCTGATGCTTTGTGTCCAAGTCTCTGTAGGTTATGTGCACCCATTTCTGCACCTTACAGGTCACATAGGTCTCATGTCCTGAGTGCACAACCAATGAGTTTTACTGTTTAGTTTGGTGCAATCCAAGGGTCATTCAATAAAAAAAACAAGTAGTATTTTGCTGTCTTGTCACTGGAACATGTTTTATTCCTCCAAAAAACGAGGCCTCCATCAAAGTCTCAAAGCTTTTTTTTTTTTTTACCAATAGGAACATCCTAAACTGTAGTATTGTGTACTATATCGCTACCTATTGCCTGAAGTTTGTGGAATCATGGAGGCAGGATAGGGGGACCATGGCGGGTGTTTGCATGTGGTTTGGGTTGTCGGGGTAACAAGACGATGCCATTGTCTCCCCCAGGCGGAGAAGCAGTCTCTTCGGTTGCAGGGGGAAAGGCTGGAGAAAGAACTTCGGCTTGCTGGGGAGCAGAACACGACGCTCACAGGGAGACTACACAAAGCCGAACGCCAGGTCAACCTGCTGACCAGTCAGGTGAGCTCATTCGTGACCTTACCAGTGAAAATTCTCTGGTAAGTGCAGTTAAACTTTAAAGAATTTTTTTATAACTAATTGCCTGAGTGTAAAATAAAACAATGATTTTTAAACTTGTTAGTAAACTGGTAAATTAGAAAATTGGTAAGCAAGAAAAATGGCAGTGTTTGCTATTTATAATTAAAATACAAAAATTCATTAAACTAGCTTGATGAGATAAAACTAGATCTGCTGTAGTACAGGATGAGTCAAACATAAATCATATGCAGAGAATTCATCATGCTTTTCAAATAACACCAACTGTAAATCATTATGTGGTTATACTGTTGCAGTAATTTTTGCCACTAGTTGTTAATATGGGAGTGATGCAGTAGTACTGTTTTTACAGAATATTTTCAGCGAGGCTCTCCCCGGAGTGTGCAGCTAGCAGAGGTGGTTTGCCACCGATGCCTCAGTGGCATTATTTTGCAATCAAAATGACCGCCCAGGCCCCAGTCTGTTGTTGTGGCATGCAGTCAGGGGGGAGACGTGGTTTTTATGAAGCCGCAGGAAAAATATGAGTAATCTTAAAACTATAGCCGCTTTGCCCGTGGGCATAAATTTAGAACTCCAGAGTTCTGCCTTATTCAGTTAGTGGCAAGTTTTTCCTGAAAAGAATAACTTCATATTTTGGATTTAATTAAATTTGTTAATTTATTTATATTTTTTTTGAAGTTGAAGGAATGACATGCAGTGAGCAAAGATCTGCGTAGCCGTCCTTTCTGTCCTAGGCTTGTTACAGCGCTGGGTTTAACAGCTCGCCTCGGCTAATGTCTTTCCTGAAAGTTGACATATTATGAAAAACTCACTTTTTCAGTGCTTGTGCTCTTATATTTCAGCATCAGGAGTGCCTACCATCGGAATAACTGTGAAATAAGACAACCCAGTCAGTTTTTTTTGTGGGCTGCCTTTTTCATTAAACATGACATTCAGCATGCCGTCCAGATTTGGCTCCCCCTCCTGCGTCACTTGCAGCTTGTGAGAGTTATTTCGCTTCTTATCTGAATATCTCCTCCCGCGGCTTGAAAGCCACAGTTTGAGAGAGTGCGTTATTAATGAAATGTGAGCTCACGATTGCTACTGTACAGATGTAAGCTACAGATCAGTTTTGTTGTTAGAGGATGAATTCCAAGTGTTGTTAAACTTTTATTGTGACTGCATGTCTTGCGTCTTTGTGAATGTAACTACCATGATTGTTCAGCCTGCAGATTTTACTTTTCCATACACAGTATGTAGTTTAATTGCTAGCTAGTTTCATATTCAGTCGTCTGTATTTAGGGACTTGCCAGTAGCCAGGGAATTTTGGCATCATTACTCTCAGTTGACACATGGGGCCGGTAGCTTTCCTTGCTGGCAACTCATGTCATAGAAGGGGTGCCCACTTAGACAGCCTGTTTGTCAGTGTGATAGGAATTACATAAATTAAATTGCATGGATTTTTTTTTTTTTTGCGTTTTTTTGCTAAAAATTTACAGAACTCCCTTTTGGACATCCAAGAATATTATAGCTGTGAAAGGAGGCAGGATAATAGCTCCCGTTTAAATGTTACTCTCAAGTTCTCATGCACGAGCCTAACCCGGTGGAAGTAACATTGCTGCTAAAATGGTTTCTGTACAGTCAGCGCGACTTCTGCTGTTTGCCTGTGAAGCCCAGTCTCACACATTCTATGTTTCTTCAGCAGCTTTTTTGGAAAGGTTTTATAATTGAGTCCTATGCACTGAAGAGAGATGTTATCCTCAGGTGGAGCAGCTGAAGCACTCTCACAAGCTGGAGGTGGCCAACGTCAAGCTGGAGAGCGTTAGGAACCGAGCCGAGGTAGAGAGGGAACGGGATGCGGTACAGAGTCGAGCGGAAGGTAACGCTGCGCGTTTAACCCCGTGAGGAGTGGTAGTTTTTAGGGTTTTTTTTTTTTCAAGAATTTGAAGCTGGTGTTTTAAAGGTCCCCTATTATGTCACCAGGTGCACAGCCAATTAGTTATTTTAAGCCATTTCAAAATCTTTCCCCTCTCGACATCACATTGGCAGGTAACCAACCAGAGGCAAGAAGAGCTGATCAACTTCAGCCTAGCAGTCAATCAGACTTCATTATTCTGGGTGGTCACTCCCCCTTGTGATGTCAGGAAGGGGAGATTTTGAACTGGCTCTTATTGGCTTATTAGCTGTGCACCTGGTGGCATAATAGGGGACCTTTAATACTTCACTGTGTTCACTTACTAGTACTGAATTTTTCATCAGCATTCAAATATACCGGAGCTACTGGAGAACATTCTGGTCAAATGACCTTACTTAATAATTATGACACTCTTAACCCTTTCACCCCCACCAGTGCCCAGTTCTCACTGCTATTTCTCCCCATGGCCTTTGTTGACATTCTAACTAAATTTCTGGCTTTCTGTTCTTATTCCTGATTGTCAAAAGAAACATAACAAAAAGAGTGCCATATGGCACTATTGGGGGTGAAAGGGTTAAAATGTTTGACAACCATTTTTTTTAGAGATGTTTTTTTTAATAATCCTGAGTCTGAGACTTTCCTGGTTTAGGTACCCAGAGTGATGGTTAGATTAGATTTTAGAATTCTTGTCTTCATTTATTTTTTCTCATCTCAGGCCTTAAGCTTCATCGTGGTTTGACTTGCTCAGTGCTAGCAGATCTTGGTTTTAATTCTGATTCTCCTGCCTTGCCAGGGCTGCAGTTGGACGTGGAGGGCCTGAAGGAGGCGCTGGAGCGCAGCCGGGAGCTCCTGCTGGAGAAGGAGCGGGATGCGGTGCGGCGGGTGCAGGCCGCGCGAGCGGAGGAGATTCAGAAGATGGCCGCCGTGCAGGAGGAGAAGTGAGGGCACAACACCTCCCCTCTCTCTTCCCCTCCGGCCTGTTACTCCATCTATCTCTACTCGTTTATATTAACTTTCTTTCATGGCGACCGGGCAAACAATCGCTGACAACAATATGGCAAAGTATTTCCATGCTGATGCCTCCCTTTTTAAGTTCATTTCTGATGTACATTATTTGATTGTTTTCATGACAATATTTGGTGGGAATGGGTAATCTCTGTGGTGGCTGTGCGTCACACTGGCTGAGAGTAGGACCCCACAACATCAGCTAGCTGTGCACATTAACTTTGACCTGAGCTTGCACAGAATGGGATACATCTGTCTGCTTGAAACCAAATAATGGCTTTACTCTTGAACAGGGCCCACGTAATTGTTGTTACTGCTTGTCAGTTGGCTTTTTGTAGTTGACAGAGATGCAGTTTTACAAAAATAAATGAGTCATTTGGCAGCATTTTCAGAGGGAGGAGAATCTAATTAAGAATCGTGAAATATGGACACTCCTTTCTGTCTGTGATGGTTTTAAAGACTTAAGACGGGACTTTTATTTGAGGGAATGGATAACTGACATACTGATTTAATAATGTTTACATCCTCTTGTATATGATCAGATGGATACCATGTTTGATGTCAAAATACACGGGTTTGTTAATTTTTTATCATTTTCGCGGAATACTTATTTGAAGATGTTTTGATGTGGTTATTCAGAATTGATCAGACTGATGGAGATGTGCACTCTGGTTTCCGCTGGTGCTTGATGCGCGCTGCCCGTGCTCCTGCAGGGTGGAGCTGGAGACACGCATTTCCGAGCTTGAGCAGCAGAGGGCGCTGCAGGACGCGGCGAGCAGCTCGCAGAGAGGAGAGTGGGAGGAGCGCCTGCGAGCCGCTCAGCTGGGGGAGGAGTCGGCTCGGAGGGAGGCGCAGAGCCTTAGGTGAGCCCTCCAACCGCTGTCTGCCCTTTTTTTCAATTTGAGGTATAAGTATTTTGACAATGACCGTTTTAACACTTTTTTAAAATCTTTTATTTAACTGAGAGAAGGCCATTCAGAACATGGTTCTCTTTTCCAAGGACAGGGAACATGAAAGGCTGAGAAGAGAAACCGAGGTCACGCCCCTAGAATAGCCTTGGGGTTACAGGCCCCCTGTTTAGGGAACCAAAGGTGGAACTTTTCCTCTCCTGATACAAGTCAGAATCATAAGCCCTACTGATCACAGAAACCAGCCCCTCTACTGTTACTGATCATACAGCTGACCTGTAGCACACTTGGCTAGTGCATCTCATATGGATATGAGCACCCTTAAATTCAGGAGTTAAAAGGTCACAGCCTGCATATTAATTTAGTTGGATGTGCATGTATCTGCAGTGAACAGTGTAAGCATTAAACATTTGAAACGGTGTCACTGTCCAGATATTTATGGACCTGACTGTGTCCATTAGACTGAGACTCATCGAAGCTCTTCTTGCACAGCCAATAACACTGCGGCCAGCTTGGGCTTCTGAAGGTATCTCATTCACTCCTGCTTGTTTCACGTGTCATGAGCATGTCTGAATTGGAATTTTCCACCTAAAAATGTTGGTTTAAATGAACTAGAGATGCTGCAGGATCTAGATTCTAATCCAGTTGCTTAAGCCTCTTTGGATAGAGGTGCATAACATGTAATCAACAGGGGCGTTATGCGGATACATTGGAAGTGCAAATGCATACATCTTTACAAAATGCTTATGCCAATCCAAACTCCATGGCATGTGATATAGTGCGATGTGGCCGCCCTTCTAAAGCAGAACGCTTGCCTTCGCACTTTCGCAACCAAGGGGTGGAGGGAAACAGGATGTGGTTTCTTAAGGTTTCTTTTACAGGCAGATTACAGATCAGATTTCAGTCCGGCTGCTTGGGTAAATTTCTGATGACTAGGTTTTAACACAAGCTGGTTAAATATAACTTGGATAAATCTTGATACTAGTTGTACGTAACCCGATGCAAAATGGAGCCCGTCGTCCACGTGATCAGTGCAGTGTTTCCCACACATAGATTATTGCGTGGCGGCCCGCCACAGAATCAAATCGGACCGCCACAAATTGATTCCGCGATTTTTTTATATCGCATTCTCATCTCCCTGCGCGCAGTTCTCAGACACGCACGCGTTCAACACGTGAGCAAAGGCTGACAGGCGGTTGTTTTCTGCATTGTGCGTTCAGCCTATGAAACGGTTACCCGGAGAGGCGGGGCGTGTGACAGAGAAGCGACTCGGCGCAATCGGGGAGAGCTCTGAACAACGGAATTATCTGCGGTAGTTTTCGATTTTTCTTGAATGAAGAATACCCCCCACTCTTACAGCAACCAACAAAGCCCCCCCCCCTCAGTTCTCCAGCATGGTCTGCCACCACGCATTGCCTCCTGGCCTGTGGGAAATACTGCAGTGTGTCTGGAAATCACAATATGACCTCTGGTACTGGGGAAAAAGAAGTGAAACCTGTTTTTATACTTTTGCTATTGGTGATGTTCATTATCTTACCTGTAAATAGAGGTGTACAATCTTGGTTGGATGTGAATATTGCAGTCTGGTTCATTGTTTAGTCTCTGGTTTAGGTTCTGTTTTGTCAGGGCTTAATATTTGTAACACAAGTGCTGCTTGGCAACTGTGGTGCGACTTGCAGAGTTAAAGGTCAGCAGCAGGGACTTCAGCTGGAGGAGCTCGCGAGGGAGAAACAGGAAAACGCTGACCTCAGGCAGGTGGGTATCCACAGCAACCACATGCTTGGTTAGCCACTGACGGCTTGCTTTAAAACCAGTGTTCTTTGAATATTGTTTTTTTTTTTTTTTTTTAACAGAATACACAATGACTGCTGTCTTTTAACCCCTTAAACTCTGATTTTTTTTTTTTCTTGAATGTTGCCATAAGTTGGTTCAAAGTTGGAAAAAGCATTTTATCCTTGTTATAGGACTATATCACATACATACTCTGCCACTGCTGGCTGCAGCGCTTCACTGAATCAATCAATCAAATCCTTTATTTAACCAGATAAAACCAGTTGAGACCAAAGTCTCTTTTTTCAATGGTGATCTAGCGGTATGCAGCAAGTCTGAAGCGACTTTGTACTCATAGAGAGTGAAATATTCGAACTTAGGTTGGCCGTTTTTATGGCGGCGGCATTACAGAAAATCGAAAATATCTAGGTCTCATGCATCATTTAACCCATTTAAACCGGGACAGCATGTGCGCATTTTAAGAACGTGTCGTTGCCGACACAGATATGCGCGTAATTTTGAAAGTACCGTAATTACTGTAAGTTTTTGGCGCTAATAGAAAAAAAAAATTCCAACTGTTCCTGAAAGCTGAGAAGCTGTGCTTCAGCCCAAATACAGGTTACTATGGTAAACACGGCAGCATGATTTTCTGCTGGGATTTTTGCATTAGGCCTTAAAGGGTTAATAAATCCCTGTTATTCAGCAGGACATCTTCAGATACCTTGGCATATCCACTGGAATTTAAAACGGGCGTAAAGCCCCACAGGTTTGAATAGCGCAGCTGCATTTGATGAACACACATAAGGGACTGCAGAGTACAGAGTGAGCACTGTCTTTTAAAACACTAGAATTCACACTGCACCAGATGAGGGTTCAAATGGTGTTTGGCATTGATTCAAATCCTTTTCTGACTAGGCTTGCCTAGTGTATTTGAGCAAATGAAGTAATCCCATGAGCAAAAAAAAAAAATCCACCCATCTGCTGGTTCACTTGCATCTGGCAAGAGTTCTAGAGAGAATTATTTGACTCCAGAACAAATGCCAGTTCAACCCCAGGTCTACACTGTACACACTGACCACAATCACTTGTCCAATCAGATAGAATCCATCTGCTGTTAGTTGCTGGGATGTTCTGAAACAGGAAATTATCAAACTAAACATCACGCATTTTTGGACTGTTGCCATAGTAACTGCCCCTTCATCCCCCCAGAGAAACCAGGAGCTGAATGTGCAGCTAGGCACCTTGGGACGCTCTGAGGCAGAGGCGCTGGAGGGTAATCATCGGCTGCGGGAAATGCTGGAGCGCCTGAAGGAGGAGCTGAGGAATTCGCGTGGACAAGCCGAGCGGGCCCAGCATGAGGCCGAGAGGTACGCCACACTGCCTGCTGCAGTGCAAACAAAAACATCTAAATAACTTCTTTCCATTAAATATTTTAGCCTTTTGTTTTCCTTTTTTTTTTTTTTTTTTTTAGACTTACAGGGCTCATTTCACTTGGATTAGACTTGATCCTGGACGAAAATAAATTTTTTGGAGGGAATTTTCATTGAAAATTAATTTAGTTTGTCTATGATTAAGAAGAAATGTGTCTAAAACCATCTGCAAATCTTATTTTTGTTCTATCCTTGGGTGAAAGAGATCAAAATGTGGCCAATGCATTGAAGCAGTTTGCCCACTTTCAAGATTTGTCAAAGGGGCAAGAATTTTACTTGTAAAGCAGTACCATGAAACAAGCAACATGGTCTTAAAAATGAATGAAAGAAATATTATGTTGCATTGCAATGTAGTGCAGAGATTAGACGATTAGGGGTCACAAGCGACTGCTCCTCTGGTACTTGGGATGTGGAATGTTGATGGGGTCACCAAACCCTCTTACCAGACATGATGGCACCAGGGTAGGGCTACTAATTACTTGAGGAGGAGGCATGTTGTCCATCAGGGTTCATGAACATCCCCTCCTGGCTTGGCTGACAGTTGAAACAGTATTGGCCAATCGGATCGGCAAAGGCTGGCAAGGATCCCACAATCTACCAACCTGGCTTAGAGGGGCCCATGAGGCGTTGCGTTTCATCAGCACCTTTTGGTGATAAAAGGGTCAATAAGCTGTTCAGTCGTTGTTCTGATGGCTAAGGCGTTTGCTGGTACATTAGAGAACCTCTTTGGGCTTTGCTGCTCCCCAGCTCGCACCTCGCCTGATCACTGAGTTTGTGTTAGCCTGCCATTTCTAAAGAATTTAATCGTTTTGGTTTGTTCATATCACAATCTAGAGCATCTCTCTCCCTTGCGGCCTGGACCCAATTTTGAGCGTCTGCATGCACAGTTTGTTCTGAAGGAACGTCGCTGTGACTATGGAACCTGTGTACTGAAAACCTGGACCATGGATCACCTTTCTTTAACAATGGATAATGGGACTGGCCTTCCCTTCTGTACCATTATGTGTTTAGCAGCATTCATTTAATACTGGCATCAACAATTACATTGTATTGCAGAAATAGGTTACAATTATTTGTTGTTGTTTTTATAAGCCTGCTGTAAATGAAATGATTCTGGGGACAGATGATTTCTCATAAATTGTTTTAAAGGCTTTTGAGTGTGATAAATGTTGTTCTAACCACAGTTGCATTCAAGATCGTCGCTAAGCAATAACATGCATTAATCTGATCCGTATGTTGGTGTTATTAGCCTAGCTAATTTCCCTCACAGTAAGGCATGAATTGTTACATTACTCCACATTCTATCTCATTTCATATAGTTAAATTTTAATACCCGTTTTCTTATTTAGGAACTGTTGCCGTGTTTGTTATTTCACAGCTAGGCTCTACAGGCTTAAACAAACTGCAGTCGGACTTACAAACTGCGCCACTTACAAGACAAAAACTCTGAAGACTAGGTTCCTTTTTCAGTTTGACTTCTCTGTCTTGCCCTCCCCTCTGCCACTGTGTCGACCCTTTTTGATAGCTGTAACACACGCCATGCACATGGTAACCACTACTCTCATGCACCAATTTCTACATCGTTCAGTTTTTCTGATGCCAAATGAAAAAACCGCACAAATTGTTCACAAAGGCTCCTCTGTGTGAACCTTCGATGCAAAGTTTTAGTCGCGTTTGATGCTCAGTCATGGCCGTAGCTTGCATTACTTGGCTTTTGTTTGAAAGTCAGTGGAAGTCAGACCTGTCTTTCACAAGGTGTGTGCCATAAACTTTTGAAAACCGTTTTGGCATGTTGGCTTTGGAAACCATTCAGGGATGTGCGCACACACTCACTAAAACTAAGTTGAGCTTCTGGGGTGGACTTGTTTGAAACCGAGCTTGGTTCAGTCCTGCCCTTAGGTTGGGTGTGCTGCTATTAGTGAATTTGTGAAGTTAAGGTGCTGACGGAATGTGCGACTGCTGAGTTGTTAGGGTACATGTGACTGAGAGGGGAATTGAAACAGTGGTCATGCACTTCCGCTTCGCAAATGAGTCTCAGGGCGAAATTGAGGTTATGATGTTGACATTTGACACAAGGTGGTGGAAGATGGCACTACAGAGGAGGTGGTATGTCTCTCACGCAGTGTTGTTGGGCCTGTTAAAGTGGCTCTGTCGCAGCTGAACCTGTATAGCAGATACCTGAGATTTTTATGTCTCACCCCCCTTTCGGGAGGACATTATTTTTGTCCGGTTTCCCATGTGCGTCCGAGTCGGGGTTCCCATCATTTCTAGACCATGACTCAGAAACCGTTTGATATATTTCCGTGAAAATTTGCACACATTTACATCAGGTTGTGCAGATGTGCCTTTAGCTATTTTGAGGTCATTAACTTCTATAGTTTCCTGCTAAATGTGTGTGAACATTAATGAGGAGCGGCTGTGTTGGGGTTAGGGGGTAGACTTTGTTTTTAAGGCAAAAAAAAAAAAATCTCTAGTTTACGTTTTGGCTTCACTTCTGTTAATTTTCTTTCTATCATACCACCTGCAAGCACAATGGATGTTTAGAAAATGGAAATGAAATACTTTGAGTCCCACCTGAAGTGAATAATGCGTTTTCGGAACAAACAGCGCAGGAATGGCTATTATAAACCACCATACAAAGCAGCAGTTTCGGCCTGTGACCAGCTTGAAAAAAAAAGAAAAAAATGGGCAATTTTTTCTGTTTACAGCACAAGCTTGGCCGCAACAGTGCCCCTTTAAGGAGTCTCTATGGAGTGGCTCCTTTGAGCACGGGGAGCAATATCTGGTCACTGTTCACAGTTCAGTCCAGGCATGGCTATCGTCTTTACATCTTCCAGCGCCTGACTGAACTTCCTATCACATTGCAAGGTCCTTTATTTTTGCTCTCATGTTGTGGGTTTCTAACTTGCATTTGGCTTTATATATCATTCATCTCTCTTACTCTATCTCCCCTGTCACTCTCTCAATCCCCCCCCCATCCCTGACTCTCTTCTCTCCTTTTCTCTCTTCCCCATTCTATCACTCTCCCCTCCTTCCTCTCTTTCTCTCTCCCTTCTCCCTGTCTCTCAATCTCCCTCTCTCCCTTCCTTGCACTCTCTCTCTCCCTGCCCTCGCTTTCTCTCTTCTCATCTCTTTCATTCGCCCTCCGTGCCTGTCCTGGTCTCCCTACAGCTGCACTGTTGTTTACCTGTGTTTGCGCTCTCTGGCTCCCCCTGCAGGGCTCTGGAGGAGCGGCGTGTAGAGTGGCTGCAGGAGAAGCACCAGCTGCAGGAGAGAGAGGCTGAGCTCCAGCAGAAGCACAGCCAGGCTAAGGAGAGGCTTCAGAGGGCCGCGCTGGCTCAGAAGAAGGTGCCATCCACACTCCAGACAGCTACAGATCACCTCCGCTTACCGGATGCATGCATTCCTATCAGACCTGCTCAGTGGCACAGGAAGCCAGTTCAGGGCAGCAGCCATATTTGTCTCATGGGGCTTTTTTTTGGGCTACTGAGCATGCTCTCTTAGTGCCGTAAAAGGAACTGGTGAATAGAGAGCAAGTGGAGCTCTTTTTTTTTTTTCATGTACTGAGCAATTGGCTTTAGGTGGGTAAATGGTTCTATTGGAAGGGACTTCAGGGTTTAAAAGCACTGTCAAAAATGGAACAGATTCACCTGGGTAAAATCATTGTTTTGAGTGACTTCTAACGGGGAAAATATTCTTTTTGGCACTAGAAGCTGATGAAGTGCATCTCCGGTAACCATGAGTTTGCTAGTTTTCAGGGGGAAGCTATCCCTTCGCTTCCTGTAATGCAGACATCCGATCTGTCCCAGCGCGTCCAGGAGTCTCCTGCATTTTAGGACTTCTGCCTGTACAGTCAGCTGTGGTCCTGATCCTCATGGCATGTCTGGTCATGTTACAGAAAGGCCATGGTGAATGCGGTTGCGTTTGGTCTTGTTTTCAGCAATGGGCCACGATAAATTTGGTTGTGTTTGGTTGTGTTCTGAGTCAGAGTCCATGTTGAGCGTGGTTGTGTTTGGTCATGGTTCATGTGTTTGGTCATGGTTCAGCAGGAGTCCTTGTAAACGTGGTTGTGTTTGGTCATGTTTCAGAGGAAGACCATGAATGAGCATCGGGAGAAGAGGCTTCAGGATAAGATTCAGCTGCTGGAGGCCAAAATCCAAGAGCTGGAGCTGGAGACCAGAGCAGCCAAGTACAGACCTTTGGTTCCTCTGTGTGTGTGTGTGTGTGTGTGTGTGTCTGGGTATGCTTGTGTCGGTCTGTGTGGCTGTGTGCCTGCGTGTCTGTGTCTGTTTATTTGTCTATTTATGCGCGCGCGTGTGTGTGTGCCTGTGTGTATGTGTGAACTTGAGAGCCTTTTTCTCAAGTTCGTCGGCATTGGCCCAAATTGCGAGGTGTGAAGCTGTGGTTTTAGTGTTTAATCCCCTGCCTGCTAAAAGGGAATTACTGGACAATATCAGGAACTCAAGGCTCTTGTTGAGTGGTGCTACTTTCGATGTGACACTGCACCATAGTCTTTTGCACTTCGCTATAATTCACTTACATTACCAGTGTTTGGCAAATGGCAGCAAATATGTAAACGAGTGTATGGAGGAGCTCTGTAGCAGTTTTGCATGAGCCTGCTTTTCATATTAGAAAAGCACAGCAGGCAGCCCATCCTCGTCTTGCCTTTTAGTGGTTTTTCAAACAAGAACGGCAGAGTTACATGAAAATAGCACAGCTGTGACTCGACTGCCCTCACCCACGCGACGCTCCCTATGAGGGCATAGCGATCATCTTTGTGGTTACGCAGTCTTGCCGTTCTTTACCTCAGCCACATGCCGATTGGGCAGAGAGATATGTTTTATACGTCTGTGTAGTATTAGGGAAGTTTACGACTTGTATAAAGATGTTACAAATTGGTGAGGGGGGGTAAATAGGCTTTGAACAGCAAATGGTTGAAAATGATTTCAGCTAGGCCTGTACCAGAAGCTGTCGCGGCTGGCTCATTTATATCTGAAGTGCACGACAACACACCTATGAGATCATTTTGCCAGTATGAAGAATTTACCGGTTTCATTAAATCCTACTTACAGGCAGCCCATAGCCCCCTCTGCAGGCTAGCTTAATTGTTTCAATATAAAGCCGAAATGCATCATTTGATATAATTTGATTTTTGTTCTATTCTCATCTTCTATTTAAATATAAGTATCTGTCTGCCCTCAAAATGGATGGACGAGATGTCGTGGGAAAGAAAATTATTTTTGAACTGTTGTTTTTTTGCAATTGGGCAAAGTCATTATAACGCAAAGTAAAACGCATACTCGCGTCCCTCAGCAAAGAAGCGGCAAACAAATAATGGAGTAAAACATGGTCGTTGACAACACCGCAGGGTTGCATTTATTTATACAGCCCTAGAGTCTCTGTGGATGCACTACGGCCGGAAACACTGACCCTCTGAGTTTTAGGCTGACATCATAGCCCAGAGGTGGACAGCCTAGCTGTTCCTCAAGCCTATTGGCCACCCCCTGAATGGTATTCTGTCTCTCCGCCCTCCTCCTGTCGTAGGAAGCAGACGTACTCTGAAGAGCAAGCGCACCTCCACCGGCGGCTAAAGGAGCTACAGAGGAAGCACACAGAGTTCCGCCGCCTCCTGCTGGGGACGCAGCTCACCTCGGTGCCCGGGGCGGAGGCCACTTTCCCCGGCCTCCCGGTGAGCAGAGCCCCTGGGGACGGGACGGAATGGGTGGAGGGGGGGGTGGTTATGTATTTTTGTGCGAGATGCCTCATCCTTTCATAAAATATAACGAAGTTTGATTATGTGTTTTCTTTGTCCTTTTTTTCTGGCCCATTTAAAAAAAAAAAAAAAAAAAAAAGTCGAGGACTGTGCGAGCGGGTGAGTAATTTTGAGCTGAGATTTGGTTTGCTTTTTGCTTACTTGAAGTGGTGTAGCCTTGCAGTTTTTGCCTGTTATGGAGCCATTTAAGAGAATAACAGGGCATTTGGGTGGGTCATTTGGTAAAGACCCCTCTTGTCAGGTCTGACCACTACATTGTCCACTGTGGCTGGTAGCTTCAAGATATGGTGGGTTTAGTGTGATGGCGGTCAGCATTTTTATGCGCTAATGACCTCCCCTGGTCGATTGCATGCCCCTGTACTACATACAAAAGCCACATATAGGACTTTCCATGACTCCAGCGTGGCTGTGTTTCGGAGAACCTTTGTCAACACTCAACCAGATTGGTATTGGGTTCAGGGATGAACATGGCTTGCTGGATAAACAAACCATGGACAGGAATTGGATTAATTCAATCCTTCAATTCAGATTTTTTTTTTTTTTTTTTGAAGAGTGCAAAGAGACTGCATGCTATTGGGGTGGGTTTGGTTAGCTGATGGAGGAGTACTCTGATGCAGAGTCCCTAGATGGTGAGAATTGCGACAACTTGAGCGGAAGCCATTTTGTTTCTGTCTGGTGAAACAGAGCCGTTGTGTACGATGGAAATTGTTAGGTTTTTTTTTTTTTTTTTTTTTTTTTTTCTTGGAAGGGAAGTGTATTCATTTTGGGGCAATTGTTTGGACAAGCTAAGAGGGGGACATGAGAAACGAGAAAACAAGGGGAAAAAAAAAAAACTCATTCATTTTGAGATTGTGCCTAATAATGTGAGGGAAACAAAATGGCTCCATGACCAGATTTTCTGGAACCCTCATGTCCCAGCTCACTGATCTAACGCCTCACCTCCCCAGGACATGGAGCACCAGCGGGAGCTGGCCGTGCTGAAGAGGCGTCTGGAGGAACTGGAATCCAACCAGCAGCAGCAACTGGAGGAACTGGGACCTCCTCTGGAGAGAGACCCTCCAGCCCAAACCTCCAGCCCTGACCCCTAACCCATCTTGTCCTGACCCAGCAGCAGGGTAATCTGCTGTTGGCTTGCCAGGAAGGTCTCCAGAGAGCTGCTTGTTGAAGTACGCAGACTGTAGCACAATTTCAAAAAACAAAAGAAGCCAGTTGTTCCCTTGTGGCCCACTCCATATGGAAATCCCTACCCACCCATCTAAGCACTGAAGATGGGCTTTAGTTAAATCACTGTCCATAATGGACTGAAACAGCAGGGTCAGCTAGTGGCAGGAAACTCTACAGCTACTTTTTCTTTTACCCTGTGGGGCTCCAGAATCTGATTTGCTAATGTCTAGAGAGATGAAATTTCATCAAATCTGATTTTGGGCCCTTGAGCAAAGCCCCTAACCCTAAAACTGTTCCAGGGACTTTATCCCCATTTCTCTCTCTCTCCTTCAGACTGCTTTCCCTGCCAAACCTCTTTTTTTTGTCCTTGAAAAAGGGAGACATTTATTATGGACCTCTCCTGGTTAAGTAAAGGATAGAGCACCAAGCTTCGCCCTCCCTAATCGTCCTAACCGTCCCCCTCCAGCCCTGACCCCAGAAAAGGGACCTCGAGCAGCTGGAGATACAGGGTGCTAAGAACACCCCCTCCCAACTCTGACCTCAGAAATCCCCCTTCGAGCGAGGGGGCCTGAACAGTCGATATGGTTTTTTAATAATTTTTACAGAAAAGCATTTTTATGCACATATGTGTTGACAGGTGCTTCCATTTGCACAAAATATTTTAAAGTTTACCTTTTACAGTGTTGTACACTATTCCACAGTCTGTTCTTCTAGCTTCCCTACTACAAAATGCCCTTACCTAAAAGCACACCCCCCCCTCTCTCTCCTTCCCTCACAGTCTCTCTCTCTCTCTCCCTCCCTCCCTTCAGTCTCTCTCACTCTCTCCCTCCCTCACAGTCTCTCCCTCTCTCTCTTTCTCTAAGTCATTGACTTAAATTAAGGCCTCATTTGGCTGAGTTGGGTGCCCTAATGCTGTACTAAAACAAAACCCTGCATTAACAGCAGTCCTTTTTCTCGTAAGATTGGACATCCCTGTCGTAAAGGAAGTTTAAACGTCCCAGCGGGCAGTGCGGACTTGCTCTTCAACTTAAAAGTTCCCGGTCTGCAGTTGATGGCTGGCTTTCCTTCGCTGAGCTCTGATTCGACAGCTGACCTCCGGTGCTAACGTATGGCGTAATTCTCTCAGCGGCAGTGTTTGCATCTCTAACTGCCACTTCCTGTTGTGAAACAAGCCTCCCTCAGCACATCTTTAACTCTACGTTGACAAAACCACCAGCAACACAAAAGGACCATCTTAAGACTGTGTATCACAATATGTCTCGTGCGTCAGCCAATGATTTATATTTATAACCTTTTGTACACTTTGTGCATTAAAACAGTTGTATATTTCGCTGTGGAATGTGTTTAATTTGTTCCTATTTTCAGATCACCTAGTGTCATGTGATTCAGCTGGGTCATTTCGATTTTTGATAGCTGTACGGCAATAAGGCGGCAAAGCATTGATTTGCAGTTTAAGAAAAAAGTATTAATTTCATTTTTTTAGCCATCTATTTTGTATTTCATCCACGATAATACTGCTTTGCAGACGTTGTTTGTTATAGAGTGGTAGAAATTTCTTTAAATATTAGCAACCGAGGCCTTCTGGTTAACCTAGACAGCAGTGCAGTTCAGTCACACTAACAAAACCCAGTTCATACAGTGACCATCATAATTCATTAGACTGACACTTAAGCTCACTTGATCCAACAGACCAAAGCGAGCTTGGCGATGATGCAGTGGCGCCTGCATTCATTTTTGATCTTCTGCCAAACCACTAAAGGGATCAGTGTGAAATTAGGCGGGGAGGGTACATATGGATATACAGATTCAAATTTGTTGGGTGTAAATCCACCCATAGGCGCTATAGCAAACGAATGGTCATAACTCCTAAACCATTTGTCCAATCAACTTGAAATTTTTCATGTTTCATATCAGTCAAGGTTGCTATGAAAATCTGAAAGAACAAAGTGATAAATGAAACAACTTGGCCAGCATCAGCCGATTAAATTTCAGTAGCCCGTATACTCAGTTTAGCGGTCACCTGTCATCATGAAACTTAATATTCTTGTTATGGATGTGGAAAAGGGTCTTTTTTTTAATTAAAATTACTTTGATTGGCCATATGGCAGCACTAAAGAGAGGTACAATATGTCTTGGCCAATCACTTCCAAACCATATGCTGTGGAAACAAAATGTTTTTTGTTAGATTCTGATGATCAAGACGAATCAATCCATGTAAGCCGCACCCATTTTTGTATCTGCAAACTTTCCACCATTTTGAATTGTTTGCGAACCCTTTAATTTTTATCTCCTCTTAGGTAATGAGATCAATTCACACAAAATTTAATGGTGTGGCTTACATTGATGTTAAGAGCTGTAACTCCTTAGGGCAATGTCCCATCATTACCAAACTCAAGATCACACATCTATAGGCCATGCAACTTCATCACACTGAATTTGGTTCAACTCCGCTCATAGGTTGTGCTATAGCAAACAAATGGCCATAAATCTAAAACCAATTGTGCCAGCAACTTTCACTTTTCACGATTTTTAAGGATTTGTAAAAGGGCACTCCTAATGCAAATTACTTTGATTGGCCAGATGGTGGCCTATAGGAAGGTACAACAAATTTGATTCCAATTGGCCAATATGTGGCAATGTAGTAAGAAAATCAATGTAAAATTGCATATATGTTTTCAACCATTTGACTCAGTGGTTCTAATTTTGCATATTGCATCTCTGTATGAGGATCAAATGGTCTTTCCAACCAGTAAAATAAATCTTTAATTGTTTGCCTGCTATTTGTCAATCAAGTAACAGCTGCTATTTCAAAGACATGGCAGTGACTAATCAACCTGAAATTTGCAGGGTAAAGTGTAGCATGCACAGTTGCATATGTGCCATAAACTGGAAATTGTTTGAAAAACTTATACAATTTGTGTCCTCACTGCTTCAAAACAGATGATTACCTTATGTTGATTGGACCCCGTAATTACTGCTTGCGGTTATATTTGGTTTTTTCCCCCCCACACAAATTACAAAAGGTGTCTGCATTGTCCCAATGTTGGACCCAAGCATTAAAAATACTACCACCTGTGAGCTGATATAACACTAAAGCCTGAAATAAAACAAGTGAGCTACAGCGCCCTGACGGCACTGTTTTTTATTTCGCTTTGTCAGTCACTGGATCTGAATCCGACTGAACATGCATTTTACATGCTGAACAGACTAAAGGCAAAAAGTCCCCGAAACAAGCAGGAACAGAATAAGGCTGCAATACTTGCCCAGCCGAGGATCACCAGGGATGATACTCAGTGTGTGGTGATGTCTATGCATCTTTGAGTAGTAACTGCACGCAGAAGATGTGACCCACTATTATCCCGTAGAGCGCTATATGCGGCTATTGTTGCTCAATGATGTAAGATAACAAAATCAAAGCCGTTGAAAACCTATCATGTGGAGACTTTTTTAAAAGAGCTCCCACAGGGGAGCTCTTTTAAACAAGACGCCGCATGATCGGTTTTCAACAGCACAAGATAAACTATTTTTAAAAAATTTATTTCAGCGCTCTAAGGGTTAAAATTGATTATTCTATCTTATATTCCGTGCGTACTACGTATCAGCGTGCCTGAAAATGGCATGTCTACTGAAAAGGTAATTTTTCAACTGTTCATCCAATATGAACTAACATGCCCTTAAATTAAAACTAACAACAGTACATTTCCACCTCATCGTCATCGTATCCATTCAGATGCAAAGTACAGAACCAAAATAGAGGTCACTAACCAATAAATTACAGTTCTCACTGTATATTTATGATATACATTATCTGTATTGGGGTTTATTACTCAAAGATCACTTCTTCCAAGTAAAAGTTAAGTCTGCATTCGACTGCCCACTCCCAAATTATGTTTGGTAATCTATCTGTCTTGCTGCCCGATTTCAACTGTACATTTCTTTGTGAGAACAGTTCTTGCTTAAGTTATTACCAAGCTAAAAATGTGTATATTACATAAAGTTGCAACTTGTCACAGGGCCATGATGGCCCCAGTTACAGTTCTCGGAAGACTGAAGTGCATTCAGCTGAAAACAGGATCAACAGCTGACTAATTCTGAGCTTTTTTTGGATCATGCTAATGTTTATAAAGAGGAACCCAGGAAACTATCAGCTGCGCCTTTTTTTGTAGTCATGACACCCGAGAACCCAGTTCAAATTTAAAAGATTGTACCTCAAGACCAGTTTGTCATTTCTCATCATCCCCCTTTGATTTGAAAATATCAGTAGACACACAGACAGATAGTTGGTAATGAAGTCCTATTCAAGTACAAAGTAAGATAATGTTAGTATACATTAAACGCATCATCACATGATAGGGATATTTCCAGAACCATAGCATTTCATCAGTATGCAATAGATGCCATTGGCCAGCATTGTATAAGAGTGTCCCGAGCAAAAAGCCCAAAAAACATACATGAATCCAATGGTGGAGCATGAATGGATCATTTCATGCTCCCGCAAACACATTTTCACATGTGAAAGCCCCAAGCACTGAAAAACCCAAGGCAATTCTGATAGGTTACACAAAGGCCATTGTGCCAGATTTATCTGCAGCATTTTCAGGATTGACACCATGAGATGCAGTCACCATTTAAGTTGATGGACTGGGTATGTAATTTTTAAGAGTAGCTGTTGAGGATCAGCTATTTTAGACAACAGGAATTGGGACGAGCATCAAGTCTGAGAAACCCTAATGCAGTATGCCAACTCTGACTTTTCACAGTAACCATCAGACTTGACAGCCATCACTTCCCACTCACCGAACTGGACCATTGACTATGGTTATATTTACTGGCGACTGCTTGCATTTCAATTTTTCATCAATCCATTGCAATTTAAAAAAAAAAAAAAATCCATCGCACACTGTTGGTCTTGGGGCCTGAAAATGGCCCCAGACCTACAGATAACCTGGCTCAGTACGTAACCTCTCATAAGGTTTATTCTGCACAAAAAAATCCCTTAAAAATAGTCCTGAGAGAATTCCTCAACCGTACCTTAAAGGGACAGTTAACGCCAACCTGTGTAACAGTTTAGTTGTGGCTGAGAAAGAACAGTCTTGTACAGAAGCAAATATCGAAGCAGATATGTCCACCCTGAGGACAAAATGGTTAAGCATGTGTGGCCATTGTTAGTGCATTGCGGTATTGTAAGTCCACTCAAAGAATCTTGCGGAACATTCTTTCAATAATTCATGCTGATGAGAAAAACCCATTACAACGGGAACCCAAAGTGTGTCAGGGTTTGAAGACCTTTTAACCTGAGAAGCAACGGCAATAGCTGTTGCCCCACTGCCACAAAGAAGTCTTGGCTTTGAGTTTTGTCTTTGTTACTGGTTGTAGCAAAATGGCCTTGAAGTCATGGTTATAGACAAGTTTCAAAACCTGGCTATCACCTGTTCAACCTGCATGGATGGGAGGAAGGCACTTCAATCCCAGAAACAGCACCTCTGGCCTGCAAACGTCTGGTGGCATTACGCAGTGGGAAGGAACGCAATCCCAAGAAGAGCTGTTCTGGCTTGCAAACATGTCTCGAGAGTGCGTGCACAGGAAGGGAGGACAGCCCCAGGAACAGCCCCTCTGGCCGATAAACATTTCTTCTTGGCATACACAGTGGGAGGAGGCTCACTCCCAGGAACAGCTCTTGAGGTTGGTGAACAAATCCTTGACCTGCTGTACTGTCCCCATCAGCTCACTGGAAGCCCCATTTTGTACCAGCTTCTCCATTACCTGTTGACGGGAAAATGTGAGTTGTGTCACCAATAGACTTACTACAAGTGCTCTAACTGAGATGGTTTAATGCAAGGTTGCAAAATATTTGCAGTGCAATTAACACATCTTCCAAGTACAGTCAATGCAAGCACTTATCACAGGTTATTTGCGATGATCATTGATTCTAACTATGGTAAGAACTGATGATGTATTGAAAATTTGTTCAGATGCATTAGTCTAAACATTGTAAAAGTCAACTCAAAGTGTCGATCGCTATGCATCCCCAGCTTAAAGTTGATCTTCGGTCCTTGCATACAGCTTAGCAAATAAGACCTTGACCTTTGACCTGATGACCTCAAGAACCTAATCAGTTCAGCCATTGTCTCCAGGGAAGTACTATGAGTGATATGGTCAAAATCTGTCCACTCCCAATCGATATCGTGCACACAGGACAAGTGTGACGGATTGATGGACAGTATGCCTTCCACCAACTGGGAGGGGCAGAGGCATAATAAATGGAAAAAAAAAAAAAATTGTGGCAGTGCAGTAATAGTTATCAACTTCTTTTTTTTAAAACAAGGGCTAGCTGTGGGAAAGAATACCGCGTCCTTCTGCATTAGATGAATCATCTTTCCATCTATGAGCAAGACATGTTTCGTCAATCTGTAAGAAAGTATATTTCTGAAAATCCTGTCACCAAACCCAGCGGATCCAAGGACCCCCCCCAAGGTCTCTGGGCACAGACTTGTTATGCCCAGTTGACCTCCAAATTCAATAGCCTATCACATTGATGCATTTTGTCTGACCTCGTTATGCTTGTCTGACCGCCCACACTGTTTCAGGTCTTCAACTAGAATTCTTACAATTCAAAAACACATGCCTGCTTGAGGGTTCTTCCTATTATTAGGTGTTGTAGTCAAAACATTTAGCTTTGCAGAAATTTCCAGTCTAAAATCAGCCAACACTGGTTTATGCCTTGTTTTAAATACTTCTGATTGGTTTTAGGGTGGTTATCCAGCTCTTCACTGGTTGAGCATCCTACAGCCGGCTAATCCGTCGGTTAGGTCACCAGTTTACTGGCTTAACCAGCCACAGACAAGTTATTATCTGCTAGACGAGTTGAACACATTTTGCCGTGTTCAACGGTTAAAAAAACGGAATGCAGCTCAAGTTAGCATTGCTCAGTTTGCAACAACCCTGACATCCCCAACCCAGGAAAAGTAGTTGTGACATTTCCCACCAAGAGAACATCCTGAACGGAAAGAAAAACTCCCCTGCAGACTTCCCCTGACAGCCTGTCCCAAAAGCCACAACTGTCTCAACCCACTGCCTCTATGCGAGGTATATGGTCTGTCTTCTGACAGATAAAACTACAGATTTATGCATTTTCTGAGTTATGCGGTGGTCCTTCTACATTGTAAAAAAAGCCTACCGCACTGAAGTGCTGCTGGAGGTACTTGTAGATCTCTCCTAGCGCAGCGAACTCGTTGAATTCATTTTCATGTTTCTGGAAAAAAAAAAAAAAACCAACAGTCAGCGGAAAAAGCCTTGACTATCAACGTCTCACTTGTGTCCTGTTATCTTGGTGTAAAAATGGACACTTGTGCCACCAAAGAACACACATTTTGGGCTGTTTCTCAGGCGGAGATTAAGCTTAGTTCCAGGCTAAATCAATTTTGAACTCCCTTTATTCCGTGAGTAAGCCAAATCTGTATGAGTGAGTCAAACCTTTTAACAGCTCTGCAACATGCAGGTGAGTGCAGTGTTTCTGAGCCTGCAATCGTTACCTTTGATTCTTCCTGTAAGAAAGTCCTAAACTCGGAGCTGGAGAAGCCTGTCAGGTCTTTCACTTGCTTGTAGTAGTCCTTCACCTCCTGCTTGTACTGGGGGATGTCTTTGGCGTAGAGGAGTTTATTGGTGGGCGCATACTGGAAGTGACGGATTAAATCTTTCATTAAAACCAAAAAATGGACAGTTTACCGTGTTGAAGGGCGTGAAACAGGAATCTCCTCAACTAAGTGGAGAGTTCTGGAAAATTAAGCAGACCGCGCTCCTTCGAGAGCTGGGGGGAAAAACACAACCCTGAGCTGTTAGCTGACAGGCCAACTCTACACAATATACAAACAGGGCCATCAGTTCCCTTTTAGGTCTTTCTACAGATTTTAACCATTCAAAAAGGAAGATGCAAAGAAAAAATCCAGGAAAATGCAGTGAATGGAGGGGCATCTAAGGACTAACCAGGCTTCTTTGCAGAAAAAAGAAATATAAATGTGCATCATAACTAAGGAATTCTACTTCAAAGTTTGCAGCTTTCACAAGTTTTCTACTCAAAAAGTGTAATTCTACCACTTGACTTGAAGTAAATGTGTCCTTTTGGGATGCGTTCTGACATGGCCTGAAGCGAGGGGTCACCTTGTCCAGCTGCTGTTCGACCAGGGAGAAGGAGTCCATGAAGGCCTGGGCGATGACAGACAGACAGCTGTCCAGAAGTGGTGTCTTTTCCATGTCGAACACAAACTGGGGGTTCTTCAAAATGTTTACCCAGAATCGTAGGGGTAGACTGGAATGAAAGATGAAGGAAGATGAGATGAGGAGATTAACAGTACTGCACTTTTCACAGCAAATTTCTGCAGTGCTTTCCATTCCACACTGTGCTAAATATAGTATAGTGCAGTGGTTAGAAAGTGTTTAATAAGAATAGTGCAGTACCGCGGTTAGAGGGTTTGGTTAGATTTCTGTGTCGGACAAGCCCATTGCACCCATGGGCAAAGCACTTTCCCCAAACTGCTCCAACAAGAGGCCCAAGGGGTATGTATTGCTCACCTCGTTTGGCATGGAAACTGTTCTTTTCAGTTATGCAGTACTATAAAATAAACATCAGTCAACAACATGCCAACATAGTCATGTTGTCATGTAGAACAAGTACTGAAAAGATGTTAAACCGTAAATAGAAATTGCAGTAAATGCACTATTAATTTGGTGTGAAGTCACTCAAATATAAGAAAACCCATGCACTAAAAAAAAATAAAAAATATCAGCATTTCAACTTCACGTAGATGAAGAATTTGAACACTAGTAGCAAATTTGATCGAAATCTTCCCTCTGCAACCTGAGAGGAAGCTGAAAATGTGTCAGCCAATCAGATACTAGGACAACCATACTGGACCGTAAATCTGCCCGATATGTGACAACACTTGGTCAGGTCTTAGAGCTTAAAATTATTGCAAGTTTAATCCACACCTAACCAAAAAGTAAAAAATGTGTCAGCCAACCATTGGCTAGGATAGCCATATTGGATCTTGCATCAACCTGAAAATAACAACGCTCAGACAGGGCATTTGCACCAAGTCTGATTAAAACCTGACCATTAGAACTGCAGAAGTTGAAGGTGTCATCCAATCACTGGATTTTGAATTGAGCCAGAAAAAACAACACTTGGTCAGGGCCATGACGCAAATAAATACCACGTCTGACCCAAATCTGATCAGAGAAGTTGTTGAAAATGTATCAGCTGATCATGGGCTAGTGCAGCCATATTGGATTCCAAATTGAGTTGAAAAATAACACTTGGTCAGGGGACATGGGAGGAGTATTTTTACCAAGTCCGATCAAAATCTTCTAGGTAGAACTAGAGAAGATGTTGTTTAAATAAAAGTTGACTGAGGGACGGATGACGGACACTGCGCCATGGCAATAGCTCTTCTGGTCCGAAGAAGAGCCTGTAATAGCGTGGATACTATGTAAATATGAAGAACCAGTGTAAGATGTACGGGTTTCAACGATGGGAGGAATCCAGAGCAACTAGACAGAACTCACACAAACACTTGGGAGAATATTACAAACTATACACAGAAAGGATCTGGCCTTGATGTGAACTCACAACCTTCTTGCCGAGAGATTATTATTATTATTATTATTATTATTATTATTGGCGCGGTAGTTGTTGTTTCTATTATTGTAAGTTTAGCTCACAACTGGAGTGAGAATGGGGGCAATTAAGTTTGGCACCTGTTGGTTTTCCAAATGTGGAGCACATCTGGGTCGCTGATTTTCTTGCTCTCTCCCTGGGCATCCAGGAAATCAAAGAAGTACTTGACAGCGAGCGGGACTCGATCGTTGGTCGCACCCCATATCGACCTGAAGAGCTTCTCCACATAGGAATGCACAGCCACCTGAGGAATGATGGGATTGAGCACTGTCTTAAAAGGATGACTGAAAATAGCTCTATAACTCTTGCGTATTCACTTGTAATTGCAGATTAATGAGTATTAATCTTTGGTGGTCATAGTTTTAGCTTCGTGGACAGTAATTCATTAATCCGTGTACCTCCATAGAAAGAGGTTGTATGCATGTATGCCTGCATGTACGGTAATTTAATTCAAGTAACTTTGTGGAGAACAGTTTCACATTTGCGCACCCTGAAGGACAGTGGATGAATGTTCGCTATTATTTATTGAAGTTAAAGGTTTGTGTACCTTTGTTGATACTAGTTTTGCACTTGAGCACATTTGTAGTGAGTAGATTTAAGTTTGCATACCTTTTTCTGAGTATAGTTTCAATTGTGTACCCTTTTTGAAAGCGGTTTCATGTTCACGTGCCTTTGTTGACAGTAGTTTTATGTTGAAATACCTTCGTCGAAAGCAGTTTTGTTAGGTAGACCTCTTTGAGTTTCAATTTTTTTCTCTCAGGATTTCCTCTCTGATCAGAGTCAATATCAGGATCAATCTGTGAAAACAATCCATCGCAGAACACACATCAACCGCAGCCTCACCTGACAACCATTTTGGAAATAATTTTCATTTCCTGTTGCGTGGTTATAATAGGAAAAAATTATTTTATAATAATGAAATTTTGTGTAGCATTGTGATTAACAACCAAAAATAAAAGCATTTTAGAAAATTATAGGGCTGCTTACCAAGTGGAAGTACTTAATGGAGTAGTTCTTGTCTTCTGCAACACACAAACAGACCACACAGGGTTTCAAATTAGCTTTCCCCTCCACAAGACCCTTGGGTGGTGAAATTGATTCATTCAGAAACTGCAACACCACTTTGAATTTTCCAAATGAGTTTCTAGAGTGTGGATACGGACGGCTAATGGAAACGGACAATTACCGCACCTAGTTCTCAAGGGAAAGAAAACGGAACACAACAACTCCACGTGCGAACTCAGTGCTTGTTGAACGTGAAGAGATTTGCTGGGAGGAGCTGCACACTAAGAGGTTGTTTGTTTGAACAAGACCTTTGATGCCTCTTATGATGCATCAGTGTTTAATTTGAACCACGCCTCCCAAAGCACCTCCAGCCAATTACAGTGAAGCTGCCAGTCACAACTTCTGTTTAGCCATCGTTCCACTGGGACAGACCCAGAGCTCCTGATCACTGTACCACAACACGACAGGTGCACCATCGGGCAAGGCCAGGTGTGCTGCATTAAAAAAAATTGCGAGTTCATATGATTGTTCATATGCGAAAACAACAACTATCATCAGGGCGACAAAAAACTTAAATCTGATTCTGACATCACTTGCATGAGATAACAACGGTGACTGATTCATTTTAACTTTTTGCCATGAAACGAATGTAGTGTGCACTCCAGGGTACGCGAGTGCAAAGGTACGATAGAATCATGCTGTTATTCATCCGGGTTGGTGGGTGTCGGTATAGAGATCAATGCAAAGAAGAGATTTGGGGTAAATGACTTAGTGGACCTTTAAATAAGTTTGTGCAAACCATATAAACACTTTCATTCCACTGCCATAATAAAAATGCCATTCAACATACAACAAAAGAAATCATAATAAGTTTTTTTGGTGGGCTTTGCATTCAACTGTTTTATTATATTGTGTACAAGAACACCAGAGCAAAAACATGAAATATAAAAGGCAGAAATTACGCAATTAAGTCTGTATGCTGGACAGTAGTGGAAGAGTGACCAAGGGTTAAGAAAAAATAAGTTTTCAGAAATAAATATATTAATTGACAGGAACCTAAGTTAACGTGTATCTTCTCAAGAAAGACCAGAGAAGGCCACAATCGTTCTTTTAATGACATAATCTTGTAGCCTCTTCTGAGTATCTGCATAACATTCACAAATGCAGATGCACTCTGATGGTAATTTGTATTTTGCAGACTTTTTGAAAATTCGATTGACAGTTGAGAATCGTTTGGATGGATACATTTGGATTGAAGAGGTCAGGACTCACCCTTCAAGCTACTTTGTGTGCTCAGAGGGGCGTGGCCTGCTTTTGTGATGACTTTGACCGAGGCTCCATCAGGAATCTGCAAACACCAAACAGTCTGGTCAAGGACGTCCACACATTTATAAAAATATTTTGAAAAATATTGAAGAGAACCACTTTTCATCGTTCCTGTGTACTGGACTACAAGTCCGCAAGTATTTGGATAGTAACACGATTTTAAAAGACTATAATTCCAACAGGCCCTCACTTGATGCGGCTGAACAGTTAGCATCTCCCCTTTAATTTGAAGGTATATAAATCCATAATCTGCCAAGGAAATACAGCCTTTTAAAATTATGTTAACATTTAAATACTCGCGGACTTCAGTGACATGTTCATATGAAGAGAAGCCCTTTTTTAAAAAATTAACTCTTCTCTTACTCAAGCACCCAGAGACTGGGATGGACATACTTTTTTTTCGACTTTGGTACTTGTGCAGACTGTCCCGTCTTGTGTAGAATACGCTGTGGCATGCAGTAATGCGCAAAAGTTAAAGATCCTCTCAATTTTCTTATTGAATTTGGCCTTAGACATTTTTTTTTTTTTGGTTTCCACATCAGTGTTGCTGACGGTAAAATGCAGATTTAAGATACCAGATATTAATTTTAAAAAAATGTTGCTATGTCATTAAAGATGGCTGATATAGATTATATAGCCTTTCCAGAGCCCTGAACTCAACATGATCATAGCTGTCTGCGGTCAGATAAAGAGAAAGACACAATGTTCTCGGGATTGTGGCTAGTTCTGCAATATGGTTAGAACTGGCAAAAAGCCAATCATCTCTGAAAACTATGGAACTACAGATCAGTGTCCCTAATTTTTTGGTAAAGGGTAGTTACACCAAATATCTTTTTGATTTAGGTTTTAACAATTCATGTCTGTGAATGGTACATTTTTGAATATTAAGAAAGCTCTCATAACCCCCCTAAGGGAGAAGTTTTAAACAATTTTCAGTTTTTTGGTGACCTCAAACAAGTTTCATCCACCTTTCCTGAAAGTTCAGAATAATTTTATCAAACTGTTTTTGCACTGAACTGCTGACAGACAGAGAAATAAATGCTACCAAAATCAGAAACCCTCGCCCTATTCGGCAGGGTCAAAAGGGTTTTGACATTACTAATTGCATCACAGGCCACACGCTCCTTCCGCTTTTGTCATTTTACTTGGAAATCAGTGAAATATGGTCAGCCTTGGCAGACATCCGCCGTATTAGAGGAGACAAAACAGCAGGTTTCATTTGCTACGGCCGCTGGGCGGTGTGTTCTTCTTCACCTTGTAGTGCCGGAGTGTGTTCAGCATTGTGACTGATCCCAGAACCTCTGAGCTGTTGTCCACTTCCTGTAGCAGGAGAGAGCTGCCTTCCTTTTCATACACTGAAATGAAAACAACAACAACAAAAAAAAAGAGCTCAGCCAAGACTGTGGACCAGTTTCTCAGACAGATTAGGTCTATGCTAAGAACTAAATTGATGTTTTGAATGGAAGGCTCCCCCATGAGAAACTAAATTCAATTTAGGACCAACCTTGATCTTTGTCTATAAAACGAATTGTATGTGTGCTGAGCTGGAGAATATTTAATGCTTTCTCACAGTTCTGTACCTCAGTAGCAACAGGAGGCTAGGTGAACATCTAACAGGGGAGGATCTAGCAGTTGAGCAAAAGCCTCAAGACAGCCCCTTAATGTGTAAGCACACACTGTTTTCCTGAGAGATCTGAACATAGCAACATTGAACAATTCAGACCTGTTTCTTTCTGTCAAGCTTAAATGCCAACAGACCAGGGATGCAATTCCTGAGTTCCATCATATTGCCTGGTTACCTTTAGATCTTATCAAGACAGAAAACTGGATTGATTTTGGGCTCTGTATTATTAATACTAATAAATTAACTAATTAATTTCCAGGAACACCAGAGTTCCATCATATTGCCTGACATGTATGAAATATCACCTTGAAATTTTGCCATTTGATTCTTTCACTCATGAACCAATTATTGCGGAATACTATAGCAAAAATTTCAATATATTAAGTAAGTAAGTGGTTAAATTAATTACTGACCAAATGAAAAATAGTTCTGATGGAATCGTCATTGCCACTGCATCCGCTTACGTCGCAGATCTTTCATAACTCAAAAACTATTTTATAGATCCTTTTCAAATTTTATAAGCCTTTAGATCTCATGAAGATGAAGATCTCGATTAATTGTGGACTGTATATTATTAATAAGCCACCAGTTAATAAGCTGAGCCCGAACTGCTCTGATCCCAAATATTCCCCATCTATTCTATACTCAGAAAAGCCAGTTAATAAACCCAGGGCGCTGCTAAATAAGCCCATCCAAAAATGAATAGAAACTATTTTATGCAAAAATGACTAAAACTGAAACTAAATCCATCTTCCACCACAAGACCTAGACTAAAATCAAAACTTTGGCCATGATAGCGAAACCGGAACGAGACCAGGAACTGCAACTGGAGAATGAAAATAGCGTAAGCTTCTAGTCTGTTCAAGTCAATGGGATGAATCATTTGCTGGCAAGCATGCTAACGCTTTTCGCCATTAAATATATAAATTCAAGATTCTACGACAACTGTCAACGTAACTTTTTTTCCATTCTGTCAGTGCCAACTAAATTAGCAACCTTCATAGTTTGTCCATTCTGTCAGTGGTACCAACTATGTAAGTTAGCATCAGTGACTTTGGGAAATGCACCCCAGCTGTACAAACAGGGCCTCATTTGATCTGTAGGGGCCATGTTGTTAGCCAAGCATGCACTGTGAGATCAGAGTTAATAGACTTTGAAGGTCTTGTGTTGTCATCATGTACAGTACGTAGGCTACCTATTTTCGGACACCTTTCCTCGTCATGGCCTAATAAAACTCTCAGTAAGTTGTTTCGGTTCACCATGCCTACAGGCTGATTGTCACTTTGTTCCTTTTCCCCCTCTGTTGTGAAAAATGTTTGTTTTAATAAATTTATGGAAATAATATTCCTGGACAACATCTTGTTTTTCTATTGTTTTCAGCTTGACTTCCGTGTTAGGAACACCTCCTGTTATGCCACAGCCGCTAATTGGCAAATTTGGATCAATCTTCATTTTGTTTTCAAAAATCTCTGCTTGGACCTCAGTAAAAGGCTCATTTCTGAAAAAAGCAGCAAATTTGGGGCATTTAATTAGCAGGATACTGTTCATCAACTGTTTGGTCAAACGTATACCAGATTAGTTCTTATTTGAGAAAATTCCATGAATTTGCACTTTAATAATAATACATCAATTTCATTAATTTTCTGAAAGTCCTGAGTTCCATCATATTGCCCGATATCCAAGTGATATCACCTTGAAATTTTGCCATTTCATTCTTTCACTCATGATCAATTATTGCCGAATATTACACCAAAAACATCAATAGATTAAGCAATTAGTTAAGCTGTTGATTCTATTAAAGACCACATGAAAAATAGCTTGCTGCATCCGCGTAGGTCGCAGTTCCTTTGTGTCAATGCGATAACTCAAACTATTTTATAGATCCTTTAAACTGAATATGCCATTAGCTCTCATGAAGATGGAGAACTGGATTAATTTTGGGTTCTGTATTATTAATAATAATGAATTAACTAATTAATTTCTTGGAAGTTCCATCGTCTTGCCTGATATGTGAGCAATATCACCTTGAAATTTGGCCATTTGATTCTTTCAGTCGTGATCAATTATTGCTAAATACTACAGCAAAAATATCAAGATGCTAAGTAATAAGTTAAGTAGTTACATTTATTGCTGACCACATGAAAAACAGACCACAGTATTTTTCATTATTAATGAGTAAATATAGTCAGTTTGAGCATATATAAGATGACATTGGTTCAGTTTATAATAATTTACAGAGGTACTGCAGTGTTTGGACAAAAGGTTCATTTTCTTGTGCTATTATTCTTGTCATCCTTACTGTCTGGGGTAAGACTTCAGCTACTAGCTTTCTTTTTGGGAAGCTTTTGCTTGGGGGCTTCACCGATATACCCTCTGCTGCTGGGGGGGGTGACAGCACAGACCTTAGTTTAAATAACTTGTTTGGAAAAGTTGACATAAAATCCTGAAGCAGAACAGCCCATGCAGTACACCACTGCATTAAACTATGGAACTGTGCTACAGATTTATGGCTCACTGAACTGAATAACTCGAAGGCCGTTTCTTACTAATGTCAATGTCTTTGAGCTGCCCTTTGTATGGGAATCCAAACTTTCTCTTGTAGGTCCCCAGGATCTTCTCCTTGACCTGCTCCACAGTGTCGCAGTCCAGCACACTGACCTCCAGGGCGGTGCTGTCTTCCCCCACTGACACCACATCGAAGGTCACATACAGTTTCTAAAGGGTCACAATGACAAGACCAAGCATGGACTAATGAAAAATGCATAATACATGATTTCAACAAAATTCTTCCTTTTGCAGACTAATTTCCAGTATATGAGACAAAACATTCACTCTGGGTCTATTCTGAACAGAGTATGGTGTACATTGTTCCAGGACACGTCCCAACTTTTTCCACAATTGGTCACAGATGACCTAATATTTTCTGGCATGCTTGCAATAGTCCAGTGATACTTGATGAATATTTTCATAAGTGAAAATATTTTTCCTCTTTGGCTCAGTCCTCCAGCACTTTGGATTTGAAAACAATGGATCGATGCTCTCCAAAGTTTAGCCTGTCAGGTTTGATTTACATTTAAAAAATTAACTTTCCTGCTACTGTCCTAACACCAATGGATCACATTGCATATTCACACACAGATGTCCAGCTTGTTCAGCTAACAAGTGACATATTCATCTTGAACAGTGTCAAAAATTACTATTACCAGAATAGGATACATGCACTTACACACAGAAAATGATCAATTCCCTTTCCAAGGAGTTATAACACACTTTTAATGTCACCCTATTTTAACCAAGAGCTGCTAAAAATGAAACAAACATGAGAATTTGTATATGGTTTATGGTGGCAAAGACAATTTACATCTAGCTGCTAACCTATCCCCACAGGCCAGAATGATCTAGAGGCTTTTGATACCTGAACCATCAATATAGTATGCACTCAATATACATTTATTTAAAATTTACTTAAATTCAGGCAAATTTTTTTTGATGATCCTTATTTCTGAAAATCATCATTCAAAGTAGCCAGGACTATTAACCCTCAGAACGCTAAATGCAGCTATTGTTGCTCAATGATGCAAGGTATCAAAATCAAAGCTGTTGAAAATCTATCATGGGCAACTTTTTAAAAAGAGAACCTGCAGGGGAGCTCTTTTAAACATGTTGCCTCATGATAGGTTTTCAACAGCAAAAGATAATTAAATTTATACATTTAAAAAAATATTTCAGCGCTCTAAGTGTTAAACTATTCTATGTTATATTTGCTTTAAAATATCATCAGCAGTTTTTGAGTGAGATAAAAAGATACATTCATTTCCCATCTACCACCCTTTCCTTTTAAAGAACACTGCAGCCAGCATTCATCAAATAGGCAGACAGCCAACAACCATCCAAATTCACTTCTCGCTGCAGCAGAAAAGAGTATCAGCCCATTTGATACACGTTCATCCACAATTCTGTTCTGCTCATAGACGAAAACAGAAGTGGCCTGATAAAATGCAAGCTAGACCGCAGACAAAACATAATATAAAACAAACATGCAAATAGCCATGAAAGCACACAACGAAAGTCGCATGATTAAAGCATAATTGCAGAGAAACAGAAACAGAGGTTAAACTGGGCAATGCTCAAACTGGTAATGTACAGCAGAACAAATTCTTACCAAGCATTTCAACCTTGTATTTTGACTTGAGCACTTATTTGTGCAACTATTTTTCTTTGAAAAAGAAATGCTGCCTGCCCCTGATTTTAAGTAATTTTGACTAATTTCTAGATTTGTCCATGGGGTAAGTGAAATCAGGGGCAAGCAGCATTTCCTTGGAAAAATCTAGAAAGTAGTCAAAATTACTTCAAAACAGAAGTAGAATTTCTTTTTCTCGGAAAGATGGTGATGGAAGTAAGTGTTTAAGTCTAAATAGAAGAGTGAAATGCCAGGAAAGATTTTGTTTTGCAGTGAGGTGACGTATGTTTGTTTGTCGCGTGCCGCAAGCAGAAAGAGGAAGTGGCAAGATCAAGAAAGCCTCTACTCTGTAAAAACCCCAGCTAACTGTCGTAGGTCGCTCAGAGCTCCTCAGGTCAAACTAGCACAGGGCCAAACACCGCAAATCTGCCACCCGTCTGACCCAGTACGCTGTTATAAATTGACTGAATTTAACAGTTAAATGAACTCAGTGTTCCTTATTATTTTGACTGTAAGTAGAGTCCTGCTTGCATTTAACCGTTGTTCACAGCTAACATACTTGGAACTCTGTTATAAAGTTATTGTAAAATTACAGGTAAAACAACTGGCAAAAAAGGTGCCAGTTTATAGCAGTGTATACACTGGCTGGCATTTATCGATGACTGTCAACGTACGTGCTCGTGGAAAGTATGTGTTGGATCTCTCACGTGAGTTTACCCAACGTTTAGTTTCAGAATAATGCCAAGAGCTTGCTACAGGAACCTGAGCACGTGAGCAGGTTATTTCAAACCACAGCAGTGGGTAGACCCAGACAATTTGCTCGCAATTCATCATTATTATAACCTCAGAAATACAGCGGTACCTTCAACTAAACCACTTTGTTTAATCTCCAAAATGCATTATCATATGAAAATATTTCCTGAATAGCACCTCGGCACTTGCATTGAAGTAGGTTAAAAAAAAACCTCAGGCACAGGGAGGATTTGCATATTTTTAAGAGGCAGAAATGAATTCAAACCGACATGAAGAGCTTAACTTGCTCGCACTAACGCTCCTCTGTATGTCAGTAGGGTCCTGAGTACCTTTCTCCCATAACAGCTATAGCTTGGTAACAACCTATGATTCACGTGTATTTACGTGAACGAGCATCATGAGACCGGGCACAGCTATGACCACGTTCGAACAGGCTTGGTGCACTCGGTGTAAACTCGAATCACAAAGTTGGACCTGGCTGCGACCAGCCTGAGTTAAGACCTACGTTTTAAAGATTTTCTTACAGCTGAATGCAACAAATACTTGGATCTGGCGCCTGTGTTCCACGGAGAAGTTAGAGAACCATTGGTGTAGTGAACGAAGGTGAAAGTGGGCTTAAACCGTTTTACCAGACAGCAACACTAAGAACAAAACTGTGCGGTCCGCTAAGCTGGACGCTGTGAAAGAGGAAAGAAGAAGACGCCGGTGTGCCGCTCCCCACCAGGGCGCTGAAGTCCTGTGCCTGCCACAGCAGCCAGTCCTCGTTGAGCGTGTACAGGGCCTTCTCCGTCACAGAGTCCACCGGGCCCTTTGAGATCTGCTGTTCCAGTGCTGACACCAGCAGGAACAGGTGTCGCCCCACGGACTCCTGGGGAAAAAAAAAATCATGCATCATCGGAGGTTGAAAATCCTGAGCCCCGAGAGTTTAAGTGCAGCCATTTTTTTTCTTCTACTCATGAACACAGCCAGTTGATTTCACTAATCAACTCCATCGCCTGTTTGAAGAGCTGAGCTAAATTCATGCATCAAGGTGCTGGTATTAAACATGTTCAGAACCTGGATTTCTGTAATAAAATTTTCCAACCCAATGTGTCACCAGTTCTCCAAATCAAAGGCACGCAGTAAAAAAAAAAAAACGAGAATTCAAGGAAATGTTACTACTACAACCACTGCTCTGGGGCGGGGGGGGGGGGTGTTTAGTTTGATTTTGATTAGATACTGGTGAATTATGGTTTTAAGACATTGAAAAGTGCAGACACAAAAAATAGCAGATGGTTCAGATTGTAAATACCCTGACCTAAAAGTGAAGACTGTAATTTGGTATTTTTGTGTCAGTGTTGAATGAATCATATGGGAAGTACAGCCGGCTGAAATTTGGTCACCGCCCGGTACTTGAGGACCTCACGCAATGGCCGTTTCTCAAAGCGTAGGCCGAGGCCTTCATAAGCTGCTTTCTCAGGCTGGTACCTCATTGCAGGGTGTTTCACAGCGAGAAAAATTTTGAATACAGCCGAGAAATGCAGCCTTCCTCTTGCCTGATATAAGACAGAATTGTCAAAATGGAAACAGAGTGTAAACAAGCTGACAATTCAGTCTGATATCAGGCAAGATGAAGGCAGCATCTCATGGCTGTATTCAAAAGCACATTCTCAATGTAAAAGCCTGTTATGATGCAGCAGCCCAAAAATTCAGCCTACGCTTTGAGAAACGGCCAATGTCCTGCGACCTTACTCTAATTAAATGCAACCGAAGTGCACAGTAGAGACTTACCCTTAGGAAACCGTAAAGGCAAATGGACATCCAGTTGGTCAGAAGCTTCTCCACGATGGACTCGGTGCGCCGCAACAGGAGTTTGAACTGGTTGTTGCTGGACTGGTCCATGAGGGACCTCAGGAGAACCTCCATCACCTCCGTCAGATAGGGGAGGTCACTGTGCAGGGCCAGGGTCAGCAGGGAAGCAAAATGGCACCTGAGGCAAAAACAGTTGGGTTTACTTCCCACGTTTGGTTTAGCAGCTCATATTACAGGCTAATGACAGCTCTCACTCTGACCCCTGATTTTTACCCGAGGTTTCAACAGGCTCAGAGGGACAATGGTGCACGTAATGCATGCAATTAATCCTTATCTAACCCTTAGGATCTTACATGAGAGGAGTGGAACATCTTTAGAACCCTGCATCAGAACACTGGAACTCCACCATTAGAGACATACATCAAATCACTGCTACTCTACCATAAAAGCCTTATGTCAGACTGCTAACATTTCACTATTTAAGCCTTACAACAGAACAATGATACTCCCTTATAAGAGCCTAACATCAGAGTACTGGAGCTAGACCATTAAAGACTTACATCAGAACAGTAGTACTAGTACTCCACCATTAGAGCCTTGCATCAGAGCACTGGTACTCCACCATTAGAGCCTTGCATCAGAGCACTGGTACTCCACCATTAGAGCCTTACATAAGAGCACTGATACCCCACAATTATAGCCTTACATCAGAACACTGGTACTCCACCTTTAGAGCCTTACATAAGAGCACTGATACCCCACCATTAGAGCCTTACATCAGAGCACTGGTACTCCACCATTAGGGCCTTACATCAGAGCACTGGTACTCCACTATTTGAGCCTTGCATCAGAGCACTGGTACTCCACCATTAGAGCCTTACATCAGAGCACTGGTACTCCACCATTAGAGCCTTACATCAGAGCACTGGTACTCCACCATTAGAGCCTTACATCAGAGCACTGGTACTCCACCATTAGAGCCTTACATCAGAGCACTGGTACTCCACCATTAGAGCCTTACATCAGAGCACTAGTACTCCACCATTAGAGCCTTACATAAGAGCACTGATACCCCATCATTAGAGCCTTACATCAGAGCACTGGTACTCCACCATTAGAGCCTTACATAAGCGTACCGATACCCCACCATTAGAGCCTTGCATCAGAGCACTAGTACTCCACCATTAGAGCCTTACATCAGAGCACTGGTACTCCACCATTAGAGCCGTGCATCAGAGCACTGGTACTCCACCATTATAGCCTAACATAAGAGCACTGATACTCCACCATTAGAGCCTTACATCAGAGCACTAGTACTCCACCATTAGAGCCTTACATCAGAGCACTAGTACTCCACCATTAGAGCCTTACATCAGAGCACTGGTACTCCACCATTAGAGCCTTGCATCAGAGCACTGGTACTCCACCATTAGAGCCTTGCATCAGAGCACTGGTACTCCACCATTAGAGCCTTGCATCAGAGCACTGGTACTCCACCATTAGAGCCTTGCATCAGAGCACTGGTACTCCACCATTAGAGCCTTGCATCAGAGCACTGGTACTCCACCATTAAAGCCTTATATCAGAGCACTGGTACTCCACCATTAGAGCCTTGCATCAGAGCGCTGGTACTCCACCATTAGAGCCTTACATCAGAGCACTGGTACTCCACCATTAGAGCCTTACATCAGAGCACTGGTGCCTCACCATTAGAGCCATGCATCAGAGCACTGGTACTCCACCATTAAAGCCTTATATCAGAGCACTGGTACTCCACCATTAGAGCCTTGCATCAGAACACTAATACCTCACCAGTACGAACCCACAATTGAGTATGGGTAACTGACCCTGCACCTGTTCTGTATGCAGGTATGTGGGCCATGAATGCACCTCATTCCTTCTTATATTTTTCAACTTCCACACACTGTCTTTCTCAACCTAGCATGATTAATTCACTTTGCTGTTCTGTCAAAGTCCTCCATGAAAGTGGTAATCGATCCTCCCGTTAGTTTTCACTCAAACCCGAACAAAGCACACCTGATTCAACAGCAAGCAACCATGTAAAGCTGCTCATTAGTACAGCCAGGCATCCCCTGTTGGGGCGGTACAGAGGACCTATAGCACGGTACATTCCCTGCAATGTTGCAATATTTATGCTGAGAGAAAACAGTGTTGTAACACAAAATATCCATCCATCATCTAATCCCCTTATTTCTGGTCGGGGTTGTGAAAGATGCTGAAGCCTATCCCAGAATTCAATGGGCAAAAGGCCAGAAACATCCTGGATAGTTCACCCATCCATCGTAGAGCACACACACACACACACACACACACACACACACGCACACACCACTCCCGACTCAGTATTAGTAAAATAAGTACTTAGACCAGGACATCATTTTTTGTTGCTTTTTTGGCTGTGTCATCTAATATTTAAAAACAAGGTATCTAAAGAGAAATTAGAGACTGCCAGCTTTAATTTAGGAGCATTCACACACACAATGCATGAACCACATAGGAATGTGTCCAAATACTTAAGTCTTGCACTGCTAGTGACCCTTATTGATGACTCATAGCATTCAAAAATCAATGCATTAACATAACTGATTCTGATTGGTGACTGCATAAATCCATGACTGGGCCCCATTACATGTGAGACTCAGATTGGTGATGCAATACATCCACAAATCACACTCCAGAATAAGTGATTGCTGATTGAGTTCTCAACACATGCATTAATTAGCGCCCTTATTTAAGTGCCCCTCAGTGGTTACTCACTTGTCTTTAATGCTGAAGGATTTCTGCTCCTCCATGGCATGGATGAAGGAGGTGAGGAAGAGCCGGTCCCGGATCAGAACAGACAGAGCTTCACAGCCCCTGTCTGTCTGTGCTTTCTCTGAGGCCTTGCAGAAAGAGAGGGCAGAAACAACAGCTCAAAGCCATCGGCCTAAAATGCCAGCTTAAGACCATCAAGATGAAATATCAGCTCAGTACGAGGAGCCTGAAATATCAGCTCGAAACCATGAGACTGAAATACCAGCTCTATGCCATCAGACAAATACGAGTTTTATACCATCAGCCTGAAATATCTACTCAACACCATCAAGCAGAAATACCAGCTTAGTACGATCAGCCTGAAATACCAGCTCTATACCATCAGAATGAAATACCAGCCATATACCATCAGGCAAATACTAGCTCTATACCATCAGACTGAAATATCTGCTCTATAGCATCAGACTGAAATATCTGCACTACAGCATCAGACTGAAATATTTGCTCTATTGCATCAGACTGAAATATCCACTCTATAGCATCAGACTGAAATATCTGCTCCATAGCATCAGCCTGAAATATCTGCTCTATAGCATCAGCCTGAAATATCTACTCAAAAGCATCAGCCTGAAATATCTGCTCTATACGATCAGCCTGAAATATCAATTAACGCCATCAAACTGAAATACTAGCGGAGTATGAGCAGCCTGAAATACCAGCTCTATACCATCAGCCTGAAATACAAGCTCTATATCGTCAGCCTGAAATATCTACTCAACACCATCAACCTGAAATACCAGCTTAGTAAGAGCAGCCTGAAATATCAGCTCTATGCCATCAACCTGAAATACCAGCTCCGTACCGTCAGACTGAAATACCAAATCTATACCATCAGCCTGAAATACCTGCTCAGTACCATCAGACTGAAATATCTGCTCTACAGCATCAGCCTGAAATACCAGCACTATACCATCAGACTGATATATCAGCTCACTGTCATTGGCCTGAAATACCAGCTTAATTACAGCAACCTGAAAAACAAGGTCCATACTAAAGGTCTGAAATACCAGCTTAATTCCAGGGGCTTAAAAAACAACCTCTACACCAGCAGCCTGAAATACAAGCACTATGCCAATTGCCTGAAAAGTAGCTCTATACCAGCATCGTGAAACAACAGTTCAATACCAGCAGCCTAAAATACCAGTTTGTATAAACAATATAATTATAGAGAATTGCAACATACCAACATGTGTGACATAGTTTATTGTTTTGATGGAAACAACCAAAATCATAACAATCATTCAATAAAAAAATATATTTCAAAAAAATCAAGGCTTCATAATAATTGGCACCCTTCATTTTTTACTTACTGCAACCACCTCTGGCAAGGATTATAGAATTGAGTCTTTTCCTGTAATTTTTTTTTTGATGAGGTTAAGGCACACATTTGGGGGGATTTTGGACCATTCCTCTGAGCAGATCCTTTCAAGATCCTTCACAATTTTTGGGTTTGCGTTTATCAACTGCCCTCTTCAACTCAGCCCACAGGTTGTCAATCGGATTGAGGCCTGGGAACTGAGATGGCCATTGCAGAACGTAGATTTTGTTGTCACAGAACCATTTCTGTGTGTATCTTGAGGTATGCTTTGGGTCATTGTCTAGTACGAAATTCCACCTACAGCCAAGTCCCATCCTTCTGGTGGAGGTAACCAGATTGTCAGCCAAAATATCCTGATAATTGGTGGATTTCATTATGCCATTAATCTTAACCAGTGTCCCAGGACCTCTTGAATTGAGATAGCCCCAAAGCATGACCAATGCACCACCATATTTCACCGTGGGAATGGGGTGCTTCTCTTTGTATGCACCTGTTTCTTTGCAAGATATGCCGATGCTGTATCTGACCGAAACATACAATTTCGATCTCATCTGTCCAAAGCACTTCATTTCAGTCATAATTTAAGCTACATTTGGCAAACTCCAAACACTTGACTCTCTGTCTTCTGGTCAGAAAAGGCTATCTTCTGGCAACCCTTCCAAAGAGCCTGCGGCTGTGGAGGTGGCGCCTGATGGTGCTTTTTGAAACCTGGTGACATCAAGATGCCACCAAGGCCTGCAATTCCTTCACAGTGATTCTTGGGGATTTTGTTGCTTCTCTCACCATCCCCCTCAGTACCCTGGGGGGCAAACTGCAGTTGCGTCCTGTACCCTTGAGGTTTTCAACAAATCTATGTCTTTGAAATTTTTAAATAATCTTCCTGACAGTGCTCAATGGCATATTCAATAGTTTGTGAATCTTCTTGTGGCCACTACCAGATTTATGAAGGTCTGAGACAGTTGATTAATTTTCTTCATAGTGCTGGGTGACAAAGTGATGTTGCATGTGTATTGCCTCATTTTTATACCCTGGTGAAACAGGAAGCAAAGTAATGGCTCAATATAGTTTCTTAACACTTAGATAAAACTTAAATAAGTAGAATTTAATACCTTCTTTAATTTTGGTGGATGTTATTGACAATAATCTTTAAGGGTGCCATTAATTGTGAAATCTTCATTTGGAGGAAATTGATTTTTAATTAAATCAGTAAAGATTTTGGTTGGTTCCGTTGGATTATTTATATCGTACAGTATTTTTCACATGTTGTTATTTAGAGTTTCTCCATAAATATCTATTTTTTAGAATATTTCTTTGAAGTATTCATTGCACATTGCCAGTCAGGGATGCCAGTAATTTTGGAGCCAGCGGTATCTCAAAATAATTTTCTTGAATTTAATTGCATAAACATGACACAAAACAGGTTTAACTCACTGTCATCTACTCATATGATTAGTTTTCTCAACAACGTGTTTTCACCAATATGGGCCCAAACAATTTATTTTCATTGGTTGAATTTTTCCCCTCTTTTTATGCAGTTGTTTCCAGTATATCACAACGTGGATATGAATTTTTAATTCTTCATGGCATGCATGGATATTCTTCTGAACATGTGGGTTAAGAGGGTAAATTACTGCTCTAAACATTATATAAACCTAATCAGAGGTGGACATTCCAGGGGTCAGAAAGTAAAATCCCACCATGTTTTACTTCCACCCATCAACTCAACCAGCTGATTTTCTCGACTAGTCCAACCTCTGGTCTGAAGGGCTGATTATTTAGCAAATCCCGGAGGTTGGAACTAAATACTGGGGAGGACTTTTACTTTCTGAACCGGGATTGTCCACCTCTGAACCTAATTAAGACAAACTAACAGCTTGTTCAAGTCCTACTATTGCATCTGTGGTTGGAAAAAAAAAACAGCAAACACAGCAGGCCCCCAGGACCACTACCCTACAGGGCAAATTAGAAACAAACAGACAAACGGTCATAATATGGGAATGCACAGAAAATCAGAGGGTTAGGCTGAGACCCAACTCACCTGGTCCAGGTCTTTAAGAAAACCGTTCATCACCGTTTCCTGATGAAAATAATAATGATAAAAAAAAAAAAAAAACACCAAAGAAATTTAAATTCAAGCTTCAAGCCACATAACTGTTGTATCAGTCTCCTGTCTAGGAGAGGTACCCAGACTGAAATGACTCTCTTACTCACACTGGGGAAAAAGATTCTGGAAGCAAAGTGCTTGTAGTCCAGGAAAGGGATTGCTCCAATATTTTCGGTCAAATCCATCTTTTGTGTCTGCATATCCACAAAACCTAAACATCGTTGAGGGAGCATATAAATTCTTACGAATTAACACGACTTCTGTGTACTACTCATGACCGTGTTATGTGTTCTAAATGGAAAGTTAAGCATGCAGTATATACATAAAATTTATGGTACCAGCCATCAGCTCTGTAAATCTTAAACTTGAGATTCATGAGAAATATAAGACAAAAACACACACTGACAACTAATTTCTTTTGATGCGTTACCACTTAGAGGAAAAAGAGATAAAGTAGAATTATCAAAACAATGTGGAGTGTTCCATCCGGCATTGAGCACTGCAGTCCAACTTGACAACAGTAACAAACATAGTTTAGTATTTGTCAACAAGAACTTCAGTTAAAGTGGGTGATTTCGAACCTCAGAAAGAGTTCAGCTTCTCCATTACTCTTCTTCATAAGGAACTGTTACAACAGTCACTTAGAAAGTTAAGTGAAGCGATTAAAAAAAATAAAAACAATACAGCTATCGATGTCTTCCATTGGATCCAAATTGTATTGATATTTTGGTATTCTTAAGTGCTCCTAAAATTGTAGCCAAGTAGCCCAAGGGAATGCACACTACATGTATATACACAGAAAACTGACAACAAACCTTGTTTTGTGCACTATCCATCACTTATATGACAACAGCTTAAAATACTGCAGGGCTCTAAATCAGGCATCTTGTGACAAATATTTTTGAGTGGGTGCCAAATTCAACAAGCAATTAAATGCCATATAATGCCAACTGAATCAACACCACAGAACAGAATGCATTTTGCATACAGCATTTGTATGCAGCATCACAGGTGAGCGATAATACTATGTGACATTCTGCAGGGCCTTTAGTCCCCTTTCTCAAGGAGGCCAAAATATGAGTTAGAAATATACAAAATAAATGGAAGCTATTGATCAGTGCTCTTTTTTAACATTTCTCATTGCATTTCACTTCCACATTAAATGTTGAGGATCACCCAGTCATCATAGAGTCAGCGTTCATAATGCCACTTGTTAAGGCCTAGTAAAGTCAGTTGTCTACTTTTATATATAGTCAACGTAAGCCTCGGGTCACTTAGAAGGACAGAAGGGGAGATTCAGACTGTCTGAACAGGACCTTTATGTTTTTTGACTGAGGGAAGGCTTAGCCCCGTGGTGATATGCTGTATTTCATGTGTGGGTGGTTGTCACACAAAAAATGGCAGGCAGCGAGTTCATTGAACGATGCAAGGGTTTTATTGAAGGTCATTTACACGACAACTGACCTTGTCGAATCTCCTTTCTGATGTCACATTCCAGCAGCTCCAAACGTTCGTTCATTTGTTCGGACAGTTTCTTCTGCTTTGACCGGTAAATCCACACAACACCTGACAAAAGCACATGGTACATGCAGTAAGTAAAGTATTTTTCCCCATATAATTGCCTTTTTTTTCAGACAATAACTTTTTAACGTAACAAACGCAAGCACACAGAAAAAACACGTTTTTACCACTTTGTGCAGACGGAACAGCAGCGAGCGTAGTTAGATACTAAGAAACAGTATATGTAGCCTTGGCACAGTTGGTTAGAGAAGTATAGGAATATTTTCCACTTCAATTAAAACCCAACATATAACAGCCTAATCTTGACTTTTGATACTACATTCCTTTCGTTTTCTGTTCATAAAATACAGAATACATCAGCAGAAAAATGGATCCATCCACCCCAGCACATCACAGACACATGTGAGCAGTACTCAATACTCACCGGCAATAATCAATGGTATGATGCAGAGGATCAATATAATCAAGTACCACAAACTCTGCGGCCCTTTTACTTCAAATAGTTGTTTGCCCAAAAGTACCTGAAATGGACGTAACAGACTAAATTGTACCTTTCAGCGAGTGTTTCATGCATTCCACCGATAATTCAGGGGCAAGTTACAATAAGTAAAAAACTGAAAAGAAAATTATTATATTTATGTATGTGACAAGGTTCATATTTTCTTTAAAAACAAAGGTGCATTGAATTTATAACAGTGACTTACCTTCACTAAGTCTATCTTAGCCTTAGCTTCCTTAAGTATTTCACAGTCAATGGAATCCACATCTGAAAAATGACTAGCTTCAATTTTAATCTGCATACACTCATGTTCTTTATCACCCTCGAGTGCAGATATGCTCAATTCCGTTTCCTTAATGTTCAGTTGGTCCTTTTTTTTCTGGAAAATAAAATAAGCAGAGAACCTAACTCAAAGAAGTGGGAACATCATAACTACACAGTAATGCATATTCATAACACAATTTAGAGAAGGTGTACTGATCTGGGATCAGTCCCATCTTTTAAATCATATTACAACGTTGTAGATGAGAGAAGGGTATGCGCCACAGAAAGCTGATCCTAGATCAGCATTTCTTCACTGAGAGGTTTTCTGAAAATAACCCAGCATACTCTGGTATAATGCAAATGCTGCCATGCCTTCACGTGGATTGTTAAGTAATTTTGTATTAAAATGATTTTGATCAATAAGCCTGCCTTACACAGGCCTTTATTGCATCAGCATTACCGCTTAGCTTTGCCATAATATACAAACAAACGTACTGAAATCATAACACTATTTCTCCACAAATGTAGCATGGTGCATTTTAGGGATCGCCAAGTTTGTCAAACTTTTGGGTCATTCCCTAACAATTCACACACCCTCCCCGGTGACTTCTCTCAGATTTGACTGAAAAAAAATTCTAAAATTAGTTTTTGACCCCAAATGAAGGAATCTCACATTTCAGCTTCATACCTTTATTTCGGCATTATGGTCCTAGGAAATTTGGGTGCCACACCTGCGTTTTTCCTGCACTTAATTTGTAACCATATCCAGAGACCCATAACTTCTCTTTTATAAGAGCTACAGGGCTAAAAATTGATACAGGGGTCATTGATTGCCTCCTCTCTTGAGGGTTTACAAATGGGATACTAGTTCCACTGTGTACAATATTAACCCTTTAACATTAGATATTTAATATAACCCTTTAAAACTAGATTTTTTTCATGCGATAATGATTTTTGGGATATTGGAAGGTCCAGGTAATTGAGATTTGTGCGTTTGAAGGCAGAAATGTTGTACAAACCTCGATAGTGATGCGTAGGTCATCTCCAGACGGCGATGCAGTGAACCGAATAAACTCGGGATCAGGAAGGTAGGCAAGGTTTGTACATCCAATCGTTTCATTGGCTACCTTCAGTCTCAACGTCACATATCTTGTTGACCGAGTTTCAACGGGAGGAGAGTAATACTGAAGAATCTGAAAAAATAAAAATTTCCCGCACCAGAAACAGCATCGCATGATTAAAGACATGATAGCGAAAGTGATATACGCGTCTGTGCTGTTAGCTTGGGCTGCTGTGTGGTTGTGGTGATATATCAGATGGACGCATTGAGACACTGATGAATGAGATAGCAGTGTTTACTTGACGAAATCCTGTTTCATTTAAAAAAAGCTACAAAAAAAAAAAATATAGGGTACTGGAGGCCCCAGAAGCTCCCGCCGTTAAGATAAACAAGATGTCGAAATTTTTGTTGACGGACGCACGCATGGACGGATGGACGCACGGATGGAGCCCGATACCATAGCTCCCGTGCCACTCGGGCGGTGAGAGCTAATTAGGAGCCTGTAAATGAAAATGTTGATAAGATAAAGCAAACTGTCGAAGTTTTTGGTGATATTTTTAGGCTAGTGACCTTGAAAAAACAGGGCAAGGTCACCTTTAGGCACGTCATTTGTAGGCCTTTATGAGATGCATGTCCAGTAAAAATTAGGAGCCTGTAACTGAAATAATTGATCAGATACAGCAAAATGTTGAAGTTTTTGGTGATATTTTTAGGCCAGTGCGCTTGAAAAAATAGGCCAAGGTCACCTTTAGGCATGTCATTTGTAGGCCTTTATGAGATGCATGTCCAGTAAAAATTAGGAGCCTGTAACTGAAATAATTGATCAGATACAGCAAAATGTTGAAGTTTTTGGTGATATTTTTAGGCCAGTGCCCTTGAAAAAATAGGCCAAGGTCACCTTTAGGCATGTCATTTGTAGGCCTTTATGAGATGCATGTCCAGTAAAAATTAGGAGCCTGTAACTGAAATAGTTGATGAGATACAGCAAAATGTCGAAGTTTTTGGTGATATTTTTAGGCCAGTGACCTTGAAAAATAGGCCAAGGTCACCTTTTGGCACGTTAATTGTAGGCCTTTATGAGATGCATGTCCAGTAAAAATTAGGAGCCTGTAACTGAAATAGTTGATGAGATAAAGCAAAATGTTGAAGTTTTTGGTGATATTTTTAGGCCAGTGACCTTGAAAAATAGGCCAAGGTCACCTTTTGGCACGTCATTTGTAGGCCTTTATGAGATGCATGTCCAGTAAAAATTAGGAGGCTCTAACTGAAATAGTTGATGAGATAACGGAGAATGTCGAAGTTTTTGGTGATATTTTTAGGCCAGTGACCTTGAAAAAATAGGCTAAGGTCACCTTTAGGCACGTCATTTGTAGGCCTTTATGAGATGCATGTCCAGTAAAAATTAGGAGGCTCTAACTGAAATAGTTGATGAGATAACGGAAAATGTGTTGACGGATGCATGCATGTCCAGTAAAAATTAGGAGGCTCTAACTGAAATAGTTGATGAGATAACGGAAAATGTGTTGACGGATGCATGCGCGCACGCACGCACACACGCACGCACGCACGCATGCACGCATGCACCGCGAGCGGCGGGAGCTAAAAATGCAGAGATGCAGAGATCCAGTCAAGATTGTCATGCTATCAATGACTCACCACGACAGCTAAGTTACTCATTGTGAGAACTCATTGATCACATGAAATCTTCATTTGTCTGAATGAAGATGCAAATATTTCTCATGACTGAGCAATGCTGACAGTTCCAGCTGTCAGACTTGACATTGACAAGGGGACAATAAAACTCTATGGGGCAGTAGTATGAAAATCTAATGAAAGGAACATGAGAAAGAATGATGAAAATGAGTGGAAGTGTTAAAAGGTGATTAATTGGGAGTCAGAAATGGACTGCAATAGACGGGACAACAATTAACACTCACAGAAGAGCTGAAATTGGCACCAATCATCTGTGGGGGATCCATGTGTTGTATCCAGTCTACAAACTGCAAGTATGCGCCCGAGACATTGACCACCCTTCCACCACTATCCGATGAGAAATAAAGTCAAGCAATCGAAAATACAGGCTTTTTATGCTATTTCTCTCCATTTGTGATTAAAGGGACAGCAGAATACTATAATAAATACAGCAACCTCAACATGGTTAATTCTGCCTGTGAGGTAGGAGGGCTTGTCCTGAGTTTACCAGAGTTTCTACATCACCATCTGGAGATGTGCCACAAAGTGCATCACCATCAAGATGAAACACCATTAAGGACATGATTCAGTCATGTTCTTTGCTTTGAAATTAGCAGTACCTTGCAAAACCTGTGCAATATTTCAAGTTTCTAAACAAGAGTCAAAATGTATTTTGTGTCTTCTCAACAGGAATGAATTAGCCTCTCGAAAGTTAAACTTTTCTTACCCCATTGGTAACTCTAGATTCAACGGGCAATATTTTTGTTGCATTTTTTAAAAAAATTCACCTGGCCCAGCTTGTGTTTGGGGAGAGACTACCGATGCAGGACGGCAAGGATCGAAAAGCGATTTCGGCCTCCCCATAACACCTTCCATCAGGGAGCTCCAAGCAAATGGTCATCCGACCCTTATTCCCGGCCGGAATGTGCAGCGTAATTCTGTTGTTGGAACGGTTCTGAAACAGAATCCTGTGAGCAGAACACACACGGCTTAAAATAATCTTAATTCAAAACGGCATCGCAAAAAAGTTAAGCAAAAACAGGTTCCAGGTTGCTGTGTAAGATAGTGGTCACTGATCCTGTTCCTGTAGATTCACCGTTATAGGTTTGCAATGCATAAATGAAGAAGCACACCTCATTCAACAAGAGACTTAGTTGAATCACTAATGAGTAGAACCAATTGTGCAAAATTAGGGTTGTAATGACAACCCACTGGATGGTGCATCTCCAGGAATAGGTTGGGTGACCACTAATGTAAACAAGGTACAACTCAGTTAATAGCTTAATACACCCTAAAAATTGATCTTAGGCCCTCACATACAACTGACCTTATGTGTGCTTGACTTTTGACCCAATTACCTCCAATACCTAATCAGTTCAGCTACCCTCTGTGGGGAAGTTACCATGTTTGATTTGATGAAAATCCCTCAACTCCTTCAGTAGATATACATTTGGCATCACATCATCAAAGCAACTCAAACATCAAGTGGCATGAACATGAACTGAAATCATTAAGTGAGACACATACAAGAAATATTATAATAATGGAAGCTTTACAATTAAAGGATGAAAGTTAATATGCAGGTATTGCTTTCCAGGACACCACAAGAGAATAGACATACAAAAAGAGACCAGGAACTCTCACTCTCTAAGATGGCAGTCCATGTTTCCACGGATACGTATCTTTGTCACATGGTCAAGGTTTTTCCCTTTGATAATTGCATTGTTTTTCCCAAAGAAGGATATTTCATTTGGGATTATTGAGTAAATTTCCGGCACCTAGAAATAATTGAGACAGACATCTTGGCATGAATCCTTCATCCTCCATGGAGCCATCTCATTGGCCCAAGCATTTGAAATTTGCAAAGCAATGGAGCACATTTCAAACACACCACAAGCTCTAGAAAAAAGACTTTTTTTGTAATTCAATAGAATCTAAATTCTGACATCAAGAAATAATGTTGCAGTTGTCTTTTTGGTTGCGCTAAATGGATTAAAAACTAATTAAATAGTAAGCAAATGTAGCCATCAAACAGCTAACTCCACACAAGGCACTTGGTCATCACTTGACTGTACGTGCCCACGGCAGAACATGTAAAACAAATGCCCCATTTATAATAATGCAGTTTAGAAGAAAGTCAGTAAGACTGAAAAAGAACCATATTGAAATTCAATAAACATTTCCGGGCACTTAGATCATTGATACACTGGAAATTAATAGCAATATAGCTAATATTGTGCAACGCTTCATTTTTGGCAGAATGCAAGTAAGATTTCTGGTAATAACAAAATACTTATGGTTAATTATTTTCTAAAATATAAGTTACCTGATGCAATAAAGTCTAGAACACATGAAGAATAATAAACTATGAGAGCTAATATGATGGCACTTTTAATCTATTTTGCTGTGGTAAATTCTGGTCACAGCTAGTTCTATATATATTGTGAGAGATCATGTATCATTAACAGGAAGGACCATTTCTCATTCTCACTTCCCGTGGAACGGTCTCCAGCACATAAAGACCTGCTTATGATCACACTTCCTTGAACAAAAGACACAGGTTATAAGGGTAGAAAGACACAGTTTGACTTACAGGGATCTTCAAACCAGAAGAATAGTTGCAACACTTGTCCTGCAAGTAGAAATATCACAATTCAATATACAGAAAAAAACAAAAACAAAGTAAAGGTATGAAGCTTAGCTAGGGGGTGTACTCAAATGCAATCTAGTTCATAACCATCCAACAACGTTGATGCTTATGCCGATACCAGCACTAATCAGAACAGAGGATCACTCTTAACTTCTGTGAAAACTAGCAGACCAACCTGTATATGAGGTAGATTCTTGGACGAACAACAAACAATATATTGACAAAACACAATAGCCAGGCCGAACAGCTTGAGTCAATGGAGTAGTGATGGTCGAAAGGAAAATCACCTTCAGCAAATACCAAATACTGTACGCGTTGCAAAGCGTCAGACTAACTATGGCACGCAAGTGTTGAACTTTTGTTGAGAAAGGAATAAGACTTACCAGTGTTTGAGTCTCGTATGAGTTCCATGGCATCCAGGAACAAGTATGTTCAGTAAATGACCATTGGCAGCCAGCAGTAATACACTCAGAGCACCTGCAGATAATGAGAATACGATCATTTTTGTCCTTGTAAACAATGATCTACATATTGTTACATTCTGCATGCTCTGCCCGTTCTGGTTTTATGTTTATTTCCACTTGGTTTGTTTAGTTCATGCATTCTGTTTTATTTACCATATTACGCACATTGTTTTCCCCTGTGATGTCTCGCGTTTCTATGTTCTTTGCCCCTGTCTGCGAGCTGTCACATTTCGGGTGATTTCGGAAGTTTCCAGTGTTTCACCAGTTCCTTCATGCCTTGTTTACTTCCTTCAACGCTAATTACTAATTAAGTACTAATCACATTAACACTGTATGTTTTGTCTAGTTTATCCAGTAACCCTTCCTAATATACTAATCCTGTATATAACTCGCATACAAACTTGCACATTTGGGTAATAATAATTCTGCACAGACTACTAACTCTATTAATTGATGCTCTCCACTTTCCACACTAATCTGTAACTCCGCCCTCTTTGCTCTCCCAGTGCTTTGCCTTAGTTTCTGCAGAGACTTTGTAATTGTCTCTTATATTAATCTGTTTCTTCCATTTCTCCCCACTTCGGCACTCCTTGAAGGGAGTCATTGTTGTTTAAGGATGTCCTGTGAAAACTAGTCTTTGTCATTGTTTCCCATTTTGTATTGTTTAATTACCTCTTGTGTTTTCCCTGCTCAGTTAATGTTTAGATTATTCCTTACCCCTGTTGCCCCGCCTAGCTCATTACCTCTCTTGTGTTTATATAGTCCCTCACTTCTGCTTAACTCTTGTCAGACTGTTGATAAACTTTTCCTGAGCTGAGCTCCTAGCACGTCGGTGATTTGTTTATGATTCTGTGACACCCTTCTGTCCGATTCTGATTTCTGTCTGTGCCGGCCTGGATTTATATGCCTTCTGATAACGACCCTTTTTCTGCCCGACCACGATTTCTGTATATTGCTGCCCTGGCTTTTGAATTCAGATTTCGGACTCTCTATTGTCCCACCGCCTTACGATTTGGTACTGTTACCTGTGCTTTTGGGCTTTTGAACCCCTGCCTGTCTTTGGACCAGTGGCGGGCGGTGGACAGAGAACAAGGAGGGCGATAAACATGTCTTTAAACTGCTTATTAGTCTTGATCTGTTTTCAGTCAATTTCCCTGGTAAATGACACTTGAACTCTCCCCTCTCAGGTGTAGCTAATTGTCTCCGTTAAGACGAGAAATCAAACGTACCAGTTGAACACAAAAAAGAGCGCATTTCAATCTTTTTCAATTAAACAATCATTACGCACAGGTTTGACGACTTGCTTAGGACGTGACAAAATTTAACGCAGAAAATCCCCAGTGGTTTTTTCGTGAAGAGTTGCCTATTAAGGCATGTGAATTAAACATTTTATAGAATTTATTATTTACTCGCCTAAACATTTCATTATAAGGGAAACTAACATGCTGACCAAGAACAATGATTGAAATCGGGTCACTAATCTCATCCGTTTCAAGGGATATTTTCCGCCCCCTAGTTTTCCGTCCACCGCCCGCCACTGCTTTGGACCCTGTTTTTTGGATTGGCCTTTGGTACCGTTACTGTGATTACCTGACTTTGGACTCGAACAGTAATAAAGACCATGATTTTTGCATTTTTAACTACTTGCAGTTGGTTCCTGTCACCAGACATAACACATATCATATATAATACTTATATAAAGCCGTTTCAGTATTTCCCAGAAAGTGAACGATCCCCTTTAAAAGAGAAGCACAACCCAGTTCCTGGAAATCTACTGTACTTTTCTGTAGATTTTCATTCCAATCCTAAGAAATCATACCTCAACAGCTTCAGATTTCTTTGGACTGGTGCACCAGATTCAAACAGATTGAACAAACACCTACAGGACAAGATCTCCAGGAAAAGGGCTGACCAGCCCAGTCTTTAAATATAAGAGCTTAAAGCCACTGACAGGGCAGACTTAGGCTCTCCTCGAATGAAGGAGCAGTTCTTCAGTTTCCACGATTCTGAGATGTTCTGGCCATCCACAGAGATCGTCACTGTTACGCCAAGGCCTGCAAAAGAAAAGATTGATTTGATTTTTATTTTTCTCAAGAGTGTCATGCACCACCAAGGTGCCCAGCCCACATGGGCTTTCAAGACATTGCCAAATAAACAATATAGCAGTAACCAATAAACAGTGAGCTGTAACCAATACACAATAAACAACGGCAGACATGAAATGCAAAAAAGAAAAAGAGAAAAAGAAAAAAAAATGTACACGTTCCACATTACACAAAAAGAGTCCTCTTACGCTGTTGATATGCATTTAACAAGAACTGAGCTAAGGGAAAAACTTGTTCTGCAAACAGATATTGAAGACTTAGTTCATCAGACATGGAAACCATATCAAGACAATCGGTAATTCTACAAAAAAGCTTATATCTAAGAGCATTGTATAATGGACAGTAGAACAGAAAGTGCATTTCATTTTCTACTTCATTTAGGTCACAGAGAAGACACTTTCTATCCTCCTCAGGGATAGAATGGAAGCGTCCTGTTTCTAGAGCTAGAGGCAGGATACCACTTATCAACTGTGCACATACAGACTCTAGGCAGGTTAAGGCTCATAGGGGCTAAAAGACATAAATTATACAAGGCACAAATAACATAAAAGGGCTCTGGTAATCAGGGAAAAAGACAGATGGAAAAATTGGAGAAGGTAGGGAGGTGGGGACATTCGGTAAGAGGAGGAGGAGGAGAGATGAAAATCATCACCTGGACATAGTAGGAAAAAAATAGGGGGGAAGTCAAGATGGGACAGTCAAAGATAATCAGGGGGAGGCTCATTCTTTAAACTTCATTTGGGATCTGGTATAGATTGAGAGTGGGGAGACTGGATTTGATTGATTTCCTGGTCAGGCAGCCACTTGGATGGAAGATAAACTAGGCTGGAAAAGTGCTTTGATTGAAACCAGGAAGAATAGGGAGGCCACATACTACCTCAGCCCACGACAGCCAACTGGAAGGCTCGGCTACACCCTTAAAGTAAACATGTATTGTATTGAGAAATCAAAAAATGGGCAAATTATACCTCTACAGAAAGCTAATGTCATGGAGATGATGAATAAAACACTTCCTGGACACTCACTCAAACAGGAAGAGCATAAAAGAGGCATTTTGAACACCCTTTCAACTCGCGCATATCCTCAAAAACACCAAGCGAAAATAGCCCCTTTCTGATGGTGTAATTTGTGAGAAACTGGGACACATGGTAAGGAAGTCGTGCGTATTGACCATTGTCTACCTGTCGTAATTTGCTCATTTCTTGGTCTCGTTTCATTTTATATTTCTAACTGATTAGATTAAGGATGTCAAAAGTACGTTATTGCTTGGCTCAGTAGTACTGAGCACCAGGGCTGAGGTTGGAGCCTGTTAGCCTTTTCAGAGCAGCACATAATTGTCTTCGTGCTGCTGAGAAAAAAATTGGGACGGACTGCCAGTTTGGGATTACAGGATTATACTGTAGTGTAGCTAGCACAATTCATTGCTTAAGGGCCTCCTGTTAGCCAGCCAGGCGCTCATTAGTAAAATTCTAAGCTTGTACATGTTCGGGTTCCCTCCGCCCTCGCTCAGGAGTAGGTTTCCCAAAAGTAACTTACATAGCTAATGTAACTATATACAGTCAATGATTCCAACTAAGTAAGTTAGCAACTATGCTTTGCGAAACGCACCCAGGAGCTTGCTTCCCGCTCACTCGCCCGTGACCGAGGCCCCAGTTTGTGCTTGTAAGCTTGCGGTAGCTGTTGACGTTCAGCTGCATCTCCATCTTCATCGATTTCTTCCTCAGTTTCATCTCTCCTACCTCTCTGTCGTCATCATCACTGTTGCTAGTTGTTGAACTTGCACCTGAATCATCCTCTTCAACTTCGATGTCCAAGTTGAGCATAAATTCTGACATTTTTAGTGGATTTCAATGTCTTGCTTGCAATTTATAATACACATACGATAGCTTGAGTCATAATTGCTCCCATGAGTGGCGTCACAGCTCTTGGCCTGATTCACTGGGTTGTTCAAGGGTAATATTGGGGGTTATTAAAAGCCCGATTTACATCCATGATTACTCTATTCCAGTATCATCTCTATCAAACTATCAAAAATGTTCATGGTTTGAGAGAGCATTGCATGCCCTTCTGGATGATTCCAAATACGACTATTTTTTATAAAGTTTCAAATCAATGCATGTCTACTTTAACAGCACAGCCAATTAGATTGGATCAGGCTGTTTGAAAATTACCGCGATCACCCTACACATTCTGATCCTCTCCAGTTGAGAGGAGGGTGAGCTTTAAACGTTTTCCTAAGGACTATCATGACTACCTCTGTATTGCATACACAAACAAATCAAATATCATTGTGAGCTGAGCGAAGCCTGAATTATACCATTGGCAGAGCTGTAATGGGTGGAACCTGGCCTCTTGATTGGCTGTGTTTGGCCGTCCAGGCTGGGCAGCCTCCCAGTCAATGTTTGCACCGTCTTTCTCCAATGAGCCTCAAAGAATAGAAACCGGAGGCGGGAGAAAAAGATTGCAATGAACCGGTTGACTAGGGGTAACCTACCTGAGGGAAACTGGAGGAACTTATCCCTTGAGATAGCACAGGAACAGTCAGGTAATACATTGGTGTCCACAAGCCCAGCACACAGACTCTCCCCACGCTCAGCAGTGAAGGTGCAAGAGATGGTAGGACTTTGTTGAGATGATATCACCCTCAAGTGAGCTGCCACATTCAGTATGATCATCTGGGGGGAGGGGTGCTGTGTTAGTTTAATCAGACACAAGAGGTTTTCAACCCCCCAAGGCCAGCAAAGTCCACAGATGTATTCCAGGCTTCTCCAGAACTGGAGTCTCAAAGAGCAGATCCACTATGCAGTAAGGTTACACACGTAAGGTCACGTAATGCCTTGACATAAACTTACGGCAGAAATTCTGCATTCTTGCAGAAACTTAGAGCAAACCAACTGATCAGCTTTTACGGAATGCTGCTTAGGTCCACGTAAGATAGCGTCAAATTAAGGGTCTTGCGTAACTTTCTGGATGAAAATGGGCGCCCAAATAGTTTTCCAGCATGTTGGAAAAATAGTCAGCCATGCAACATTATATACCTTTACGTCAGAATGTGCAGCTTACAGTAATCTGCCGCCAGTACGTCAGAATATCCGAGACACATATTAATATTTAAAAAAACAGACTCACCTCAAAGCCAAATAATTCAACGTTGTAGAGAAGTTTTCTAGCATGATAGCAAAGAAGTCCTCCATACAAAAATGTGTAGGTTCCTGTATATTCTCGTGACCGCAGATCCACTCCCTCATCAGTTTGCGGATCTTTACTGTAATTTGCGGAGCGCTACGAATTTGAGTACCATACGTAGGTTTATGTAAATTTACACGAGCCAAACTCGTCTTGGTTGAACTATTCTGCACAGTAGATCAGTGACATGTCTGCCTGTCATTGTTGCCACTTCTGTACACACATCCATGCAGCTGGTTAAGCTTTCTCCCATTTATCCTCATAAAATTATGAGTGATTTTTTTTTAATTTTCCATGTCACAAACTTGCAGTGATAATTAAATGTTTAGAGAGCAATGTATATTGTTTATTTAAGTATAAAGATTATTGTAGTTTGAACATGATTACTTGCTCTCATTTGATTTCTTTATTTCGCAGAGACAGCACTTGTGCCGAGATATTTTGTGACTGAAGCTTGAAGTTACTTCATATCAAGCCAAGGCCCTCCAGGCCAATCCCCTGAACCCCTCTTCTGGCCCCTGGCTCACCCTGTGGGGAACCCCTAGGTGTAAAACACCTCAGGGAAATGCTATGTACCTCTTGAGATGGCATTTCCCTAATTTGGAAGGAAATAATTTGTTTCTGCACTGAACCATCAGGAATGGTGATCCACGTTGATCTCAAGCATTGGTCACGAAACATGCACCTGGAGTGAAGACGACAAGAAATTTACTACAAGAAAAACACACACAGCCAACGCAAATTTCTTTTTGAACAGGAAACTGCTCACTTGAGCGGTCGATCATCCCCTCTGCCTGAGGACTACAGAACTTCCACAAAATTCCTTCGCACAAAAACTACAAATGAACAACTGTGACTTGCCCCTCAATAATTCAAAGGAGGCTCTCAGCACAGATGAGGCTAATCTATGCTGCATCCTACTTCTTTTATTAAGCAGCCTTTTTCCTTTGTTCTCCACTTTTCCTTGACTTCGATAGAAAATGTTGAATAGGTCAAGGGGAAGTTGCTGGATGATTTTAAAGGTACCTGGGGCATGTTTGAGGAAAATCAAATGTCCTTTCTTTCAATACGTCATGAGCTCAACAATAAAGATAACCTTCGCCATTTACCAAAAGACTTCAGGACCAAATGACATTTCCAATCGCCGCAGCTCTAAAAGGATTGTGGTCCATATTCCATCTTCCTACTCTACCAAGGTATTTTGGCACCCCTTGTCATAGCTACTGGGAAACTATTTCTGGATCATGCCTGTTTGCAAGGAAGATTCCTTACTTTTAAAAGAATACAGATGCAGCCAAAAGCTGACATTATGCCATAAAGATAATAAAGAATTTTTCAAATATTTTTTTCTTCAAAATTTTAAGTGTTCTAGCACTAAATACCTCAAATTAGGGATTGTTACATCAGCATTATGATGTCTAGAGCATCCCACTCACATAACCTGTAGTCGTACTTACACTTTAAAGCATAGGTCACCATCACCATTTCGGGATATTTATCATCCTGCAAGTGTTATGATTCTGCTCTGCCAGTTGTCTGTTTTTGTTATTTTTCATTGTTATGCATCTTTTATTTATTAGTCTGCTTCCCAGTTTCTGTTTTGCCATTTGTTTATTTTCTGTTTTGGGCACCAGTGTCTACCCCTGTCTTGTGATCAGTGTGGTAAGTTCTTCTCCCCAGTCTGCGTGCCCACATGCTTCGGGTGATTCAGTGGTTTCTGGTATTTCACATAATTACTTCAATTCTCGTTTACTTCCTTCGCTCTGCTTTCTCTGATTACTAACAATACAAACATTTAAATTTTGTATTATAGTCACTAACCTAACTAACCCGTGTACATATTACTAATTAACGAGCACTTGGGTTAATTTGTGAAGTTGCACCACTACTAATTGCTACCAACGTAATCTCAGCACTCGCCCTGCTCTAATCCCCTCTCCTTGCTTTACTTTCCCTGTATCTCCCTGTGTTTCCGCAAAATCTTTTGCATGTGCTTAATTGCTATCCTGCACTCTTTTATCTGCACTTAGAACTCCTTAACCGGAGCTGTTTATCTGCCATAGGTTGTCTATGTGTTCCCAGTCCGCGTCTTGGCTTTTGCCAATCATTGTATTAGGGCTTCCTCATGTGCTCACCTGCATTGCTCATTATCTGTCACTCTTACCACCTGTTACCCCGTAGCATGTGATTTCTGTTTGGTGCATTTAAGCCGTGCATTTCTGTTCCCTCCCCATCAGAACTTTGATCTATTCTTCTGTGCTGAGAGACCCGTACGGCAGTAGATCTGAGAGATTTGAGACACCTTTTGCCTGACTACTGATTTCTGCCTGTGCCCTACTGTTTATTCTGTTTGTTGTTCTGGTTTTGACCCTGCCTGCCTGACTACGATTCCTGTTTTTGCTGCCCTGGTTTTTTGGATTTTTGGATATCTTTTCTCGACTCTGATTTTTGCCTACCGTTTATGTACTGTTGCCATTCTGACCCACTGTTACCGAACTCTGCCTGCCCGAGACCCTGAGCTTTGGATTGTGTTTTGTGGCACTGTACTTCAGTGATCTCTGGCTTGAACTCGGACTGAATAAAGGATTTAGACTTTCACTACTGCTTGCTTCTGGTTCCTGGGCTGTATCATTACAGTAAGCCTGCGAAGCCTACCTCATCCAACAGCAATAAATCTGCATTGAGCTAGTTAATAGTAGAATCAGGTGCAGAGTATTGGGGTAAGAGAGAACCTACGGGATGGTAGATCTCTGAGCACAGGACTGGTGACCACTTAACTGGCTTACTAAGCAAGACATGTAGTAAAGATACTGACCGTCTCTGAGACGCACACCACCCGCAGAAGGGATCCTGAGAGAACCAACAGTCCTCCACCGTGAGGTATCTCCCACACTGAGCCACCGGCACCCGTTTCATCTGTGTCACACAGTCAGACATTTGTAAGTTTTAGACAACGTTCGCATCAGCATTTAAAACTGAATTTTTTGCCCGGATCCAATCTTGTTCCCACAATTGCTAACAAATGTCTCTGCTGGTGACTGATCTGTCATCAGCGTGAATGGAATTTTGCCCATGAAAATCTCACATGCACATGGAGCCACTCAAAACAAAGACGTCAGGGATCAACACCCATGTCCTGAAGTGCGACATGCAAATAAACTGACTGTTCTCAATGAAGATGTATGACTGCAGATCAGATGGGTATTTGGTTTAGGACCACATACAGAAGTGTAGCAAATCTGATTTTAAAAAAAAATCGAATTTTGCATCTACCCTGGTCACATAAGCCAAGAAAAATCCGATATGGGTTACTTTCACCATGTAGCGCGAATGAGACCTGAACATAACCATGTATACCAGTCAGTGGCAGAGCTAGAACTGGGAATTGGGGGGGACACAGACACGACCCTTTATGACAACAAATAGTGCTGGCTAGTTCTCAATCATTTTCCTTTATTGACGCGTTTTCCAATTATTGTAATTGGCAACTGAAGACACGGTTTCTCTCCATATGTGATCTAACAGCGATTAAATCATGGGCTAAATTTAGTACAGTGGCAGAGCCAGAACTGAGAATTGGGTTGCATAAAACAGCTGTTTAAAACAATTATTAGTCCTGACCTGTTCTCAGTCATTTTCATAACAGAAGGTTCACTCCGAAAGCACTCCACACTTAACAGGTGCTGCTTGTTCTCCCCGATTAGGTAAGACGACAATCATTCATCTGGACGCGTATTTGCTGTATTTAAATCAACGTTACAAAATTGCATACCTGTCGGCTCTCGCGCAAATAGCTTGAACCGCACGCTTTTTATGGCCTATTTAACTGCTGAGTGCTTTTTTTTTTTTTTTTATCAACCCACACAATACCGAGAGTGAAAGGCGATATTTCATTGGACCGCGGACCAGTTCAATCAACACGAAGCATTGGCCTATTAATGAGTAAATTATTTTTCTGTACTGAATTTAGCCCATGATTTCATCGCTGTTAGTTTGCATATGGAGAGAAACCGTGTCTTCAGTTGCCAATTACGATAATTGGAAAACTCGTCAATAAAGTAAAATGATTGAGAACTAGCCAGGACTAATTGTGGTCATAAAGGGACGTGTCTGTGCCCCCCCAATTCCCAGTTCTAGCTCTGCCACTGACACCAGTGGTTCTCAAACTCAGTCCTGGGGGACCCCTGTGTATGCTGGTTTTTATTCCAACCACAATTGCAATTCCAGAAGTTTACCAAGCAGTTAATTTTTCCTAACTAGGTGCTTTTGATGTTCAGAGGGGTAATTTACCGTCTTAATCCACAGAATGACAAACATTGCTTTGCAATGCCCGAAAGGTGATCAAATTTACATTGTGTTCATTGCACTGTAGGCAAAAAATTTCAGGTATCAAACTAATGAGATTAATTGGCCAACTTAATGACAAGGTTAATTGTTGTATTATGCAATAATTAGCTCTTTTTTTCCTTATATTTCATCGCAAAACTGGTGGGCCTCATTATCATTTGCGTTGTTAATGAATTCTTTATTATCTTCCTGATGGTTAGTACTGACAGCCAGGTGTACATACCAATTAAGAGCTTGCGAGTTAGAGGTGATTTAATAGAAATGTATAAAATAATGCATGGTTTTGAACATATTGACCCAAATGTATTCCTCACCAGGAGAAGGTACAGTGGTCTGAGGGGTCACAGTTTGACTGTTGAAGTAAATAGTTCAAGATTTAATGCTAGAAAATTTAGTTTTAGCAATAGGGCAGTTTGGCCTCTGGAATAGTTTGCCTTCTCATATAGCTCTCTCACCAGATGTTAATACATTCAAGAACAGGTATGATACATATCATCACGCCACAAATGGTTTTTAAATGTTTGCAATGAAATTTTTGTATGATGTGTGCTTTTTTTATACTTATTGTATTTTTATTCACACTAATAAATGAATGAATGAACGAATGAAATAATTCTGGCCGGATGTGATTGAAGAGTTTAATTCATCTCACAGTATGAGCTCCTAGTTTGGATGCTTAACAGCTTGTTAAAATTCTGGAATTGCTATTGTGGTTGGAACAAAAGCCAGCATACACAGGCGTCCCCCAGGACTGAGATTGAGAACCACTGATGTACACAATGTCACAGAATGGCACCTGATTTCCCAAAGCCAAGTACAAGTGCCTCTTGCTGATTGGGTCCAGAATCATTTTGGGATGCACAGGACGGTCGTCGTCAGTCTCGTGAAGGACAATAGGACAGGTTGTTTTCATGGCCTTGTCCATTGAAATCTGAAACAAAAGAGCCATATTTTACTTTATAGTTATGTAGGTTTCTTCATGTAATATATACTGATGGACTTTAAAAACGTATGAGTCTGACTAGACAGAAATAGTATAGTTGGGTTAGGGGAACTTTAATTAGATGATTACATAATTGATATGCAGTTGTCTTTGAGTAAGGAGACACAACAGTGCGTGAGGTCATGACCTTGTTTGTGTCTGTGGAGCAGGATTTGAGGAATTAGTGATGTAACCTCGTCCGGCTTCACTGATCACAATTGCAATGCTGTCAAATGCCTTAAAACAATCCTTGAGGTCATTAAGGCCAGAACCCGAGAGCATTTGTTCAAAGACACTATGTGCGCCATGCCTCGCCTTTCCAGACCCCAACGTGATCAAGCCATTAGGCTGTGGATGGCTGGAACATCCCAAAATTGCATCGCCCAGCGTTTTGGGGTAAGCCAACCCACAATCTCTAACCTTGTGGCTCGTTACCAGGAGACTGGAAGCACCAATGATCGACCCCGACCTGGTCAGCCTAGGGTCACGACCCCAGCCCAGGACAATCATATCCGCCTCGTCCACCTGAGAGATTAGTTTCGAACCTGCAGCAGGACGGCTCAGGAGACCCTAGGAATCCACAGACCAAGGATCAGCAGAAGAACAGTGAGTTGCCGACTTGCAGAGCGAGGGATCAGAGCCCACAGGGCATGTGTTGGAATGCAGCTTGATGCACGGCGCAGGGCCACCATGCTTCGCTGGGATGAAGAATATGGTCAGAGAAGAGTCCCCAACCGATTCTGGAGGAATGTTGTCTTCAGTGATGAGTCCAGATTTTGTCTGTACCAACATGATGGAAGACAGAGGGTCTACAGATGACGTGGTGAGGGATACGTGGCCCCCTGCGTTGCTGAGACAGATCGCTTTGAAGGAGGCTCAGTGATGGTCTGGGGTGCCATTCGGTGCGGCTAGAGGTCTGACCTGGTCACAATCAATGGAAATCTTAATGCAGCCCGCTACTGTGACCTTGTCATCAGACCGCACGTCGTACCTTACATCACAGACCACCCTGAGGTCACATTCATGCAAGACAACGCACGACCTCACTCAGCAGGTGACCCAGCAGCTCCTGGCCCAGAATGTTGTGCGAGTCATGGAATGGCCACCTTTCAGCCCTGACATGAAGTGTATCGAGCATGTGTGGGAACTGTTGGATCGGCGGGTTCGGCAACGCACTCCAGCGCCCAGGACGAGGGCGGAGCTCCAAGAAGCCCTTCTCCAGGAGTGGCAGGCCATTCCCCAGCAACAGCTCAACAGAATGGTGCTGTCCATGCCAAGACAAGCGATGGCTTTGTTGCAGGCACGTGGTGGTCACACTCGGTACTGAGATTGGAGTTGATCTTTGTTGTTGATTTTGTTGTTAAACTTGTCATTGTTGATTCTTTTGTGGTTCTTTTTTTTGTTGATGTTATCTGAAATTTTGTCTAAGTTGTTGTTATGGGTAAAGTCAATAAATGGTTACAAATTTGAATCCGAGTTTGGCTACAATTCTGGTTATAAGTTTTTAAAGTCCATCAGTGTATGTATATTTGCATGTTAGCTGAGTCTTAGAGGAGGAGTTTTATAGGTATACCAAGCTGCTGCTCCAAAGTGCATAAATAGCTTGTTGTTCAATCACAATATACAAGGAACACAGATGATTTGTTTGCTAGAGTCCATGAGTGGAAACCAACATTGTTACGGGAGGTCTTCCCCCACCTGTAGACTACGACTCTTGACCTAATGACTCAAACCACACTCAACTGCTCAACATCTTATTGAGCAGCTATTTGTTAAACTAAGGGGCAGCAAATTAAAATGCCACTGAAAACCTACAAGATGGTGGATCTTCAGAAACAAAGAGTAGATACAACAGTAGATTTTGATGACATCAATATATAGCATAATTAGTATCAAAATACTCCCAAAATATTTTTTGAACAATGATAATGCAGAGATGACATTTTAGAAACTCTACTGCATGTGTGATGTGTGAGGGAAGAGAGGTTAGGCTCAATTCTCAGCTTTGAAACATGATTAATCACAAACTGTTCCCATTTACTTTGCTTGATTAACAATCAAACAACTGATTGACTTTCTTTCACTAATTGGAGGAATGACCAATTGCTATTTTGTTTGTAGTATTATTCTAAAGGTTTATTAAGGTTTATTATGGCATAAAATGAGAATGCCTTCTTAAAGTTCTGAATTTCAATGCAGATGGAACAACACAGATTTGTTTAAATTGTAAAAATCTTTAATACAATGCCCTGGTTCGATATACACTGTCTGTCTGACATTCTCACTGTCTGGGCTGAAATCCGCCTGTTGTGCAGTCCTACAGTCTCATCAGCAGTCCTTTAGGCTGGTCTGAGCCGATCACGTAGATGCTGAAACCTCATGTAACAATCCTGAGCGAGAGTGGTCACACGTGGTCGTCAGGCATGTGGGTGGTTCACAGTGTTCCCAGTCTCTCTATAGCATGTACTTAAGCGGCTGATGGTGGAATGACTAACATTAAAGCGTGCTGCAACTGCCGTGACTGACAATCCGGCACTCATCATGCCAATGGCACGCTCCCTCATGCTTTGCGTCATCTGTGGCATGTTGACAAGTGACAAAAGTCCACATTTTGGGGTGGCCTTTTATTGACCCTGGTGCAAGGAGTGCCTGTGTATCGGTCACGCTGACTGATCAACTCAATGTTATGCTCTATGCAGCTCAGGGGTGGAATAACTCAATGAGTGAGTAATCTCACAGGGAGTGGTCAATGAGAAGTGGGTCACCAGAATTGATCAAAACAAATCATTCACAAAACCAATAAAAAACACTATTTGTGAGCATATTTCATCATGGGTCAATTTAACTCAGCATTTTTGGTTTGTGCGTTTATATTTTTGTTCAGTGTGCATTACAAGATATTTCCGCTTCAAATCCATGTTTTTTAATTCTAAAATTCAATGAATTGCCACCGCAAAGGAAAGCTTATACGTTTGAACTGATCTTTCATAATCTCTGAAGAAATAAAATTCTACAACAGGAGATTTAATTTCAAGAAAGTTCTAATTCTTTTTCCCGATTAAATATCCAGATTATTCCAGCCTTTACAATCTCACATTCCAGCCAGATTATCGATCAATCAATCAAAGTTTATTTATATAGCACATTTAAAACAACCTCAGTTGACCAAAGTGCTGTACAGTGATTAAGATACAAAATAATCACCAGACACATATAAAATAAATAAATAAAAACAATCAAAGGAACAATAAGATTATGGTAAAAGAAAAAAAGAAAGTAAAAAATAAAAACAAAGACAGTAAAAGCCAAGGTTACTTGTCCAGCTGGGACGGAACGCCAATGAGAAGAGATGAGTTTTCAGCAGTGTTTTAAAGTGCTCCGGTGACTGTGCAGCTCTAACCTGATAAGGTAGGCTGTTCCACAGCTTAGGGGCCACCACTGAAAAGGCTCTATCTCCTCGAGTACAGAGCCTATGCTGCGTTCCATTTACCTCGGAAATCGGAGGTCGGAGCTGGGAATGACGTCACAGCCGAGTTATCAGCGTTCCAGTTACAAAGTCGGAAAAAAGTTGCCAACTGCCATAAACCGGGAAGAAGAGTAGTAAAGCAAGATGGTCACGTCTGCGAAAGTTATTCTCGCGTTTGCCTTGTCTGAATATAAGCAGCTTCTGGACAAAAATGCGGTACTTCTGCAACCTCCAAACACGGTGGATTTCCATATATATACGTCGAACAATGTATACGGCTGATTTAGTGCGACAAACACGAGTCAGAGGTAATAAACGGAATATTACAGGAGCTTCTAATTACTGTTTACACCTGGGGCAGCCATCTTTAAATGTTAACTCGGGGGTAGTGAAGATTCTCCGACTTTCCGAGTCGGAAATCCGACCTCAGGGGGCGTTCCAGTTGAAACTTCCGACCGAACTCGGAAATTCCAACTTCCGAGTACAAATGGAATGCAGCACTAGACCTAGGTACTGTCAGGAGCAGCTGGTTTGACGACCTAAGTGCCCTGCCAGTAATGTGAGGCTATAAAAGCTCTGATAAATAAGACGGCGCAAAGCCATTTAAACATTTAAAAACAAACAATAAAACTTTAAACTGGATTCTAAAATGAACAGGGAGCCAGAGCAGAGGTGCAAGGACAGGAGTAATGTGATCACGGCGTTTCTTTCCCATCAACAGACGGGCGGTTGCATTTTGAACTACTTGTAAACGGCGCAGAGATGACTGATCAAGACCAACAAACAAAGAATTACAGTATTCTAAGCATGACGTAACAAAGGCATGAATAACTCTCTCAACATCATTTCTTAGGAGATAAGCCTTAACTTTTGCTAGGTATCTTAACTGAAAGAAACTCGATTTGACTACAGGGCTGATCTACTTATCAAACCTAAAGTCCCCATCAAAATTATACGACGGTTCCTTGCAAAAGGATGATAGTAGGACTCAAGGGTGCCAATGGCACTGTCATAGCCATCTAAAAGGTTATGTTGTCCAAATAAGATGATCTCAGTTTTATTTTTGTTCATAGAGAGAAAGTTCACTTCCATCCAGGACCGAATATCTGTGAGGCAGTCTAGTAAAACCTGAATTGAGGCTCGGTCATTTGCTTTTAAGGGCAAATAGATTTGTACATAATCTGCAAAACAATGAAACGAGACATTGTGCCTTCTAAAACTGGACCCCAGAGGCAACATATACAGTGAAAAGAGGAGGGGGCCCAAAATAGGACCTTGAGTTTATCAGATCCATAACACAGGGCCCAATGCTATGGAAAACTACCTCAAAAAGACGGGGTGGAATGCTGTCAAGGGGACAGTAAGAAGGCCTAAGGTGTTGGACTATATCAGTTAAAACTGAGAGAGACATTTGCTCAAAACTCTCAAAACAACTCTGCAAATGGGGGAAACAGCAAGATCTGATGGAGACGATAAAAGAGAACACCTGATAGCAGAAATCTTGTCAATATAAAACCTAAAAAAATCTTCACAGAGTTTAGGTGAAGGTACAGCACCTGTGTGGTCACAAGGATTTAAAAGAGAATTCAAAGTACTAAAAAGAAACTGAGGCTATTAATTGACACAATAAGAGATAAAAACTGACTTTTAGCAGGCTTAATAGCTTTCTGATACAGCAATAGACTGTTTTTTAAAATTTCTAAAGAAACTTGAAGATTGTCCTTCTTCCACTTTCTCTCGGCGCACCTACCAATGTATCTTAATCTCTGTGCTTATCATTTCATAATGATTATAGGCGGCATATTAGTCTGCTGATTCAGTAGATAGGTCAATGAATGGGGTTGGGGATGAACATTGATTCAACACTGGTTGTAAGCTTTGGGAATTTCAGCGTATAGGACACTAACCTTGATCAGCTGCCCGTCTGCTGTCCCGATAAAGAGCACTAGCCAGGAATCAACAGTCACCGTGGCCACTGACGTCATCGACCTGTGCTTATAAATGGCCTTTGGTTCAATGGTTACTGATGTTTTCTGGGAAGAATATTACATTGGCACTTTCATACAAAATTTTGGTCAGCACAATTTCAACAACAAGGCAACATGAGTGTGAGAAATGGGACTGGCCTTCAATAAAATCTTGAAGGTGCAAGCACAAATAACCTTTATTGCTTTAGTCTAGAAACACCATCATTAAGTCACAACAAGGAATACTGTTGTGGCATTTGTGAATTCTATGGTGCAGTTTTATTGTGACCATTTAAAATCCACAATATTTTTACCACCTGCCCCAGCAATTATTATTAGCAATTATTCATGGTGTTCATCGGCATGTTGCAAACCAATGGTAACCAACCCTGTCCCTGGAGCTCTATCATCCTGTAGGTTTTCCTGACAATCCTACCCTGGCACACTTTATTCTACAACTTATCAGCTCAACAGGATCTGTAGCTGTTGAATGAGGTGTGCTTTGTCAGGGTTAGAGTGGAAACTCTTCCTAAAAACTTCCAGGAAAAGGGTTGGTTACCACCGTGAACCATCCTGCAGTCATTTTTGCTATAATTCATGATACGATATACAGTAACTGCATAAAAAACAAGCCCATCACTTTTTTCAGGACACAGCTGTTCACACTGTATCTAGTACCCCATTTCTGAAAAGGTTGGGATGCTATGGAAAATGCCAACAACAAAAAAAAAAAAAAAAAAAACAATGATTTTTAAATAATCCTGCATTAAATCAAAAACAGTGCAAAACATTTTATATTTTTCCTTCTCTACTTTATTACTCTTTTTTTTTTTAAATAAACACTCATTATGAATTTTATGCCGACATCTCATTCCAGAAAAGTTAGGACAGGGGTATTTTTACAACTGTGTTACATCATCTTTCTTTTTAACTGCCCCCCAAGTAAAGCGCTTTGTGTCATCTGACTAGAAAGGCGCTATATAAATGCAGTCCATAAATGCAGTCCATCCAAGTAATCATTTAGGGAATCAAGGAAACCAATTGTTCCACTTTTGAAAAATTTTTTTCCCATTCAAGCTTAATATACAATTTCAGCAACAATCAGGGTCTTCATTGTCATATTCTGTTATCTGAAAGCACCGCTTTTCAGTTGGACCGAGGTCTGAACTGCCCCGCTCTCTGAAGCCCCACTGTTGTAACAAGTGCAGAATGTTGAGTGCCGTTATTTTGTTGAAATAAGCAGGAGTTTTCCTGAAAAACTCTGGATGCGGGAGACGCGGTAGCGCAGTGGTTAGGTAGACTTGACTTGGGATCAAAAGGTCCTGAGTTCGAGTCCTTGCCACAGCCTTCGAGGTGTGTTCTTGGGCAAAACACTTCACTCTCACACTCCACTTCATGCTTCACTCCACACAGGTGTATAAATGGGTGCCAGCAAATAGTCAGGGAAACTTGACTAATACCAAGCTGGAGGAGTACCTGTGATGGACTGGCATTAGTGCTGCACGATTTGGTAAAAATGTGCGATTGCGATTATAGTGGACCATATTGCGATTACGATATGATTTTTTTTTAAATGATATCTTGAGCCTACTTGCTTTGTTATCAAGGAGAGTGCACAGAATAATGATGATTTTGTAGGGTATCTTTCTCAACTCAAAAAATGCAAACATTAAGGTGCATAAAAATACAAAACAAGTTTATAGCACTGTTTTCAAAATAACATTTTCCAAAAAAGAGGTTTTTCCTTTTTTGAAAATCAGGATATTTTCTGCAAAGTGCAAATGCAGTGGCACTACTGTAAACTTACAGTGCCTGACAAAAGTCTTGTCACTCATCCAAGTTGTAGGAACAACAAATAATAACCTGACTTGTAGTTGATCAATTGGAATCAAAAATGGCTTATATGAAAGGCAAAGCCCTCTAGATTATGCGAAATATACCAAAATAGAGTTTTGTGTCATTGATTGAGTTTTATAATTTAATTTGTACAGAAAGGTCAGATTTTGCTTGGACAAAAGTCTTGTCGCATTGAAAAAAAATGTGGAAATTATACATAGACTTTATTTTGAATACACAAATATGCCACTATAATATCAGAACATAAAGCCATGGTGCCTTGGAAAAAAGAATTAATATTGCGTATGACTCCCATGAGCTTGGAGGACTGCATCCATACGTCTTGGCAGTGACTGAGATAACTTGATGATGAAATCATCTGGAATGGCATAGAAAGCAGTCTTGCAGCTCTCCCAGAGTTCATCAAGATTCTATGGTTTCATCTTCCAAGCCTCCTCCTTCATCTTACCCCTGAAATGCTCAATAATGTTCATGTCAGGTGACTGGGTTGGCCAATCCTGGAGTACCTTCACCTTCTTCGCTTTCAGGAACTGTGACTTGGAGGCAGAAGAATGAGGAGGAGCAGCAGTATAAGTAGGACAGCAAGAACTTCTTGATATTTCAGGCTGTTGATGTTGCCATCCACTCTGCAGATCTTTCTCACACCCCCATGCTGGATGTAACAACAAACCATGATTTTTCCTCCACCAAACATGATTGTTTTCTGGGAGAATCTTGGGTCCATGAGGGTTCCAACAGGTCTTGTACGGCGACTGGCATGCAGTTCAATGGATGATTCACCAGAAAAATAAACTTTCAGCAACTTTTCCAGTATCAATCCTTTCTGCAAGCTGTGGGCCTTGGCAAATGCAATGCAGGTTTTTTGTTTTCTGTTTAATGCAGACTTTTGTGTACTAATTTGGCTATGAAAACCACTTTGAGAGAGAATTGGACAAACTCTTCTTGTAGATACCGGGATTTTTGGTGACATTTCCTCATGTAGCTTCACTGTAGTTGAAGAAGGGCTAGCCTTGTACAGTTGAAGCAACAAACGGTCCTTTCAAACAGTTGTCATACCGGGGTCTGTCTGACCTGCGCTTGCCATGAACGTCACCAGTTTCTTCAAATCTTTTTCTCATCCCCTCCACTTGACATTTGGATACATTAAAGATGTCTGCCACCTCAGCAGCAGACTCAGTCTTCAGGCTCTTGATGATCAGCACTTTGGTCTGTGGTTGAATCTTTGGTATGTTGTCAGAGGTCAAGTCACACCTCATATGAAAGTCTGGTGTGCTGGGGTTATTTCTATACACATCTGAGAATGTGTTAATTACAGTATTTGTCATAGGTTAAACTCTAATCTGCGATTTGTTGCATCATCTGAAGAGACGACAAGACTTTTGTCCTAGCAAAAACAGATGTTATGGGCTTAGCCAAGCTGTGAACATCAGAACACTTTTTGACGGTTTCATTTTGCACCAAATTATTAATGTGAAAGCCCTTGACATTAAAATGGACCATTTATTATAACAATTGATTGGTTAAAAATAAAGTTATATGCTATTTTTAGTTACTATGTCCTTATGCGACAAGACTTTTGTCAGGCACTGTAGATGCCTTTCTGTAGGCATTTTTGTAGACCTATTAAGAACTACTTAATACAAAAAGCAAAAAGTTTGTACAGTTTCCTTAAAAAAAATAAAGGCATTTCTGCAAAGTACAAAAGCAGTAGCACCATTGGGCTTTAGCAGATTTCAGTTGTCTCTTTGGCTTTACTTTGCTTGGCTTTCATCACATGCATTCCTTATGCTTCTCTCTGTGCTGTCCCAAGTGTTGATACAGATTGGTTGTGTTGCCGCGGGATGTGGAGATTTTAACTTAACACTTTAACACGTCTTATTCTGTTCAACGTCGCCGTTCCTGAAATCAAAGTATCGCCATATGCCGAGATGCCAAGTCTCACGCACTCGGCCTAAGTCTCGCGCATTTTATTTATTTATTTATTTATTTTGCTTATTCACCGTAGTCCGCAATTGTTCAATGAACGCTTATTAATGAGATTCTCAAGCGGAATTAAAATCCTTGTGCATTGAAGTTTCAGTTTCACTTGCATAAAGGTGGACATGATCGTTTGAATTGTTTAAATGAAATAAGAATATTTGAAACGTCTTTATGCAATTCCATTGCTTTCAATCCCTCAGTAAAGACAAGCATGAGAGTCAATCGATTTCCGTGTCACTAGTGGGGAAATCCACCGTAATGCACGTGAAACTAATTAACATAATGCACAACGACTTAAATTCCGCGAGTGAATTTCTTCAGTGCGCGTTGATAGAATAATTGCTGACTAAGACACAGGAACGTGAATGCCACTAAGAGGCGAGACACTCACGCCCAATCTCTGCAAATCATAGTAGATGTTGCGGGGTTTTTTTCCGCCACGAACTCACTCTCAGCCTGGGCTTGCTCACGCTCCTGCTCATGATTTTATTCAGCGTCAATGTTGGGCACTGAGAACTGTAGCGAGTAGTCACGTGACCATACCTGCTGCACAGACCACGGCTGCATCTCAATAGTTTTGTTTGCTGGGGAAAGTTCCTAACTCCTGAAAACTGATCCGGTAATGATTATGTGCCGTGGCAACTATGATAAGAGCCTTCGAATTATTTAAATGTTAAGGAACGGTGTCTCAGTGTTTCCTAATTTACCTCCTTTAACATAGGGTACACAGACGCATCCTTTTCAAAAAGAAAGGAGATAACGCCATTCCACAATTCTGCGCAGCAGCAGTATTTAAAGGGGCAACTATTCATCTGACCAATCGCGTAAAGAAACGTATGGGACCCCATCATGTTCACGTTGCCTGCTTTAAGTGCATTCAGATTTTCTTCTTAGCGCGGTTGTATTCCTAAGCGGTAGGAATTCCATGTTACACCCTTCCTTTATCTTCAGAGGTTTTCCACATAGATTAAAGAAAAGTGGTGTGGAATTATTCTATAGGACGTAATTTTTGACTACTCGGACACAGCCCAGGATAGCGCTTGTGGGCATAACGTCAACAGACTCCATACAAATAAAGGAGACGTAGTTATGTTCACTGGCAGCACACGCTTATTTCGACTGAATCGCAAATCGCCACCTTTTTTTGCGGTTATGCAATCGCACTGCTTGACATCGCGATTGCAATTGCAATTAGATTAATCGTGCAGCACTAACTGGCATCCCATCCAGGGGGAGTAGCACTACTCCTAGCCGCTTCATGCCACAGAAACCGGGGTTAAGCACCAGGCTGATGGACCTCTGGGCTCAGAACAGGCTTACTTCCTGAAAAACGTCATGAAGAAGACAGCATATGTTGCACCACAATGCATATTTGTCCTTCAGCATTGATGGTGCCAACACAGATGTTCAAGTTACCAATGCCATGTGCAATAACACACCCCCACAACACAACAGATGCTGGCTTTGAACCTTATGTTGAATACAACCAGGATAGACCTACAGTTTTCTTCCTTGGCTGAGAGACCACAATTTCCATTATTATCATAGATAATTTGAAAAGTTGACTAGTCTGACAAGTTTCCACTGTCCATCAGTCCCTTTCAGGTGAGCTCAAGCCCAGAGAAGACAGCAAAGTCTTTGGATGCTTTTGAGATATGGCTTCCTCTGTGCAAAGTAGAGTCTTCACTTGCACGTGGGGATCCAATGATGAATGGTGTTTACGGGCAAAAATTCTCCAAAGCAGTCCCCACATTATGTGTTTACATCCATAACAAAACCATCTTAATTTTCAATGCAGTGCTATCTGAAAGATGTAAGATCAGAGGCACTCAGCACTGATTTTCAAGCTCATCCTTTGCACAGAGATTTCTCCAAATTCTATCAGTCTTTGAATCAATTATGAACAGTAGAGGGAGTTATGGCCCCAATTTGTTATGGCGTCACGGACAGCAAGGGATGACGGACAAAATTCTTCAACTTCAACAGATTTAATTAAACACACACTTTGAACTAATCTACAACTCTACCCTACTGACCAAGATTGAAATAATAATAAAAAAAAATAGTTACAGTCCCTCGGTAATGGGGATGGGCTGCTATGTTGCGATGTCTTGGGACAGGAAAATGCTCCAACACAGGCTAAAATCCACAAAAAGCTTCACAGGTCTTGAAAAGAGTGACAGGTCTGGTCAAATGTATCCTTCCACAATTTCTCCTTGCAATTTCTCCAACTACTACACTCTCTCGATTTTTCTCCTTATATACTCTTTTCCAGCCCCCTCTGAGGCATGCCCGGGACATGCCCCAAACCTAGCTCCAGACTGCTTAACAAAAAAAATGTCAATACTGCCATCTAGTGGCTTTTTTTTCCCCACATCACAAGGGTTTCTTATATTATTTTTTATGAGCGGTTTGACTATCCCATCATATAGTTTTCACAACGTGGTGAACCTCAACTACACATTGCTTGTAAACAGCAAGGCCATTTGTGGATGCTTCTTTTATATCCAAGCATGATTGAATTACCTGTTCTTAGCATTCTAACACTTTCCGACTTGCATATTTCCCTGGTGCCAACTTTTAAAAAATGTGTTGCTGGCATCAAATTCAGAATGAGCATGCAACTCCAAAAATACAGTGATTTTGAGAAGGAAAAACATGCATATTTTGTCTCTGCATTGTTCTCGATTTAATAGAGGTTAAGGACCATTTAAAAATCACAGATTTATTTTCACTGGTATTTTCCATATTGTTCCTAATTATTCAGAAATTGGGTTGTACAATTCTCGAAAATATGTATTCTCTATTTTTCCAATTGTGTCCTTCTCTTATATGGAAGTATGAGGGGAAGAGATGAGTGGATGAAATGGGAACAGGTCCCTTGGACCCTGCACCCATTGGACCCATACAAGTTGGACCCTGACCCTAACCGTTCGGACCCCATATTATTTAGGACCCCAGGCAAGTTAGGCCCTAGACCAGTTAGAACCCAGACCAATTGGGTTAGGGTCTGGAGTCCAAACAGCATGGGGTCCAAATGGTTTGGGTCCAACTGGTACTAGGTCCATTTACAACCCCAATTCCAAAATAGTTGGGACGAAGTGTAAATTGTGAATAAAATCAAAATGCGATGACTTTCACATCACGAGCCAATATGTTATTTACAATAGAACATAGATAACATTTCAAATGTTGAAAAGGAGACATTTTACATTTTTATCCGCAAAATGAGCTTATTTCAAATTTTCTGGCTGCAACAGGTCTCAAAAAAGTTGGGACACAGGCAAAAAAAAGGGCTGAAAAAGCAATTAATATATAAGAGAATCAGCTGAAAGAACATTTAGCAAGTAATTAAGTTAACTGGCGTCAGGTGTGTAACATGATTGGCTATAAAAGGGATGTCTTAGAGAGGCTGAGTCTTTCAGGAGTAAAGATGGCCAGAGACTCTCCAACATGTGAGGGCTTGTGTAAAAAAATTGTGGAATACTTCAAAAACAATGTTCCTCACCGTCAAATTGCAAAGGCTTTGAAGGTCTCATCACTGACAGCGCATAACATCATCAAAAGATTCAGAGAAACTGGAAAAATCTCTGTGCGTAAGGGACAAGGCCGAAGACCTTTACTGGATGCTCATGATCTTCGGGCCCTCAGACGCCACTGCATCACTCACTGGCATGATTCTGTCATTGACATTACTAAATAGGCCCAAGAATACTTCAAGAAACCACCAGTAAACACAGTCCGCCGTGCCATCCACAGATGCCACCTAAAACTCTATCATGCAAAAAGGAAGCCATTGTTGAGCATGATCCAGAAGCGCCGCCGTGTTCTGTGGGCCAAGGCTAATTTAAAATGGACTGTAGCAAAATGGCAGAGTGTCCTGTGGTCAGACGAGTCCAAATTCGACATTCTTTTTGGAAATCATGGGTGTTGTGTCCTCCGGACTAAAGAGGAGAAAGACCACCCTTCTTGTTATCAGCGTTCAGTTCAAAAGCCAGCATCTCTGATGGTATGGGGATGCATTAGTGCATATGGTGTGGGGCACTTGCATGTTTTAAAAAGCACCATGAATGCTGAAAGGTATATAAAGGTTTTAGAGCAATATATGCTCCCCTCCAGACAACATCTATTCCCGGGAAGGCCTTGTGTATTTCAGCAGGACAATGCAAAACCACATACTGCAGCTATTACAACAGCATGGCTTCATAGTAGAAGAGTCCATGTGCTGAACTGGCCTGCCTGCAGTCCTGATCTTTCACCGATTGAGAACATTTGGCGCATAATTAAACGAAAAGTCCGTCAAAGGAGACCCAAAACTCACCAGCAGCTGGAGGCCTGTATTAAACAAGAGTGGGATCAAATTCCAATGGCTAAACTCAAGAAACTTGTCTCCTCAATGCCCAGACGCCTCCACTCTGTGTTAAAAAGAAGAGGGGATGCTACACCATGGTAAACAGGCCCCTGTCCCAACTTTTTGGAAACCTGTAGCAGCCATCAAATGTGAAATCAGCTCATTTTGTGGATAAAATTGTAAAATTTCTCAGTTTCAACATTTGCTATGTTATCTCTGTTCTATTGTGAATAAAATACTGGCTGATGTGATTCGAAAGTCATTGCATTTTGATTTTATTCACAATTTACACTTTGTCCCAACTATTTCGGAATTGGGGTTGTAGTTAGGGTCCAACAGTTATGGGGTCCAAACGACCGATAACGTCATAAGAACGGTTTCAAGAATGTATTGCCTTTTACTAACCGTATTTGTGGAAGAGCACGATTCCGAGCAAAAGTCCGGATCCTCGTCAGAGCGAGCGTCTGTATGCGTGATATTGAATATGGCCAGTACTATACTCTCCGTGTCGAGCGGGTCACCACTGACGTTGAAAATACCGGCCCAAAGAAGTCGGGAACCTTCAATCACCGCAGAGGACGTGAGCCGCGCATACTTTTCACTCCCACAGCACCGAAGGGTTGTGCCCCTGAAGGAACTGAGTGTCTCTCGCTTGCTGCCCTTCGGCGTCATCGACAATAGTCTAACTCGTGGCTGGGGACCTGTTGCGTTTAAATTTAGGAGTATATAGAAGTGTTCATCCCTCGCGAAGCCATCCACAAACTCCACATCCAAATCCATCAACGGCTTGTTTGGTCTATTTTTGATCTCCGTAGAACCAGTTTCAATCGGTGAAAATATATCTCCATCCTGCAAATGATTTGTGTTTCTAAGAGTTATGAAATAAACATCCAAAGTGCAATTCTTTGGAAGTATTGGTATGGCTCCAGTCAAAAGGTACGTGTTGGGCTTTGCGGTGCTGCCCCCTAAATCGACCAGGAAACCGATGGATGATTCGTTGGGAAAGACAGAAGAGACAGGGAGCGCTTCAGTATATATGGTGTTTGAAATATTTTTCAAATCCAGCACATCACAGTACCCGCACATCGTGGTTCCACAGGTGATCAGCGAATTGTTCTTCTCAAATGGTACCAAAAGCTTCACTCTGTTATCTTGCGCTGTGTCCCGCCTCACTTCCACGGTTAGATTTCTGCGCATTTGGTAGAGTTTGTTGTTCGTGGCGACGTACACTGTACTGTTTACAACAGCGAAAATACTGACATTTTCATCTAACGGTAGGCTTTCATCAGATTGACTGTGACCGATCAGGAAAATGACAAAGATCAACGTCAGAATCATTCCTCAATACTTACAGAGACGTGTGAGAATAAAAGAAAAAAAAAATTCAACACATTCTCTTAGGCGTAGCTATAGCTCCTGCGCTCTCGTCTAGTATGATGCCAGAAGTGACTGAACGATTACATTGTTGCGCTCTCTCTTACAGTTATTTAGAACTTCCCAATTCTTACGGCAGAACCTCTCTGCCCCCAGTGATTTGACTGTAGTCTTTAGCTACAACTTGGCCGCGTGTGAATTAGAGATTGGATGAACCTTTTCAGTTTTCGTATTATTGATTCCTGTAATAATGAACACATTTAACAAACAGTTTCTGGTTTAGTGCGTGCTCCTATATTGTAGCTGTATAACCATACTGCAGCGGTAGCTTATCAGAGCAGGCCCGCTCTGCGCAATTGGCAACTATTGGGCTAATGATTTGAATACTATAGAATGATTTAATAAACAGAAAATAATGACGTATAAAGGAATGATTAATCAGTGAGTTTGTGCTTAAGCCTGCTACAGGTCCAGTTACCCACGCGACCTTACTGAAATAAGGTTTGAAGCGGCGAGTTGGTTTTTATAGAATGTGTGGACAGCCCATTTTAAAATTAGGCTACAGAAGGGCAGAAAATAATCCATAAAAAATGTGAGAAAAATGAAGGAGTCGCAGTTCTGAGGTGAACTTCCCTCATGATTAGTTTCCTTTTTGTAGCCCAGCGATTGTAGGCTAGTGTAAATAGTGATTGTAGGCGACCAATATACTCGATGTGACATTCAGTACAAAATCTGCACCCTAACTTTAATGTCATGTACTGCCATCTTCTGGTGTTTTTTCGTATTTTTTTTTTTTTTTTTTAGGAAGGTACATATCAGCTATCTGAATGTTTTGAGCAACGAATCTGCATATCATGTTTCTGTTCTTTTGGGCTGATTCAATAAGTTGACTTAAAAGCTAAATTTGTTATCTCGGTTACTCAGGGTTCAAGGATAAAGTTGCTGTTGTGTCAGCGACTTCATCCTTTTTTCAGGCATCATCCCTTTCCTTTTGAGCCTTAATGACTCTTTAAAAATGCATTTTAAATTTGAAGTAGAATGATTAGACACTGGAAGGAAAATACATCTCAAGAGCCACTTAAGTAGGGTAACTCAACAGGACTTGGATTGGACGTGATCGATCGGTCTCGTGTCTCTGCTCATTCGTCGCCCTGTGTGTCTGGCTGTTCCTATTAATTTCAGAATTGTTTCCCTGTTTGATTTTAGTCATGCAGTTCCCATCTTGTCACCTTCCCTATCCCTGTATGCATTCCTCAAGTCTAACTCCACACATTTCCCACTGTTACATGTTGTCTCACTGTGTTTTAGCTCGAGACGGTCTTCATGTCACAGTGCCTGATTGACATGCCCTCTTGTAGTTTTCTCGTTCCCTGGTCATTCAAGCGTCTTGTTCCTGTCTCAGCCCTGTGTGTTTGTGAATGCTGCCCAGATCTTGTGTTCGCCTCGCCCTGCCCCCAAGTTCTGTCGTCCCTGCTCCCCATTCCCCGCGGATTGATCTTCTGCTTTTGAGTGTGGTTTGGATTCCTGATTCCTGACTTCTCTCTGCTGCCCCCCTACCTCCCCCCCGGATCCTGACTGCCACCATCCGACCTCTGCTTGTCCCTCGACTTTGCACTGTCTGTCCTGCATTGCTCTGGTCTCCAGTTCTCAAACCTGGATGGTCATCTCTGAAAATAAAGCTCTGGTTTCCTTTATCCTTGGCTCTGCAGTTTACTCCTGAAGTTCCCACATCTGTGAAAAGATCTACAGGTGCATGCACAAATGCAAATATAAACTTTTTTGTGATAAAAATGCTAATAAAACCAATTAGTAAATTGAATTTTACCCACGCAGCAAAATGTTCTGCGCTAAAATCAACTTTTAAAGAGTCTATTTGGTCCCACTCATACACCAGTGGACTCAAATACACTCTGTAAGAGTAAATTTGACTCTGTAAAAGTTGAATTGACTCAGAACATTTTGTTGTGTCCATTTGGTTCAAAATGAAAAAAAAAAATTAATTTACACCTTATTCACTGACTTTTGTAAATATTCGCAAATTTGATGCCTGTAAAACATTAAAGAATTGGGGAAAAGAAAGACTGGAAAGCTGTTGAATCTGCAGAAAAACACCTGTTTAAATCTACATCTTGGTGGCTCAGCGGGTAGCACTGCCACCTCACAGCAAGAGGGTCGTGGGTTCGACTTTGGTTTGGGGCTTTTCTGCCTGGAGTTTGCATGCTCTCCCCATGTTTGCGCGGATTTCCTCCCACAGTCCAAAGACATGCATGCTCGGCTAATTGGAGACTCTAAATAGCCCATTGGTATGAGTGAATTGTAAGTTGATGTGAGATAGGTGAAAAATTGCTGAAAGTGCCATTAAACAATAAAGAATCAATTAATCAAATCCCCTCTCATCTGTCCACCAAGTTCAAAAAAAAAAAAACCCGAACATGGACTTTGATGTCCAACTCATATTTGCAGTTAAATAAATATAATGGGTCAATTTATTTGCTTTCTTGCTATGACCATATCATGAAATTTATGCAGTATTTAGGGCTTACGAAAAAATAACTTTTTTGCTTTTCCACTTAACTTTACAAATTAAGAACAAAGAAAATTAACCATGAGGTTAAATCATTTCAGATGAAAATGGGGTGTAAATATATGGTGGTTTGCTAAGTTTCAGGAATGAAAGTTTCTAACCCGCAGCGTGAGGTGAACAGTGCGAGATTTACAGCCTTTAAACACTGTGCCACAGTTCTATTGCTCAGCTACCTACCACACGGCCTCTCCAAGACAACATATTTTTGCCCGACTGTTGCCCAACACAACAGTGTCCTCTAGTGGTAAAATTTGTACATTGCAATTCAACTTTCGTGAGCTTCAGTGCCAGTTGAGTAAAATTCTGTTTATGCAAAATAGCCAAGCCACGGAAAACCTCTCCAAAATTGTAACGTCAAACCTATATCATCAATAGATGTTTTTAAAATAAGAAAACAAGCGCGAGATAACCAATTAATCGCGCTTATTAAAAAACATCGTCAGAACAATGTCATTTATCTCTAATATTTCAGCCACCCCAATCACAATAGAAGTATTCCAAATAGAATACTGCAAAGTTTTTAAAGACCCCCGTACTTTCATCTGGTGTTATACGATCAAGATGTCAAAATCTGGATTTGACATAGTCTTAACACTCCCTGTGTGGCCATTTGTTGGACAGATTAAACTATATCATCTTTGTCATGGAACAGTCAAGCATGAACCAAAGCAGGCCTAGCTTCAGGAGAAATTATATGGTAGAACAAGAGGTGCAAAGAAACTTCCCTGCTGAAAAATCCAGCGAGAACCATCTTCAAACCTTAGCTGGTCGCTAACTGGTCTCGACTTGGTAAGTGGGCCAGCATGCTAAAACTCATTTAACTGTTTCAATACTGAATACAGTAATATTAATCAGAGTTACCCATTGGATATATACATGTAATTTTTGTGACTTGCAATACCATCTATCAATATCAATTGTCATACTAGTTCTGTCAGGAACTGATGCAACACTGGTGGGACAGGTGTCCCGTTAGTACTGAAAGGGTTCATTGGTGATCAGCTGGGAGACCGGTTTTATGCAGCCAGATGGGAAGAGCTGGTGTAATTGTTCAGTTGATGCAGGCCAACATGGCCATACTGGTACACCTGTTATGGTCTGAGATGACAGATAGGGCAGTGAATAGTGCTAGCGCTTAAGTGCATTTTTGGTTATTGTTGCTCACGGCAAACATTGTAAATTGTAAACAGTTGGACTTAAAATTTTTTAAACAGTGTAGCAAAACAATGGAAAATCAGGCGCAGAATAGGAGGGAGGCTGGGTCAAAACCAGCCCACAGCGCAGTAACTTTATTTAAGTTTTCCCCCCAACACAAAAAAATGCGCATTAATAGCGCGAATAGTAAAGGCACTCAAAACGCAGTCTTTTAAACAACAAAAAAAGGAAGTTGAAGGCTTTTATTCGGGAAAAGGGCGGCGTAGCTTTATGGCTCGGACTGGAAACTGCTTCTCAGTGGCTTGCTTATGGAATCGCCGTCTCAATGAACTCTGCCGGTCTCTGCCCAAATGCCCAGTCTCCCCACCATCAGCATCTTAAAGGAGAAAAACTGCATACAGGGTTAGTCAACTGCTTTGCGTGCTCACTTCACTTGCAACTGCCTGTCTCTCTCTCTTTTGAACCGTAGTCGGCTCTTATTACAACGAGACGCAGGTGTGGCTCCTCCTGCGCCCTTTTCCCAGGCCCGCTGAGCCTTATGACCTGCAGCTGGTGGGAACTGTCCAGGGTCCTGCGAGTCTAGAGTGGGCTGAGCAGGGGTCAGCTCTCCGACCGCTGTCCAAGGTGCTGAAGTTCCGCTCGGCACTGAGAGAGGGGGAGGAGACTCGGCTGTCATGGGCCTGCTGACGTGGTAGAGGGGCGTGGCCACGCCCTTGTTTTGGCACAACAGGTAAATACAAAGACCAAGATTGTATGTAAATGTACAGTGGTATCTACATGGATTTACCCCTTGAATTCTGACTGTTAACCAAAATGCTATCTTCTGCAAATTGGTGAATATTAGCAGGTGCTGGTCTGAATGATTCGACCTGGTAACTGCTGAGAATCTGAGAGGGCAACTGGTAAGAATCTAAACTGGTCGCTAGTAAGAATAGGCGCAGGTAGCCGGTAAGAACTGGAGCTGCTTGCTGGTGTCACCAGTAGTATCTGGAAGCACAGGCCAACCTCCTCCTGTCAAAAAGGTAGTTGAACTGGTCAAGCTGGTTACCAGGGGTTTTTATTATTTATTTATTATTTATTATTTTATTTTTATTTTTGAAGTAAATAATGCTCTCTACCTAGAAGTACATAGTGTCTGAACCAAGTGTCTGAAGTCAGTTATATTCGGTAAGTACGGGTCTGTCATGGCAAAATCATAAAAAAATGTAAAGAAGCTGTTATGTGTACCAAGTACAAACTTGTGCGCCGTGTTACAACTTGTATATAAAGTAATAGCAAGAACACACAAAGGGTGAACAAACAAAGCACGTACTAGAAGCCTTCAAGTGTTCAGCATTTCACAGGTTTAGCTTTTGAGTTTTACCTCTGCAAGTCAGACAATTTGTCTCATTCTCATTTGTACGTTCTTGCATTCCAAATAGTGCTAAAATGTCATTTGTTGAACTCTGCAGGAAATGACGCACAAAGAAATGAGATGCATAACAACATCTTGCCTACTAGAAAGCTTTAGCAACACACGAGAAATCAGATGCTTACTGGTTATGCGGAAAAGTTTTCTTTTTTTGTTTAGATGCTTTGCTTCTCCATTGAAATTCCAGGTTAAGACTGTGGTGTCGCAGTGGGAGATACTCTGATGCTACGCAGGCAATGGGGCATAATGTAATAATATAATAATGGTTAATCATATACTGTAATTATTATTATTATTATTATTGTATTTATTTTTTACATTTATTAAAACAAACAAAATTCATAAAGGACTGGAACACAGATGGGACGTTAACAAGGCCATAAGGCATCACACAGTACTCAAAGTAACTGGAGGTGGTGCTGAAGGCTGTCTTCCACTCATCTCCCTTTTGAATGCAGATGAGGTTGTAGGCGCTTTGGAGGTCTAGCTTGGTGAAGATTTTGGCACCTTGGAACTGCTTCACAGCACTGGGAACCCGAGGGAGTGAGTACCGGTACCTCACCGTGACTTCATTCAACCCTCTGTAGTCAATGCAGGGGCGAGACCACCATCCCTCTTCTGGACAAAGAAGCTGCTGGCTGAGGCAGGTGAGGTAGAGGGACAGATGAAGCCCTGCTGGAGTGCTTCTTGGACTTACTGTTTCGTAGCTTAAAGGACCAGTGTGTAAGGTTTAGACGGACAATCTGGCTGAATAACTGGCAGGAATGGAATATAATATTTGAAAGTACATTTACATCAGTGAATTATTTCCTGAAAATAAGAATTATAGTGTTTTCTTTTATCCAGAATGAGCCCTTTATATCAACAAAGAGAGCGAGTCCTCTTCCACGTAGCTCACCATTTTGCACCGCCATGTTTCTACAGTAGCCCAGAACGGGAAAAAAATAATTAAATAAAGCACTGACACGAGAGCGCGCCTTTCGCGTTTTTTGCAAGTTTTGCGGCCTCTGTAGGTTCTTTGAGAAAGGGAATGATCAGTTGGTTGCAATCTATAATCTCACCACTTGATGGCTCTAGATCTCACATACTGGTCCTTCAAGTTTCAGCCACCAAAAAGGGGTAGACATGGCTTCTGGGAGGTGAGGCACCAGACAGAAGCTCAATGGCGCATCCCATGGGCGATGCGGAGGGAGCTGGGTAGCTCTGGTCTCGCTGAAGACCTCTTGGAGTTGCCAGTACTCCCTGGGGATATCCAGTTTTGTCTCCTGGTTAGGGCTCTCGACTGTAGTGGAGGCAAGGAGGAGGGGGCTACAGTGCTCCCTACAATATGGAGACCGGAGCATGAGACGTTTGTTTTGCTAGGAGATGATGGGGTTGTGTCTTCACAGCCATGGGAGGCCGAGGATCACTGGGTGACTGGAATACAGCAAGATTAGGAGCGGGAGCTTCTCCTGGTGGCTCTTCTGTGCACAGAGGGAGATTGAGGCCGACTGGTGGAGGATGCTTCCGCTGCCCATAGCTCTCCCATCCAGGGTCGCCACAGTGATGGGGGTGTTGAACCAGTGGTTAGTGGTTAACAAGATGGTTAGTCGTGCAGGCTCGTTTCATCCGCTGGCTGCAGCCAGGGTCCTGAAGGACAGAGCATACTCTGCTGCCCACCTGGACCCCTGCCGCAGGTCCAACAAGTGATCCCCAGCCTTCTTCCCAGGGTGTGACTAGGAAAGCCTGCGGACTTGCAGGAGATACTGGAGCATTGGGTGGTGGTGATAAACGGAAGATGGCAAGCTCACGGAAGCCACAAACTTAAGTCCTACAAGGTGGCAACCAATCGGGCAATCACCCTCTGTTGTGCCGCCACCTCGTTGATCAAGACGGGGAGTTTGAAGCGAAGTCTCCCTCATCAGGAAGAGGGATATTTGCTGAATCCATGGTTTTGGTGAAGTCTTCTGTGAAGGCTTTTTTCTTTGCACGCGAATGGGTGCATAGAAAAATGGCAAACGAGAAAGCTGGATCCAAATGCAAAGATGCGTTTGTTTTATTAACCTCTTAAATCCAAATGCCCGTGGTACCGGGGGCAATCATTATGCATCATAAATACAGCATGTTTCCTAATAGCAACATCGTCATGCGGCATTATTCACTTAAGGACTTATGGATATTAACAGTACCAAATTGTAAGGCAGTGGGAGAGTAGAGTGACCGAAATCCGAATTCAAAAGCCAAGGCTGCAATACACAGAAATCAAGGTCGGGCAGAAATAGGGTCATTATCAGAAGGCAAAAAAAATCCAGGCAGGCTCAGACAGCAATTGGGATCGGGCAGAAGGGTGTCACAGAATCACAAACAAATCACTGGCGTACAAGGAGCTCGGCACAGGAAACATTGATCAACAGTCTGACGAGAGCTAAGTAGAAGTAAAGGAATATATATACACAAGGGAGGTAATGAGCTAGGCGGGGCAACAGGTGTGAGGAATAATCTGAACATAAACTGAGAGGGGAAAAAACAAGAGGTAATTAAACAATAAAAAATGGGAGACAATTACAGACTTTACAACTTGCCAGTGTATCATATCGCTTGTCTTCAATTACACTGCACTTTCAAATAGTGTCAAAAGAGCTTTGTAAATTTTCAAGTCACTCCGTATCGTAAACACAGGTCATCCCAAATGTTGCCACACTTGTCAAACTTGATGCTGCAGTCATTATTGACCACCTTGAAATGTTTGGCAACCATTGGGTTGACCTTTGTTTTAAAATGTGATCTGTAATATATTGTGTTAGACTGTTTCCTTTTAAATGCAGATTACATGTATCAGAGATCTGTGGATAGATTTCTTTATAAGGCTGTAAGGAATGCTCACTGAAACAAAATGTCTGCATGCTAGCTTCCAGAGAACTTTTTTGTGTAAAGTCCACTAATGACCCCTAGTTCTGTTTAAAAATGTAGGGTCTATTGTAATTTGTCATGCAATTGAAACACTGAAAGGAACTTGACATGTTTTCAATAAGATGAACACATGAAACTTGTACCATTTGATCTCAAGTTTGTGAATGTCATATAAATAAATCAAAAGTATACTACTTTTGACTTTGTCTTTCATTTTGTAGAAACCTAGTCCATTCTGATATTATATTGTGACAGCAGTTCTGATGCCTTTTTATTGGGTGAACATGCTGAAGTAACTCTTGCAAGAGGGAGATGGAATGAGGCCTCCATTGGCATTGCACGTGTCACCTGGAAACATTCTCAGGTCAGCATCCTCCCTCATGTCCCTGCCCCTACCTGCCCTAACCGTGGTTTCTATTCTCGATGAAACTCTGGGTGAGGACAGGAAAATGCTGCCCCTCACCCCTTCTCCTTTCACGTCATTTCATAGAATGGTTAAACCCTTGGAGGTTAACCATCACTGCCAATGGTGACTTCCCATTTCAGATACGATCACGTCTTTCAAAATTAACCCAAAAAACTGCATGTTTTTTTAAAAATATAAGCTCTCATATTAACAGCTTTCCCAGCAAATAAACACACTTTGGTTTGAGGAATTTTCAAAGATTCATTTAGGCCTAAATTCTGATGAAGACACCACTGGCAGTAAAAGTGTTAATGGCCCAAACCATTAGAAGGTCAGCCTTAGTCCTCTGTGATGCCAACGATTTTAGAGTAATTTGACCATTCACATTCCAAGGCAAAGAAGAGAAAGAGTTAATTACAACCCCAATTCTGAAATAGTTGGGATGAATTGTAAATTGTGAATAAAATCAAAATGCAATGACATTTTTATAGCCCTTTTATAGCAATTTATAGCCTTTTATAGCCAATCATGTTACACACCTGATGCCAGTTAACTTAATTACTCGCTAAATGTTCTTTCAGCTGATTCTCTTATATATTAATTGCTTTTTCAGACCTTTTTTCCTGTGTCCCAACTTTTCTGAGACCTGTAGCAGCCATCAAATTTGAATTGAGCTCATTTTGTGGATAAAATTGTAAAATTTCTCAGTTTCAGCATTTGCTATGTTATCTCTGTTCTATTGTGAATAAAATACTGGCTGGTGTGATTTGAAAGTCATTGCGTTTTGATTTTATTCACAATTTACACTTCGTCCCAACTATTTCGGAACTGGGGTTGTAGAAAGTGCAGCCGAACTATCAAATCAAATTTGTAATAAATTATCGCCAGACTCCGACTTGTCTAAAAGTACAGGTGTGTGTCTACCCTGTAAAAATGTCAACATTGCCAGACACGTGCTCTGTGTTTACCGAAGTCGGCACTTGCCACTGATTGGTTCACGGACCGAAACGGAAGAATATCACCAAGCATTCACTTGATAAACTACGATTCGTAATGACCTGGCAATGGTGTAGGTTAGAAAATCGCTACCTTCCTGCTCAAGGAAGCAGTTTAAAATTCATTATTTACCTCCGGTGGCCAACGAAGGCAAATAACGCTGCAACAGCCCAAAACATCTCCGATTGGAGAAATGCGCCGCAGTTTTGAATGTTAGTATTTACTGACAGAACTACGCATTTACCCTCGTTGGCCACCATAGCTATGTCAACTTCTTCCACAATAATAAACAGGGCACCAAGCTAAGTGGCTACATTGGATATTCAGGCTAAAAACATGGTGAAAAGACTGCTTTACAAGTCAAATTTGAATGTCGGGGCTTACGGACACTGATTATGCCATACAAGCAGCATGGAGGCATTTTGTGTTTTATAAATGTTGTTTTTTACGTTTGAAAGCGTGGTCACTGATGACTTCAGTAGATTTGGATTTGCCTTCAATACTGTTTTTCTTTGACAATCCAAAAGTGTTTTGAGGACAAAAAAAAAAATCACGGACCCTACGATTAGCCTTGGGGTGAGTAGATGAGTGAATTTTTATTTTTGGGTGAACTATCCCTTTAAGGGCTATTAAAGGCAGTCGTCTGCTTTTATATACAGTCAACAGAAGCCTCAGGTCAGTTACAAGGACAAAAGGAAGATTCAGACTGTCTGAACAGGACCTTTATGTTTTTTTGACTGGGGGAAGGCTTAGCCCCGTGGCGATATGCTGTATTTCCAGTGTGGGTGGTTGTCACCGAAAAATGGCCGCGGTCACAGGCAGTGAGTTAATTTGGTGATGTGAGGGTTTTTTTGAAGGTTGTGGCATTTACACAACAACTGACCTTGTCAAATCTCCTTTCTGATCTCACATTCCAGCAGCGTCAAACGTTTGTTCATTTGTTCGGACCGTTTCTTCTGCTTTGACCGGTAAATGCACACAACACCTGACAAAAGCGCATGATACGTGCAGTTAGTTAAGCTTTTTCCCCACATAGTGCCTTTTTTCAGACAACAGCTTTTTGTTTTGAGCAGTATATTCAAACTGCAGATAACAAACGCAAGCACACAGAAAAAACACGTTTTTACCACTTTGTGCAGACGGAACAGCAGCGATCGTATTAAGATAATATGTTATGTATAGCTTTGGATCAGTCGGTATATTATATTTTTCATGTCAATTAAAACCCAATATTGTATAACAGCCGAATCTTGACTTTTAATGCTACATTCCTTTCATTTTCTGTTGATAAAGTGGGCAGAATACATCAGCAGAGAAATGGATCCATCCACCCCAGCACATCACAGACACATGTAAGCAGTACTCAATACTCACCCGCAATAATCAATGGTATGATGCAGAGGATCAATATAATCAAGTACCACAAACTCTGCGGCCCTTTTACTTCAAATAGTTGTTTGCCCAAAAGTACCTGAAATGGACGTAACAGACTAAATTGTACCTTTCAGCAAGTGTTTCATGCATTCCACCGATAATTCAGGGACAAGTTACAATAAGTCAAAAATTGAAAAGAAAATTATAACATTTATGTTTGTGACAAGGTTCATATTTTCTTTAAAAACAATGGCGCATTGAATTTATAACAGTGACTTACCTTCACTAAATCTATCTTAGCCTTAGCTCCGTTATGTATTTTACAGTCAATGGAATCCACACCTGAAAAATGACCAGCTTCAATTTTAATCTGCATACACTCATGTTCTTTATCACCCTCGAGTGCAGATATGCTGAATTCCGTTTCCTTAATGTTCAGTTGGTCCTTTTTTTTTTCTGGAAAATAAAAAGAAGCAGAGAAACAAACTCACAGTAGTTCCAACATCATAAACACACAGTAGTTCATATTCAAAACACATTTTAGAGAAGGTGCACTGATCTGTGATCAGTTCCATCTTTTAATTCATATTAGATGAGAGTAGGGTATGGGCCACAGAAAGCTGATGCTACATCAGCACTTCTTCACAGAGGTTTTCTGAAAGTAACCCAGCATATTCCAGTGTAAAAGAACATTTTTGAGCTCAGTTATATCAGACACGCAAATGCTGCCGTGCTTTCGCGAGGATTGTAAAGTAATTTTGTATTAAAATGATTTTGACCAATAAGCCTGCCTTACACAGACCTTTATTTGATTAGCATTATCCCTTAAATTTGCCACAATATACAAGCGAACATACTGGAATCATAACACTATTTCTCCACAAATGTAGCAAGGTGCGTTTTAGGGATCGCCAAGTTCGTCAAACTTTGCGCAAAAACAGAGCTTACATATTAATTTTATGGCTGACCATCAAATTTAAGAGCAAAACTCGATTTGGTCCCAGCTTGAAACTGAAAGAATGGTGCATAAACCTCGATAGTGATGCGTAGGTCATCTCCAGACGGCGCAGTGATAAACCGAATAAACTCGGGATCAGGAAGGTAGGTAAGGGTCGCGCATCCAATCGTTTCATTGGCAACCTTCAGTCTCAAGGTCACATTTCTTGATGTCCGAGTTTCAACGGGAGGAGGGTAATACCAAAGAATCTGAAAAAAAATATACATTTCCGGCACCAGAAACAGCATCACACAATTAAAGACATGAGAGATAAGATGATAAACGCGTCTGTGCTGTTAGCTTGGGCTGCTGTGTGGTTGTGGTGATATATCAGATGGACGCATTGAGACGCTGATGAATGAGATAGCAGTGTTTACTAGACAAAATCCTGTTTTATGAAAAAAACTTCAACCCCAAAAAAACACTCCAGAGATGTAGAAAGAGCCAGCCAAGATTGTCAGCCAATCAATGACTCACCACGAGAGCTAAAACTCTGAACACTGATCATGTGAAATCTCCATTTGACTGAATGAAGATGCGACTATTTCTCATGACTGAGCCGTGGTAACAGTTCCAGCTATCAGACTTGACATTGAGAAGGGGACAATAAAACTCTATGGGGCAGTAGTATGAAAATCTAATGAAAGGAACATGAAAAAGATTGATGAGAATGAGTCCAAGTGTAAAAAGGTGATTAATTGGGAGCCAGAAATGGACTGCAATAGATGGGATAACATTAGCACTCACCGAAGAGCTGAAATTAGCACCAATCGTCTGTGGGGGATCCATGTGTTGTATCCAGTCTACAAACTGCAATTTTGTGCCCGGAATGCTGACCACTCTTCCACCACTATCCGATAAGAAGTCAAGTCAAGCAATCGAAAATACAGGCTTGATGCACGTCAAGCCGGCAGACCTGCTTGTTTCTCCATATTGCCAGACTAAACTCCTTCAGAGATTTCAAACAGAGAAACTCAAGCCATTATTTCTCTCCATTGGTGATTAAAGGGACAGCAGACCCCAACATGGTTAATTCTGCCTGTGAGGTGGGAGGGCTTGTCCTGAGTTTATCAGAGTTTCTACATCACCATCTGGAGATGTACCACAAAGTGCATCACCATCAAGATGAAATACCATTAAGGAAGTGATTCAGTCATGTTCTTTGCTTTGAAATAGGCTGTACACTGCAAAACCTGTGTGATATTTCAAGTCTTATAACAAGAGTTAAAATGTATTTTGTTTCTTCTCAAGAGGTATGAATTAGCCTCTTCTAAGTTTCTTTTGCTTGACAACTTAAACTTTTCTTGTTTTTTGGGCAATCGGCATGGGGTTCAAGTACTCCACTTTGGAACTGCAGAATATCAACTTAGACATCCGTCCATCGCGTATTGCTGCCACAAAGGAACTAGGACTTTATGCCAACCCTGCCACATCCATATAAGCTCGCGTCAAAAGTTCATTTACTGTCATCAATCAAACCAGTCCGTTCAAACCATCCCTGCAATCTGGTCAACAACCAGCACACGTCTGACAGATCATGAGAGCACTGTCGCACATGGAGTACAAAGCACAGGAAACATCATAAGACGGCTGCTCAACAAGCTGAGGGACGGAAAATCTGGACTGGATTCCAAGAGACATGAAGCGTATTTAACCATACTTCAGCTCCTGCAGAGACTCAACTCTCCAGCACCATTCAAAATAGAACTTTTTATCTCACATTCTCTGGCAAACTAAGCATTATTCTTTCAAGATCATATCCTTGAAAACAGACTGGACCTCCTGCGCCTAACGGAAACATGGCACAAGCCAGAAATATTATCTGCTCCAAATGAAGTCTGTCCCCCCGGCTACACCTACCTGGAGAAAGTTCGCAGCACTGGTTATTCCTTATTTACCGGCCCCCCCAAACCAAACTCAGCATTCATCCCAGAGGTCCATGACCACCTCACCACACTCTGCTAAACCGCTGCCAACATTATAATTCCTGGGGACATAAACGTTCATGTCGACACCCTCTCCTGTCACTTTGCAGCTGAGTTCCTCACCAACGGACTGTCTCAACCTCCAGCAACATGTTGATATCCCCACTCACTCCAGGGGGCACACACTTTACTTGGCCATCACAAACTTCATCCCCACTGTCAGCCCACATGTATATGATCTGGGTTTCTCCTTCCATAAAGTTGTTTCCTTTGAGATACTTCTCCCCTCCCCCAACACCAAGCCAAAGCGGCAAATCCACTTCAGGTCCCTGAAAAACATTGACTCAGATGCCCTCACCCTGGACCTCCAACATCTCTCCTCTCATCCTATGGCCCTCTCCTCAGTTACAGAGTCAGTAAAGTTCTACAACGGGTCTCTGAGCAGTCTCGTGGATCACCATGCCCCTGTCAGGACTCGTACAGTCACCTTCTCACGCTCAGCCCCTTGGTACACCAACGAGCTGCGGAAGATGAAGACAGGCGGGCATGTCATTGAACGGCGCATTATGGCTTCAGGACTGACCATGCACAGGCAAGCCTATAACGACCATCAAAAGGCCTATGCTAAATCCCTCAGAGACTCCAACATTATCAATAATAGCCCTGGCAACTCCAAGCAGCTTTTCTCCACCATCAACATCCTCCTAAAGCCACCAACCCACTCTCACCCAGAGGCCACAGTGGAGAGGTACAATAACTTCATCAGCTTTTTCAGAGAAAAAATTGATTCCATTCGCTCCCCTCTCTCCAGCCCCTCAACCCCACCCACCCAGATGACCAACCCACTCCCTGAGGTGGCCCAACACTTCTGCTGCTTTTCCAGCATCAAAAAGCAGGAGCTTGAGAAAATCATCAGAAAGATGAAGCCATCCACCTGTGTCCTAGACCCTCTCCCCACAGCCTTGGTGAAGTCCAACCTCATTGCCATCAGCCCCCTCATCATCTGGGTCATAAACCACTCCCTTGAAGCCGGCCATGTTCCACCCATGGAGGTAATATAATAGAACAGGAGAGAGCGAGGAAGTACCACCCCTATTACTTTCAATGGGAGATGCTAGGCTAGCTACTTCAGCCCAGGAAGTACGGAATTGACCGATGCCATCTATAAAAATGGCTTTCCATACGTCCTTATTTCCGGCACCATTTCATAAGATTGCCAATCTGATTACAAGGCACAAATTGCCAAGAAAGTGTGTCGTCTGTGCGGATTGGCGAATGTATTCGAGGGGAAGAGACGAGCAACGCTGTTCAATCCGGAACGCGCACACACTTTTCACTCTTCGTTGAACTGCTGGACAGCTGGACAACCAAACTCGTGCACGAGCTGTCATCAAGCTCTAAGTATCAGTTCTTATTTTACAGGCCGTCTTGAAAACATCATACAGTTGCGTCAGACAAAGAGAAAAATAATGAAGGATTACCGAAGACATTTGCTTTTGTTTTTGCTTTATTTGGCAAGAAAAAAAATGTGCACTTTTCAATTGGTGTCTATGGAGCTGCCACGTCTTTGGGCACAAAATTGCCTCCAGTGGGAAAAGCAGAAGCAGGAAGCTAACATGCTAACTGGCTGAAGCAAAGGTACTTCCTCGTTCTCTCTGGTTCTATTATATATCTCTATGGTTCCACCCGCACTGAAAACAGCTGTCATCAGACCACTTCTAAAAAAAACAACCTTAGATCCTTAAGTTCTTGTAAATCACAGGCTAAACTCCAACATTCCATTCCTTTCTATGGTGCTGGAAAAAGTAGTAGCCATACAACTTCATAATCATCTCAAACAAAACAGTCTTTATGCGACATTTCAATCCGGCTTCCGCCCTGGCCACAGAATGGAAACGGTGCTGGTCAGGGTCACCAACGACCTTCTGATGACAGCTGACGCTAGCTCCCCATCTCTCCTCATTCTCTTGGATCTGACAGCTGCCTTTGCCACCGTTGACCATAACAACCTGCTGCACCGTCTACACACCACCATCGGCCTCTCTGACTCTGTTCTTAAATGGTTTAAATCATTCCTCACTGGGAGAACAGCATGTTGTACTGGGAGAGGCAAACTCCATGACACACAGTGTCACTTGTGGTGTCTACCAGGGTTCGGTGCTGGGCCCCACCCTCTTCACGCTGTATTTGCTGCCCCTTGGTCGTGTCATCAGCAGGCATTGGATATCCTTTCACTGTTATGCTGATGACACGCAGCTTTATCGCAAAACAAACCCCACCTCCTCTGCACCCCTGCCATCTGCCACACTCAACATCTGCCTCGGGGAGATAAAAGCATGGAGGAAGCTCAACGTCCTGCAGCTAAACAGCTCTAAGACTGAAGCCATCCTAGTCAGCACCCCACACCAGATCCTGTCATCCACCATCACCAGCATCACTTTCTCTGGACAAGACATCTCACCATTTAGTCACCAACCCTGGTGTTAAAATGGAACCCCATCTCACGTTTGAACCCCACATTCTACAATTGTGTAAAACCTCCCTCTCCCACCACAAAAACATCGCCAAACTCCACCCATCACTTTGTCTGGCAGATGCTGAGAAAATCGTCTACGCTTTTGTCTCTACCAGGCTGGACTACTGTAATGCGCTCATCACTGGGGTTCCTAACAAAAGCATCCAAAGGCTTCAATGCATTTAGAACTCCGCTGCTAGGATCCTGATAAGGGTGTGCAAATTTGAACATATCACCCCCATCCTCAAAACACTCCACAGGCTCCCCATCTCACTCCGGATAGAGTACAAGGTCTCTCTCCTCACCCACCAGTGTGTTTATGGAAATGCCCCCACCTACCTCAAGGACCTCCTCACTCCTCTGATCTCCTCACGCTCTCTCTGCTCATCTATCACCAACCTCCATAAACCCCCCCAGGACTAAGCTCCACACCAGGGGAGATCGGGCTTTCTGCTCTACTGCTGCGAGACTGTGGAATGCCCTGATCACCTGAGGGCACCACAGACTGTGGATGCCTTTAAAAAAGGCCTAAAAACATACCTCTTTACTGGAGCTTTTTACCAATTTTATTCTTTTTTTATCCTTTTTGAGCATTATTTTTATAGTTTTAATGTTGTTTTTAATCGTCTGCACTTTTTTTCTTATGTAGCACTTAGAGATTTGTTTACAAATGTAAAGAGTATTAAAAATAACATTTATTATTACAAAACCCAAAACCAGTGAAGTTGGCACGTTGTGTAAATCGTAAATAAAAACAGAATACAATGATTTGCAAATCCTTTTCAACCTATATTCAATTGAATACACTGCAAAGACAAGTTACTTAATGTTCGAACAGGTAAACTTTGTAATTTTTTGCAAATATTAGCTCATTTGGAATTTGATGCCTGCAACATGTTTCAAAAAAGCTGGCACAAGTGGCAAAAGAGACTGAGAGAGTTGAGGAATGCTCATCAAACACTTATTTGGAACATCCCACAGGTGAACGGGCTAATTGGGAACAGGTGGGTGCCATGATTGGGTATAAAAGCAGCTTCCCTGAAATGCTCAGTCATTCACAAACAAGGATGGGGCGAGGGTCACCACTTAGTGAACAAGTCGTGAGCTGATTGTCGAACAGTTTAAAAACAACATTCCTCAACGAGCTATTGCAAGAAATTTAGGATTTCATCATCTACGGTCCGTAATATCGTCAAAAGGTTCAGAGAATCTGGAAAAATCACTGCACGTAGCGACAAGGCGAAAACCAACATTGAATGCCCGTGACCTTCGATCCCTCAGGCGGTACTGCATCAAAACCGACATCAGTGTGTAAAGGACATCACCACATGGGCTCAGGAACACTTCAGAAAACCACTGTCAGTAACTACAGTTCGTCGCTACATCTGCAAGTGCAAGTTAAAACTCTACAATGCAAAGCTTAAAGCCATTTATCAACAGCACCCAGAAACGCCGCCCGGCTTCGCTGGGCCCAAGCTCATCTAAGATGGACTGATGCAAAGTGGAAAAGTGTTCTGTGGTCTGACGAGTCCACATTTCAAATTGTTTTTGGAAACTGTGGGGCGTCGTGTCCTCCGGACCAAAGAGGAAAAAGAGCCATCCGGACTGTTATAGGCGCAAAGTTCAAAAGCCAGCATCTGTGATGGTATGGGGGGTGTATTAGTGCCCAAGGCATGGGCAACTTACACATATGTGAAGGCACCATTAATGCTGAAAGGTACATACAGATTTTGGAGCAACATATGTTGCCATCCAAGCAACGTCTTTTTCATGGACGCCCCTGCTTATTTCAGTAAGACAATGCCAAGCCACATTCTGCACGTGTCACAACAGCATGGCTCCGTAGTAAAAAGAGCGGGTACTAGACTGGCCTGCCTGTAGTCCAGACCTGTCTCCCATTGAAAATGTGTGGCGATTATGAAGCGTAAAATATGACAACGGAGACCCCGGACTGTTGAACAACTTAAGCTGTACATCAAGCAAGAATGGGAAAGAGTTCCACCTGAAAAGCTTCAAAAATTGGTCCCCTCAGTTCCCAAACGTTTACTGAGTGTCGTTAAAAGGAAAGGTGATGTAACACAGTGGTAAAAAGGCCCCTGTGCCAGCTTTTTTGCAATGTGTTGCTGCCTTTAAATTCTAAGTTAATGATTATTTGCAAAAAAAAAATAAAGTTTCTCAGTTTGAACATTAAACATCTTGTCTTTGCAGTGTATTCAATTGAATATAAGTTGAAAAGGATTTGCAAATCATTGTATTCTGTTTTTATCTACGATTTACATAATGTGCCAACTTCACTGGTTTTGGGTTTTGTATTATTATTATTATCATTATTAACTGGAAATATTTTTGTCACATTTTTTCAAAAAATTCACCTGGCCCAGCTCGTGTTTGGGGAGAGACTACCGCTGCAGGACGGCAAGGATCGGAAAGCGATTTCGGCCTCCCCGTAACACCTCCCGTCAGGGAGCTCCAGGCAAATGGTCTTCCAACCCCTATTCCCGGCCGGAATGTGCAGCGTAATTCTGTTGTTGGAACGGTTCTGAAACGGAATCCTGTGAGCGGAACACACACGAGATAAAATCACTCTTTTTCACATGGCATTGCAAAAAAGTTTGGGGAAAAACAGGTTCCAGGTTGCTGTGTAAGATAGTGGTCACTGATCCTGTTCCTGTAGATTCACCGTTATAGGTTTGCAATGCATAAATGAAGAAGCACACCTCATCAATAACAAGAGACCCAGTTTAGTCACAATGAGCAGAGGCGGACAGTAACGGAGTAAATTTACTTGAGTACTGTACTTAAGTACACCTTTTGGGGATCTGTACTTTACTTGAGTATCATGTTGGGGGACGACTTATGACTTTTACTTGAGTACAATAGAAAGGCAAATATTGTACTTTTTACTCCACTACATTTCTATCCGTAACCCAAGTACTCGCTACTTTTTCTTACAAAAAAAAAAAAAAAAAAAAAGGGAAACCCTGTGGATTCTGTATTTTGTGGTTGTTTCCTTCTCAAATGTGATTGGATTGTACAGGTGCCACTGACAGCCAGGTAGACACTGAAAAAGATGCAAAAACTCGTGGGGACCTACCCGCGTCCCCAAACATCAACAAAAGTGTTCCAACGAATTGGAGGGCAGGGGTGGGTCTTCTGCGCCAGTTCCGTGCTCATGCACGACAAGTGGGTGGGACTGAGCAACGAAAGGAACTGGCAGCGGCACTTTACCGAAGCGGCAGACTGAAGCATGGTGGAAGCTAAACCGAAAAAGAGACGCTCGAACGAGTGCATGTCGAGGAAAAAGGAACGCGATCGCAGCTATGCGAAGTCCCAAATAAACAAAGGGAAAGCATACCAATGTTGGGGAGAATTCCGGGAGTTGAATGGTTTTAATTCTGACGCCCTGGTCGCCTTGTTTCCACTTGAGGTGAGTAGAGCTGGTGCTAACTCGGTTGGATGTGAATTGTAAATTGTCATCCCAAGCAAAATTGAGGGAAGCTCGTGTATTGTTTTTGTAAGACTATCTTGCATAGATCATGCTGGTCACAATGAATCAAACAGTAGAGAGATCGATATTTCCTCTTTGGAGCGTAACTCTTGGTTGGCAAGCTAGTGAGTTTGCTAATTCTGTCTGATCAAACCAGTTTGTGTTTGTGTAATAACATTTTTTCTCTGGTTAGTACTCAGAGTTGAAATTCGTCAATGAATGTATAACCGCGCGGTAAGTTTAGCTAAAAGTGGTGATCTATGTGACGTTGTTAATACTCATTTTGTATTGCCGAGCTGAGATACTTTTCAGATACCTTGTTGTAGCCAGCATTAATGGTGTAAATTTATCGTCTGGCAATGGTCGTCATTGTTGCTACCGGGCCTTTATCACAACGAGCTGTACATGGCCATTTACCCAGCTGAGTGAGCCATTCTTAAGCTGCTTTCACACCGGATGCAAAACAAATTTTTCGCGCGACAGATTACTTTCAAAGTCAACGCAAAGACGCAAATACTCAGAAGTTTCACTTTAAGAAAAGCGCGTTCATGTTCCAAGCTTCTGAAGGGGAGGGGCGAGTGGCTCTGTTGTGTTTTGAGAACGTTTCAACTGTCAACAATAGTGACGTCATATTGCTGATACAGCCTTTAACATTAAAGTATCTATAAAAGCTCCATCCAGTAGGTTTCCATAGGTAAAGGTAAGCACTGTGGATTATTTAGAAAATTTACTTTTACTTTTGATACGTAAGTATTTTTAAAACAAGTACTCCAGTACTTTTACTTAAGTAAAAATCTGACAGAAGAACTTTTACTTGTACTTGAGTAAAATTTAACAAGTGGTATCTGTACTTTTACTTAAGTAATGAAGCTGTGTACTCTGTCCGCCTCTGCTAATGAGTAGAACAAATCGTGCCAAATTAGGGTTGTAATGACAGCCCTCTGGATGGTGGATCTCCAGGAATAGGTTGGCTGACCACGAATGCAAACAAGGTACAACTCAATGCAAAGCTATGATTGCTATGCTTCAGCGTGCCACAGCTTCATACAGCCTAAAAACTGATCTTCGGCCCCCCACATACAACTGACCTTATGTGACCTTTGACCCAATTACCTCCAATACCTAGTTAGATCATCTACCCTCTGTGAGGAGCTACGATATTTGATTTGGTGAAATTCCCTCCACTCCTTCAGTAAATACACGCGTAGTATCACATCATCAAAGCAACTCAAACATTCAGTGGCATGAACATGAACTGAAATCATTCATTGAGACACATTCATGAAATATCATGATAATGGAAGTTTTGCAATTAAAGAATGAAAGTTAATATCCAGGTTCTGCTTCCCAGGACACCACAAGAGAACAGACATACAAAAAAAGATCAGGAACTCTCACTCTCTAAGATGGCAGTCCATGTTTCCACGGAGACGAATCTTTGTCACATGGTTAAGGTTTTTCCCTTTTATATTCGCATAGTTTTTTCCATAGATGGATATTTCATTTGGGATTATTGAGTAAATTTCCGGCACCTAGAAATAATGGAGACAGATATCTTGGCATGAAATCCTTCATCCTCCATTGAGCCATCTCATTGACCCAAGCATTTGAAATTTGCAAAGCAATGGAGGACAGTTCAAACACACACCAAGCTCTAGAAAAAAGAGTTTTCATAATCCAACAGAATGTACAGTCTGACATGAACAAATAATGTTGCAGTTGAGGAGTTGACTTGCAAAACCTGCTAAGTCAAGTTTTGAAAATAAATGAGTTATCTCCCTTAGCCTTTCTTTCAGGCACCTGCGCATGTCCTACTGATAGCTCCACTTTCAAAACCTTCCAAGTCAAAACTTGGTCATGACTTGACTGCACGAGCCCACGACAAAGCACATGCAAAACAAATGCCCCATTTATAATAGACCAGATCCATGGTCTATAAAATATGCACAACCCCAATTCCAAAAAAAGTTGAGATAGTGTGTAAAATGTAAATAAAAACAGAATGCAATGATTTGCAAATCTCATAAACCCACATTTTACTCACAATAGAGCATAGACCACATATCAGATGCTACAAAGTGAGACATTTTACCATTTCAAGAAAAGTATTAGCTCATTTTCGATTTGATGGCAGCAACACGTCTCAAAAAAGTTGGGATGGGGCAACAAAAGGCTGGAAAAGTAAGTGGTACTGATAAAAAAAACAGCTGGAGGAGCATTTTGAAACTAATTAGGTTAATTGGCAACTGGTCAGTAACATGGCAAAGTATAAAAAGAGCAATTAAGAGAGGCAGAGTCTCTCAGAAGTAAAGATGGGCAGACATTCACCAATCTGTGAAAAACTGCGTCTAAAAATTGTTGGACAATTTCAGAAAAATGTTCTTCAATGTAAAATTGCAAAGACTTTGAATGTCCCACCATCTACAGCACATAATAGCATCAAAAGATTCAGAAAATCTGGAGAAATATCTGTGCACAAGGGACAAAGCCAAAGGTCAATTTTGGATGCTCATGATCTTCGGGCCCTCAGGTGGCACAGCATTAAAAAACAGGCATGATTCTGCACTGGAATTCGCTGCATGGGCTCAGGAACACTTCCAGAAATCATTGTCTGTGAACACAGTTCACCGTGCAATCCACAAATGCAAGTTATAGCTGTATCATGCAAAGAAGAAGCAATATGTGAACACGATTCAGAAACGCGGCCATCTTCTCTGGGCCAAAGCTCATTTAAAATGGCCGGAGGCAAAATTGGTCAGTGGTCAGATGAATCAAACTTTTAAATTCTTTTTGAGAACCAAGAACACAGTGTAGTGCGGACTAAAGAGGAGAGGGACCATCCAGCTTGTTATCAGTGCACAGTTCAAAAGCCTACATCTCTGATGGTATGGGGTTGTATTAGTGCCTGTGGTGTGGGCAGCTTACAGATCTGGAAAGGCACTATCAATGCTGAAAAATATATAGAGGTTTTACAACAAAATATTGTCCCATCCAGACACTGTCTCTTTCAGGGAAGGTCTCATATATTTCAGCAAGACAATGCTAAACCACATACTGCATCCATCACAACAGCATGGCTTTGCAATAGAAGAGTTTGGGTGCTGAAATGGCCTGCCTGCAGTCCAGACTTTTCACCAATAGAAAACATTTGGTGCATCATAAAATGGAAAATCCGGCAAAGAAGACCCAGGACTGTTGAGCAGCTAGAATCCTACCCATCAGGCAAGAGTGGGACAACATTCCTCTCCCAAAAACCCCAGCAACTGGTCTCCTCATTTCCCAGACGTTTACAGACTGTTGTAAAAAGAAGAGGGGATGCTACACAATGGTAAACACGACCCTGTCCCAACTTTTTTGAGATGCGCTGCTGCCATCAAATTCAAAATGAGCTAATATTTTTCATGAAATGGTAAAATGTCTCACTTTCTACATCTGATATATTGTCTAAGTTCTATTGTGAATAAAATATGGGTTTATGCCATTTGCACATCATTACATTCTGTTTTTATTAACATTTTACATGGCATCCCAACTTTTTTGGAATTGGGGTTGTGTATACACACACACACACACACACACACACACACATACATATATATATATACACACACACACAAACACACACACAGTGCTTAAGAAATTTATTAGACCACTACCCAATGTAAGGTTTATGCCACAGCTGCCAAATCCACCAGTATGCGCAAGCTCTTGAAATGATATTTTAATGCTAAAATATAATTATTGTTGTTATTCACCAATTTTTGAATTTACTGTCTTACAAAAAAGAAGAAAAAAAATAGTTAAGCGCATTATTATTATTATTATTATTATTATTATTTGATAAAGATGCCAAATAACAGTTATGTACTTGCATACCTGAACATAAAAATTAGTTTTAGTGGTTGAATGCAAGAATGCAAGTTGTCATCAAGGCCAAAGGAGGCCATACAAAATATTAAGTTTTATAAGTTTTTTTGGTTTTTATGTGTGAATAAGGACTATTTAGTTGTTTCAGTTCGTTATTTGCGAAAGAAATAACAGTTTCATTTTTAGTTTTAGACAATTTTTTGACAAATCTCTAAAATATTTGTGTTTTCTCATTTTAATCACAGGTGGTCTATTAAATTTGTTAAGCACTGTATATTATAATCATGCCTCCAGCCGTCCAGCTCACCGGTCTATTAAGACCCTCAACCCTCAACCCATTCTCCATTGCCTGCACCTGTGAGTATTTCCACTGAGTGGTAGCAGTGGGCTATTTAAGGCAGACTATACTCAGTCATTGAGAAGTCTAGTAAAGCCATATGTCTGTACCACAGCTCTAGCTTTGTATAGATATATTCTCCGTGTGTCACGGGTACTATTATCACTATTTAACGTAGTGCTGTTTTAGCACCTAATTTGCTGTTTAGAGGAACCTTGTTTCCTTTTCTTTTCTCTACATACTGTATTTGTAATACATTGCCAACCAGAGTTTTAGTCCTGTGCTTGTAGTCCTGTGTGCTGTACTCATGTGCCTAAGGCGTAATAAATATAAATACAACCAAGTCCATCCTTGCACCTGAGTCCAGTTCGCACCTTCCTGTCCTCCGCGCCTGTCACTAGGGTGCGTGACACAACCCTTTATATATATTATATATATATAAAACTGGCCACACCTGATAATGTTGAGAGTTTTCGGAGTGTCTGTAATAGTTATTTAAATGAATGACTGAAAACAGGTTGTGACCAATCATTCTTTTTAAGGGACTGTTTTGAGCCTCCCCAGATGCCAGTTCACGAGCTGCCACTAATATATATATTTGAAAAAAAAAATTTCCAAGCACTTAGATCATTACTATGATACACTGGAAATTAATAGCAATATAGCTAATGTGGTGGGAAATACATTGCAACCTGACCGGGCCATAACTACCGTCTCATGCCTCAAGGTGTGACAAGGGCATTAGTGCAACTCAAGACCATATGTGTAACTGGTTTGTTTGTGTTTCTCTTCTTCTTGCCTTTCCATTGCACCTGTTGTCAGTGTTGCCTGCATCAAAACAAGTGAAACTGATCCACAACCACTTGGGCTTCCTAAATCAATAGATTGAATTCCTAAGGTTTAAATGACTTGAGGTCATGAGTGTTCCCTTAATCTTGAGCCATATAAATGTGCCACAATACTTCTGTATAGTGTGGGGGTAAACGCGTTTTAAAGTCAAAGAATAAACATGATTACCACTCTCCAAAAGAGAACTGAGCCAGGCTCATGTGGCCTGCATACTGCTGTAGAAAAAGTAGTGGGAATGAAACAAAAACTCATAAATCTGTTAAAAGAATCAGATAGCAACCTATAGCTGGCTGGCTAAGATGAGCTAATCTTCCGGAATGACCATATTGGTAATCAACCAATGAGAAGCCCTTCATAAGAACCGGCGCGACTCCAGTTTATGCTGGATGAATCCAGAGATCCAGTCTTCTTGGGCACCCAAAGATGACCCTCAGGTAACCCCTAGGTTTGGGAGGCTCAAACATGGTCTTGAGCATCCCTGGCGGCAAAAATGAATTTACACCATGATGTAATGGCAAACTTGTTACTAAGGGTGGAGTGTTACCATGTGACAATTACCAATCAGAAAATGATAATTGTATGACGAGGTAGAAAGTATCATGTTTTACCCCACCTTATGGGAAGGTCCAAAGGCCCTATAAATTAAGTGGTCAGACAATCAGTGGTCAGTCGATTGTGGGGCGATTGATGGGATATGAATGCTTCGTGGTATCGATACCAGCCCGGGATGTTGTACTTCACTTTGAGCAAGAAACAATAAACCCACTTGCATCAGACTCTGGAGATTGCGTCTATTCTTTGGCGGAAAACTACAGGTGTGGAGGCCCCTCAGTCTAAGGGCCCAGACTGAGGTCGTTCACCCACATCACTAATAAACAGATTTTAATGATCAATGAAATTTTGTGCAACACTTCATTTTTGGCAGAATGCAAGTAAGATTTCTGGTAACAGCAAAATACTTATGGTTAATTATTTTCTAAAACATAAATCACCCAATGCAATAAAGTGTAGAACACATGAAGAATAATAAGCCACGAGAGCTGATGTGATGGCACTTTAACCCTTTAACTGCCCACTCAACCTTTCGGTAGAGCACATTTTGAGTCACTGTATCTCACTGAAAGAGATGTTGAACTTAACTGATTGGATTTTTTCAGCATAAAATTCCTCAACTGAGTGTTAGAGATGGCTTAATCAACGAATCTTTCAATGAGACCCAGTGACTCAAAACATGCTTTACCAAAAGGGTAAGGCAGTTAAAGGGTTAAATCTATTTTGCTGTGGAAAATTCTAGCCACAGCTAGTTCTATATAAGCATCTTTGTGAGAGATAATTTATCTTTAACAGGAAGGACCAGTTCTCATTCTCATTTCCTGTGGTACAGTCTCCAGCACGCAAAGACCTGCTTATGATCACACTTCCTCAAACAAAAGACACAGGTTATAAGGGTAGAAAGACACAGTTTGACTTACAGGGATATTCAAACCAGAAGAATAGTTGCGACACTTGTCCTGCAAGTAGAAATATCACAATTCAATATACAGAAAAAAACAAAAACAAAGTAAAGGTAAGAAGCTTAGCTAGGGGGTGTACTCAAATGCAATCTAGTTCATAACCATCCAACGTTGATGCTTATGTCGATACCATCACTAATCAGAGCAGAGATTCACGCTTAACTTCTGTGAAAACTAGCAGACCAACCTGTATATGATGTAGATTCTTGGAAGAACAACATACAATATATTGACAAAACACAATAGCCAGGCCAAACAGCTTGAGTCAATGGAGTAGTGATGGTCGAAAGGAAAATCACCTTCAGCAAATACCAAATACTGTACACATTGCAAAGCCTCAGACTGACCATGGTATGTGAGTGCTGAACCTTTGCTGAGAAAGGAATAAGACTTACCAGTGTTTGAGTCTCGTATGAGTTCCATGGCATCCAGGAACAAGTATGTTCAGTAAATGACCATTGGCAGCCAGCAGCAATACACTCAGAGCACCTGCAGATAATGAGAATGTGTTTATTTTTTATCTTGTGTACAATAATCTGCATATCATGTACAGTATAGTAGTTATATACAGCTGTTTCAGTATTCCCCAGAAAGTGAACAATCCAAATAACAAGAGAAGCACAACCCAGTTCCTGGAAATCTACTGTGCATTTCTGTAGATTTTCATTCCAGTCCGAAGAAATCATACGTCAACAGCTTCAGATTTCTTTGAACTGGTGCACCAGTTTTAAACAGATTGAACCAAGACTCACAGGACAACAGACCTCTGGGAAAAGGGTTGATCAGTCCAGCCTTTAAATATAAGAGCTTAAAGCCACTAACAGGGCAAACTTAGGCTCTCCTTGAATGAAGGGGCAGTTCTTCGGTTTCCACGATTCTGAGATGTTTTGGCCATCCACAGAGATTGTCACTGTTACGCCAAGACCTGCAAAAGAAAAGACATAAATTATAGATTTCAGGCACAAAACAGACTTAGAAAATATGAAAAAGGCAGGAGTAGAATGGAGGAGAGATGAAGGGCTCAATTTTATTGCTCACCTGTCAACACAGCAAGGAAAAGAAGTGAGAGGGGAAAAGTCAATATGGGACAGTCAAAGATACACAAATTAGGAACATAGGAGGTCCACACTCCTCTAAACTTCAATGGGAAACAACTGCAGGTATAGATGAGGAATGTGAGATGGGGAGACTGGATTCATCAATCGACCAATTATACTTTGTGGATTTAAAAAAAAAACTACCACAAAAGGACACTCTGATTCGCTCAAGATATTTTCAGGAAACTCCTAACTCATATTGCCTAAGTCCTTGAATGAATTAACATTGCATTTACGTAGCACTTTCCTCATAGATACTCAAAGCGTTTTACAGTGATATGGGGGAATCTCACTTCGGCACCACCAATGAGTGGCACCCACCTAGGTGATTCACAGCAGCCATTATAAACCAGAATGCTCATCACACATCAGTTTACGTGGAGAGGGAGAGGACAATTTTGCATAGCCAATTAAATCGGGTTATGATTAGGTGGCAGGTTGAAAGAGCCAGGTTGGGAATTTTGCCTGAACACTGGGGAACTCCATACTCTTGTCGAAGAGTGTCATTAGATCTTTAATCCTCTGTTAACCAAGTACCTTTCCAACTGTGTAAAAATCATTTCCCTAGGCAAATATATTGATTATGGGCCAATATTTGGAAAAATGGAAAAAAAAAAATTAGACCCTTTGGCCCACCTTTCCAAAATGTAGCAGATCTGCTACATTGGGTAATAATGCGAATGGAAAAATTAAAGTGAAGGACCATTCAAGTTATTCTCAAATGTTTATTTGGCAATAAAAAACAAAACCAGCAGGGTGTCCAGGCTGTTAACCCTTTCACTTTATGTAGCAGATATGCTACGGTGGTTAAAAGAGGGTTAATGACCACAATGAGTCAGGACCTCGGTTTAACATGTCATCCAAAAGATGACTCCTCCTACAGCACAGTGTCCCGCACCGGGGCATTTGGCTTAATTTGACCAGAAGGAGGATTGCCACCCACGAACACCACTTCCAGCAGTCACTTAGTTTTCCCAGGTGGTCATTCATCATCCAAGTACCAACTAAGCCCACACTTAGCTTCAGCCACTTGGATGGAGCAGATAAAAAAGGTTGTAAGAGTGTTGGCAAGGCTCATTCTTTAGGCTGTGATCTCCTTGGTGGGACCTTGATTGATTTCCTGGTCAGGCACCAGGAATCTTATGGGACAAAAAGTGCCTCAAACCGATTGGGAGGCCACATACCACCTCTCCCCACAATAGCCAATTGGAAGCCTCGCTACACCCTTAAAGTAGACATGTATTGAGAAATCAAAAATTGGGCAAGTTATACCGCTACGGAAGGCTAATGTCATGGAGATGATGAATAAAACACTTCCTGGACACTCACTCAAACAGGAAGAGAATAAAAGAGGTATTTTGAAAACCCTTTCAACTTGCACACATCCCCGAAAAAGCCAAGCGAAAATGGCCCCTTTTTGATGGCGTAATTCGTGGGAAACAAGGACACAACCTAAGGAAGTCGAGTGCATGGACCACTGTCTGCCTGTCATAATTTGTTCATTTCTTGGTCTCGTCTCATTTTATGTTTCGAGCAGATTAGAGTAATGATTGTTAAAAGTATGTTATTGTTTGGCTACTGGGATTGCTCACCCAGTCAAGGCACCGCTTTGCGGAGATGTACCGAGCACCATGGCTTAGATTGGAGCCCAGGTTGTGCAAGTGCCTGTAAGCCTTTCCAGAACAGTGCATAATTGACTTCGCACTGCAGGGAAATACATTGGGCGAGACTGCCGGTTTCGGACTATAAGATTATACTGTAGCTAGCATGGTTTGTTGCTTAAGGGCCTCCTGTTAGCCAGCCGGGCGCTCGTCAGTAAAATTCTAAGCTTGTACATGTTCTGGTTCCCTCCGCCCTCGTTCAGGAGTAGGTTTGCCGAAAGCAACTTATATAGCTAATGCGACTATATAAAGTTTATGATTCCAACGAAGCAGGTTGGCGACTGTGCTTTTGGGAAACACACCCCAGGAGCTTGCTTCCCGCTCACTCACCCGTGACCGAGGCTCCAGTTTGTGCTTGTAAGCTTGCGGTAGCTGTTGGCGTTCAGCTGCATCCCCATCTTCACCGATTTCTTCCTCAGTTTCATCTCGCCTACCTCTCCGTTGTCATCATCACTGTTGCTAGTTGTTGAACTTGCACTTGAATCATCTTCTTCAACTTCAATGTCCAAGTCGAGCATAAATTCTCACATTTTTAGTGGATTTCAACGTCTTGCTTGCAATTTATAATACACATACGATAGCTTGAGTCATAATTGCCCCACGAGCGGAGTCACAGCTCTTGGCCTGATTCACAGTGCTATTAAAGGGCGATATTGGGGGTTATTAAAAGCCCGCTTTACATCCATGATTACTCTGTTCTACCATCATCTCCAAGTGAAAAGTGTTGATAGTTCGAGAGAATATTGCATGCCCTTTCGGATGATACCAAATATGACAAGTTTCAAATCAATACATTTCTACTTTAACAGCACAGCCAATTGGATTGGATCAGGCTATACCGTGATAGCATTTTCCCTACACATTGTGGTCCCCTGCAGTTGAACAAGTCAAATATCATTGTGAACTGAGCGATGCCCATATTATACCATTGGCAGTGCTGTAATCGGCGGAACCTCGCCTTTTGATTGGCTTTGTCTGGCTGTCTAGGCTGGGCAGCCTCCCAGTCAATGTTTGCACCACCTTTCTCCAATGTGCCTCAAAGAATGGAAACCGGAGGCGGGAGAAAAAGATTGCAATGAACCGGTTGACTAGGGGTAACCTACCTGAGGGAAACTGGAAGAACTTATCCCTTGAGATAGCACAGGAGCAGTCGGGTAATACATCGGTGTCCATAAGCCCAGCACACAGACTCTCCCCACGCTCAGCAGTGAAGGTGCAAGAGATGGTAGGACTTTGTTGAGATGATATCACCCTCAAGTGAGCTGCCACATTCAGTATGATACTCTGGGGGGAGGGGTGCTGTGTTAGTTTAGTCTGACACAAAGAAGAGATTTTAAGCTATCCAAGGCCCACAAAGTCCACAGATGTATTCCAGGCTTCTCCAGAACTGGAGTCTCAACACGTCTGCCTGCCATTGTTGCAACTTCTGGACCCACATCCATGCAGCTGGTTAAGCTCTTCCCCATTTATCCCCATAAAATTATGAAAGCGATTTTTGAAATTGTCCATGTTATAAACTTGTAGTGATAATCAAATGTTTCGAGAGCAATAAATATTGTGTATCTTATTTTTTCCCTGTTCACAGAAAACATACAATATGTGTGCCATCACCAAGAAGTATAATGGTTACTATGGTTTGAACATGATTACTTGATCACATTTGATTTAATTATTTAGCTGAGAAAGCACTTGTGCTGAGACATTTTGTGACTGAAGCTTTTAGTTATGTCATATCAAGCCAAGGCCTCTCAAGCCCAATCCCCTGAACCCCTCTTCAGGCCCCTGGCTCACCCTGTGGGGAACCCCTTGGTGCAAAACACCTCAGAGAAATGCTATGTACCTCTTGAGATGGCATTTCCCTAATTTGGAAGGAAATAATTTGTTTCTGCACTGAACCATCAGGAATGGTGATCCACGTTGATCTCAAGCATTGGTCACGAAACATGCACCTGGAGTGAAGAAGTCAAGAAATTTACTTCAAGAAGAACGCACACAGCCAACGCAAATTTCTTTTTGAACAGGAAACTGCCCTCCTGACCTGTCGATCAGCCCCTCTGCCTGAGGACAACAGAACTTTCAGAAAATTCCCTCGCACAAAATCAAAGGAGGCCCACAGCACAGATGAGGCCAATCAATGCTGCATCCGAATTCACTTATTAAGCAGCCTTTTTCCTTTGCTCTCCACTTTTCCTTGACTTCGACAGAAAATGTTGAATAGGTCAACGCAAAGTTGCTGGGTGATTTTAAAGGTACCTGGGGCATGTTTGAGGAAAATCAAATGTCCTTTCCTTCAATATGTCATGATCTCAACAATGAAGATAACCTTCACCATTTGTCAAAAGACTTCAGGACCAAATGAGGTTTCCAATCGCTGCAGCTCGAAAAGGATTGTGGTCCATATTCCATCTTCCTACTCTACCAAGGTTAGTCCTGAGTTTCCTTGCTGGAAGAAAGCAACTAAGAGGTTTATTGCTTCCTTTCCTTCATGAAAAAGGGCAATTTGACGCTCCTTGACATAGCTACTGGAAAAATTATTTCTGGATCATGCCTTACCTTTAAAAGAATACAGATGCAGCCAAAAGCTGACATCATGCCATAAAGCTATGAAGCACTAAATACCTCACCATTAAAAGAGGAGACTGCACCTCGGCAAAGAATATTTCAACGGAAAGTAGAATTCCTGAAGGGTCTAAAACGCATAGTTTTATAAATTTTAATTTGGTAATGATCCAGTGTGACACATTTTAAAACCGGCTAGTCTTCAAATCAGCGTCAATATCAGGGGGCAGACATTTTTACTTGGGGAATCTAAGGCTGTGTTCGGAATGCACACTTGTCCACTCGGTCACTCACTCTCTTTATATTGTTTTCAATGTAGAACATTCACCACATAGTGCCCTATATAGTGGGTGAGTGTACATTTCAAACACAGCCAAAAAACTTTATTCAATAAAACGCCAGTGCAGCGGTGCTTGTGGCATCAGTTATTCTCTTTCATGGCGTCAGTAGTTCTCTTTCCTGTCATCGGGGCCATGTAGTTGTACAGAGGGCCTTCAGTAAGCTCACCCTTTACGGCTTGACTGCCCGCAAGCTGTTTTTATTTTAAGCTGGCCTGATTAACAATCAAACAATTTATCGACTGAGCGACCAAGACCAAAACATGACCAAAATTAAAAATGATTATGAAAAAGTGAATGTCAATTGCCTACATTTATATGACTGATATGCCATTGTAAGGATGGCAGTATAAATGCAGAAATCCAAAACTTTTGCTGATTTTGCAGCATTTATTTTCGCCTTCCTTACGATTGTCACTCAGCTGTGCAACGTGCCTTCAACGCTCTTTAGCTGCGAATGCATTCAAAATATAATGGATTCTTGCGGCTTATTGCTTAATGAGCCAGGCAAACTAATTATGCAAATCTGTGCTGCTACACGAGCACAGAAATTATAAAGACATATTGATATTTTAAGTCGTCATTCATGCGCATAAGAACACGCCTCATAATTTTGTGGTGCAATGCATAACAATGCCATCAAAAATAAATTAGACGGTGGTCGGTTTTTACCAATTAGTCTGAGCATCTGTGGCTAATGGGGTGATGTAAACTGCGAGAGGTTAAGGTTATTAAGCATTTAAAGGTGAGGTTTCCGAAAATCAAATTAAAAATCAGAGGATTCCCCAAGTAAAAATGTCTGCCCCCTGATATAGAAGCCAATTTGAAGACTTGCTGGTTAAAAAATGCGTCACACTGGATCACTACCAAATTAAAATTTATAAAGCTATGCGTTTTAGACACTTCAGGAATCCTACTTTCCGCTGAAATATACTTTGCTGAGGTGAGGTCTCCTCCTTTAAGGACTGTTACATTGGCATTATGATGTCCAGAACATCCCACTCACATAACCTGTAGTCATACTTACACCTATAAGCAGAGGTCACCAACCCCATTTCTGGATATTTATCATCCTGCAAGCCTCCGGCCCAAAGCATACCTCATTTAACAGCAATAAATCAGCATTGAGCTAGTTAATAGAATAAGGTTCAGATTATTGGGGTAAGAGTGAAAACCTATGGGATGGTAGATCTCCAAGCGGAGGACTGGTGACCACTTTTTTAATGTCTGACTAAGCAAGACATGTAGTAAAGATACTGACCGTCTCTGAGACGCACACCACCCACAGAAAGGACTCTGTGAGAACCAACAGTCCTCCACCGTGAGGTATCTCCCACACTGAGCCACCGGCACCCGTTTCATCTGTGTCACACAATCAGATGAGTTTTTTGTGAAACTTTTAGACCACAATCGCATCAGCATGCAAAACATGCAATTTTTTGCCCAGATCCAATCTTCTTCCCACAATTGCTCACAATCATCTTTGCTCGTGACTGGTCGGCCTTCAGTGTGAATTGATTTTTGCCCCTAAAAATCTCTCACATGCACACGGAGCTACCAAAACGAGGATGTCAGGGATAAACGCCCATGTCCTGAAGTGCAAAATGCAAATAAACTGACTGTTCTCAATGAGGATGCATGGCTGCAGATCAGATAGGTATAAGGTTTAAGACCACATACAGAAGTGTAGCAAATCTGATTTGAAAAAAGTCGAATTTTGCATCTACATTGGTCACATATAAGCCAAGAAAAATCCGCTATGGTTACTTTCACCATGTAGTGCGAATGAGACCTGAATATAACCATGTACACAATGTCACTGAATGGCACCTGATTTCCCAAAGCCAAGTACAAGTGCATCTTGCTGATCGGGTCCAAAATCATTCTGGGATGCACAGGACGGTCGTCGTCAGTCTCGTGGAGGACAATTGGACAGGTTGTTTTCATGGCCTTGTCCATTGAAATCTGAAACAAAAGAGCCATATTTTACTTTATAGTTATGTAGGTTTCATCATGTAACATAGTATTTGCATTTTAGCTGAGTCTTAGAGGAGGAGTTTTATAGGTATACCTTGCTGCTGCTCCAAATTGCATAAATAGCTTTTGGTTTAATTACAGTATGCAAGGAACACTGATGATTTATTTACAAGAGTCTATCAGTGGAAACCAACATTGTTACAGGAGATCTTCCGCCATCCTCTGGGCAACGACTCTTGACCTCATGAATCACGCCACACTCAACTGCTCAACATCCTATTGAGCGGCTAACTGGTAAACTAAGGGGCAGCAAATTAAAATGCCACTGAAAACCTACAGGATGGTGGATCTTCAGAAACAAAGAGTAGATACAACAGTAGATTTTGCTGACATAAATATGTAGCGTAATTAGTACCAAAATACTCCTAAAATAATTTTGATATGATTTTTAACAATGATAATGCGGAGATGCCATTATAGGAACTCTACTGCATGTGTGATGATAGATGGAAGAGAGGTTAGGCTCAATTCTCAGCTTTGAAACATGATTAATCACAACCCGTTCCCATTTACTTTGCTTGATTAACAATCAAACAACTGATTGACTTTCTTTCACTAGTTGGGGAATGACCAAAAGACATTTTGTTTGTAGTATTATTCAAAAGGTTTATTGAGCATTGTGGCATGAAACGTGAATGCCTTCCGAAAGTTCTGAATTTCAATGCAGATGGAACAAGTTGTTTCGTCTGCATTGAAATTCAGAACGTCCGGAAGATTTGTTTAAATTTGGTTGTTTGGCATACTGTAACATTTAGATGTTTTCACCAATGTGAACATCTTTAATACAATGCATTGGTTTGATATACATAACAAGATTTTTCCACTTCAAATGCATGTTTTTTAATTCTAAAATTCAATAAATTGCCATCTCGAGGTAGAACACGTACGTTCAAATTAATCTTTCATAATCTCTGAAGAAATGAAATTCTACTGCGGGAAATTAAATTTCAAGAAGGTTCATATTCTTTTTCCTCATTAAATATCCAGATTATTCCCATCTTTACATTCTCACATTTAAGCAGTTTATCTCTGCGATTATCATTTCACAATAATTATAGGCCACATATTAGTCTGCTAATTCAGTAGATAAGTCAATGAATGGAGTTTTGGATGAACATTGGTTCAACACTGGTTGTAAGCTTTGGGAATTTCAGCATATAGGACACTCACCTGGATCAGCTGCCCGTCTGCTGTCCCGATAAAGAGCACTAGCCAGGAATCAACAGTCACCGTGGCCACTGACGTCATAGACCGGTGCTTATAAATGGCCTTTGGTTCAATGGTCACTGATGTTTTCTGGGAAGAATATTACATCGGCATTTTCATACAAAATTTTGGTCAGCACAATCTCTACAGTAAGGCTACCTGAGTGTGAGAAATGGGACTGGCCTTCAATAAAATCTTAAAAGCGCAAGCACAAATAATCTTTATTGCTTTAGTTTAGAAACACCATCATTAAGTCACAACAAGGAATACTGAAGTGGCATTTGTGAATTCTATGGTGCAGTTTTAATTTGACCATTTAAAAGCCACAATATTGTTACCACCTACCCCAGCAATTATTATTAGCAATTATTCATGGTGTTCATCGGCATGTTGTAAACCAATGGTAACCAACCCTGTCCCAGGAGCTCTATCATCCTGTAGGTTTTGATGACAATCCTACCCTGGCACACTTGATTCTACAAATTAACAGCTCAACAGGCTCTGTAGCTGTTGAATGAAGTGTGCTATGTTAGGGTTGGAGTGGAAACTCTTCCTAAAAACTTCCAGGAAAAGGGTTGGTTACCACCGTGAACCATCCTGCAGTCATTTTTGCTATAATTCATGATACGGTATACAGTAACTGTATAAAAAAAGAAGACCATCACTTTTTTCAGGACACAGCTGTTTACACTGTGTCTACTACCCCATGACCATAACAGTTGGGATGTTATGGAAAATGCCAATACAAAAAAAAAGAGATATTTGTAAATAATCCTGTATTAAATCAAAAACAGAGCAAAACATTCCATATTTTTCCTTCTCCACTTTATTATTCTTTTTTTTTAAAAATAAGCACTCATTGTGAATTTAATGCCGACATCTCAGACCAGAAAAGTTAGGCCAGGGGTGTGTTTATGACTGTGTTACATCATCTTTCTTTTTACCTGCCCCCCCCAAGTAATCATTTGGGAAATCAAGGAAACCAATTGTTCCGCTTCTGAAGAATTTTTCTCCCATTCTTCCTTGATATACATGTTCAGCTGCACCAACATCCAGGGTCTACATTGGCATATTTTGCTCTGCTGAAAGCACCACTTCTCAATGGGACCGAGGTCAGGACTGCAGATAGGGCAGTGTAGTAGCTTTTTCTCTGATAAAGAAGCCCCAATGCTATAATATGTGCAGAATGTTGAGTGCTGTTCTTTTGTTGAAATTAGCAGGAGTGTCCCAGAAAAACGTCATCAAGAAGACAGCATATGTTGAACCAAAACGCATACATGTCCTTGAGCATCGATGCTACCAACACAGATGTTCAAGTTACCAATGCCATGTGCAATAACCCATCACCATAACGCAACAGATGCTGGCTTTGAATCTTATGTTGAATACAATCGAGATAGACCTTTTCTTCTTTAGCCGAGAGAACAGAATTTCCATTTTTATCATAGATAATTTGAAAAGTTGACTAATCTGACAAGTTTCCACTGTCCATCAGTCCCTTCCAGGTGAGCTCGAGCTCAGAGAAGACAGCAGCGTCTCTGGATGCTTTTGAGATATGACTTCCTCCGTGCAGAGTCTTCACTTGCACGTGGGAATGCACTGATGAATGGTGTTTATTGGCAAAAATTCTCTATAGCAGTCCACACATCATGTGTTTACATCCATCTCAAACCATTTTTTCTGTGCAGTGCTATCTGAAGGATCAATGATTAGAGGCACTCAGCATTGATTTTTAAGCTCATCCTTTACCCAGAGATTTCTCCAAATTCTATCAGTCTTTTAATACAAATATGAACTGAAGAGAGTTTGTTCTGTTGTTTTTTTTATGAGCTATTTGACCATCCCATTAGCATTGCCGCCTCACAGCAAGAAGGTTGTAGGTGCGATTCCGGTCTGGGACCTTTCTATGTGGAGTTTGCATGTTCTCCCTGTGTTTGCGTGGGTTTCCTCCGGGTACTCCGGTTTCCCCCACCTGGAAAAACATGTGCTATAAGAACACTCCTACCAGTACCCCTGACCAAGGAACTGGCTTTAGAACTGGAGTTGGTCCTCAGGCGCTGCTCTGTGGCTGCCCACTGCTCCTAACTATAGGATGGGTTAAATGCAGAGGACAAATTACCCCATGGGGTTCAATAAAGTGTATCTTATCTTAAACAATAAGGCTGTTTGTGGATGCTCCTTTCATATCCAAGCATGAATGAATCACCTGCTCCCAGCATTCTAACGATTTCTGAGTCGTGTATGTCCCGGTGCCAACTTTAAAAAATATGTTGCTGGCATCAAATTCAGAATGAGCCTGCACTTCCAATAATACAATGATGTTGAGAGGGAAAAACATGTATATCTTGTCTTTGCACTGTTCTCGATTTAAAATAGGTCAAGGATAATTTAAAAATCACAATTTATTTTACATATTGTTCCAACTTCTTCAAGAATGGGGTTGTACAGTATTCAACAATATGCATCCTCCATGCTTCCAACTGTTTCCTTCTCTCATGTGGAGCTATGAGGGTAAGAGAAGAATGGATGAAATGAGGATAGAAATGAGGGTCTACCCCACTGGTTCCCAAACCTCCCCAGAATACCCCAGCTAATTGATGGATCAGGTGTACTTCTGGTGGCGCAACAAATATTTTGAACTGGGTGGGGTAGGCCTTCATGACAACGGATTCAAGAATGCATAGCCATTTACCAACCGTACTTATGGAAGAGCACGATTCCGAGCAAAAGTCCGGATCCTCGTCAGAGCGAGCGTCTGTATGCGTGATATTGAATATGGCCAGTACTGTACTCTCCGTGTCGAACGGGTCACCGCTGACGTTGAAAATACCGGCCCAAAGAAGTCGGGAACCTTCAATCACCACAGAGGACGTGAGCCGCGCATACTTTTCACTCCCACAGCACCGAAGGGTTGTGCCCCTGAAGGAACTGAGTGTCTCTCGCTTGCTGCCCTTCTGCCTCATCGACAATAGTCTAACTCGTGGCTGGGGACCTGTTGCGTTTAAATTTAGGAGTATATAGACGTGTTCATCCCTCGCGAAACCATCCACAAACTCCACATCCAAATCCATCAACGGCTTGTTTGGTCTATTTCTGATCTCCGTAGAACCGGTTTCAATCGGTGAAAATATATCTCCATCCTGCAAATGATCAGTGTTTCTAAGAGTTATGAAATAAGCATCCACAGTGCAATTCTTTGGAAGTATTGGTATGGCTCCAATCAAAAGGTACGTGTTGGGCTTTGCGGTGCTGCCCCCTAAATCGACCAGGAAACCGATGGATGATTCGTTTGGAAAGACAGATGAGATAGGGCTCGGTTCTGTATATAAGGTCTTTGAAATATTTTTCAAATCCAGCACATCACAGTACCCGCACATAGTGGTTCCACAGGTGATCAGCGTGTTGTTCTTCTCAAATGGTACCAAAAGCTTCACTCTGTTATCTTGCGCTGTGTCCCGCCTCACTTCCACGGTTAGATTTCGGCGCATTTGGTAGAGTTTGTTGTTCGTGGCGACGTACACTGTACTGTTTACAACAGCGAAAACACTGACATTTTCATCTAACGGTTGGCTTTCATCAGTCTGACCGTGGCCGATCAGGAAAATGACAAAGATCAACGTCAGAATCATTCTTCACTACTTACAGAGACGCGTAAGAAAAAAAAAATCAACACATTGTCTTATACGTAGCTATAGCTCCTGCGCTCACGTCTAGTCTGATGCCAGAAGTGACTGAACGATTACATTGTCGCGCTCAGTCATGCCGTTATTTAGAACTTCCCGATTCTTCTGGCAAAACATCTCTGCCCTCAGTGATTTAATTGTCTGCAGTCTTTAGCTACAATTTGGCCGCATGTGAGTTTGAGATTACATGAACTTTATCAGTTTTCGGATTATTAATTCCAGTAATAATGTACACATTTAACACAGTTTCTGGCAAAGTGCGAGCTATTATACTGTGGCATTCCGCGGCGGTAGCTTATCAGAGCAGCCCCTCTCTGCGCAGTTGGCCACTATTGGGCTAATAACTGGCATAGCGTCGAATTATTTTATAAGCAGAAAATTGTAATGATGAAGAATCAAGAAAAGATTAATCAATGAGTTTGTGTTTAAGGCTGCCACAGGAGTATTTTAACATCACAGCATTATAGTGGACCATATAGCCTATGGCATAAAGCATTGATATTATTAGGTTTTGAGTTTATATAACACCAATTAGCCTACAACAAAATAATTGTTGTGTATATCTAACATGCAAACCCAGTGGCAATATGCATGTGTGATCTTAACAGATGATAACAGATCATTAAATTCCAACCCCCCCCCAGCCCCCAAGTCCCTAAACCAGGTTTAGTAAAACATACCACCCTTAACAGCTTGTAAAAAGTTAGTAAAATGCTGTAATGGTCTTTTTTCAAAATGTTTCTAAAAGGCGAGGCTTTAATGCTTCCAAAACAGTCCAAGTGTTGTGAAAGTAGAAAGTGTTGTCTCCTGAAACACCAACATCACATAATCCGAGTCACCATTAAGTTGAATTTATGTACATGTGAGTGAATTTGTGAATTTACTATTTTGTAAGCAGGTGTTGGGTGGGTAATATCCAAAAACAAACAATCCAATTTATATTAAAAATCCTCCTTATCCTAAAGATGTCCTGAAATAAATTTAATACAATGATTCAGTCCTATATTGAAAACATAACACTGTCAACATACAACCTAATGTATTTTTACGGAAATAATAATAATGATAATAATATTTATGTGAATGAGTGTGAAAAAGAAATGTGACTTTGGGGCCATTTAGAATTTTTCAATAAGACCATTGCACTATTTGGACTGATTCATACACAACCTTTTCTAAATACCGTTACATATCTTGCTTACAGAGTCTAAAGCGCGTAGGATGGCTCACTAGCTTCAGAACCGCAGTACTCGCTGGTCGCAAGTTTAATGACAGGTGATTCTGAACGTCAAGACAGGGTTTTGGAATGGAAAATTTGAAAGTCTTCCTGTATTGCAGGACAAATTTTATTTGGCACCGTAAAACAACAAATCAATATGCATCAAATAGTAGGCTATTAACAACTGGTCCATCAGCGGGGTCCTTCTGTAAACTCAAGCAAATTTTAACCGAACACATACTTGCGTTAGCCTAGTAATTTAACGTCAGTCTTACCGCTTCCTTATCATCCTCCAATTGAAAACTGCTTGCCACGATGATCATCATGGCCAAACTGCTGGTCAGTTTTTTGGCATTTGAAGGTCTGAGCCTTGAATGTCTGTTTACTTTATTTTCTAAGCTTTGCTGCTTCTCCTTTGCTTTCTGACATTTTCATCTGATCTCGTAGTCGTTGAAACGCGTTTTTAGACTGTTAACGCAACAGCGGACAAGCAAAGTCATTGGTCAAACAAATTTCCCAGCAAGCCTGCCTTCCTAAACTTTTAGGACGAAAACAACATTAAATAAACTGTACATAGCTTGAGCCTATGCATCGTTTTTTTTTTATTTGCAAAAATACAGTTTTTCGGTCATTCCTTTATCATAAAGCCAGTGTACAAATACGTGAGAAAAATGGCCATGCAAGATAACCGCAATAGTGAAGCATAACCATAAAAAGCGGAATATAATGCATGAGTCACAGGCAACATATCGTTGAGTAAAGGCCATACACGAAACTACGGGCTATGCAACATCCTGTTTTATGTAGGTGGAAACTATTAGTGACGTCTTTAAGATGAACCTGATCTTATAGTCCGATACCATTGCGTGCATACCAAGTGTGGGCCGTTGGCCACCGGTGAGCAGTGTGCAAACTTGCAACACGTGTGTCTTTAATGCCAGCTGACCCAGCTGTCCACCTTTCCCGAAGGCCAGCCCGCGGGCGCGTAGGAAGCAATTTGACATTGTGGGGGACTGAATCTGCACGGGGTGGGCGGGTCCCAAAATTCGCTGACTGCCTCATCAAGTCTATAGGCCATTTATAAATAGGGTAGATGTAATAACTTATTATTGAATTCTGAAACAATTTAAAAAATGTTTAAAATCTGCAACAGTCTCCATCACTGTAGGCTATCCATCAATGTATCACTATCACAGATGTCATCTACTGACATTCATTATGCACTGATGGGCTACTTTCAGCACCAACAGCGCACAAAGAAATAACGAGTTGGATACGGTGCAAATGTTAATACAGAACAGCCTAGCCCCCAGATGTTCACGACCGTAATGATCTGATATCAGAAACGTCCCCCCTTAAGAAGCAAGACATTCGTTCATTCTTTATAGTCTAGAATGTAAGTGCAGGGTTCCCGTCAAGCTTTTAAAAAGCTGCGAGTAGCTTTTGAGCATGGACAACCTTCATAAAAGTATTTGCTGCTGGTTCCTAAAGCTTAAAGATAGCATTAACTAACACGGCAGTATGCAGGCAACAAGTGCAATGCTAATGCTAACTGCATTGCCGAAGAGAAAAGTGCTTTTATGCTGGAACAGTGCCCTGGTAAAACAATGCGCACAATGAATGACGATGTTTAAGATACAGGCCTATGGGGGGGGAATTAATCTCTTGGCAAGGTTGTGTAGTTTGCGGGAGAAGTTTCGATTAGAAGTTTGCACTTTACGGGTTTTTTTTTTTTTTTGGTGGGGATGTCAACATCGGGGGTGTCACGTCGCCCGTGACCCCCGCTTCCTACGCGCATGCCAGTCCGCCCCTGCTTTTAAATATGAATTAAATAATTTAAAATTTTGACAGGTTCGACAATGACTTCCTGTTTACATCGTCCAAGTGGCCGGGGCATTGCAGGTTGCCAAATACGGTCTCTATGCTCGGCACAGCTAGGCTGGCACTGGGTAAAATGGCGGAGTCTGCAAGTCCTGCAGCAGCAGAGTGACCGGAGTAGGGCAAAGACGAGAGTCAATATCAGCGAAGCATATGCTTGTGCAGGCTGATTGCTTGACACACTCGGCAACGAACCTGGCACCCAGACTGCTGGAATTATTTTCTGTTGTTGCGACTACGATCTTGAGACACTAGATGTCGGTATTCTGCTCATATTCCATAATCAACCTTTAATGTCATGTAGTCCTATCTTCTGGTGCCTTTTTTTTTTTTTTTTTTTTTTTACATGACAGCTATCTGATTGTGCTGAGCAACAAATCTGCATGTCTTGTTTCTGTTCTTTTGGACTAATTCAATAAGTTTACTTAAAAGCTGTATTCATTATTTTGGCTACTCAGGGTTCAAGGAAAAAGTTGCAATTGTGTCAGCGACTTCATGCTTTTTTCTATGGAGGGTGATTTGTGCCATAATTCAATACAATACACTTATTGAAATACAATACACATCTTGAAAATACAATGCATGTGTAGCAATAAATGCAATACAAAAATGCTTAAATACAATACACATATTGAAAATACAATACACGACTTGAAATACAGTACACACCTCAAAAATACAATATATGTGAAACAATAAATACAATACTAAAATGATTTCTTTTTCAATGTCCATCAGGAATATTTGTGCCAAAATGAATACATATCACACCTTGAAATGCAATACATACCTTGAAAATACAATACATATGTATCAGTAAATACAATACAAAAATGCTTTGTTTTTCAATGTCGGTCAGGAATATTTGTGCCAAAATTAAAACAATACAACCATATTGTTTTTCAAGTTGTGTATTGTATTTCAATGTGTGCATTGTATATCGAGGTGTGTATTGTATTTCGATGTTGGGTTTTGGCACTATGTAAATTTTAGTCTATGTGCTCTGACCAATTAATATGATTGGACGTGGCATTCCATATAGTGCTTAAAAAACGCGTGGTTGGTACTCTGATGTATACCATGGTCTGGAAACATACACATTTCAGCTTGGCCGGCAGGTGTTAATTAAAACCGTGAAACCGCACAGATAGTTCGGCTACGGTAGCTTCACCGTTCGAAGTTCGAAATTCATCTGTTCGCCAACCTATAACCATAGCAACGTTAGAGCACTGGCATTTGGCTGGGTATAACAGAAACCAAGATACTCATTTATCTCCAGGGGGCTGTTTCAATAAACTTTACTTGTCCGACCGAGTCAGACCATCTGTCGAGTGAAAAGTCGGACCTTCGACAGACCATGTCCGTCAGGTGTTTCAATAAAACAAAAGTAGGATGTCCGACCATAGTCCGACGCGGACGGACGGTTCGTCACTGTTCGTTCGAAGTTGCGTGAGAATTTACACCTCAGCGATGCACTGCTTCGCTATATAACGTTCGAATATTCGAAATAAGTTAACTTTAAATTAAAAAAGAAAAAAAAACCCAATTTTGATTAGGTAGATCATTAACTACCATTCAGACATAAATTAACGGCGCACATCGCTGTAGGATGTCACATAAGTAACGTTCATTTTCAGTAGGCTATTTACTGAATTCAGTCTAGCTAATTAAAAGCAGTCTTTGCTCACTGTGCACTCTGTGCTAAAACTAAGATTGGCAACAAAACAAAGCTATTCAACACACAAAAGACATTAAAACATTCATATCGTCACAATCGCTCATTTTACAGAATTGAGTTAAGCTGCTTTCACACTGGACGCGAAACGAATTTTTCGCACGACGGATTACATTCAAAGTCAATGCAAAGACGCGAGATCGTCCTGTGGGGCGGTTAACAATAGGTGCTCCAGCGATAATGACCGTAACATTAATGCAGCGAAGTAATCATGCTTTATTCATTAAACGATAGTAACTGCGTACAGTTACAAAGGAAGCTAACATGTCCACTTCATGTATCAGCAACTGCTGACAGTTCGCTGGCTACCTGCTGTGACAACAGACTGATTTCAGCTCGCTGGCTCTACGGAAACCATCATTTATTTTGTAGACTTGTTGGTCCAACTAAATCCGCGCCTGGCCAATCCTGGCCACGCAGGGCGTATCTAGCCAAGAACCAGCCTACATCGTGCCAAAACTGCATATCGAAATACAATGCACGGTGTATTGTATTTCAATGCGAGGTTTTTGGCACAGAGCTCGAAATACAACACACACCTCGAAAATACAATACATGTGTAACAATAAATACAATACAAACATACTTTGTTTTTCAATGTCGGTCAGGATTATTCATGACAAAATTAAATACAATACACACATTGAAATACAATACACATCTCGAAATACAATACACATCTTGAAATACAATACGCATCTCAAAAATACAATACGGTTGTATTGTTTTAATTTTGGCACAAATATTCCTGACTGACATTGAAAAACAAAGCATTTTTGTATTGTATTTACTGTCACACATGTATTGTATTTCAATAAGTGTACTGTATTTCAATGTGTGCATTGTATTGAATTATGGCACAAATCACCCTCCATATTTTTCGGCCATTTTCCCTTTCCTTTGTAGCCTAATTGACTCTTCAAAAGCTCATTTTAACATTGAAGCAGTATGATTAGACACTGGAAGGAAAACACATCTCAAGAGGTACTTAAGTAGGGTAACTCAATAGGACTTGGATTGGACCAGATAGATCTGTCGTATCTCATGTCTCTGTTAATTAGTCACACCGCGTGTCTGGCAATTCCTGTTAATTTCAGTATTGTTTCTCTGATTGGAACTGCAGGACTGCAGTCAATCTTGTCACCTTCCCCATTCCTGTGTGCATTCTTCGGGTCTAACCCCACACATTTCCCACTGTTACTTGTTGTCTCAGTGTATTTTAGTTTGAGACGGTCTTCATGTCACAGTGCCAGATTGTCATGCTTTCTTGTAGTTTTCTCATGACCTGGTTATTATGTCTCCTCCCCCCTCAGAGGGAGAGGGGTGATATATTGTTTTAGGCTCAGTTCCCAGTCGCGTTCACGTATGCCTCAGCATTCCCACTTCGTTTCTAGAGTGTAACTCCAAAACCGTCAGCCTGATCTTAACGAAACTCTGCATACTTACTACTCAGGTCCTGCAGTGGTGCCTTTTGGTATGTGCCCATCTGTCTGTCTGTCCGTCCACTGGGTTAGGCAGGGAAGGTGGCTGGGGGGAGACATATGTTTTTATGAGTAAAAACACATTCTAGTTCAAGCGTCTTGTTCCTGCCTCAGCCCTGTGTGTTTGTGAATGCTGCCCAGATCTTGTGTTCGCCTTGCCCTGCCCCACAAGTATTTTCCTCCCCGCTCTCTGTCCCCCACGGACTGATCTTCTGCAAAGAGTCAGTCCCACTCTGGCAACCGTGGACTCAAATACACTCTGCAAGAGTAAATTTGATTCTGTAAAAGTTGAATTGACTCAGAGCATTTTGCTGTGTACATTTGGTTCAAAATGATTCAAAATGGAAAAAGAAGTTGAAATTTACATCTTATTCACTGACATTTGCAAATATTCATAAATTTGATGCCTGCAAAATGTTAAAACATGGTACAGGGGAATAGAAAGACTGGACAGCTGTTGAATCTTCAGAAAAACTCCTGTTTAGAGTTACATCTGGGAGATGCAGTCGGTAGCACTGCCACCTCACAGCAAGAGGGTCGTGGGTTCGACTCCTGCGTGAGGCCTTTCTGTGTGGAGTTTGCAGGCTCTCCTCATGTTCGCGGGTGTTTCCTCCCACAGTCCAAAGACATGCATGCTCGGCTAACTGGAGACTCTAAATTGCCCATTGGTATGAATGAATTGTAAGTTGACATGAGATAGTTGAAAAATCGCTGAAAGTGTCGTTTAACAATGAAGAATCAATCAAACACCCTTTCATCTGTCCACCAAGTTCTGAAAAAACCCGAACTCAGACTTTGATGTCCAACTCATATTTGCACTTAAATTAAGATAATGGGTTAATTTATTTGCTTCCTGGGGCGCCCCGGTGGCTCATCGGTCTAAGCGCGCGTACCATAAAGGCTGTGTCCTTACCGCAGCGACCTGGGTTAGATTCCAGCTCAGGTCATTTGCTGCATGTCATCCCCCATTCCTCTCCCCAACCTTCCTGTCTCTCTACACTGTACAACTGTCAAATAAAGGAAAAATTCCCAAAAAAATAATCTTTAAAAAAAAAAAAAAATTTATTTGCTTCCTTGCTATGACCATATGACCGTTTCGTGTTCAGGGCTTAGGAAAAAATAACACTTTTTTTTTTTTTGCTTTTCCACATAACTTTACACTCCTCTGTGAATTGCTGCCTTATCGTGGTGGAGGAGTTCGCGTTCCCATGGGATCTTGGGAGATGTGTTGTCTGGAGCTTAGCTTCTGGTAGGGTTTCCCATGGCAAATTGGTCCCGGGTGAGGGGCGAGACAAAATCTGATTCATTAGTCTCCTATGATGAGCTCCTCAAGAAAAGTGAGAACTTTGCCCGGATTAGGGACACCGGGGCCCCCTCCTGGAGCCAGGCCTGGGAGGGGAGTTGCAGGCGAGCGCCTGGTGGCCGGGTGTTTCCTGGGACCCAGCCGGGCTCAGCCCGAAGAGGCTACGGGGAGCTGCCTCCACGTGGGCCCACCACCCACGAGAAGAGGAGTAGTGGACGGGTGCAGTAAGGATCGGGTGGCAGACGGGGGCGAGGGCCCTTGCATTCTGGGCCCCAGTCATGGAATCTGACTCTTGGGACATGGAACGTCACCACACTGGTGGAAAAGGAGCCGGAGCTTGTGCGGGAGGTTGAGCGGTACCGGCTAGATATAGTCGGACTCACCTCTAAGCACATCTCTGGCTCTAGAACCAAGCTCCTTAATAGGGGTTGGACTCTCTCCTTTCCAGGAGTTACCCAAGGTAAGAGGCGGCGAGCAGGCGTGGGGATACTTGTGTCGCCTCGGCTGACTGCCGTCGCGTTGGAGTCCATCCCGGCGAACGAGAGGGGCTCTGCAATTTGCTTGCGGGTTGCAGAGGGGAAAACACTAACTGTTGTTTGTGCTTACGCACCAAACAGCAGTTCAGAGTATCCAGCTTTCTTGGAGTCCCTGGGTGGGGTCCTGGAAAGGGTTCCCACTGGGGATGCTATAGTTCTGCTGGGAGACTTCAATGCTCATGTGGGCAATGATGGAGACACTTGGGGGGAGTGATTGGGAGGAACGGCCTCCCTGATCTGAACCCGAGCGGTGCTTTGTTATTGGATTTCTGTGCTAGCCATGGATAATCCATAAGAAACACCATGTTCGAGCATAAGGGTGTTCATAAGTGTATTAAGTACCAGAACACCCTTGGCCAAAGGTCGATGATTTATTTTGTAATTGTGTCATCAAATCTGCGGCCGTATGTTTTTGGACACTCAGGTGAAGAGGGGGCAGAGCTGTTAACTGATCACCACCTGGTGGTGAGTTGGATCAGATGGTGGGGAAGACTGCCGGACAGACCTGGGAAGCCCAATTGTGTTGTGAGGGTCGGCTGGGAACATTTGGTAGAGGACCCTGTCCGGACGATTTTCAACTCACACCTCCGGAAGAGCTTTTCCCATATCCCAGGGGAGGCTGGGGACATGGAGTCCAAGTGGACCCTGTTCAAAGTCTCCTTTATGAAAGTGGCTGCCGCGAGCTGTAGCCTGAAGGTTGTCAGTGCTGGTCGTGGTGGCAACCCAAGGACCCATTGGTGGACCCCAGCTGTGAGGGAGGCCGTCAAGCTGAAGAGGGTGGCCTTTTAGGCTTGGTTAGCCCAGAGGACACCCGACTCGGCAGACCGGTACCAGCAGACTACAAGGACTGCAGCCACAGTAGCTGGTGAAGCAAAAACTGGGGTTTGGGAGGACTTTGGGGATGCCATGGAGAAGGACTTTTGGGTGGCCTCAAAGAGGTTCTGGCAAACCATCAGACGACTCAGGAAGGGGAGGCTGGGCTTCGCGCAGGCTGTTTTCAGCAGGAGTGGGGAACTGCTGACCTCGACTGAGGGTATTGTCTGGCGGTGGAAGGAGCACTTTGAGGGACTCCTGAATCCAGCAGACACGTCCTCCATTGAGGAGGCAGGGATGGAGGACTCAGCGAGTCACTGCCCATTTCCCTGGTGGAAGTCACTGAGGTGGTCAAAAAGCTCCGCAGTAGCAAGTCACCAGGGATGGACAAGATTCGCCCTGAGATGCTTAAGGCTCTAGATGTTGTTAGGCTGCCGTGGTTGACACGTCTGTTCAACATTGCGTGGATGTCTGGTACCGCACCCGTGGACTGGCAAACTGGGATGATAATTCCCATTTTTAAAACAGGGGACCGGAGGGTGTGCTCCAATTATTGGGGGATCACACAGCTCAGCCTCGCAGGAAATGTGAAATGTGAAGCAGTCGGAATGAGGATCAGCACCTCCAAATCTGAGGCCATGGTTCTCTCCTGGAAAAAGGTGGATTGTACCCTTCAGGTAGGGGGGAGTTCAAGTATCTTGGGGTCTTGTTCACGAATGAGGGTAGGATGGAGCGTGAGATTGACAGACGGGTCGCTGCAGCATCTGTAGTGAATTGGGTGTTGTACCAGTCCATTGTGGTGAAGGAGCTGAGCTTAAAAGCAAAGCTCTCAATTTACTGGTCAATCTACGTGGTCACGAGCCTTGGGTAGTGACCAAAAGAATAAGATCGCGAATACAAGCGGCCTAAATGAGCTTTCTCCGCAGGGTGGCTGGGCTGACCCTTAGAGATAGGGTGAGGAACTCGGACATCCGGGAGCGGCTCAGAGTAGAACCGCTGCTCCTCTGCGTCGAGAGGAGTCAGTTGAGGTAGTTGGGGCATCTAGTCCGGATGCCACCGGGACACCTCCCATTAGAGGTTTTCCAGGCATGTCCAACTGGGCAGAGGCCCCGAGGCAGACCCAGGACAGGCTGGAGGGATTATAACTCCCGGCTGGCCTGGGAATGGCTTGGGATCCCCCAGGTAGAGTTGGAGGAAGTGGCTGGGGAGGGGGGCGCTTGGGCCTCTCTACTCAGTCTGTTACCCCCGCTACCCGGCCCCGGATAAGACGCAAGAAATGGATGGATGGATGGATGGACATAACTTCACACATTAAGAACAAAGAAAATTAACCATGAGGTTAAATGATTTCAAATGAAAATGGGTCGTTAATATATGGTGGTTTGCAAAGTTTCAGGAATGCAAGTGTCTTATCCGCAGCGTGAGGTGAACAGTGTAAGATTAAACAGCCTTTAAACGTTGTGCCACGGTTCTATTGCTCAGCTACCTACCACACGGCCGCTTTAATAGACATCATATTTTTGCCCAACAGTGTCCTCTAGTGGTATAATTTGTACATTGCAATTCCACTTTCGTGAGCTTCAGTGACAGTTGAGGAAAATTCTGTTAATGCGAATCAGCCATCAAGCCACGGAAAACCTCTCCAAAATTGTAATGTCAAACCAATATCATCAATCGATGATAAAAAAAAGAAAACAATCGTGAGATAACCAATTAATAGCGCTTATTAAAAAGCATTTTCGGAACAATTTCATTTATCTCTAATATTCCAGATACCGCAATTACAATGGAAGTATTCTAAGTACTACAGAGTACTACAGAGTTTTAAAGATCCCCGTACTTTAATCTGGTGTTATACGATCAAGATTTCAAAATCTGGATTTGACAGCCCCCGGACTAAGTAGGGGGGCTACTATGGATTCATGCTTGTCCTCTCCCCCGCTGCGTCGGCGTCCATGGACACTTTCTGGTGGACGCTGTACAGGCTGTAATTTTTGGCCGATTACTTTCATATCTGGTATGGACATGTGTTATACTTCACTGATGACACGTGTCGATTTTGGTTGCCATGGCGACAGTAATGGCGGATAATGCGCAAATTTGTGCCGAAACACAGAAATTTCCGTGTGGAAGCAGTACAGACTGAGCAAGCGGGCTTTCGGGGGCTACACCCATGCGGTCGCGGGCAACCCGACTGTCTAGTCTTAATATTCCCTGTTTGGCCATCTGTTGGACAGATGAAACTATATCATCTTTGTTAAGGAACAGTCATGCATGAACCAAAGCAGGCCTTGCTTCAGGAGAAATTATGTTAGAACAAGAGGTGCAAAGAAACTTCCCTGCTGAAAAATCCAGCTAGAACAATCTTCAAACCTTAACTGGTCATTAACTGGTAATGCTGGATTTGGTAAATGGTCCAGCTTGCTAAAACTCATCGAACTCCTTCAATACTGAATGCAATGATACAAATCAGACTTACCCATATAGTTGCCATTTCTGTGACTTACAATACCATTTATCAACATCAATTGTCATACTAGAACTGTTGGGAATTGATGCAATACTGGTGGGACAAATATGTCCCACTGACAAATACTGGTGGGACAGATGTCCTGTTTGTACTGAAAGGGTTCATTGGTGATCAGCTGGGAGACCAGTTTTATGCAGCCAGATGGGAAGAGCTGGTGTAATTTTTCAGTTGATATGGCCATGCTAGTACACCTGTTCTGGTCTGACATGACAGATAAGGCAGTGATTAAAAAAGAAAAAAAAAATAGTACTAGCGCTTGAGTGCATTTTTGGTTACTGTTGCTCATGGCAAACATTGTAAACACGGTTGGACTTCACTTAAGATTTTTAAAACAGGTAAACGTAGATACTAAGTGAATGTACAATGGTGTCTACTTGGAATAACCCCTTGACTTATGACTGTAAACCAAAATGCTATCTTCTGCAAGCTGGTGAATATTAGCAGGTGCTGGTCTCATTGATATCTGGTAACTGCTGAGAATCTGAGAGGATAACTGGTAAGAATCGAAGCTGGTCGCTAGTAAGGCACAGGTAGCTGGTAAGAACTGAAGCTGATCGCTGGTGTCACCAGTAGTAGCTGGTAGTACAGGCCAACCACCTGTCAAAAACTTAATTGAACTGATCAAGCTGGCTACCAGGGGCTTTTAGTGTATTTTTGATGTGAATAATGGACTCTAGCTAGGAGTACATGGTGTCTGAACAATGTGTCTGAAATCAGTTACATATAAGTATAGGTCTGCTGTAGTGGGGATTAGGCTTGGCACTGCCCTTTTTTGCTCTGTGAAGTGTCTTTGTCACAGTCTGTCTGTGAAAAGCGGTATACATATAAAACTGAGGTCTGTCATGGCAAAATCACAGAAAAAATGTAAACAAGCTGTAATGTGTACCAAGTACAAACTGCATGCAGTGTTACAACTTATATGTAAAGTAATAGCAAGCACACACAAAGGATGAACAAACAAAGAATCAACTCAACTCAACTCAAACTTTATTTATAGAGCACATTTAAAACAACCGGGGTTGACCAAAGTGCAGTACAGATTAAAAGCAGCACAGATGACAAAATGACCCATACAATGTAGCAATTACAATAAATAAATAAAATAAATGCTAAAATACATGAACACAGTGATATAAAATAGCACATCATGGAATGATAACGATGGAACGGGAAGGGAGAGGAGGAAAGATGGCGCCGGTGGTGGCAAGCCGTCAGCCTCATCTCCCTCGTCTGCTCAGCATATTGTTTGCAGTTACCCTACTGCTATGTGCATTTTGCCAAGATGTCTCCACTTTGATTGTCTACAATCGCCAGGCTCTCTTTAACATTAAAGCTCTCAGTGAGTCGCTGTTATTGTCAAAGTCCAGCCTAGGAAAGCAATGAACTAGTTTCCCACGATAGACTCCCACCTGTGTTTGCTGAAATCCCTGCGCACCTGCTCCATTTCCCTTGCACTCTTCCCCGGAAAAGGCGCTTCAGAAGACGCGGAAAACGAGGTGGTGTGATCGTGAAATTCAAGGCCTACCTGGCGGCCTCCTTTGGAGGGTCTGATCCTCGTCTCCTCCATGACGGACGCTACTTCCCTGCGGTGAAGCGCTCACTGCACACGAGGGGCTGTTGGGTCCGTCCTATCCTCCCTGAGCCGCTGCCCCCGCTGATGAGAGTAACTCCTCCAATTGCCGGCTTCTCGACACTGCCCAACCTGTGCCCGGCCCCGGTGAAGTTTCCTGGTACTCCCTCTGGCCTGGCTGTGGACGTTCCACGCCGGTGCTGTCGGCTCCGGGCCCGCAAAGGATGCAGAGGCCATCAAGTGTACAGCATTTCACAAGTTCAGTTTTTAGCTCCGCTGTGACGATAGTCAGCAGTCAGCGAGGCTTTCCTAGTGCTGAGTTGTCCGGCGTCCGTCTGTCTGTCCAGCGTCAACTTTTCACTTCAAATTTGAATATCTCAAAAACTGATAAATTTCTTTCTAATTTGGTGTGAGCCTCCCTGATGATATTCTGAATATTCACTGTGAAAATTAGAAAATTCTACGTCCCAGTTTTTGAGAAATTCAGCATTTTGGACTTAGAAAATCAGTGTTTGTGCTCATTTTTCAGTCTTTTATTAATATCTCAAAAACTGTCTGATAACTTTTTGTCAAATTTGTTGTGAGCCTTTCTTATGATGTTCTGAATATCCCCTGCGAAAATTAGAAAATTCTACAACCCGGTTTTTGAGAAATTCAGTATTTTGGACTTAGAAAATCAGTGTTTGTGCTCATTTTTTCAGTCTTTCATAAATATCTCAACAAGAGGCCTGTCGGCCTAGAGAGCTCCGCTGAGGATGACTGAAATGATCATATTGTTCTGGATCATGTTATTCTGCACCATGTTGTTCCTCATCATTGTTCTGGATCATGTTGTTCCAGATCATTGTTCTGGATCATTTTGTTCTGGATCATCGTTCTGGATTAATTTTTCTGCATTATATTGTTCCGCATCATATTGTCCTATGACAGTGTTGGAAGGATTGTGACTGTTAAATTTCTTATGTACTGGGGGGAAGGGTATTTGTTGGTTGTTAGTATTGCTTGGTGGTAAGATGATTGAAATAAATGATTGCAATTTGCAATTTGGTTCTATTGTTATACTACATAAATTGAGACACCAAACTGGTTCACAGTATATTCTGGTTACCAAATGGGTCATATGTGTTCATTTTGCAATAGTTTTCAAGAATTTCTGAAATTAAGTTATGACATGGACATTTCACTCATCCTCAGCGGAGCTCTCTAGGCCGACAGGCCTCTTGTTGAGCTTTATCTCTGCAAAGTCAGACAATTTGTTTCATTCACATTTGTACATCCTTGCATTCTAAGTCGTGATAAAATGTCATCTGTTCAAATCTTGCAGGAAATGACACACAAGAAGCAAATGGGATAGATACATAACAACGTCATGCTTACCAGTAAGCTTTAGCAACACGCAAGTAATCAGATGGCTTCCTCATTATGCAGAAGAGTTTTTTTTTTATTTGCATGCTTTGCGTCTCTATTGAAATTCCAGGTTAGGACTGTTGTGTCACAGTAGGTAATGCTCTGATGCGATTCAGGTAATGGTGCATAATGTTAGAATATTATAATCACTAATCATATACTGTAGTAGTAATAATAATAATAATAATAATTACAAAGAATGTAAGCTGGTTTTACAACCGCCTGTGATCATAGAAGAAGAAGGTATTTTTTTCTTCTTCTCTGATTATTGATGATGGAAATCCAGCTTAAATTCTTCATATTCTTCAGCTAAAGCGAGAATATAGGGTTTTGACTGCCGGATTTTCCATAGAAAGCTTCTTAACATAAAAAGCATAATGCCTGAGTAACTAAAATATAAAAATGCAATGCAAAATGATGACAGATTGGCAAGGATGGAATGTGTAATGGTTGAAGGAATAGGGAGTCCAAATGCAGCGGTAGGAGAAACGAGACCAGCAAGGACTTAAAATACTCACAGGAAGAAATATAAACGAGGCAACAGAACCTGCTCTCGCACTTCCAAAATGGACGTCCAACAATCCGAACCAGGAAGCAAAACGAGAGAGGAAAACAAACAGGGAAAGCAATAAGAAAATATCTTGAGAACCGAGAAAGAAAAAGCACCTAAACTGGTGCAACACCAAAGATAAAGAGGGAAGGAATGAAAAAGGAAATTTCCTTAAAGAGATAAAAATCACAAATATACCGCAAAGATTTTTGCCACAAATCCCTTACTAGAGATATCTTCTGGCTGTAGTGAAAACTGAAATCAGACACTCCAGCAAAGGAGACGTGGCAGACATCCGGCTTATATAGACTTAGAGGAACGCACCGCCCATGCCTGATGAACCAGCGGGGAAAAGAATCCGATAGAGAAGGAATTCGATATCGTCCCGGGACAAAGCCACAAGGACAAGTCCTTAACACATGCACACCACTAGAACCATGACAGGACCCCCCCCCCCTCGAGGAACGGCTCCAGATGTTCCAACGGAACCTTGTGCACGGAACTCTGCGATAAGGGTAGGATCCAGGATATCCTGAGAAGGGACCCAGCACCGCTCCTCAGGTCCATATCCCTCCCAATCAACTAAGAACTGGACCCTGCGCCCGACACGCCTCTTGGCAAGGATGCGATGCACGATGTAAACCGGCCCCACTCAATCATCTGTGGCAGCGGCGGTGGTTTGTCGACCGGTGCCAGGACGCTAATGCTAACCGGTTTGAGCTGAGAAACGTGAAAAGAAGAGTGGCAACCGGACGGTGACCGAGTTGATCTTCCGCACGATTTTGAAAGGGCCAATGATGCGGGGAGCTGACTTCCGTGACTCCACCCTCAAAGGAAGGTCCCGAGTGGAAAGCCAGACCCTCTGGCTAACCCAATATGATGGCACCAAACGGCGCCTCCTATCGGCGGCGGTCTTCTGTTTCTGCACCGAGCGTAAGAGAGACGACCGAACCTTGGCCCAGACCAACCGACAACGCCGAATAAAACAATTAACTGAGGGGACCTCCGAATCCCTCTCAGCATGAGGAAAAAGAGGCTGATAATCCAACTGTGCCTCAAACGGGGAAAGGCCTGTGGAGGAATTGCACAACCAATTGTGGGAGTATTCGGCCCACGCCAAAAAACGACTCCATGATGTAGGGTTATTGGCCGCTCGGCACCGAAGTGTATTTTCCAGAGACTGGTTTATTCTTTCTGTCTGCCCATTGGTCTCCGGGCGAAAACCAGACGAAAGGCTCACGGAGGCCCCTAGCTGGTTGCAAAATGCCCGCCAGAATTTAGCCGTAAACTGCGGGCCATGGTCGTAGACCACATCCTGGGGCAGGCCATGCAGCCGGAACACATGGTCCACAACAAGGAGGGCCGACTCCCATGCTGAGGGCAGTTTAGGAAGGGCGACATAGTGGGTGGCCTTAGAAAAGTGATCTACCACCACCAAAATAACCGTGTTACCTTCTGAAGCCGGCAGACCTGACACAAAGTGTAGCGCAATATGGCTCCAAGGGCGCTTGGGGACTGGCAACGACCGCAACACACCAAAGGGGGGGAGATGAGAACCCTTGTTCCGTGCACATGTGCCACAGGCTGCCACAAACTCCCGCATGTCTCTTTCAATACCGGGCCACCAAAAGCGTCAAGCCAAAAAATGCTGGGTCCGGTGGACCCCCGGATGACCAGCCAAGCGGGACGATTGACCCCACTGGAGAACTTGGGAACGAACCGCCACAAGGACAAACAAACAACCAGGCGGCTCCCCACCCGGACCAGAATCTGAACTCAACACCTCTCGTACCACAGACTCAACATCCCACAGTACGGGAGCTGCAATCTAAGCAGGCGGAATTATAGGCTCAGGAAGGGGATCGCGGCCAGAACAGTCATAAATTTGTGACAAAGCATCAGGCTTGGTGTTTTTAGAGCCAGGGCGATAAGTCAAATTAAAGCGGTTGAAAAATAAGGCCCACCGCGCCTGCCGGGAATTACGCCGCTTAGTCTGCTGGATATACTGGAGGTTTTTGTAATTGGTCCAGACCACAAACGGGTGTTCGGCCCCCTCCAACCTGTGGCGCCACTCTTCCAAGGCCAACTTGACTGCCAACAACTCCTGGTTCCCAATTCCGTAATTCCGCTCCACAGCAGACAATGACCTGGAGAAGTAGGCGCAGGGATGCAATTTATTGTCCCGAGGAGAGCGCTGGGACAAAATGGCACCCACCCCGACCTCAGAAGCATCTACCTCCACCACAAATGGAAGGGAGGGGTCGGGCATAACAAGGATAGGCTCAGAGCTAAAACATCTCTTCAATTCCTGAAAGGCAGCCTCTGCTGCCGGGGTACAGTAGAACAACAAGGAGGCATTCTTCCTAGTAAGCGCAATGATAGGGGCAGCCACAGCCCTGAAATTGAGGATGAATCTCCTATAAAAATTAGCAAAGCCTAAAAAATGCTGCACCTCCTTTACACTCTGAGGAACGGGCTAATTTTTGACCGCTGCCACCTTGTCCGGATCCATACGGGTCGACCCTGCCGACACAATGAAACCAAGGAATGACACAGTCTTGGTGTGAAAAATGCATTTCTCAGCCTTGACAAAAAGTTTGGCTTTGAGAAGGGCCGCAAGCACTTGTCGGACGTGTTGTTTATGCTCCGAGAGAGTTGAAGAAAAAATCAGAATATTGTCGAGGTAGACAAAGATGAATTTCTCCAAAATCTCTTGGAGGAAGTCGTTGACAAGTGCCTGGAACATGGAAGGGGCATTAACCAAACCGAACGGCATAACCAAATACTTGTAGTACCCGTCACACGTATTAAATGCCGTTTTCCACTCGTCCCCCTCCCGGATCTGAACCAAGTTATATGCGTTCCGGAGGTCTAGCTTGGTAAAAAATGACGCCTCCTGCAGACATTCAAATGCAGAGTTCATCAAGGGAAGAGGGTATCGGTACTTAATGGTGATATTATTCAAGCCCCTGTAATCAATACAGGTTCTCAAACTGCCATCCTTTTTACCCACAAAAAAGAACCCTGCTCCAGCAGGAGACGTGGAAGGCCGAATAAATCCATTAGCCAGAGCCTCCTGAATATATTCTCGTATGGCTTTGCGCTCAGGCCCTGACAGCAAGTATAACGAATCCCTGGGGGGAGTGGTACCAGGGTAAAGATTGATTTCGCAATCGTATGTGTGATGGGGAGGTAAAGACGAGGCCTGTTGCTTGCTAAAAACCTCCGCGAGATCAGCATAGTCATTGGGAACGTTGGGAGGCAAACAAAAGTTTAGAGCAGCCCCCAAATTCTCACCCTGTTCGGAACCTGCCGTCTCTATGACTGACTCGGAGTCAGAAAAATCCTCTGAACTGAAATCCTCCTCTGGCTGCCGCCAGTCAAATTGAGGATCCCACTCTAACCCCTCCTCCGCTCCATTTTCTAGATTAGGAGGGTTAGGTGGGACAACCTCCTCATAATCACTCCAGGCATCAGCCTCCCCCATAGGTTGACATCCGGGACGACATGCCAAACTCTCACTACAGTGAGATCTATAAGCAGTGCCCCACTGGACGACCGGATTATTCTGACTGCCCAAAAAGATGTGTGGCCTATATTCAAGTAGCCAAGAATGTCCTAAAACAACAGGGAAAGCTGGGGAACTGATCAGGAGAAACCGGATTTCCTCTGAATGACCGCCAAATGGGACAAACTTATCCCATTAATTCAGAGGCCTCGGTTATAAGCCCAGTTCCCAACGGGCGACCGTCCAAAGACCTGACAGTGCGTGAATGTAAAAGAGGGCGGATGGGAATGGAATGTTTCCTAGCCCACTCCGCATCCATAAAACAATCTATGGCCCCCGAGTCCAAAAAATGCCTCCACAAATATTCTCTGTCTCCCCACGGTCAATTCTACTGAAATAAATGTTCGAAAGGGAAATTGGGTCTGTCCCTCTAGCGCCCCCCATACCGCTAGAGGGACTTCCCGTTTCCCTTAAGCTCGGGGCAGCGTGGACAGATATGTCCTGGTTTGTTACAATAATGACAAATAATACGTCTGCGAACGGGCTTACGAGCCCAGCTCTGATATGAGCCATCAACCTGCATGGGCTCACTGGGAGTGGAAATTTCAGTGGGCGGAGTTGGGGCTGTATGCATGTTGCAAGGAGTATTAACCTTGTTGCTAGCAAGTGCCAGTGCAGTACGTTTCTCCTTGTTTCGTTGCGGATACGATTATCAATTCGCACCGCAGTACGAACCAACGAATCTAAAGAAACACAAGGCTCCAATGTCGCCAGAGCGTTCTTAACCTCCTCAGCCAAAGCGTGAATAAACACTGTCATAAGAGGTGCCTCTGGCCACCCTGTCTCTGTGGCCAGGGAGCGGAAAGAAATAGAAAACTCCGCAATGCTCTCAGAGCCCTGCCTCAGATGCATTAGACGCGTAGCTGCGTCCTGACCACAAACATCCTGACCAAAAACCGAAACCATTTCTCTCACGAGAGTCTCCACTGAATTAACGACTGGCGAACCAGATCGAATGAGTGGCCCCACCCAAGTGAGGGCTGTGCCGGTCAACAGGGATAAAAAAAACAAAACCTGTGATTCTTCATTCGAGAACCGTGAGGGTTGCGCTTTAAAAAATATTTCACATTGAGCAATGAAATCTTTGCATTTCCCTGCCTTGCCTCCATATCTTGGGGGTAACTGGAGTTTAAGCTCTCGGGGAAGATGAACGGATTGTGCTTGTGAAACATTTTGTGTAATTTGAGCAGACAATGCTCTAAGACTCTCAGTGAGACTTAAAAGAACATTCTCCTGTCTCTGCATAGCATTCTCCTGTTGATGAATTCTCTCCGCCAGCTCTGCCTGTCGATTGCCTAGACTAGTAAGGCCCTTGCCATACCCAGTTAGCACTGACTGTTGGTTAGCAACAATCTTGTCTGGCGTAGCCGCTGCTGGCGACTCCATGTCTAGCTGGAGTGTGCTGTAATGGCCGAAGGAATAGGGAGGCCAAATGCAGCGGTAGGAGAAAACGAGACCAGCAAGGACTTAAAATACCCAAAGGAGGAAATATAAACGAGGCAACAGAACAGGCTCTTGCGCTTCCAAAAAGGACGCCCAACAATCCGAACCAGGAAGCAAAGCGAGAGAGGAAAACAAACAGGGAAAGCAATAAGGAAATATCTTGAGAACCGAGAAAGAAAAAGCACCTAAATTGGTGCAACACCAAAGACAGAGAGGGAAGGAATGAAAAAGGAAATTTCCCTAAAGAAATAAAAATCACAAATGTACCGCAAAGATTTTCGCCACAAATCCCTTACTAGAAATATCTTCTGGCTGTAGTGAAAACTGAAATCAGACACTCCAGCAAAGGAGGCTTGGCGGACATCCGGCTTATATAGACTTAGAAGAACACGCCGCCCACGCCTGATGAACCAGCTGGGAAAAGAATCCGATAGAGAAGGAATTCGATATCGTCCCGGGACAAGAGCCACAAAGACAAGTCCTTAACACACACACACCACCTAAACCATGACAGAATGCTGAGGCAAATGTGTCAATATCAGCACTGGCAGATTTTTACAGTCCCATCTACTGAAACCGAACATGTGCTGGTGAGAGAGACAGAATGAAAGATAATAATAATAATAATGTAATTATTAACTTTCATTCTGGCTCTTATTTTTTAGTATTCGAGCAAGTCAGGTTTGACTGTTATGAGCCATTGTTGGAGAGAAGCGTTTCTTTGGCCCTCTACAGTAACAACAAGCGTATCTGTCACAGCTGCAACAGTGAATAATTTTTAAAAAATTATATTTGTAATACAACAAATTTCATGTGCTACTTTACACTGTTATATTAATGGTAAGGTCCTTCATTGTTCTTGAGCCAATCTTGCAAGTGAGAGCACCACTCTTCTCTGCCATCGGTTATTAAGAAAAGCTTAAAAAACTAGTAACTATTTATTGCTCTGTCTATTAATGCTAATTTAAAAATGTGATCTGCACATGGTTCCTTCTCTGAAATTTGTAGCAAACAGATAATATCTGCTTCTTCCTCAACAGGGGAGCGGGAGCCTATCCCAGCTGACTATGGGCGAAAGGCAGGGACCCACCCTGGACCGCTCACCAATCCATGGCAGGCCACACACACCATTCACACGCCATTCACTCTCACACTCATATGTATTATATTTATTGACAATTTACCATCTCCAATCAGCCTGATATGCATGTCTTTGGACTGTGGCAGGAAACCAGAGTGTCCAGAGTCAACACATGGGGAGAACATGCAAACTCCCCAGGTTAGATTCGGACCCATGACCTTCTTGCTGTGAGGTAGCAGTGCTAACCACTGCACCACCGTGCCACCCTAATGCAATCAATAAAATGGTTTATTAATGTCCGCAAAATAATGCCCTAACGAAAGCCAGTGCCCTAACAAAAGCAAGCAAAGTTAATTAGGCTAAGTGTGCACCTTCCTCTTGTGCATATATCAGAGCCCCAACACAGGGTAGCAGTGCTGGTAATAATCCAAGCCAGCCTTATTTGACAGAATGCCGCTCTTCATATCACACCTACTTGCAGCTATGGCATAGCGTGCACATATGTTTTAATATGGTCAGAAGAACCACTCCCATTGACAAATCGCAGATGAGGTTGCGATAATCCTTGCATGCATCGAACGTGATAGGAAAATTGGGCCCCTACTGTCTAGTACTGCACCATGTTTTTTTCCCCCATAAAATAGCTTGATATTGCTTTCTCAAAATTTGTGTGTAGAATTTGCCAAAGGTGAAATTGCACGCTATGTGCTTTTTACCTAATTGCTGCCAGGTCACCATGTTCAATTCATATGTTAGGCTTATTCCCATAAAACTACTGGAGGGATCTTTGTCATATTTGGTGTAAAGGTTCCATCTATGGTGTGGTTGTGCCCCCTTTATTTTTTTGCCGCATTTGGACATTCAAAATGGCCACCAAGCTTCAATCTTTACTATTGACCATCAAGTTTTTACTGCTATTCTCTTGAAATGAAAGGAATCTTTCACTGTTATTGTAAACAGGTTTCTCAAGAATGCAGTTTTACCCTGATTTATTATTATATTATTTTTATGTTCCCTCACCTCCATATTCAAAATGGCTGCCAGGCAACTGATATGAGTTCCTATTAAACTCTGTATGTACCCTTTGTCCGCAGTATTTCCTGGCACTTACTTTAACCTGTGTGATTTAAGAGCGCAAAGAAGCAAAAAGAAAAACTGACATAGTAATGCAAGCATGAATATTAGTAATAGTTCCACTTCGCCACAGTTTTATACTGTATTAAAACAGCAAAAAACAGGTATAATGCATATATTCTGCCAATAAGGTGTTTTAAATACTTTAATTAACCTAATGAATCTGATGCTGTTGAACAGTGTTTCGAAAAGTTGCCATTTGCCAAGATCCACTAATGGATCTCTTGTCCACTGTATTGGTACGAATTGGTAGAAATGTATTATATTTATTGGTTTATTTTTAGGGACATTACACATGAATCAACAGTCAAATTGTAAATGAGTCAGAGTTAGCCAGCAAGGCTGGTTTTCATCTGCAGTCCCTGGCCAGATGTTCAAAAGGCAGACAAGATAGAATTAAAATGCATGTGTTACAGAGATTAAAAAACTAAGTAAGGGACTCAAGAAAGACAATGAAAAAAAGGAAAGGACTCATTTGCAGACAATGGCATATAGACAATACATTAGCACAGCGTACATGAGACACTAAAGCGGAGCGGACACAATAACACCGACTGCAGCTTGCTTTGGACGGAACAAGTACACCAACAGTAAAACCACAGATTATACTAGAGCACATAACATACACATCAGCTCGGGCAATAGCAGGCACTGAACAAGAATGCACATACCATGAGCAAGACCAGAAAATAAGACAAGGAAGTTGTAAAGAATTCCGGACATTCTTTTAATTTTCTTGACGCGAGACTAAGCATTAACAAGTGGTGTTGTCCCGCACAAATCGAGACAATACAGGTCACTCTATTTCACTCCCCCAGACAATAACATACTGTACAAGTCAAATGTCAAATCTGAGCGGCCAGGGACAGGAAACTTCGTGCAACTTTGATAGCCGAGAAAGTTAACTCCGCCCCATCGCTGACGTAGCATTGTAGCCTCTTTCTTACTTCTAGCATTGCTGTTCTCCATTTTCTGTAACCCGAGGCGCTTCTACGACAAAGAAAAATCAAAAGAAAATGAATGAAGAATACGATGTTATCGTTTTGGGGACAGGGCTCACGGTAAGAAAATGACAGTAGGACTGGAATTGAATCCGGTTGCAGTTCTGAAATTTCGAGGACAGCTGCATGCAAGTTGTCTCAAATCGTTTTTTTCCCCCCAAAATGCTACGGTAGTGGAAGCCGAGACAGACTTCGGTTGAAGTTGGCTAGCAAGCTTGCTGGCTTTGCATTGAGGCCTGGACAGAAGTAGCTAGCAAGGGTAACGGTATCGTTTTCGTGTTCTTGGCACATTGCTCTGCTCAGAAATAAAATATAAGTCATCGTGGACTCGCTGCATCTCGGATAAAAAACACGGGGTGACGATCGCTTCATTTTGATTTGGTGTAATGGCATGCTTCTCCTCATTAATGTGGTTTGCAGCTGAGGTTGTTTCTTCGCTCTCCAGAACCCTTGGGCTTAGTTAGCTCAGCCAGTAGTTCTCAAAGTCGGTCTAGGGCCTCCCGCTGGTGCGCCGTTTTTTTTTTCTCCAAGATCAACTGCTGTCGTAATGCTTTATCAAGCTGTTGATTTGTCTTTCTTAAGCTGCTTTCACACCGGACGCGAAACGAATTTTTCGCACGACGGATTATGTTCAAAATCAAAGCAAAGACGCGAATTGTCTTTGCGTTGACTTTGAATGTAATCTGTCGCGCGAAAAATTCGTTTCGCGTCCAGTGTGAAAGCGGCTTTCGGTGTGTTTCGTGTGTAGAGCGGCCGTTTGCCCCCTCAAGCCGCATGTATACTAAACTAGCGATCAATGCATGCCATGAGGAATGAAAGACAGTGGATCGTATTGTGTTTATTATTTTTATATTGCAAGTTATCTGAGGCAACGTTAACTGTTAATCCGATTTTGAGCAGATCAGATTTTAGCTACTTCGACAACGTTTGCAATTTGCCAATTGGGTTTCTGAAAATAAGTGGTGTAATTTTCAATTACGTTGCTTGCATTTTAACACTATCGTGACACAAAACAGCTGTGATCCATATGCTTATCAAAGTAGTGGTTCGTTTTCGCGACCATGTGGCCTCTGTTTCAAGCGTTAGGAACCCACTGATGCATGCATTTGAGCGGCTAACGTTACACTGGCCCCGTCTTTTATGCAGGTTTCGATATTTCACTATGTGGATTTGGAATTTTCATTCTTCTTGGTTCTTCTTCGTGGTTATTTCTGACCTAACGGTTTGATGGTGAACATGAGCATGTGTACTTAAGAAAAATGTTCTCAGGAAAAATGAACCCCTGGTTGAAATTGCAATTCTAAAATTGAGATTGCAATTGTGGTTCGAACAAAAGATAGCCACGGACCACTGATTAGGTTTCAATTTTGATGAAGTCAGGGCAAATAGTCAATTAGATGTTTTTTTCTTAACCCCGTAAACTCTTAATTTTCTCCTTAGCTTTCTCTTAAGTAGGTTTGAAGTAAAAAAAGTCATTTTTTTCATATTGTAGGACAATGTCACATACATATTCTGTATCTGTTGGTTGCAGTGCTTCAGTTAAGCTACATCACACTAACACAGAGATACAGTCAAACCCAGGATGCAGTGTTTTTATGGCTACAGCATCACAGCAAATGGAAAATATCTAGATCTGCTACATCATGTTTCACACATTTTTCTGTAAATCAGCAGGGCATATTTTGGATCGTTGGAAACCTTGGGATCTCATCTAGCATTCAAAATAAGCCTGAAGTTCCACAGGTTTGAATACAGCAGGTGCATTTTACGGGCCCAAATATGGGTCCGTAGGTTTTGCCGTTGTAAGGGTAGGTTTTGATATGAGCGCAGTACCTGTTTCTTTCTCTTAGTGAAAAGGTTAGTTGGCTAGCAGGCTTAGTTGAAGGACTTGGGGATCTGAGTGTTCATGCTTGTTTGGGTCACAGGGGCATTCCTTGGACATTTATATTCTGCGTTCGAAGTATGCGTTCCAATTGAGGGTTTGTACTGCAGTTTTCAACTTGCATCTGTCTGGTTACAGTCAGCTAAGCCCACAATTCTAGTCAGAAGCAGAAGCTCAGCTACTTTTAAACATTATGGAAGATGTTGACATCTTGAGGTTTTTGGACATGCACAAATATTGTTCTGCTGACCTTTTCTAGAAGGTGGTGGAGTGAATGAAAGGGGGAGGCTGTGTTCGTATGGTACAAGTCCGCCATCAGTGGGAAACGGAGTAAATTTAATCACAGTGTGAACTGCTGGATGTAAATGGAATAGCTTAGCCTGTTAGTAGAATATTCATTTTCATTAGCCATGTAAATGCCTCAGTTGTGAATTGTTTTTCTTAGAATTCGGGCAAAAAACTGAGTCTTTCCTGCATTTGTACGTGAGGTGAAAGTGGCTTTGTTTATAATGTTTCTGTGGCAAAGAGGACTCATTGTTTTTTTTCCGAAGTCAACTTTTTAATCCTGCATTCATAGCTTGATTCTCTTCAGACGAAGGTGTGTGGACACCTCAGTGAAACCTTGTTGACGTGCATGGAAGGAGGACATTTTTAAATTCTAAAGATCTGACATTTTAATTTGATTTGGAATTAATGCATTTGCGTGCATCTTGTCACGGGGAGCTGAGGTAAAACAGACTTTTTTTTTAATATCTTTTTTCATATTTATGCCATTTTTCCCCCTAAATGTGGGTTGAGCTAGAATCCAGAATATTCGCCATCATAGCATATGTGATTCCCATACAGGAGAACGAGAATGTTTTCATTCCTCCTGTTTGAACCTTACACGACCTTTGCCCATCGCTGAGGTGTATGCCATCCTTCAAATTTAGCCATATACCTGACGGTTACCTCGCAACCAGCTGACCCTAAGGTAATAGAGATGGGTGTGGCATTGATGCTGTAATTCTGCTGGCTCTGACTATTGTTACAGGAGGGAACCCAAACACAATGGGAAAAAATGGAAAGGTTTTTATTTCAACACCTTGGTCACATAAATCTTCACACCCCATGATTAATACTTTCTGGAAGCGCTTTTTACATGTACTTCAACCTCAAATTTTTGTGAATAAGTCTCAGTTGACTTTACACATCTAATTGTTGGAATTCTTTCCCACTTTTCCTTTGCAAGAAAGTTCTTTCAAATTCCAGTGGAGTCTCCTGTGTGTAGGTCTCTCAGGTCATTCTGCAGCTCATGGATAAGATTCAGGATTGGGCCCTGACTGAGCCGCTGAAAGAATTTGATTTTTTTTTTTTTTTTTTTTAAAGCTGTGCTCTTGTCAAGAACTGAGAGGGGCTGTACTCTGGTCGCTCAAAGTTATCATTTCACTTGCTGTATGTGGCTACTTGTTTCTTGGGCTTTTTGTGGATAAGCCCAAATCATTTCTGGGATAAAAAAACTTATGAAATGGAAATATAATTGTTCCAACAGACCTTACTAGCTTAACCAGGCATGGATTTCTGTGATGAAGTGGTTAGTTTGTCTTGTCTTGATAAACGTCCTTTGAAAGACTTGGCCTGAGAAGTGATGCGGTGATGCTGTGATATAGAGCAGCACTTTGCGTTTGGTAATGTGTGTTCTCAGTATCGCAGCAGATGGGCTTCCATAGGGCGTGGGAGCTGGAACTGTGCTCAGAAAGGTCAGAGGTCAGAGCGGGCAGCCCAGCGCGCTTTTCCTTTCGCTGTAGGTCTGGAGACATGGACATGTGATCCACCAGGAAACTCTGACCTTTTCCTGGTTTATGAAGGACTTTGTCCTTTTCTTACTGTGCAAACCTGATTTATAGGCTGTCCCTGCTGTTTAGCCCAGTTTTTCATGGTGGTAAATTTTCAGAATATTTGACAACAGTAAAGCCTGACTGAATTTTAACTTCATCAAAGCTGTCAGATGTATTGCTTTGCCATATTAATCCTTGATTCAAATCCAACTTTATCCCATCTTTAAAATAAAAATAAATCTCAAACAGTATGCATCTGTGAATAATGGAGACAAACTGTGGTGGTGAAACAGAATTAAGCTGGTGTCTCATATGTTGCCAACATTATAGTCTATTTTACCATTATCTGAGGTGCTGGCCATTGCCATTAGCATTTTCTTCCTCATTGCTGGTATAACTTGAAGGAAGTAAAGTAACCACGTTCATGATTTTGCAGTTGTTTTTACATTTAAAATCTACCTTTGCATGACTGTGGTGGATTTCTTATGATCTGAGGTTTTGTTTTAAAAATACTATTTTTTTTGGGGGTAATTTCAGGTCTGTAAAATTTGTCAAGTTGCGGTTGCCTTTTGCTGTTTTCATGTTGAAGTGGAACCATCTCCATCTGGGTTCGGTTTCCTGGAACGCCCATGATAATCGCTGCACAGCAGTATCGTAGATGGGACACTGAAAGTATTGTTGGTGAATAGAGAACAATCTATGCTTGGATCTGGGTCGCACAGGGTCAGCGTTATGCGTTTAACACCACGTGGGGAGCCGGGCTCAAGGGAATCCCTCACAGATGTGGGTGTGGACTGTGGACACTGTGACTGTCTCTGCAGATTTGAGAGGCTACACATTTGTGATTCCTCTGTATACATTCTGCCCACAAATTTGCATCTTTGCTTTAACCGCTAGGTTTGTTGACTCGTGACTGAAAGCTAGATTCACAAGCAGAAAAATGAGAACTGCCATCAGAAGAAAAAAAAGAAAGTTTTTTTTTTAGGCTAAAGTAAACAGACCTCAAAACCACTTCTTCTCTCAAGTTTTTATTTAGCTTCTTTCTCCAGCGAATGATTCTCTGGGATCATAGGATTTTGAAGGAAAAAAAAACATTGTTGTGCATTCTTTAACTTAACTCCAACTTTGCACTTAAGTTTTCCCTCAAGTTGGTTAACAGTCAGAAAAGCATTTTTTTTAACGGCGTAGGAAAATGTCTCATGCATATTCTGTAGCTGCTGGTTGCACTTGCAGCGCTCCACTGAAGTTACACACTGATGTTGATAGAAATATTCAAATTTAGGTCGCCATGTTTTTATGGCCACAGCATTACATCAAATGGAAAATCTTGACGTCATTTTATATACATTTTCCTGTAATTCAGCAGGACATATTTGGGATTGTTCAAAACCTTGGGGGATCCCCGCCAGAAATTAAAATGGGCCAGAAGTTCAACAGGTTTGAAAACCGCAGCTGCATTTTACAGATTTTACAGGTTTTGTGGTTTTAACTGGAATGAAGATTATCCCAGGCAGTAGATGAAGATGCTGTCATACCAATATTTCTGCTGAGTAATTAGCCCTTGAAAATCACGTCATATGAACAATGAGTTTTCCATTGAAGGGCAATTCACACACCAGTCAGAAGTGAATGTAACTGATGGTGATTGTCCCAAAAACTGCCACTTTACCGTTTCATTCGTCATCACTGTATAATTCAGATCAGTATAGTGGCCTCCTTGTGTGAGATGGTTATTATTGGGAGGGAAAAAAACCATATTTCTCATTGTCATCTTCACATGGGCAGTCACAGTCTTGAGCATATTTTGTATTTACATGTGTTCTGTTGATGTGTTAAATCATGTTGCACCTCACATGAATGTATGCATTCCTGTAACATGATGTATTCTCGGATGAGATGAGATCGGAAAACAGATTGAAAATATCTGCTCCAAGCAGGGAATAATGCAATTTTAACCTCTTAAAATGTCTCATTTTACGGTCTCATTTTCCTAATTTAAATTTTTTTTTTTTTTTTTTAAATTTGGCATCTCCAATCCCACCCGAATCTAGAATACCCAATTGGTGAACTATGTACAAGGCTTGCTCGTTTGCGACCCCCTGCTGCCAATTCAGGAGAGTGAAGACAGTTCGCGGCTCTCCTCCGAAGCACACGCCTGTCAGCCACCGCTTCTTATACACTCATTGGTTGAATCTTTGGAAGTTCAGAACGAGGGCGGAGGATACCCGGACATGAACAGGCTTAGAATCTTCCTGACGAGCGCCCGTCTGGCCAACAGGAGGCGCTTTAGCAACGAACAAAGCTATTTATTTATTTATTTATTAATTTATTTCCCTTTCCCGGCAGTCCCTTCGCAATTTGAAACCCTGTAGTGCAATAGCCAATTGTGCGCTACTCTGAAAAAGCTGCCGACCACTGCCAGTTGGTACGACCGGGGCTCGAACCCGCGACGTGATAGTCACTTCTGCACTGCAACGCAGTGCCTTAACTGTGTGAGCTATCCGGCCCTAATTTTAAGGTCAAGGTAGGTCCACTATTGCTGTCAGATAATTAGAAAATGTACATTTTTAGCAATAGTGACATGTTCTCTTATGATTCAGAAGCTTGATGGAATGACCTTGCGGTTATAGCGCTAAAAATGTGCGCCGTAAGTCAGTATAAATTTTCCGTCAGTGAAAATGTCCTTTTCGGCACAAAATTTAACACCATGACTACCAATGTGATTGAATAGCATTGATGTAAATACCACTAACTCTTGCTTTACTAGGTATTGCTCTTTTATGAAATGTGCTAAGATGCATTTTGAGTCCAAGATGAAGCCTGGCAGGAAGCAGGAAATGTGAAACCTGCAGTACTTTCCGCTTGTCCGCTGTTCGGAAATGCCTGATAAACCCAGGAAACGGTTCAGAATTACAGTGAATCTGCTGCATGATTTTTTTTTATTTTGAAGATGAATACTTTTTATGGCTTTCAGTCTTTCCATCACACCCCATCTCAACCCTTTCCATTGTCTGTTGGTCTCTCTGAAATTTTCAGTGTTGTGTAATCAATAACCTGCGCGTATCAGGGGTGCAGTAATGGAGGGGCAAACAGGGTATGGCATGTGATTATTCTCTCTCAGATTAAATTTCACCCAAGGACGACATTGACATGTTTGTGGTCCTATCAGCCTTTTCCCGTCTGGTTTGATCTTTTGAAATTTGCGTTTATGGGTGAAAAAATTAGTTTTTTTTTTTTTTTATATGATGCAAGAAACTTTGTAGTCATCTGACAACAGTCACACATGGTCACAAGCGTTTACGATATCGTTGACCTCTTCTCTGAATGGATGCCTCTCCTTCGTAAAACTGGTTTTTATGATGCTCTGCACCAATAAAATTGAAGATGTGTTTACTGCTGACGTTATGGTTAAGTAAGACATTTTTTCAGTGCTTTTTCTGTGGTTGCAACTGGAACCAAAGGAACGGATGCCATGGTGAATGTAGTCGGCCAAATACAGAATTAACCCTAGATTCATCTTTCTGTTGTTTTCTCCTGATGCACTAGTAGCCCATACATTATATAAATAAATGGTATGTGATGCTGGTCATGTATTTGTTTGTATTGTTTTAAGGAGCAGCCAAAATATTTGTCCACATTTGGCTTCAAGGATCAGATTGGGGAGCTTGTCAGCTTTAGACTGACTGATGCAAAATTCATTTGTGTATGTTGTAAAATCCTCTCATCTCCATTTGGCAGAATGTTCAGTGCATTTAAAAATGTGGCTCATGAATTTGTTTTGTTTTGGAGAAAATGAGCGATGGATGGTTAGATTTAGAATAATTTGAAATTGCAGTTAGGTCTGCAACTTCGCTTACTCAGTACATGTTGTAGTACTTGGAAAAACAGGTTGCATAAATATTGAGCAAACCAAATTACGTAGCCTGTGCCAGCACCGTGAGTTATGGTTGATTAGCACAATTTTTTTTTTTGACCAAGTGTGTGTGATCTTAATGGCTGGCATTGCCATTGATTACCATTTTGTCCTTTGAATTGTAATGGTTCTCCCATTAATAAAGATAGCCATGCAAAGGGTAATAATATGCCCGCATGGCAGCCTTGTTGATGACGAGTTTTTTGACTCATAAATTTTCCACTCATCACCAAAATCATTGGGGATTCTCTTCATGTCACCATTGACCCACTGAACAGAAATGAAAAGAATCCAACAAAACTTATAGTCTGTAGAGTGAGAACAATAAATCCTGGATGGATGGACGGACAGGGACAATCGCGACGTATGCCCGTCTGGTGGAGTGGGTGTATAAATATATTTTATAAATTGGGCCATTCTCAGTCACGTGTGTGACCAAAAATGTAACAAATAGTAGAAAAAATCTCCTCCAATTACAAAAGCATTGGAGGTTCATGATTGTGGACCTTGTATAAGAGTACTACTTATCCAAGTCTATCAAGTAAAAATGTTATTTGTTACATTAACTTTAACTGCTTAAGGTCAGAGGTCAACACGACTGGTCACGTGTGACTTCACACGAAACAGGTTTTTCATAACTCTATTTGACTTCAAAAACTCTGTGAAGTTGAAAAATCTAGAATTTTCATAGTTTTGGGGTATGGAGAATAGCAAGGAATAAATTTGATACCTTTCATTAATTTTCAAAGTATTTCTTTATTTGATGACATCTGGTCATGTGTGTGACATTTTGGTTCACTTCTCAAAGAATGGCCCAATTGGTTAAGTATGTTTTTGCTTGCATACAGCAAAAACGGCCTGCCAATATATCCTGTATAGGCCGACCTGTATTGACCGACCTTAAGCTGTATTGGCTGAGTCTAGAAGTCGCGGACTTTAGAAGTCATAGTCATAATATTGTCATGATAGCACAACATACTTAACCAATTAATAAAAATATTATAAATTGCTTATTTTCGAATTGATTGGTTTTGGCCTTTGGGTCGCGGTATTATCCCTCGGCCTGTGGCCTCGGGCCAATACGGCGACCCTCAGGCCAATACCAAGGCGATACAGAAATAAGCAATTAATAATAGTATACAGTTTGATTTAATATGATTGGCTGAGCTGGCTCTAGTTTTCTATGCCGTGGAGATGTGATTCTTGGTGTTTATATATGTGGTCCTGGTTGCTCTAGTTTCAGTGAAAGTGTGAATCCTTAGTGGTCCCGGATCTCAAGAGTCTTGCATTCTTTGATCACAGGACATTGAATTTGCCATTTTTAAACCGAGCCACTCTTAATCGCTTTAAGATTCGAAGTGGGGGAGGGGATCCTTGGAGTCACTCACCACTGAGACGTTTGTCGTCGGCTGTTCAAATCCCAGCTGCGGCATGTATTGAATTTGCGTCATCCTCACGGGGGAGTCAACAATTGGCTCAGCCTTGCCGGGGGTAAGAGGTGTTTAGCCCGTTAAGTTTATTAGTCTCATCTCACTCAAGTGGCCACTCTGGTTGGCCAGGCGCTTGTTGCTGCATGGGTAAATTACACACTGACTGCGTTATGCTCCGATGGCATAGGCAGTGTGTGTTAGGCGGTCCAACTGCATTAGTGGAAAAGTGAGGGCCTGTCGTCATGGAGTCGGAGGAATCGAGCCCCAGGGTGTCCTCCTCCTGAGTGGGAGGAGGCCGCTGCAGTGGACTGAACAGTTCGGCTGTGTGGGGGGTGGGAGAACCCCCACCTCCCCCTTCAAAAAATGGATTCAATTCAGAGAATGTCAGTCCTGTGTTGTGTAAGCATTTGGTTTTCAGTTTTGACTTACAGCCATGCAAAGCCCTTATCACAACACTAGACCGTATAAATTCCGCTTTAAGACTGGATAACCAGTGGATATTTGAATTGGAGATTCCTCCTAAGTTCAGTGCTCTGATTAGATTTAAAATGGCGTCCATTTATATATCACTGCTAATCCTGTTACTGAAAGTTCTTCTCCATTGCTGACTTGCAGATGAACTTCACAAAGATATTTTTATGGTTTTCCAAGTGGTAGATTGTAAATGATGGGCGTGCCATAGAGCTTGGGAATTTTTCTGTCTAATATAGCAGCTGACTGGAGGCCCCCTAAAACGAACTAATGTTGCGCATCCCTTCCAGCAAACAGAAGCCACAGCTGGCTCACCGTTTAAGCTAATCCTTTCCCATTTAGATTTGTATTAACTCAGTTTTTACCCCTTGGCCATTGTATCATCATAATGGTATCATCATAATGGTGTCTGTACATCTGTCTTTGTGTGTCTGTCTGTACCACATATTGTGCAGGCAAGTGCTCAGTTGCTATTAATGTTTAACACCTCATACTGATCACATGTGAAGACCTTGGCTTGTAGTTATGCAACAACCTACTTTTATTGGGATTTGACCTTTGACCTAAGTGCAGTGACCTTGGCCTTGGAAATTTTGTGTAGGTTGTTTCTCAATAATTAATTGCAGCAATGTGAAACCGGCGGCATGTTAAGTACATAGGATGGAACTGTGCATCGTTTAGTTTTATTCTACATTTGACCTTCGACCTTTACACTATGATCTTGAATCATTTTTGCATGGAACCATAATTTAAATTTAAAATTTGCATTTGTGCCTCGGATAATGACTGTTTTGGTCTGTTTAGGCCAAGGGGTCTTAAGTGCCTTGCATGTTATGTTGCTGTATCAATTATCAGAAGTATATTTACAAATGTAATATAAAGTAACATTTATGAAGTAATTGGAGTTTTAGTATAAATTAAGTTTGTTGCAAAAGCAGCCTTGCATGTTGATGTAGAAGTAGCCCATGTTATCATGGGGTGCTCAGTAAAAATCAACTTGAATGGGTGGATAATGCTGATGATGGATGATGTAAATATTCATGTAGAACTTGGCAGTTTCCGGGTCTGATTGTGGTATCTCCATTTTTTTTTTCCATATTTAGGAATGCATCCTCTCGGGAATCATGTCTGTGAAGGGGAAGAAGGTGTTGCACATGGACCGTAACAGTTACTATGGAGGAGAGAGCGCGTCTATTACACCGCTTGAGGATGTAAGTGAAATTTCTCACCCCCATGCAGAGACCTGTCCTGCCTCTGTCATATCTGCAGAACTTATCAGACACGTCCTCCACTTTCACATGCAAATCTTGAGAAACACCTCCAAAAATTCCAGCTTTGTAAAGGTCACAGTGTAAGGGGAGGTTTGGAAACCATTGTCTAGGTGCCAAGACTGATTGAGCTAGATTACTGGGATGGCCATCACCTCACTTCAGACACGCAATAGTGCCGCCATTGCAAAGTGTTGCACAGCGGAAGTGGCATATGCTCTGGATACTCAAATTGGAATTGATAATCACAATATTGATGTCATTTGCTCGCTTGTATAAATTTACTTCAATGTCAGATACCATCATATTGCTGCATTGCACGTTTAGAATATGGAAGAGAAGAAAATACGGCAGAAATACGCAAAATTTATTTTATTCAAGGCATGTATATGCCTTACCCCGATTTCTGACAGCTGCCGACTACAGACGCAGACACGGCCTCAGTCAGGTGACCATCTGCAAAGTGCATTGTTTATTCGAACAATGAACTTTCAAGGAAACAACATATATCAACTGAATACCGCCAGCCAAATATATAAAATAAAGTTAGCCAGCTAACTAGCTAGCTAAAAAACAGAGTGGATAATTGGAAAACACGATCACTCCTGGCTCAGTTACTGCAGATAACGTCGCAGTTGCATTCTGTCCTTGATTTCTTTCAACAAATAGAGTTAACTATTTTGTGATGATCTTTGGCCATTAATCAGCTATTTATTGTTATTTCTCAGAAGATCCAACTGGTCAAACAAACGTTGAGTGCAGTGAGTAAAACACTCTTTTCTAGCTTAGTCGCTAACCACCTCAGCAACTTCCATAGTTTGAAACAGACTGTATATGGTTCCAGCAATGCGAGTTGGCAACAGTTCTTTTGGGAAACATACGTGGTTACTTTTCAAAGTTTTGAAGCGTTCAAGGTTTGCGGTCGCTGTCTTCTCCCATGGCTGGAAATGAGGTGGATAAACCATATCTATAAGGCGATGTTGGCATTTAATTGTGCTAAGCCCCCAAGTAGCCACAGTCATTTTTCTTAAGGGGTCGGTAAAGTGTACAAATAACCATAATAATGTGAAAACTAAGAAATAAACATACTCAACATGATTTTAACCTCATAAAGTGTAGTATTTCGATGAAAATGTACATGTTTGCCTTGGAAACAGCACTTTAATGACAAAATCTGAAAATATTTTGTGGCACTGATATATCAATAGCCCATGGTCAGTTTTACTCAAATTGGTCTTATATGAAAGGTTTAAAATAGTTCTATGAAATGACATAGGATTTTTTTGTTTGGAACATTTATGAATGTTTAATGAGCTCTGTTATGTAACCATAATGAAAATTGCGGTCAGACTTCAGACGAAGTGTTCCTCATAAAGGCTTTATACAGCATGTATAATGTCTTCATAAATGAGACATAATGTCTTCTTAAATCATACGTAAGCAAATGTCAGGCTTTGTAAAGGGTGAAATAACACATCCTTATACAACATGTGATGCCAGATGTGACAATGACAATGTCACTCAACTGACAGTGTCACCCTTTATAGTATTTAGCCACTAGCTAAGTGACATTGTCAGTTATATGACATCTGGCATCACATGCTGAACAAGGATGCGTTATTTCACCCTTTACAAAGCATGAAATTTGCTTATGTATGATTTATGAAGACATTAAGTCTCATTTATGAAGGCATTATGCATGCTGTATAAAGCCTTTATGAGCAACACTTCATCTGAAGTGTGACCAAATTGCTATCATCAACTTGCTTCATTTTCAGAATTAACCCCCTAGGGATGCACCAATCTAGAAAATCCTATGTCATTTCATAGATCTCCAACAACTTCAGTCCAAATTTCAAGTCAGTCAGATGAATATTAATGATTTTATGAATGCCACAAGGTTGAAAATCAGTCAAAATTGTGATTTTCGGTAATTTGCATTTAAAGTCACAAGTAACAATTTAGGCAGAGGAAAAACATAGATTATTGGTGTTGACTGGCATCTCACAGCATTCCTTTATTTTATGTGAAAATCATAAATATTGAAATTTTCAAAAAAAAAATTGAAATTTTTACCCTGAAGACCCCTTAAAGTTCAACTTTGCTGGGGATTGTGTTGCAAAAAATAAATATCACAGGCACCTGTGAAAATATGATGCAAAAATCAGAAACCGAGATACCATAGTATTTATCATGCATATAAGGATATGAATAACCAGATTTCTCTGTGTGCATGTAAACTCCATATCTAAAATATGATCAAAGCCGGGATAAGGTTCATAACTTAAAAAAAAAAAAAAAAAAAAAAACGTGTGTCCAAACTTATTTTGATCCCAATTTTTTTTACTTTCAGCTAGAAACCTAGTCAAACTTCTAAATGTTCAGCTTATTTGTTGCATTATTTATACTATTATGCAGTTTTCAGCTAACCCATCCAGTTTCCTGAGCGACGGAACTTTTCTAGTTATAGTATTAAAATATATTATTGATATGATTAAATATGTGTAATTGGTGAATTATGCATTTTGTTTGTGTATATTTTGTGCAGTTGCAAAAGAATTGAGACGAATATGTCTCCGTGTGGTCAGCTTGATTATTTAGCTTCATGACTTTATGGCCAATCCCTGTAGCTGTACAAGCGCTTCGGTTTGCCTGGCAGTCCCCCGGACTCCATGGGGAAGGGAAGAGACTGGAATGTGGACCTCATCCCGAAGTTCCTCTTGGCCAATGGTAAGACCGGTAGCGATAAATCTCATCTCAGTCTCGGGGACATGCTGTCAATGCTGATTCGTTCTAACCATCGTATCAAGCTCTGTATTGTTATCAGGGTTACTACGGGTGCTGGAGTTTTTGAAAATGCTTGAATTTTAATGTGCTGTTATCAGCATTTGAAAAGGGCTTGGGTTTTAAAATAAAGTGCTTGAAACTGCCTGAAATTGTAATATTAATTGCAGTACTTTCACAACAAATTGCTATCTGACAGAGCAGTTTGCTAAATGTGTAATTTACTGCAGCTGTAAGGAAAAGCTGTAAGTACAAATGCAACTTGAAAAGTAATTGAATTTGACTTTGGAAAAGGTGTAGGAACGTTGTATTATTAGTGGCTAAAATTGTTGTCTGTTGATCATCTATTGAAGGATGATTTTGTCTCTTTGTCGCATTTTGCCTTAAATGATTGTGCATGCCCTTAAAAGAAATCTCTCATATTTGCATTCCGGGAATTGAAATCGCTCGCACCAATTTATGCAATGTGTATGCATTTGTTCATTGTGCAGAATATGCTATATGGCACATGATTTCAATTGAGGATGCGCAAAAACTTGTTAGCTATCAAAATCGTTAGGCTCTCGTTGGTGTTGTTGGTAGTGCTGAGAAGATCGATGATAAATGTATTGTATTTTTCTGGCAGCAGATTGCAACTGGGAAAAGCCTACATTAACTTAAAAAGAAGTTTATCTTTGCAGTTACGGCTGTACTGAACACATTGCCCTGAACTGCATTTTGGTCAAGTGATTGCCTCTGCCAAGAACCAGCATAGCCATTTGGCGAGGCGTAGTGTGGAGAAATTGACTTATTGTTCGAATAAAATTGGAACACGGCTATTTAATAAAGGCCGTTTTTTGAAAGTGGCTCTGAGCTGCAGACTGAGGAACACACCAAGTGGGCCTCCTTAATTTGCCTCAATATTTAATCCGGCCCTTGTTGCCCACTTACAGATATGTTTGTGTCCATTTTGATTCTCTGGAAACTTCAGTGCAGTGGGATTTTCGATTGCCGCAGAGGATTTGATGAATTTGTTCATGCCTTTTTTGATATGTAAAATAGTTTAATAACATTGAATGTGCCACAAACGGTGTTTCTACAGTTGCTGGAAATCCTTGAAAATTCTGAAATTTTTTCGTGGCTTTTTTTCAAGGTTTGGGGGAAAAATGCTTAAAACTGCATGAAATGCTGATTACTTTCATAATAAATTGCCATCCCCCTCAGTGGTTTGTTAGAAATGTAATCTACCTTGGCTGTAAGGAAAAGCTAGAAAATGCACCTTGAAAATGCTGAATACATGGTTGCAATTGACTTTGGGCTAGGTGTAGGAATCCTGCATGAATCAAGTCAAACTAAATAAAATGTGTTTTTCATGACTGTGGAATGGGATTGATGAAAAGTGATCACCTGGCCTCCGTTCCTCTTCATCCAGGTCAGCTGGTGAAGATGCTGCTGATCACACAGGTGACCCGGTACCTGGACTTCAAGGTCATCGAAGGCAGCTACGTCTACAAGAAGGGCAGCATATACAAAGTGCCCTCCACCGAAACGGAGGCCTTGGCTACCAGTGAGTTTGTGTCAAACCCCCCTGTTTGGAACACCTGCTCTTCCAGCTTGGGTTTTTCTGCTGTGGTTTTATTGAGCACTCGATATAAAAGCGAGGGCCCATTCAGATGACTTCTTTTTCCCTCCTCCTTCCTGTCCTTGTGCAAGTCGAGGTTTGCCACCATTAACCTTTTCCCGGCTGGCCTACACAAGGACAAAATGGCTAAATAAAAACTGCCACACAAAAAAATTCACTGTTATATTTTGCGTCCTTATATGTTGAGCATGTCTTCGTTGTACCTCATTAGAAAGCTTGGAACCTTGCACTTTCTTTTTGAGCATGGTTATGAAAACATTTGCCTATTAATATAACACGCTATGCAGATGAGCTCATGAATATTAATGAGAAATGGGTGAAAAATTTAGAATGAATTTTGTTGATGATCAACCAGAAATATAACCCCAAAGCTCATCGAAATTGGACGAAATGTACTTTGAAATTGGTTGAAGATGAAGAGGATGACGTCTAGTGCTTTGAGGGTCCAAATTATTCTGCAACACTTGGGTATAATCAAAAGGGCAGATTCTTGGCTTTCTTTTGATGCGTAATTCGAGGTAATCCGATGTAACTTGTTCGTGGAAAGTTTGATCGGCTAACCTTTCTCGCTGGGCATGTCTGACCAGGATTTGGCAGTGCCGTCAGGAAAGAGTTAAGGAGATTCCAACCTGTTAAGTGTGTCTTCGAGGACTGGGGAATAGACCTGAGAGATTAAAAAAACAAATACCAGCCAGCGATATTGATCATTATATAACTGTCCCCATAATTGAAATAAGAAATGTTTGATAGTATGTCTTTGCTTTCATGGACTAACTTGTGTACTAAAGCATGTGACTACTTGCGTTGCAAAACAGTACCATTTCCAACCAATTATGGTTCAGGTAGAGAGAACCTACAGACTCCCAGCGGACAGGGCAAGTTGTACTGAGGTGCACACCACCACATGCTGCTGTACTGCTGTTTTGGTTGTAGCAATCCAGCAAACCGGAAGGAAGGCACTAAAGTCTCACATCGAATCTCAATCACACCATTTAAAGTGTGGGACTATAGGTAGCCTAACAAACGACTCGTCGTTCATGACCATTATTGCTTGCGGCATAAGGTAACTTGTAAATGTAGGTAGGAATATTGCTAAACCGAGTTTCATCTCCCAGGGAAACAGTGCATGGCTACTCTATTCATTTACTGTATTCACCCACGCTATTCATTTAACTCCTCTAGCCTCCATTGCTGACATCTTATGTGGTTTGCTTCCCTCACACAACAACGTCTGCACACTCGAGCTGGGTTTTGTGTTCGAACAATCAGAGGAAAGCTCTGAAATTTCTGGAGCTAATTATGTATGCACATACTGTCATGGGAGCCTGGGAGGGAAGCGAGCCACATATGACCTCTGTAACCGAGGCCACAGCTCCTCTGAGTCTCACTTTTTTTGTAATGTTTGACTTCAAGTGACGCATAGCTCATTTTCAGTTCTTATTTGCGAGAAAGCTCATAGCAAGAAAGCTGGGGCACTCATCTCATTACGCTTGTATACAGATTGGCAATACGATTTAACTGAATTTAAATAATCCATATTGTCCGGCTCAGCTTGGGATACACGAGTTACAGTTCTCCTCAGATATCTCAACCAAGAAAACCAGAGAGCTTTCTGTTTATAGAGTCAGTTTTATGGAATTGGTGATGTATAAATTATATGACTGTTACCATCTTTGCTTCCCACTGACCTTTGAAGGAGCAGGAACATTCCATTGCACTTATTCACTTTTCTCTAATAATTTGTCTTCACCTGTTTCTTTTTTCCTGGCCTTATCATGGATGGAAATACGAGCAGGAAAAGGAAAGTAATAATGGTGATTGTAATGACTGAGTCCTGAGAGGGTACATGCTTCGTGTTTCATTCAAAGCATAATTTTGTCGCTTAGTGCTTTCGATGTAAAAATATTTTTTTCAGATAATGCCTATTCTATATGTATTTTAAATATTGTTTAAGTATATTGTAATACTGTGTGCAGTTTCATGAAAGTAATTGCTCTGTTCCTGATTTATTCTATTGCATATTTGACTCTCTGTTGAGTTATAACATTAGACGAAGAGCACCTGTATAAACCAAAGTTTTTAAATTTTATATAACTTGGGTACCTTTGGATTTCTTTCACCCAATGAAAAAGCTGTCAGACTCACTGTTCATAGAATTTTATACTATTGGACTTTCAAAAAAATAAAAAGCAATTGCCACTTGATGCCAGGATTGTCATGGCGGGTACCTGGAAATTCTGGTTCTGTAGTATCCTGTCCCTCAGCTCTTCAGTATGAATCGTTAACAGCGGTTTCTTCCTCGCAGGTCTGATGGGGATTTTTGAAAAGCGACGTTTTCGGAAATTTCTGGTTTACGTTGCCAACTTTGACGAGAACGACCCCAAGACGTTCGAGGGCATCGACCCCAAAACCACGACCATGAAAGCGGTTTACGAGAAGTTTAGCTTGGGCCAGGATGTCATGGATTTCACAGGCCACTCCCTCGCCCTCTACAGGACAGATGAGTGAGTGCTCGCGTCTTGCTTTTTCTAATCAGTGGAAGTGAAGAGTGCATGTCTGAGCCTGGGTTTGTGGATACCCATGTATTCCGCCCCGGACCCTTCTCCTGAACTTCGCTGACTTAAAGAGGTGGTTGAGGCATAAATCCCTGGTTTCGCACGACCCATTTTGTAGCTATTTCTGCTATGTAGACACAGCATGTGGCTTGAGTAATCTGAGCATTTTAAAGAAGGTGGGTTCTTGATTTGCCTGTTTGCAGACATCCGGTCCAGGTGTAGTGATGGGACCAACGGAGCTAGCTTAGATTTACCCTTTTCTCTAAATGTTGATCCATATCAGTGTGCTGGAGTTTGCTAAGTGGACTGGTTGCGATGGATTCTCTCACTGTCCTGGTATCCTTGGCCTCTATCGGACTCCAAGGCTTCAAATGGAGCTTGCTGTATGCCATGGTATAAGCTGCTCCTTACTGGAATCACATTAGTGCACGAAGTGAGTAGAGTCTGCCGTGCGACAAGATGTTTCATGTGAGAAAGTCAACCTGTTTTTGGTGTATCTTTATCTCCCACAGATATCTGAATCAGCCGTGCCTGGAAACTATAAACCGGATCAAGCTGTACAGCGAGTCGTTGGCGAGATACGGCAAGAGCCCGTACCTGTACCCACTTTACGGGCTAGGAGAGCTGCCCCAGGGCTTCGCCAGGTGAGAGTCGCTCACTGGACTCACCTGTACTGCCCCCTCTACAGTTTGGGAGGACTGTTACAGGCCGAGGATTCTATTTTACGTGTGTGTCACTTCTTACATGGTGACAAGGACTTGCACTTGTACGCTCTTTTCTCAAGTAAATTGGATTTGTGGAAGTAGATGAACGATCAGGTCAGGCTTGGCCCCTACAAGTGTGTATTAAAATCTTAAAAAAAAATTTTTTTCTAAATAGTCAAATGATCGTGATTAAGAAGTAAAGCTTCTGGGGTGGGGATTAATAGTTTTGAGGGACCTACCACACAGAGTTCAATTTAGAAAGTTCTGGTGTCTAAAGTTAGGTTTGGGCCAATTGGCGATGGGGAGGAATGTTCTGGAAATAGCGATAAGTAGGGAATGTTATAGATACACGGCCAGCAGGTAAGAAAGTTAAGTGGGGTGGCACGGTGGTGCTTTTGCCATGCAGGAGGATGGCTGCGGGTCAAACCTGGCCTGGGACCTTTCTGTGTGGAGTTTCTGTGTGTTCTCGCAAGTTTCCTCCGGGTAGTCTGCTATCGTCCTGTGGTCCAAAGACATGCATGTTAGGCTAACTATGGGCAACAAATTACCCATGGTTACAGTGGGGTGCAAAAACTTGGGCACCCCTGGTTTAAATGTCAGTTACAATTAATCTCCAACTGATTGAAAGCAAACCTGGACACTAAATGCCACAAAGTTAAACATGACACCTTTCTGCAAATTTTAAAGCAAGGTTTCTTTTTATTTAAATTTTTCTGAGTTTTTAAATGATAAGAAAGGAAAAAGGGCCCTGTGCAAAAGTTTGGAACCTTTTTGGATTATTCTTTACCTTTTAAGAAGATGATTACTAAGGCCCAGACCCAGGTGATTTACTCATTAGGGCTTCAGTGAGTCAGGTGAATATAATTCCAGGGTTGAACTATATATTCTGAAGTAACTCCATGCCTTATAAAGTATCCGACTGTGGTGGCTGTTGTGTCTGGTGTTAAAAACCATGTGTTCCTCTAAACAGTTGTTCAAGGATGTCAAAATCAAGGTAATTCACTTCCACCAACAAGGAGAGGGCTACAAAAAACTCTCGCCACGTTTCCAACTACCCATTTCTACTGTCAGAAACATCGTAAGAAAATGGAAAATAAATGGAACAATTGAAGTCAAGGCAAGATCTGGAAGACCAAGAAAAATTTCAGATGAAATGGCATTAGATCTGGTGAGAAATGCTCGGAAGAACTCACACATCACTGCAAAAGAGCTGCAAAAAAGAGTAGCAGACACAGGTCTAGTTGTTCAGAGGACAACAATACAGCATACCTTAAACAACAAAGACCTACATGGCAGAGTTGTAAGAAGGACGCCTTTCCTACGACCTCAACACAAAATTAAGCCTCCTAAGTATGCGAAAGAAAACCTTGAGAAACCTCAAGCCTATTGGAACAATGTGCTTTGGACTGACGAAACCAAAATTGAACTTTTTGGCCACAATCAAAGAAGGTATGTTTGGAGAAAAAAAATCGTGAAGCATTTGTTGAGAAGAACACGTTACCAACTGTTAAGCATGGAGGTGGATCCATTATGCTTTGGGGTTGTGTAGCAGCTGGGGGCACAGGCAATATTGTGTGGGTGGAAGGAAGAATGGATTCCACCAAATATCAAGACATTCTAGAGTATAATTTGTTCAAAGCTCAGTCCAGAAATTGAAATTGAAGAGACGTTGGGTTTTCCAGCAAGACAATGACCCGAAGCACACCTCAAAATCTGCCATGAAATACCTCCAGGAAAGACGGATGAAGGTTTTGGAATGGCCATCACCGTCCCCAGACTTGAATATTATTGAAAATCTGTGGAGAGACCTCAAACATGCCTTGCATGCAAGAAGGCTGAAGAATATTTCTGAGCTAGAGGTGTTCTGTCAGAAAGAATGGGGAAAAAATCCAAAGACAAGAACTGAAAGACTCTTAGCTGGCTACAGGAAGTGTTTGCAAGCTGTTATAGCTGCCCGAGGAGGATTTACAAAGTACTAACTGACAGGGTTCCCAAACTTTTGCACAAGGCCTTTTTCCTTGTTTTATTATTTTGAAACTGTAAAAAGTTAAAAATAAAAATGATTCTTGCTTTAAAATGTGATGACATGTGTCATGTTTAACTTTGTGGCATTTAGTGTTCAGGTTTGCTTTCAATCACTTGGAGATTAATTGTAACGGACATTTAAACCAGGGGTGCCCAAATTTTTTCACCCCACTGCATGAGATAATGTTTAGTGAGCCCTACATTTGAGTATGAAGAGTTACATGGTGTATCAATAAGGAAGTGCTGAAGTGTTGTGAAACTTGATTAAAAAAGGAAATGACTGTAGGTAAGTGGACTGACTGTTTCTCTTTTCCACTGTCTGGACAGTGTTATTATCTGTGTGTTAACTCTCTGGTCAACAGATTGAATTCAGATATGCTGGAATGTCAAATCAAATGCATGGGGTTATACCTCTGAAGCACTTGAATTGCAATATAGAACTGAAAAACGATAAGAATGAAAACTAGAGTAGTTGGAATGGGAATCTAGATGATGGTAAGATGATGTGAATAACCATACTACCCTACAAAGCCTAAGTGCAGTAACTACATATTTGGTAAAATGTGAGTTATGCAGTTTTGGGCCTGAAAGAATGGAGGTTAGGATTTACTGGGATCGAAATTATACCATGGTAAATCAGTTAACCATAACCTATCATAAATGTGGAGTATTCATTTGTTGGGACAGCAAACAAACTCTGAGGCCATTTTCTACTGCTTAAATTATTGTGTAGTTACTGCACTTAGCCTTTGTAGGGCAGCATAGCATCAATTATCAATATGAACATATTTTTTTTGTGGAAAGTGATGAAATTATACTCGCCCACTCCGTGTGCTGCTCCTCTCAGATTATCTGCCATTTATGGAGGGACCTACATGCTGAACAAGCCCATTGAGGAGATCGTCATGGAAAATGGGAAAGTGGTGGGAGTGAAGTCCGAGGGCGAGGTGAGGCTTCGTCTTTTGCCTTTTGGTATTTAGACCGTCTCGTCATCACGTCTGAATTGCAAACTTTGTAGGAATTCAGAAACCTCATGCAGGGAATGTTTTTATGTGTTACGTAATAAACTTAAAGATGCTTTGTAATCACGCATGAAAATGTCAAATTATGATGAACAGAATTTCTATCAATTTCAGATTTGATGTGGACTTTACAAATGATGAGAGGCCAAGATTGCATAATTATCAATAATATTAATTAATACTTCATCAATGGACAAAGACCAGTTCTCTTATTTGTGGCAAACTTCAAACTAATGAGGAAAATCTCACTTTGTTCTGACTGGGCTAAATATGTTGATTTCCTCAACTAAAAGAAATCTGGACCTTTAAGAAAGTTCCTGCGCACGGGTCCATAATTCTTTATCATTGATTTTAGCATCAAAAACACGCAAATGTCACATCTGGTCTTCAAGGGAGAGGCTTGTAGATATCACGCACCTGGTCTGCGAGGGATACACTCGCAAATATTGCATCAGGTCTTGATGGATTAACATTATGGCTTGTTTACGGTTATCAAGACTGTATACTGTAATTGTACCATGAAAGAAAGTTCCAGACATGGAAGGGATACTCTAGCAATTGTGGCCATCTGGCTTTTCTCCATTAGTACAATCTGTGGAAATCCTTTCTGTGCAGCTAAAATGAAGGTGTTGTGTAATCCTAAAGTTAACCCTTTCAGCGCCGTGTAAGCGCCGATGTAAGATATCAAAGTCAGATGCTGTTGAAAACCTATCATGTGGCAACTTGTTTAAAAGAGCTCCCGCAGGGGAGCTTTTTTAAACAAGTTGCCACATGATAGGTTTTCAACAGCTCAGGATAACTACATTTTTAATTCCTAGAAAATATATTCGATGCTCAAAGGGTTAATGGTCAAACTAATTTTAGCTAGGTATCTAGTATGTGATTGCATGTTGAACAGTAGCAACAAGGCAGTACTGATGTATCTGGACTTTTGGTGTGTTTGAAAAATGACCAAGTCCATAGATCACCTGAAATAGATTTAAATGGCTTCCAATGACAATTTTTTTAAAGTTATTTGGGAGCCTTGAGCAAAACTGACTACAACACAAAAGAAAAATTTCCCCTCCAATTAGTCTCTCACCCTCACTTACTCTTCCTCTCTCTTTTATCCAGATTGCCAGGTGCAAGCAGCTGATCTGTGACCCCAGCTACGTGATGGACAAGGTTTCCAAGGTTGGTCAGGTGATCAGGGTCATCTGCATCATGAGCCACCCCATCAAAAACACCAGCGATGCCAACTCCTGCCAGCTAATCATTCCCCAGAACCAGGTCAACAGGAAGCACGGTGAGTCTGCATCTCTCTGCTGCCGATCGTGTGATAAAGTATAGCTGCTTTACACTACTGCCTGCGTCTGCTGATACCTTGTAGCCAAATTCTGCTGCCGGTTGTGTGCCAAAGCCTGGCTGCCTCTCTCTGCTGTTGGTTGTATGTTAAAACATGGCTGCCTCTCTCTGCTACTGGTTTTTAGTTAAAATGTGGTTGCCTCTCTCTGCTGTTGGTTGTGTGCTAAAACATTGCTGCCTCTCACTGTTGCTTTTGTGGGCAGACATCTATGTATGTATGATCTCCTTCGCACACAACGTGGCGGCCCAGGGCAAGTACATCGCCATCGTCAGCACTACTGTGGAAACCAGCGACCCCGAGAAGGAGATCAAACCAGCCCTGGACCTGCTGGAGCCGGTGGAACAAAAGTACGAATCCCTCTGACTGTTCTTCTGCTTTACACTACCTACTCTCTCTCCATCTCACTCAAAAATTTCTCATATTCTTCACATTACCATACTTCCACTCATTTTTGCCTTATTGTTCATACTCTCATTTGTCAAAATAAAAAAATATCTGTCCAAATCACTGCCTCCCCAGCTGGCCAAATTGGTAATATTTAGCAAATTTTTTGCTCCTTATTGAATCCATCCTTAGCTTGTGTTTAATGTGATGTAAAGCTGCTCGTTTATATGTATGTTGACATCAACCATTTGTCATGCTGTAGCCTCTGCTTTATCTTTACTACAGAAAGACGTACGCTAATGGTAAATATTAGACCTCTGGGCCAACATTGTTTTTGCTATTTTTCCAATTACCATCTTTGTGGATGTGAAAGTGTACTGTGTGCTTGTCTTGGGTGTAGCTGATCTACATCAGCGACTGTACAGCTACATTAGCAGTTCCATATTGTGCTGTTTTTTTTTTTGTTTTTTTGTTGGTTTTTTTTGGTAATTTTGTCCAAAAGGGAGGTTTTTAAACTTCATAGCAAAAAATCCTGGGATAAATTCATTGTTTCTGGGCTGTTTGCTGCCCTGTCATTCTCTCCCATTTGAAGATCAGGCTTTATTGACTGGGCGTCCCCTCTGTTTAATGAGCTCCCCTCATACTTACTGGTAAACAGAGCTAGAAGTGAAAAATAATGTAAGAGGGAGAGGTGGGGAGTTGGAGTAAGGCAGTGGGAGGGAGCAGTCACACAGACAGGGCTGTTAGGAGGGAACTATGCAGAGCAGGTCTGTTTGTGATGTAAAAAACGGCAGTAAATTCACACTGCGTTTTTCTAGCACTCAAAAGGAAGTGGGGGGGGGGGGGGTCGTCTCACGGCTAAACTGGGGGTCTTGGAAATCAACCAACAGGAACCTATGTTTTCACTGGTGGTTTTATCGGGGGAGGAAAAATGTATTTTTCTTTGTATGGGTCCTTTCATCAACTGAATACTGTCATGAATTTTTTGGTGTGGTATAAAATTTGCTGTTTGGTGGTGGAACAAGGCAATTCTTGATCATGTTTCTTCTCAGGTTTGTGAGTATCAGCGATCTCCATGCGCCAACTGACCTGGGCAGTGAAAGTCAGGTCAGTGTCTTGTTTATGCCTGGGTTTGCTCGGAATCTCTCTAATGCACTCAGGGCTGTGCATTTGCAATCTTTGAATTTAAATCACTACAGATCCAATGTAATTACCTTGATAGTAAAATGGTAGTCCATCCATTTTTTATTTAAATTCTTTCTTTAGAAGGCAGATGCTCCATTGTTGAAGCTGGTTGTGATGGAATTCATGCGCGCACACTCGCGTGGTGGCTTCTGATCTTAATAACACAACAGTGGAAGAGAAAAAACTGTTGGGCTGACATCAGACTACACAGAACTTTTAAATTTAAATCCTCCTTTTGATTGGACAAACTGAAAACCGCCCACCAAGCAAAGTCGGAGAATTGTTGGGAATTTGAGTTGAATCAAGCTATGGTAGATTTGTGCTGTGCTGTAGGTGGCCAGTTTAATGCAGAAATGCTTCTAACTGCCCAGGCCATCTAATATGGCCGTTGGCACTAAATGAGTGTTGGTCCTCAATCTGTCGCATTATGTGCATGCTATACCATACGTGAGAGGAGAAAAATCCCCCCATCAACAGAAATTCACATTTTCTCTCACAGATCTTCATTTCCCGCTCTTATGATGCCACGACTCACTTCGAAACTACCTGCGATGACATCAAGGACATCTACAAGAGGATGACGGGCACGGACTTTGAATTTGAGGAAATGGAGCGCCAGAACAAGGACACCTTCGGTGATGCTGCAGATATGTAAATGAGTCTACACCTCTCCCGTGATATTTACGAATGACTGTAATCGTAATAGGATTACGAAATGACGATGAAATGATGTTTCGCCCATTCACAAACTCAATAAAGCGTGACTTTGTATCGTTTCGATAGGCAGTGGGCAGCCTGCTTTTTATAATCGCCTCTTGACAAGTATTGCACTGATTGTTGGCGAACACCTCGCATTTATCTCGATATCATGCGCAGGACTATTTTTCTTTCTTCTCTGCCTAGTTAAGGGTGTTTTGCCAGAGATGCCAAATAATTAGTTTTTAACCAAGTGGTTTCAGGAGGAACATTCAATACCATTAAATCATTTTTTCTCTTCAAAACTGAAATGACGGGTGGTTTTGTGTTAAGTGTCTGTCAGGTCGGTGTTACACAACAGCAGTGATATTTCTGGAATGACCAAAGCTCAGCGATTTAACACAGAGGGAGGAAAAAGCCTCCGTTATTTTTGAATTATTGAGGGGTAAGGCATGCCATGAAGACGGGGGTAAACACAGCAGGGTATCTGTTGAGATCATTTAGGTGTCCAGTTTTATCCATAAAAGGGCTGGTGTGGGGTTTTGTTTTAGCCCAGCACCTACCACCTGACTTCTCATAAGGTCTTGATTGAAGACTACAGTTTTAGGATAGTTCAACTGTCTGTCGTAATGCTGGCCCTTTTACGGATAACAATGCACACCTCTGCTCCAGGAATTTAAATTTGTAAGGAGATGTATTAGAAATTTAGAACATGGGCAATGATTAAACTAAGTTCTTTTTATACTCTTGGATGTGTAATAGAACTATTTGTATTGAAATTGATTTTTTTCAGGGGAAACCATTTCAGTTGGGAAGGACTTTACAATCCTTGGGTCTTTGATTCCTCCTGACTTGAGTTTCCCCATACTGGGCGATCTTGTCTTATCTCCGCTCCCTGTCAGGGCTAAGTGTCAAACATTTTGAGGGAAGTTAACTCCAAGAAATCCGCACCCTGTCATTTATTTCAACAAATAAACTGAACTGATTAAAAACGGTGAAATCTGTGGCTGAATTTAATATATCACGAGGCTTTCGGAGGACCAAAATGTCTATTGCAGTATTGACATGACAAACGGCCTTGCATTACCACAGTTGAATGTGGATGTCAACAATGAGATTCAAACAATTTCTGTAACTGCTTTGTAAAATTAAACTGATTAAAATCTGTGTGGTGTCATTTCTAAATGTTAAGATTTTGTTTGTGCATATTAATATTGTTTTAGGCCTGGTATTTGGTATAGTTTTTAAATTCATCTATTAGTCTTCTTGGGAATTGGGGAGGTTTTCAGTTTAAGCTGAACTGGGGTCCAACTTTCTGTCAAGTTTTTCCCATTTTCCCCTGAATTAATGCATTTTATTTAACAAAATGTCCATCAATTAGCTGAACCGCTTCTTCCTCACCAGGAGGAGCTGGAGCCTCTCCCAGCAGAGAATGGCTGAATGACTGTTTACCAATAAATTACTGGGTGCATACGCCATTTGCTCACATGCTCGCGCTTACAGACGATTTAGAGTCTCCAATTAACCTGAGTGGATGTCTTTAGACTCTGAGAGGAAACTGGAGTACCCGGAGGGGACTCATGCAAGCACAGGCAGAACGTGTAAACTCCGCGCTGAAAGGCAGCAGGCAGTATTCGAACCCACAACCACCTGCCGTTGGGCGGCAGTGGTACCCACTGTGCCACCCTCAAGGAAATAAATCTCAAATCTTTCCAGTGTTAGTAAAAGGGGGTAGTTTGTGCCAAGTCGCTTGAAGAAACAAGGTTTCGACTCCGACCATCAGAGATGTTCCTGAAACTATATGATGAAAGAGGTATTTGAATTGTTCTTTGGAAAAATGTTTATTGGCTTAATAAATGATAGGATACTTGTTTGGGCCTGGTTGGCCATTTTGACTGCAGTTTTTTTTTTTTTTTAATGTCTCCTCCCCCCCATTGTTTTAGGCTCGGTTCCTGTTTGCGTTCACGTCAGCATTCCCGCTTCGTTTCTGGAGCGTAATTGACTCCAAAACCCTTTACATGATCTAAAGGAAACTTAGCACTATTCAGGTCCTGAAGTGCTGCCTTTCGGTATGTGCCTGTCTGTCCGTCCGGATGTAATCAAGTTTTGTCCGGAGCGCACCTCCAAGACCGTTTGCGTTATCTTAACGAAACTTTGCATACTTACTACTCAGGTCCTGCAGTGGTGCCTTTTGGTATGTGCCTGTCTGTCCGTCCGTCCGGTGGGTTAGGCAGGGAAGGGGGGGGGGGGAAACGTACGTTTTTATGAGTAAAAACATATTCTAGTTTTTTTATCCCTCAGCCGACGAAAGTCGTGGAGGGGTATTGTCTTGGCAAGCGGCGTCCGTCTATCTGTCCGTTACCTTCTTGTTTCCAGATGATAGCTGAAAAACGCCTCGGCCAAATGCTCTCATTTTCTGGTGGTATGTTGGAGGTGGTTAGAGGAAGCTCTCAATAGATTTCTGTCCTGCTGCGATAATCAATATGGCCGCCACGGCAGGGCAAGCGCAAGGCTGAGGGGTCCCGCATGCGACAGCGCGCTATTTTATTTAAACTCACAATCACTTTAGAATGATGACTCCGATTTGGACTAGCTTCGGCAGGATTACGGATTAAGGGACAAAGAATCCAAACTATTCTCAAGGGGCAGCAGGGTAGCCTAGTGGCAGGTGGCTTGACTGGTAAGTAAAGAGTGGGGCTTGGGTTCCTGACTTGATCTTGGGAGATCAAGTTGGGAAGAGCCCTGCCGTTGGGCCCTTGAGCGAGGCCCCTTTTTAAAATTGCCCCAGGAGCTCTACTCCTGTCTCTATTTGTTCCCTCTTCACTTGCAACTCTTCCATCTAGAATTTCTCCCAGAGCATCCGTGTTCTCAACGGAATTTACCTGGGTAAAAAAAAAAATAAAATAAAAATTAAGCCTCTGAATCCTAGAATTTAAATATTCAACTGGACTGTATAAAATGCAATTGCCCTTTATGGGGTGAGACAGATGTAGCTGACCTCAGATTAATTTCTGAATACCTGATGGATTGTTCTCATTGAAAATGGTGATGGTTATTTTTTTCTGTCAGGAGAGTTAAACCTCCAATTATATAACTTTGTCATTGCAGCGCCTGCTTGGTCCTCAAGATGTGCCTATTCGGATTGCCGCAAAGATAATGTGATGGGTTTGGAGATTAAAATCTCGGAAATGGTGAAAAATTATGATTTTATTTTGTTATATGAGGGGTTTCACATCTAAACATTGGTTAAGATTTCAAATAGGTCTGTGTGAGCCGGGCTTTATACTGTAAGGCAGGGGTCCTCAATCTTTCCCAGAAAGGGCCGGAGTGGGTGCAGGCTTTCAATCTAACCAAGCAGTCACACACCTGACATCACTAATTAACCCCTAGAGTCTTTGCTAAAGACCTTGATTAGTAGAAACAGATGTGTAACTGCTTGGTTAGATTGAAAGCCCGCACCCACACTGGCCACTTCTGGGTAAGATTTAGGACCCCTGCCGTAAGGGAACAGCTGGTTCTCATAATGGATATGTTGCATGTGGGAGGAATGGTATTTGAGCAGATATAAGGGCCAAATCGTCATGGCCAGATGAGTGGGTCAAAAAAATTTCCAAAGCGTATGGCGTCTAGGGCACTTCCAGTCAGCAGTGGTGAGTATCTACCATCAGTGGCCCAAGGAGTGACTAACCACAACCCGCCGACAGGATGTTTGGCACCCAAGGCTCGTCGAAGCGCAATGGGCAATGAAGGTAATCCCATCTGGTTTGAACTAACCGGAGGGCTACTGTGCCACTAGCTACAGACAATTTAAATATGTGGAGAATGTGCCACAACATGTAGTACGTCCCATCCTGCTGTGTGTATATATCACCATGTGGCTGCAGGTCAGTCAGAGTGCCCATTCTGACCTCAGTCAACTGCCAAAAGAGCCTAAAATGAGGTATGTGAGCTTCAGAACTTGACCTTGGAAGAGTTGAAGAAGGTCACCTGGTCCATGGAGTCCCATTCCCTTTCACACATGCATTGGCTAGATACGTGTGCACCTGGGGGAGAGATGGCGCCCTAATGCACTGTGGAAGAACACCAGCTAGTGCAAGAAGTGTGATGCTCTGGGGAATGTTCTGCTGGAAAACATGGGGTCTGGAATTCAAGTGGACGTCAGTACGTCGGCGCTGTTTTTTTTTTTGTATTGTGTAAGTGTTGATGGTGACACAATATTAGGCAGGTGGTTTTTTGTGTTGTGGCTGATCATTGTATTGGGCACCTTTCTTATGGATACACAGAGGCAAACAATTGTATGCAAATGTATTGAGTTGCAGATAAAATGGTAGACCTCAGCTACTGAACCGCAACAGTGTACCATATAAAAGGTTCTGTGCAATTCATCATTCAAATTCCAGCAAAGTGAGCAGGTGATCCACATAATGGCGTGGCGTCATACAAAAAAATTTTAAAATGCCATTGAAGCAGAAATATGTTTCATTGTTGATGTTTACGTTTCCAACCAATTTTTTGCTTTTAGATGTTCATGCCCGCTAAAATTTCTGTACCGTTAAAGCCTTGTATTATAACTGGCCAGACGCACGCTGATAAGAAACAAAGGCAAAGCTAATGTGGGTTTTAGTAGAAAAGTTTAAATCTTCAGTCTGCAGACCGTAGTTCCCCTGTGCCCCATTTTATTTGGTCAGAGTAAAGGTTGAATATGAGATTCTTTAAAGGAATATGGGTGAAGATCAGTGGTTCTCAGCGTCATTCCTTGAGGCTGTCTGTATGCTGGTTTAATTTCCAACCTCAATTTTAACTGGCTGTTAATTTGTCTTAATTGGGTGCATTTCACGGTTAGAGCAGTTATTTACCCTCTTCTACCGCATGTTTTACAGATATATCCATGCATGCTATTTAGAATAAAAGATCCTAGAACATTTGTGCTTTTTTTTCTGTGTTGCAAGAGATAATATTTTCGAACATATCAAACACGGAAAATCATAAAGCTCAAAATTAGGTAGCTGATTACAAGTGCTTTAAGTTCTGCCAAAATACTTTGCTTGAACTTAATCACATAGAGTTAACCCTGTTTTGTGTCTTATGTCATTTATTAGCTTAATGGATATTTTTCAGTTAGCCTGCATCAATTAGCAACCTACTGATTATTTTATTTGATTGGTAAAATTTTTATGCGGTGGTTTCCTATACATTACAATGCGGATACAAAATTTGTATTCTACGCAGCATGTATGGATATATCTGCCAATATGTGGCTTCAGAAAGTAAATTACTGCTCAAAACATAAAATGCATCGAATTAAGACAAATTAACAGCTTTTCAAAATCCTAAGTTTGCAATTGCGGTTGGAACAAAAAAATCAGCATCTACAGTGGGCCCCCCGAGCTAACTTTGAGAATCAGTGGCCTAGATCAGGGGTGGGCAAGTCCGGTCCTGGAGGGCCGTTGTATATGCAGGTTTTTATTTCTATCAATTACCCAGACTGAGTTAATTGATTGCATGCACAAATATAGATTTGTGCAAAGATTAGATCAAAGAGAAATGTTTTATGAACGGAGACAAGAACAGTCTATAGTGGTCATTCGTGATAATTTAAAGAAACGTGTCAGAAATGCGAGATTTCATAAATTGTTTGGCTAATTTAGATAATTAACTAACTAAAGGCCAGAAGTTGATGTGAAAACCAGGGACAGATACGGCCCTCGTTGCCCACCTCTGGCCTAGATGGAACCACCCTGTTCTGAGAATTCTGTGGTGTAAACACACAGGTCACGTGACTGTGGGATTCTTCTGATTAGAATTCTCGGAGCTTGATGGATGTACATGTTTGCATCTAAATGTACCGGATTTGTTTATCAAACATTTATTATAGTCTACGAAGCTCTGGCATAAGCTTCAAAATTTTCTGATATGGATATTATCCATGCAAGACCGTCCCTTTTCGGAGACATTGGTAAGTGGAGAATTAGCCGGCGGGTTTTCATTTCTCACATGGCATAAACATGCCTGACCATTTGTCGTGTAATTGCTCAGTGTAGGCAAGAACAGTGATGATTCGCGCTCGCTTGTGCACTTACCGTGTAGTTTTATTAAATCAGATTTTTGGTATTTTAGTTTATGCTTAGCTAGGGCTATCGTCGTTTGCTAGTCAGCTATATGACGTTCGAACTGGATAATATTACTAACCTGTTTTTTTTTTTTTTAGGCAGCGGCTATTTTTACGCCAGTCATAATCCCATTTTGTTAAGTAAATTAAATTCACCGTCAGCGAATGCATGACTTTCTCCGTTTAAGTTTAAAGCTAAGTGCGTTAGCTGCTTTTTAAGACTAAATTAATATCATGTATCACAATGAGAGCAGTAACCGTCTAGATGTACATTTTGACAATTTAGAAAGACTTTCGACTGAATATTGAAACGACATCGCACGAAAGGGAGTTCTATTCTGCGCTATTATGACGGCTGTAATTCGGTAGTAGTTTGACAGCCTATTCGTAGGTTTTTCAGGAAGGAATCAATCCGCGATGTTATAAGTACGTCACTGGAAAAGGGACATTGTTCTATTTAATTGTACACCTAACCGCCAGGTGGTGCTTTGGCACTTTTGGAGGCGTGCATGCATAGCTTCGCTGAAGACTCGTGGGAAAAATTGTCACCACGCGATGGACCTTAACCCCTCAAACTTTAACTTTTTTCGCGTGAGATTTTCGTTAAGAATGTTCAAAGTCAGAAAAGGCAATTTTTTTCGTATTGTAGGACAATGTCACATTCATATTCTGTATCTGCTCTTTGCAGCGCTGCACTGAAGCTGCGTCACTAGATATTCAAACCCAGGACGCCATGTTTTTATGGCCACAGCATTATATCAAATGGCAAATATCTTGATCTTGCACATCATTTTATGCACATTTCCCTGTAATTCAGCCAGATATAATTGGCATCGTTGGAAATCTTGTAATCCACTGTAGAATTAAAAATTGACCTGAAGTTCCGCAGGTTTGAATACAGCAGCTGCATTCCAGAGACTCATTCGGATCCTACTGATCCACCGCCTGGGCAAAGAAAAACAAAAAGAGAGAGAAAAAAGTCATATTTTGTAGGACCACCTTTAGCGATGATAAGGGTGAACATCATGGCATTGCTTCAAAAATCTTCTGCAGTGTCACAGCATTTGTTTCTGTCCAGAGTTCCATAAATTTTTGGCCCGGATCTTGTGTTTACAAAGGGAGAGTCCAGTCACACTGAGAAGCATTCTCCAGCACATCCCGAAGACTTTCAGTAAGGTGAAGGTCAGGACTCTGTGGAGGCCAATTCATATGTAAAATGATTCCTCGGTGCTCTCTGAACCACTCTTTCACAGTTTGTGCCCAATAAATTTGGGCGTTGTCATCTTGGAATATGCCTGTGTCATCGGGGATTAGAAAGTGCGTTGATGGGTCTCTGGTCATTCAGTACATTCAGGTCTTCTGCTGAATTCATTTTATTGCTGCCGAACAGTGCTGAGCCAAGACCTGACCAACTACTGCAACCTCAGATCAAAACACTGCCTCCAGAGGCTTGTATAGTGGCCACTATGTGTGACGGGTGCATGGCTTCATGGGCTTCTTTTCTTGGTCAAATCCGTGAATGGGTGAACGCGGACAAAAAAAAAAAATACAGTTGAAAAGATTACACTGGTGCAGTAGCATTATTAGACCTGAAAGTCACTAAAAATGATAGATTTGGTCTCTGGGATTTCTCATATTTTCAGTGTGGCGGTCACAAAGAAGTACCACTTGACTGTCATCAAAAACAGTAAAGTTTTCCTGTATTCAGCAGCCCCATGGTGACGCATAGACTGGCCCTCAGTCTGACATTTTCAACTTAAGTTACAGTTAATGGAATAATTTACATTGTTTTCAACTTTGAAGAAAAAAAACCCTTACTTTTCTTGGCTCATGGTTCCAAAGATAGTTATAGCACACGTGTAATGTCATTCACAGGAAGCAAATTAATTTCACTGCTAAGCTTTCCCTCATGATTTAGATGTGTTTTTCACAATTTTCTCAATAGAAGTTGTGAGTAACTCATTCACAGAAAAAAAATCTCCAGTTTGGTTATTCGTGCTGTCAGGGCAGGGTCTGAAATCTGCAATGTTAGTCACAGTAATGTCAGTCACACTATACTCATGAACATTATTGGTGAAACAAAGAAGCATTTTTTCTTGGTTTTTCTTGTGTCTATTTCAGTGGGTTATGGTCTTGTAATGGTATAAGCCATAACTTTCCATTTCCAGTATTTTGAAGACAAAGTTCTCCAGATTTTTTCCACGTCCATTTTTCATTGCATCAGTCACACTTGAAATTTCCACCTCAGCACATAAGAAACATGGAGCTAATGATGAGTTGATAATATTTTCATGTCAAGCAAAAGCCAAGTATGTATAGCCACAAAATTTCTGCTAAATAATTCATGGCATTGACAGCTGTACAGTTGTTTCTTCATAAACCTCAAACTTGTAACATCAGTCACGACGGATTTATCCTATTACACTGATGCACCGATCGCTTCGAGGGTAAAGGGTAAATCGTCAGACCACAACCTTTTTCCATTGCTTTACAGTCCAATCTTCATGCCTCCTGGCACACTGGAGTCATTTTTCCGGATAAGCATTGTTAACAGTTGGCTTTTGTGGTGGCCATGCAGCTGTTTAGTCCCAATCCTGCAAGTTGTCATGGCATTGCTCTTACTTTCACTGTTCAACTTAGCCATGAGTTCTACTGTCAATTTACTCCAGATGAGACTTCATCAAGTCATTCCGAATTTTTTTGCAATCTCATTTCCTGTTGCAAATTTGATAGTTCACCACTATCTCTCCACATTTTTATTTACCCATTGAACTGCCCTTAACCCACGCCAGTGATTTCAGTAATCTTCTTAGTTGTTTTCTTTGCTTGATACAGGCCAACATTTTGCCCCGTTTGAAAACCAGTAGTGTTTTTTTATGACAATGGGACATGTCTTCCAACATGTTTGTTTACGAAGTAAGAAGTAACATACTGCATCAGTTAGGGATTCAAAGAATTGTTGCTAGCAGAAACATTTTAATCACAGCAATAATTATTTAATCATAGTCTCTTAAATATTTGCTTATTTAAATCCAAACGGCGACTTTTTGGCTAGGCAGCCTACGTCAGTGCAGCCTTGCAGTCTTCCACTAATTCACAGGACCTCAGTTGCATAACTACTGTTACTACACTACCATCATGCAGTCTTCTGGCTTGACACAGTACATTATTTGCCTGTTGGAAAACATAAAAAATATTTTGATTAGTAAAACTGAGCCGTGTAGTTTGTCACCTCTTTCGTCCGTGAAGTTGCCTTGCTCTCTGTTCACCACAGTTCACGGCCTCGGCTTTTGGACGGACCGCTCTGAGGTGCACGAGGCTGCCGCGCAGGGCCGGGTAGCGGAGCTGCAGAGGTTAATTGCTAGTGGAGCGTCCGTTAACACGGTTGCCGTGGACTCCATCACGCCCCTGCATGAGGCCTGTGTACAGGGTCAGACCCAATGCGTTAAAATGCTGCTGGATGCTGGTGCACAGGTGAGTGAGATCTACCTTCAGCCCTCTTGTACACTTGAGATAAGGTGAGAGAGACTGTATTGCACCCTGGAATGTGCCAGGAACATGCTGTTAGATCTGTAAGCATTTTTACTGTGAAAGTTTTAAAGGGCTGTAATAACTACCTGGTTCACTCCAGGCAGACTCTGACCCTCAATATGGGGATGTTTCAATTCAGATTGAGTGAAACATGCTGGGATTGCTTTTAAAAGTTGTATCATTTTGTAAAGAATAATGGACCTTTCCTCGTTATTGATAAAATACACAAAATGGAATCAGTTGAGAGCATAGACTGTATAAAAAGATGGATGCAGCACCCAGGTCTGAAAAGTGAGGCCAATGCGGAAATCTCTAAAAATTGCATTCTATTTAATGGCCAGCAGATGGCAACGTCAATGGTTGCAGAAAGAAGTTCAGTGCTATAGAAGTTTATGAGAAAATGATCCTACTTTCCCACCTGATTTATTATTTCAATAACGATTTTCCACATTATTTTATGGTATCTATCGCAAGTTTCAAGTCTCCTTCGATATTTCGCCCCATGAATAACAAAAGGTCACAAGTGACATTCCTGACAAAACCTGTTTTTCTGCACCACGAAGTACTACAGCCGCTGTAGTACTTTTTGGTGCAGAAAAACAGGTTTCATCAGGAATGTCACGTGCGACCTTTTGTTATTCATGGGGCGATATCATGATATTCATTTTTGTAAATTATGGTCCCAAATAGAACAAAGTATAAAGCCAGAATATACTTTAGGGGCGTGGCTATCCTCTGGTCCTCGTCAGATACGGTCAGATCCACCCGTAGATTCACCACTCGCTCCTCCCTGGATCTTCAGTTCACGCTCTTTTCCAATAGGAATCACATCCAGTTTCAAAATGACAAAATGGCGCTGTTCAAATTGCCAAAATGGAGGCCTCTTAAATGGCCTGCTGAAACCAATGGGTGACGTCACGGTTGCTTCGTCCATCTTTTTATACAGTCTATGGGTGAGAGCTAAGCATGGGGAGGTGGGGTCGCGTGATTGTTTTCTCTGGCACATTGGGTCACGGTGGCGCCCTCCTCAGGTTAATGCGCGGAACATCGATGGGAGCACCCCACTGTGTGATGCTTGTGCTGCTGGAAGCCTGGACTGCGTGAGACTGCTTGTAGATCGCGGAGCAACAGTCAACCCCCCACTATTCACCTTCTCCCCTCTGCATGAGGCTTGTATGGGCGGTAAGCTGTAGGCTATAACCTCGCTGCTTGTGGCCTAGTGGTTGCCGTGATTGACCGGGACCTGCAAAATTGGGTCTGCAACTATCAGTGTAGCCATGACGAGATTTGAGCTGGTACTAGACCCTTGAGCAAGTACCTTGACCCTCCATTGGGGTCCAGGATCTTTTTCCTTTTGTCAAACAACTGTGAATCGCTTATAGTTAAAACCATTAACATTTGACAGAGTGAAAGCATCAGCCAAATAACAAATGTAATATAACAGAAAGCTCACAGATGGACCCTGGTTAACACTGCAAGTTTCCCTCTGGACAACAGTTTGAAGCGGCTGTAGCCAAAAAGAATGTCTCTAATGTGCTAAACGGCTGGCACAGGAGAAATAACTCTCATCATATATTGTGCAGCAGAAGCTAAGAAATATCTTTCTGTTCATTACCATACTGTCTTGTACATTTTGGCATCTTGCAAATTTAAGTTTTGGTTTAAAAATGACAAACTGAAAACAGATTTCTCAGGAAACATGTACATTTTTATTTTGAGAGATCAAGGCTGTTCCATGTGTTAAATTGCCAAGAAACTGGAGATTTCGTACAATGATGCGCGACAATGTCTTGAAACAAAAGCAACAACTGGGTCATGCTAGGATAGAAAGAGAGGCGGAAGGCCCAGATCCTCAACTGTGCTGGAGGACAAGTACATCAGAGTCTCTCGTTTGAGAAACTGATGCACAGAAAATGACTCTAAAAATAACTGCTGAATACTTGCCACAATATGATGGAGATCTCAAATGAGGGTCGGATTAATGACATTTGCACTGGCCAAGGGTGGGCAATTGCAGTTCTGGGGGGGGCCAGTTTCTATGCCAGTTTTTGGTTCCGCCATTTAATCTGAATGAATAACATAACATGAATGAGTGGCGAGAACAGGTCGTTCAGCCCAACTAGGCTCGCCAGTTTCTTTTTACGATTGTGAATATATCACTTCAGATACTCAATGACTCAATGGTTTCTAGCTTTAAGTCAACCCTGCTCTTGAAAATTCCCAAGGTTTCCGCCTCAACAATATGGTCAGGCAAGCTATTCCACATCGAAATTACTCTTTGGGTGAAAAAATATTTGCTAATATCAGTGCTAAATTTACCCTTGGTCAACTTCCATGTGTGACCCCGAGTTCTACTAACAAAACTTGGCCAAAGGAATCCTAAATAATTCACTTTGTTAATTCCTTTAACATATTTAAAGACCTCAATCAAATCAACCCTAAGTCTCCTTTTCCTGAGACTAAAGAGATTAAGGATCTTCAGCCTCTTCTTATATCTTTCATCTTTTATACCTGGAATTAGCTTAGTGGTTCTTCTCTGAACTTTTTCTAGAGCCTCTATATCTTTCTTAAAGTATGGTCCCCAGAACTGTACACAATACTCCAGATGTGGTCTGACGAATGAGTTGTGCAAAATAAGTATCACCTCCTTGAATTTGTACTCAGTACTTCTGGCAATGTATCCCAGCATCCGATTGGCTTTTTTAACTGCTACGGCCCGATGGCTAGAACCTGCGAGGGTTTGGTCAACAATCACTCCCAGATCTTTTTCATGTGGAGCACATTCCAGTTTTAAACCTCCCATGAAGTAATCCTGTATAATGTTTTTATTACCTGCATGTACAACTTTACATTTCGCTGCATTAAATTTCATTTGCCACATTTCTGCCCAATTCTGGCTTCTATCCAAATCATTCTGAATCACTTTAGTGGACTCAAAACAATTTGCCAAACCTCCCAATTTAGTATCATCTGCAAATTTAACTAATTTGCTCTCAATATTCCTATCAAGGTCATTAATATAGATGAGGAACAGCAGGGATCCCAACACCGATCCCTGAGAGACACCACTCCCCACCATACCTAGCTCAGATGAGATTCCACTGACCACCACTCCTTGTGTTCTGTCTTGTAACAAATTTTGAATCCATTCCAGAATACCTCCTGTAACACCAATGGAGCTCATTTTAAAGATTACTCTCTTATGCGGTACTGTATCAAATGTTTTCTGAAAATTCAAGTATTTGATGTCATAAGCCCTGCTCTGATCATAAGCCTTGGTGGCCTCTTCAAAAAATTCCAGAGGGTTTGTCAGGCATGACCTTCCCTTACAGAAACCATGTTAGCTATCCGTCAAAATATTATTACGTTCAAGGAATAATTCCAGCTTGTCTTTTATGATAGATTCCAGTATTTTGCATGCAATGCAAGTTAAACTGACTGGCCTATAATTTCCTGGCTCAGTATGGTCCCCTTTCTTATATATTGGTATTATATTGCCCTGCCTCCAATCATTTGGCATTTCTCCAGTTTCTAAAGACTGTCTAAAGATTGCGGAGAGTGGTTTAAAGATGATCTCACTAACTTTCCTGAGCACTCTAGGATATAAGCCATCAGGACCCGCCGCCTTATCTGCCTTTAGTTTATGCAACTTGTCTAATACTTCATTATCCCTAACCTCAATTTCTGCTAAATAATCTTGAGCATTGGACACGCCCTCTGGCCGAATAAAAACCCGCTCCGAGGTAAAATTCTCAACAGAATAACTGTTTAAGGTATCCGCAATATCCTTGTTATCATATAGCAGCGATCCATATTTATTCTTTATGCATTTAACCTCCTCTTTGACTTTCCTTTTTCTGCTACAGTACTGAAAGAAGCGCTTAGGATTAGTTTTTGCCCTTTCTGCAATTTGCCTTTTATACAGTCTTCTAGCATTCCTCAGCTCTTTTTTGACCACAGCCCGCATTTTACAGTATTCAGCCTTAGTGTTCTCATTGCTGTCCTTTATGTACATCTTATAAAGATTCCTCTTTTCCCTCAAAATCCTACGAATACTTTTGGTCATCCACTGAGGATTCTGCTTTTTCAGCTTACTTTTGAATACCTTTGGAATAACTGCATCGTGAATCAAGTAAAACCTTAAATCTTTCCCACATCTCATTTACAGACTCACAGCCCAGGAGTGTCTCCCATTTTATTTTGCTTAGATATGAGCGCATCCTGTCAAACTTTGCTCGCCTAAAATTGGAAATTTTGGTTTTTGAAGACACCTTTTTAACTTCCCATGAAACATCAAAATTAATAGTGGAGTGATCACTAGTCCCAAGTGGCTCCGATACCTCAACATTGCTAAGTCTATCAGAGTCATTACAAAGCACCAAATCTAAAATTGCCTTCTCTGTTGTAGGTTTATTAACATACTGCACCAAAAAATTGTCATTTATAACATTTAGAAATTCTTCCTCCCCTTTACCCTGTCCTTTCACCATTTCCCAATCGATACCAGGATAATTGAAGTCTCCCATAATAATGGTCCCTCCGCCTCTACAAGCTTGCCTAATCCTCTTAAAGAGCATTTCATTGACTATGCTGTCCAAAGCTGGCAGTTGATAGCATACTGATGTGTTTAAATCTGTCTCATGTTTGCCAATGAGCCTGACCCAGATATCTTCACAGGGCAAGGAATGTTCAATTTCAGGAATTTCCTGCACATTTCTGTTTTCGTTCACGTAGAGTGCTACACCCCCTCCTCGCCTATTACATCTATCCTTCCTAAAGAGCTTATAATCTTCTATATTATATTCATCTCCATCCTCTTCACTAAGCCATGTCTCTGTAATCCCAACTATGTCATAGCCCTCACTAATCATAACGGCCTCAAGTTCTGGAAATTTATTTTTTATGCTTCTTGCATTTAAATAAAAATATTTCAGGTTATTACAAATGTTCTTCCCCTTCGATTTCCCATGTGCCTGCTGCTCCATGCCCCCCACTGCACTTTGTTGCTTTAAAAATATATCATCAATAGTGCATGTAACGCACTATGATCTAGCTAATTGGTTAGATGCATAAAAGTGGGCTAATTCATTGATTAGATCACAGTAAAACATTTCATTTTAGGACAAAAGAACTGTCTTTGGTGGTCATTTGAGAGCTTTTTAAGAAATTCAGCTCAAATGTCCAGTTTCATTCATGGATAGACTAGATAAGTATTTAAAGGCCAGAAGGTGGCGTGAAAGGCTGGAACAGATACGGCCCTCATCGACCACCACTGGCAATGTCACGTTCATAACCTTACACCAGTGTGCTAACGTGTTTGTTTGCAGGTAACTCAGACTGTGTGCGTCTTTTGGTTGCCAAGGGTGCCCAGATGGAGGCGCACGACTGTCACTTTGGGACCTCACTGCACGTGGCATGTGCTCGGCAGCACCTGGACTGTGCCAAAGTGTTACTCGATGCAGGTTTGCACTACCCATCAGACCACACTCACACATTTGGTGCAGCCAAAGGTTTGACTCTCCTTCATACGGGATCCAGCCAGAGGCGTGACCCTTGAATTGCCGTGTTAGGCTTCCCTTTGAAAATAATGGTCTGTAGTATATCCATTGGTGTTTTGTATTGGTGTATATATATTGGTGTATATTGCCGGCAGCCATGCCACAACTTAATCTGCACCAGCCGTGTGGCTGAAGCTAAGCAGGTGTGGACTTGGTTAGTTCTTGGATGGGACACCGCCTGGGAAAACTAAGTTGCTGCTGGAAGAGGTGTTGGTGGCCAGTAGGTTGCGATCTTCCCTCTGGTGGAATAATCTCCAGTGCCCCAGTGCAGTGATGAGGACACTGTACTGAAGGAGATGCCGTCTTTTGGATGAGACGTTAAACCGAGGTCCTGACTCTCTGCGGTCATTAAAGATCCTATGACACTCTTCGATAAGAGTAGGGGGTTCCCTGGTGTCATGGCTAAATTCCCAACCTGGCTCCTTTGACCTGCCACCTAATCATCCCCTGATCTAATTGGCTGTGCAACTTGTCCTCTCCCTCCCCACCTCAACCCCCTACAATCTCAACGGGACTTCCCTGGTTAAAAAAAGGTTAAATTAAAATATTGAAATGTTTTTTTTTTTTTTGAACATGACTAAATCTGCTTTGATTATGTCAGAGATTCCACAGCCTAGGGTTGTCTGTTAGTGACAAAAAGGGAATGCCCTTCTACAATGAAGTTTAATTAATGGCCTGATCTTTTGTCCTGGGTGGGTAGGCCCTGTTATTTCACTCTGAATTGTTCTCTTGAGTAAAACAATGTATTCAGACGTCCTGAACTGGATACAGCTGCAGCAATTAAAAAAAAACAATAGGTTTGATGGTACCTTCATGGAAATACTTGAGTGTTTCGTATTTGTTTTACAGTGGCATTATGATTTCATCTAGTTGTTTAGTTTCTTCTTTTAAAAGCAGTAATACACAAAGCTTTAATTCCCTATATAAATTAACTGTGGAATAAATTGGCACAGTTTGTCGGGGAGGAAATGCAGTTATTCATGCTGGGTAAATAACACATATCTGCTGCCAAGTGTAATTTACTGAGTCATGTGTAGTGCCTTTCCTGGGCTCTGAAGTTAATTGTTTGGTGTTCTGTAGATATAAAAAGAGAGCAGGTGCTGCTCTTTCTTGTGCCTGATAACAGTCTGTGTCTCCTCTAAGCAAGAGGCTCCGCAAACAATTGGAACATATTGTTTATTTGGTTCTTTTCTCAGGTGAGATGCTGAAGATTTCGTCTTCTGGGTTTGTGATTGGGCTTAATTCAGGCCAACTGCTCAGCTGGTTGTGTGTGTGTGACTTGTGGTCTACCTGGTTCGGTCAGCTGGGGTTTTGGGAGCCAAACACCATTCCAGGGCCCTGTTTCATTAACTCTTTCCCAACTGGCCTCCATGAGGACAAAATGGCTAAGGAAAGATACCGCCGCACGAAAATAATTGTTAAAATATTTCATTTTTTGATGCCGGAGGCTGTTCATCTTTCGACAAAATATCACTCCATTCCAAAGAATTTACACTTGAAAACTCTTTGGTACTACAATTTAGGCCCAACACTTCCTCAGAATCAACAATAGATACCATTTTGTTGTCACTTTCCATCATTTTGTTTAATGTTTTTTGAGTGATGATGAGCAAAAGCAAAATCGGTATCTATGCATACGCAAACATTCGCCGTGTGCGAGCGATCACAGCAAAAATCCCAGTGTTAATTCAACACCAGTAGAGTTTATATAAGACCTACCCATCCATCTTGGACTCAGATGAACTCTATTGGAGTTGAATTAACGCTAGGATTTTTGCTGTGATCGTAAATAACTGACTGGGAATTGGCAGTATCGTCGGGATTGAGTTAAGGAAGAATACTGTCTGCTGGATAACTACGCAGCATTGAGTTATACGTTCAGTCCATATCATGGATTTATGAGGTTTCTGGCTTTTCCTCCGCACTTTTCCAGTCTAGCTCTTAAGTGCATCTTTATAGAACGCTACTGCAGCTGCTTTGTGACTATGGCAATAATGAGTTCTGCCATTCTCATTTCACGCTGCATTTCTATAGGTGCCAACGTGAATGCCGCAAAATTGCACGAGACAGCCCTCCACCACGCCGCGAAAGTGAAGAACGTGGATCTCATAAAGATGCTTGTTGAGTTTGGGGGAAACTTGTATGCCAGAGACAACCTTGGCAAAAAGCCCGTCGACTACACTGGACCCGGGTCCTCCGCTCGCCTCTGCCTGGAGTATTATGAAAGTAAGACTTGTTTTCCTGACTCCGTGGCTTGCTGAGGAAATGATTTTTGCTTTTTGTTATGCAGTTATTCATCGAGGGCCAGACAGAGCCAGCAGGTAGATTTAATCTTCATGAGAAAGACAAATAGAAAAGATCCGGGGTGGACCTGCACTAAATTTACTGAATGATTTGCCAAAACTGATGTTTTATATTATTGAAAGAATGCTGATCTGTATAGGAATCGCATAACTCGGGGATTTCTTATCTAACTGAATAAGCTTGCCTAGTGATCTTTCTGGCTGCAGATTTGTAGAACGTATTGCGCAGTTTGCATTCTGACTTGTGTTTTGTAGACGTGACATCTGTTGCACTAGTGTGGCCAGCTGAGGAAATGCGATTGGCTTGTCGATATTTTGGAATAAACAAAGGAATTTGTTCAATGAAGCTAGTTCAAAATTCAGCTAGACTTGTTGCAAGGGCAACTGCCTTTATCCCAAGTGTTTCCTGTGATTAAAGTCCTACGCTGCATTGTGTTTCCTGTGTGTCTATAGGTAACCCCCGAAGTCTGCAACACTTGACTAGAGTCACCCTGAGGAGAGTGCTGGGTAAAAGAGCACTGGAGGTCTTGCCCAAGCTAACCGTACCCAACCGCATCATTGACTTCCTCTCATACTGCTGATCCTTCCTCTTTTATCCGACTTAAAACAATGTCCTTGGAAAATCAAGGAGGAGCGCTTAGTAGTCAGAAGAGAATTGCCTACCATCCACTGGGATTGATTAGCAAAATAGCTAATCAAGAGACAACTTCTGTTTAAAGGTAACTAATGTGTTCTTTTTTTTTAATATATAATTTAATAGATATGACCAAAACAAATGGGAATAAATAAATTTTCTTCGAGAATGCTTGCCATCAGTGGCGTAGCCAGCTAAGACACGTCCCTTTTTGACTGCAATTAGTAGTTCTCAATCATTTTCCTTTATTGAAGCGTTTTCCAATTATCGTAATTGGCAACCGAAGACACGGTTTCTCTCCATATGCAATCTAACAGCGATTAAATCATGGGCTAAATTCAGTACAGTTGCGGAACAAGAACAGAGAATTGGGTTGCCTCAAAACTTCTGTTTAAAACAATTATTAGTCCTGACCTGTTCTCAGTCATTTTCATAACAGAAGGTTCACTCCGAGAGCATTCCACACTTAACAGGTGCTGCTTGTTCTCCCCGATTAGGTAAGACGATAATCATTCATCTGGACGCGTATTTGCTGTATTTAAATCAACGTCATTCAAAATTGCATACCTGTCGACTCTTGCGCAAATAGCTGGAGCCGCACGCTTTTTATAGCCTATTGAACTGCCGAATGCCACTTTTTTTTTTATCAACCCACACAATACCGAGAATGAAAGTCCGCGTTTCATTGGAACACGGACCAGTTCAATCTTCGCGAAGCATTGGCCTAGTAAGTAGCTAAATTATTTTTCTGTACTGAATTTAGCCCATGATTTCATCGCTGTTAGATCGCATATGGAGAGAAACCGTGTCTTCAGTTGCCAATTAAGATAATTGGAAAACGCGTCAATAAAGGAAAATGATTGAGAACTACTAACTGCAGTCAAAAAGGGATGCGTCTTAGCAAACCCGCTGGCTACGCCACTGCTTGCCATCCCTGAATATTGAATGTGCAAATAGTTTTTGCGACCCGTGAAAACTCCCGCGCCATTTGAAATACCTCATTAGTATTCACGAGTATGCAAACGTAAAGTCACGTGAAGGCGGATGTGTGCGGTGTAAGCAGAAATTAAGACAAGTTGGCTAACAGCAAAATGCCAACGAAACATCTGACTGATTCGGCCCGTAAAAGTGCTAGAAAATGCCAGGAAGAAGATCGATTGACCAGGATAAATATAAAAGGCCAAAGTGATCGCTGACAAACTTTTTAAGTCAGGATAGGAGATATTTCCGATAAAGATGTGGCCAAACTTTTGCTGGATACGTAAGTAAACTTGATGCCTGGTGCAAAATGCCTGATTTCCCTGTTTCCTAGTGCTTTCAGATCGTTAGTGTACTTGAAATCGTCCCATAGTAATGAATTTCTAAGGCATAAACGTAATTTATTTACTAGCAGTGGAATCTGATGACTGATGTGACATTATTTTTCATACAAATCGTTCATGCATATTAAGTAGTCGGCACTTGGAAATGGCCGCGGTCCAGCAGCCACAATGGCTGATCTTAACGATCGAGTGATTGCTTTCCTTTGGAATTTATCCTTGTTAGGGGTCGAGGACGACATTAAAACTTATGCACAAATCTTTTATTGGAACAGCCTGGCAAATTATTTGAAAAGTTGAGGCTAAGGAACAGATTGGTTACCTTTAACGTCAGCTGGACGTAGCAGTTTTCAGCTACTGCTTGCTAGTCATGATACAGTGTCTGAAGACTTCAGTGAGTCAGTTAGGTAAAACTCGCTCGTCACAAATTGACAGTAGTACCGTCAGTGCTCTGCTGGTGTTTATTTTTGTAACTCGGTTCAGAGAGATGAGTCACTCCTTCGAACCCAGAGCGACTTTGTCTCCCACCGAGAGCCCTTCGCACTCCCACCACCTGTTGGAAGATGGATACGAGAAGGTGTGACTGCTGAGGCCAGTGATCGCTCCCTCCAGGATTGTAGTCTTGAGAGGACTTCTTGCGCCATTTTTCCCCATCCCACTGTGAATACGCTATTAAACCGCTAACCCAAGACTCATCGGCTGCAGCTGCTGCTGGTCCCTATGCTGCCACACCTTAGTCAGACTTCAGGGTGAAGCAGACTGTTTGCCTCTTATGGTAACATGATATGGACCAGACTTCAGCCTTGTGGATTGAGTTTGAATAAGACTCGGAAGGCCGGTCGTTCAAGCTCCAGTGTAGCAGTAATAAATCAAAGGTTCCTTATGGCCAAATCATAGATATTGTGAAAACCCTAATGTCCTTGTTGTAGTGTCTTCAAACTCCGTTGCGGCCATAGACTGTATAAAAAGATGGACGCAGCACCCGGGTCTGAAAAGTGAGGCGGATGCGGAAATCTCTAAAAATTGCATTATATTTAATGGCCAGCAGATGGCGACGACGGTGGTTGCAGAAAGAAGTTTAATGCTAATAAAAGTCTATGAAAAAATGACCCTGCTTTCCCACCTGATTTATTATTTCAATAATGATTTTCCACGTCATTTTATGGTATCTATCGCAAGTCTCAAATCTTCAATATATCATGATGTGCATTTTTGTAAATTACGGTCCCAAATAGACTAGAATAAAGGATAAAGCCATTATATGCTTTAGGGGCGTGGCTATCCTCTGGTCTTCATCAGATACGGTCAGATCCAGAGCCACACTCCTCCCTGTATCTTCAATTCACGCTCTCGTCCAATAGGAATCACATTCGGTTTCAAAATGACAAAATGGCGCTGTTCAAATTGCCACAATTGAGGTTTCCTATATGGTATGCTGAAACCAATGGGAGACGTCACGGTTGCTTCCTCCATCTTTTCATACAGTCTATGGTTGCAGAACATGCAAAATAACGTTCAGTTATGGATCTGTTGACAAGTGATTGAGTGACTGAGTGAGTGAGTGAGGGAGACAGCGACTGACTAACATATCCGAATCCCAACAATGACTCGTTTGTACACTTTGCATACCCATAAGTTAAAAGCAAGATCAGTGTAACTGCTAGGCCCATGAGCAAGGTACTTGGCCTCACATTGTTCCGGGGTCATTGGCTCCAGATTTAAGTCTTACGAGCTGTAAGTTGCTTCAGGCAAAAAGCATCAGCTAAGTAAATGCAAAAAAAAAAAAAAAAAAAATGTAAATGCATTGGGGTGTCTGGCTTTCGTATGTGTGTCTGATTCTTGTCTTTGACCAGAGCGTTCCGCAAAAATTACATTTTCATATTCGTCGTATGAAGAACCAGATTAATATCAGAAAGTATGGTCACATAGTTTGCAGTATTGGTTTTGGAAAAAATGGCTGTTTATATATGAAGCATAGACAGTGTGTGTCACACACTGTATTTCAGTATATCCCTGATAATTTGGGAGAATACAAACAAGCATTCATTTCCTGGGGGTGAACATCTTGCCAATGGGTTGTAGTCTAACCTGGGCCTGATGTGCACAAACGCAGCATGCTTAAATTACTTCCCTGCAAAAAAAAAAATAAAAAATCTCAGGGTTTTTTCCGTTGGGGTCAGTATATCGCACTCGTGGATGCTGAAGATGTATTCCAGTCTGTATACTTTTTTAAACTTTGCATTCTGGCAGAGATTGCATCGTTCAAACTAATCTGAACACTGCTGAAATGAGCTATGTGGTGAAAAAGGGTCCTTCCGCCCAGAAAATTTGTCACGATGGTAGTGCGGATTCACTTCACTCTCCAACCACTTTGACTGCAAGAAACGACTGCAAGATACTCAAATTATTCTGTGGTTACATACTGTACATTCACATTGTCGAGTCCATGTACAGTCATTAACTGACATTTTGAAAAATAATGTATTATTTGAGATGCCAGATATATCGTATTGATCATTGTTTTATCACCACTAGGTGGCGTCTGGAATCATTTTCACAAGATGTCTGAATGGAAAAACTCAGGAGGTGGGAGGCAGCATTATTCTCTCCTGTGTGTGCTCATTTTATTCGAAACTCGCAGGGTCTAGGTTATTTAGTTTATTCCAAAAACAATACAACACATGGTAGTCAAGGGTATAATTACGGGGGGTTTGAGGTTGGGGGGGAGTCAAAACCCTCCCCGATATCACAAACATTCAAATAAGACCCCCTCAACGACGGAGGCATCACAACGTCTATCTATGTATCTCTGCCCCCTGGATGGTCAAACCAAACTTTACCCTCGCGGTAAAGTCATCAAATGAACGTAAATGACCCCAGACTTCCTCCAGTCCTCGGGGGCTGGATCAACGTAAATTCCCGCAAGTTCAAGCAGTGTTAAAAGCCTGCCCTGATACAGGTTTCCAACACATGAAAGTTATGTATTTTACCTGAAGTTCTGAAGTTCAAAAGGAACTGAATCATAGTCATCACATAATCTGAACAATAACCTGGCAGCCAGCTCACAAGAATCTGAGGAATTGTTGGCTGCCCCAGTGAATACCATCCTGATCCTCTCCAGATGTATTCAGCTGTTTGAACTCCATTTTGACTGGGCAAAACAACATACCTTGCGATTTGCTGAAAGCTTTTAGAAATGGAAAACTGTGGTGGCACTGTTTGTATTTATTTTTGCTATGGTGTCCTCTCACTTACACACAAGTCTTGAGTATTGAATTAATGAACAGGTCCACTCAGTGTCTTTGACCTGCTTAGACATGCTGTTTATTGGTGCATTGGTTCAAACCAGAGTTGTGACCAAGTCATCATGTCCAAGTCAAATCAAGTGGGGAAAGCAGAGAGAGCCATGAGCTGCATTTCATGTTGACATTGACCCCTTTCTGATCCTAAATGTATCTAAGCTTTTAACTCTCTCTGCTTTCCCCACTCTGCTTGTTAATTAGTTAGCTCATGGTCTAGTTTGTTCCCCTGCCCCCTTTCACTCCTCATTGCTCTCCCTCATCTGCTTTGAGTTTGAGCCAATGACCAGTGACTTGATTTGACTTGGACATGATGACTTGGTCACAACTTTGGTATATACACTAGTTAATCTAGTATTTGAAACTGACTTTTGGCAACTAATCACTAGTCTGAGAACAGTGTTTGTTTTTCTTTATAGAAATATGGTGCTCTTTGGGTCAACACTGATTCTAGTACACAATGGGCATCAGGGATGCGTGATTGTGTCAGTACCAGCAAATGACGACAACGCAATGGACCAGTATAATGATCTTATATACACACCTGAGGCGAGGCGTTTGACATGCTGCTGATTTTGTAAATTCTTTTAAAATGTCCGGAAGTGGCCAAGCATAGTCATTTGAGCCTCTTTATTTTTCATGGGTTGCTATCTGAAGCGCAAGCAAAGTGATACAGATAGTGTAGGCCCCTTGCCTACACTGTAAAGTAATTAGAAATATTTATTAACACAACTATGTGATATGTTTTCACGACATAAGATTATGTGTGTGTTTTGCACTTGCTATTGGTTCGCGCTTGAAAGTCATCATCGCTGTGAAACGATACAGCCAGACACATCAGTAATGATTTTTTTTTTCCCCAGAAATTCCTGTTGGGTTCACCTGGTTATAAGACCTGAATCGTCCAACTTTCACTCAGATCAGAGAAAGTCAAGGTTTTACAGTTGAATACTAACTAACCCCATTGACTATAAAGTGGCAAAAAGGTGTCAAACATCTCAAATTCTTACTTTGCCTCTGGAGGTAACTGTATTTTGATACAGTTTTCACTCTCCATCTTGACGGTCACATATGACAAAACTCTGGTGATAAAATCAGTCAAATTACCATGACAGAAGGTATTTTGTCCTTAAATTTTTCTTAAGGACAAGAAGGAAATACTGTTAAAAAATGCTGGGCCTTTCCCTAGCCTGTGGCTGTTCGCGCTGAATAGCATAACGATCAAGTGAATTGTAATTCCTGAATTAACATCTGAATGGAATGGAAGCAATGGTGAGAGGTTAACAGCCACAGTTTGAAAGAATTCAAACTTCTAATACCTTCCTGTTGAGTTTAAAATACCATTATCATCCACGTTTAACTCTATAGAAAGAAAACTTGAATGTGGCTGTTTGGGGGGGAGCGCTTAGGATCAGTGGTCTGCATTGTCTTTACTTCTCACGTGAACTTTCTTAGCTTTGTAATGTAGGTTTCACACTCTGGATGAGAGCTTCAATCTTTGATGTAGGGTTAACGATTTTTTTTTAAACTGTGTGTACTGAAGATCACTAAATGTATTCTGGCCAATCCGATATGTTTGAACAGCAGTGATGTGATTATGTACTTGATGTTTGCCTTTAATTTATTGACACTTCCTGGCGCCACTCCCTTGCAGGAAGAGGCAGTCCAGTTGCACACGCTCAGGAGTTACCTTATCTGCAGAGCATTACACTGCACATTGCACCCTTATGTTTCCTCTTAAGAAAACACCTACAAATTGCCATTGATAGCCTCCTTCCCTACAAGGTAGCAGCTCTTCATGAGTATGACCGATTCCGCAACCCTGACCAAGGACCCACTTATGAATAGTAGAGCCGTTGCTGTTCAATCCAGTCTATGATGTCCATACTGTTTTGGACCCAGTGACCACAATGAGAAACTGCACCGGTACACGTTTCTGAAGCCTGTGTGATTAACTCTGTCCTCCGTTGAATTATTGTCGCTAGTTGATAGTTCTCAAATAACTCACCATATTTATTTGTATTAAAATACTGTAATTTATCTTGCGTGGAAAGATGTTTTTCTATCTGAATACTGAAGATGCAAAGAATGTATGAAGTTGTGGTGTGAACTGGGCTCATGATTTCAGCAGTGGAAATGTCTGCGTGATTATTGTAGATTTCCTTTAGGATGAGCGCAGTATATGAGAGTTATAGCAACACTAATTAGATTCTATCTCATAAGCATGCAGAAATAATCGAGTTCCCACTGAGCTGTCTCGCTTCCTGTATGTGACTACGGTCACTAGGTGGCAGCAGCCTCGGGCAATCTTTTTAATTTAAATAATGCGAGTCAAAGTTTTTTCCTTACAGTTCATCTGCCTCTTCCGTAATCCATGATGCCCAAAACAGTGCTGCAAATGTCAACTTCAGGTCCTACACAGTTACAGAATAAATCAGAATTACTTCCGATTGATTGGAATGTATACAGGTTGCTTCTTAGGATGCAATTCCCGCGTAATTATGAGATCAGACAAACACTTTACTGCTCAAACATAAGGCATATCAGACTCTGGATTGGTAAGTAAAATCAGCTATGGCCTTTGACTTGCTCCTTCCAAACACACCTGTTAGGCCACAGGCCTTGGTATGCAGAATCCTGGCATTCTGCAATGGCTTCTCACTGTCATACCTACAATGTTTTTACCTTCAATGTTTAATACTACAATGCTCTGTTGTCGGGCAGCATTTGTCCTTGGATTAGTGCACCCTGTTTTGTTTGGAAGCAGGAACAGAGAATTGCAATAACATTAATTCGGTATCTGTCCAGGGATTCGTCTGCATTATTTCCTGAAGTTAGGAGTTACAAGTCTGCTTCCTCTCTCAGCCCGAGGTGGCCTTTCTCTACACAGAGGAATGGAACAAACAGATCGCCAGAGGAGATTTCGTTAGCAGCCTCAGACAAGGAATCTGCTCCTGCCCTGGATGTCATTTGTAAAGGGTAAACACAGAGAGCTCTGTTCTAATGGTCCGCTCCTGCCCTTTACTTATGGCAATCATTTAAATCCTGGGTAGTAATTTGACTTTGTTGCACCTGTGGCAGCCTGTTTCAGCCTAGTGACCCAATGAGAACTACATTCCACAGGCTGTCATACGTGCAATTAGCTGCCCTCTGTGGTATCTGCTAGAGGATAAGTGTTTTAAACCAGCTTCAAGAAGCAGTGTATCGCTGAGGAGATTCTTGCTCTGCTACTAGAGGTGCCTCAATATCTTAAACAGTGATAGTTTTCCTCATAAGACTTTCAAGAATCACTGAATAACCACATTTCCTACCAAAATAACCAAATGGTATGTTGAGGATATTAATTTCTCTGCACGTTAAGTATATGGAAATATAGTAAGTCTGTGGATTCTCATTTATTTTTCCAATGACGCACAATCGGCACATAAAGACTGCATATGGAATTTCCAAGTAGCCGTCTCAGACATGTGGTTCAAGTCAGCACTTAGAGCCAGTGAGCGACAAAAAGGTACAAAACAATGCTTAAAAAAAAACAATTACAAGTTTCACGACCAGGACATGTATTGAACTTAGGACAGGTAGTGATTCTGTTCCAAACGAATTCAAAATATACATTTCAGTGTGGATATTTGCTGTTAAGTCCTCAAGGAAAAATACGGGCCATATTTACAGGCCAGATTTACATGCAGGGGCTTTTAGTGCGTGCCAAACCAGTAACATAGCCAGTGATTGGCCAAGGTATTTGTTTTGCACCAATCATTTGCCATGTTATTGGTTTTGCATGTGCAAAAGTTCATAAATCTGGCCCTAAATGTGTTTGATGTACTATAGACATCTGAATTGTTTCATTTTTAAATGTTTTTGACTTGGGGAAGACAGACTTGTCCTCCACATTCAACCCATCCTTATTGCCTTGGTGCAGAGGGCCACCACAGTGCAGCACCCAGAAACTACCTCCAGTTGTAATGCCAGGGCACTTGCAAGGGGTCATGGCAGGAGTGTTTCGACAGTGTGGGACCTTCAGGGTGGGAGAAAACCAGGGTACCCAGAGGAAACCTTCGCAAACATGGAGGAACGTCAACTCCACACAAGAGGTCCTGGATGGCTTTGACTTGAACACAGAACTTCCCTATTACCATGCAGCAGTACTAAACCACTGCACCACCATGCCATTTCCGACTTCCGGATCAAAATGAGACAAAACGGGACGATGAAAGGGACGCTGCTATTTCTGAATAATTTCAGTGAAAAAGACATGAAAAGTAAGTCTGAAGAGCCTAAAATGGGACAACTGCCTGCCTGACTGGTGGCCTAAAAGTATAATGAAATTGTTCCTTTTTTACTTGTAAAAGCAGTACATTTCCAAATAGCTCTTTATAGTTCCTTCTGGGTACATTTGGAGGGGAAAAGTGCGTTAATGGAAAAAAAAAATGTTTTGATCCTTTATATCTGAGAGTATATGTACGCACATCTCACTGAAATGGGTAGTATCTCGCATACAGGACATAGCACAATAGCCTGCCTGAGTTAAGTGCACATACTCACTTAACAGGCAGAAAATAAAAGCAACATGTGTCTCTCAGCGAGAGCCTGGCCCCCTCCTCTAATGTAGCTGTCCTCAATGGAGTTGGCAATTTTCCCCTTAAAGACTATCCAAGTTCAAGCACTCTATTGAAAGATCAAGCGTGAACTGAAAAGCCCAGACCTGCTTTTCATTGGTAATCTGTTCAAAACAGAGAGCTTTTTACTGTGCTATTTATGTGCTTGATTTGAATGAAAAAAAAAAAAAAAGAAATGGAAGTCACATTTTCTTTGTGAAGATGATGTAGAGTTCAATGCCTGGATTGACATTTTCGTCTTTGAGCCATGCTAGTACGAATATAAAAGAAGTTTTAAAGCATGTAGATACTGGTCTAGTACAGCAGTGCCAACTGCTGTCGAAGACTGGTTTGTCCTGAACGAAGGTGTGGTTGTGCGGATGGCTGTCGGAAGTAATGTTTGTGAAACTAATTCTCCAAGACAACCGAACATTGTTGTCATTTAAATGTTTGCACTGAGATTGTTGAGCAGAGATGTCAGAGATAAGGTGGATGAAGGGACATCTCAGTGACAAGCCTGCCAAGAGACAACACCCTGTGGCACTCCTGTTTTGAACTGCCTCGAGAGACGCCACCTGAAAGAGGTGTTGGTGATGGGGGCCTCTTCTTCTTATGAAACAAACAAAATTCTAATTCACAATGCAGAAGTTGGAGGCACCTCACTGTACATAGACAATCTACTTATTCTAATGTCTGGTTTTAAATTCCTTCGTGACGCGATGCTTGACGCTATGGGCGAGAGGCACCCCATCCTAGGCTTACAGGAAGGTTGCTCGCATGCAAATGTTTGCACATTACCTTCGACAAAACAATTTTATGCTCCTCACGCAAAAAGCAGAGTCTGGAACCATTTAGTGGTTTACCTCAGGTTCACATTACGGTCAACTCTCCTCTGACTTTTTTGAATGATGGTCTTTCATTGCTAATGATTGCTTGAGGGAGTAACTGCAGTTTGAGTGAATATGCATTCTTGTGGTGAGGCTTTTGATTGTGCGAGCATGATCACACTCTGGTATGCCCAATGAACTTTTATCACCAAGGTGTGAATGCTTTAATAGACCCCAGTGGTTTCTGTTCATATAAAATACAACTCTTCAGCTCAGGGTGTTTTTACTTCATTCAGGTATACTGTCATTGTCAAAGGGAAAATAACCATATTACAGGGATGAGTGAAGCCCAGCAGATTCGGGGCAGATTGTTCTGACAATGCTATGCATATCCAGTGTTTATGTACAGCCATGCTTGTTACAAAACAACGGTGGGCTTAATTCTGCCCTCAGACTGTCCGTCACTCCACGTTTTCCGCGTCCCCGGAGAGTTGACGAGTAACACGTCTGCACATGAGTTTGGATTCATAGTATAACCCCTTAAACTTTGACTTTTTCCCTTAAGTTTTCCCGTAAGTACACTCAACATTAATGAAGCACTTTTTTCAATGTCTCATACAAATTCTGTACCTGCCAGGTGCAGCGCATCATTGAAGCTGCATCACACATGTATTGAATTCAATATTCAAGCCCAGAGTGCCACGTTTTCATGACCACAGCATTACACCAAATGGAAAATCTTGTGCATCATTGTATACATATTTTCATGTAATTGAACAGGACATATTTGGGATCATTGGAAACCTTGGAATTACCACTGGAACTTAAAATAGGCCTGAAGTTCCACAAGTTTGAATACAGTAGTTGCATTTGGGTCAGACTGAACCTTATTGAGTGCTGCTTATTCACGTTGAGCTGCTGTTAGCGAGACACAAAATGAGAGCATCCTGAAGGTGGATGCATGAGAGCATCATTTTACAATGACGGTCCCAAATTTGACTCGTGACCTTTACGTAAGATACGTTACTAGGCCAAACAACGACGCAAAATAAATGGAATGTGATTGCACCGATGTTAATTAATCAAAACCTCCACGTGATTGACTTAATGTGGACTTGAGCCAAAGAATAATGGAGGTAGGTGCATTATTTTTAAATTTGCAACAAAGCATTTACTTTCAAACAATATCATCTATGTCGCAAACGCAAATCAGTCATGGCCCAGACAATTTCGTTTTGTCGTTGTGATGATACATTTAATCTTGGCCGGCTTGTAAACGCTATTTGCTAGAACTGTAATACTTGCTTTCATTTTTTTTTATACTATCATTGTTTGGGTGCAGTCCATTCGTATTTGGAACAGCAAAAATTCATAGTTGATTCATGGCTTTGCAGTCCAACAAGTTAGATTCAAAACTGATAAATAAAAGGCTAAAGCTGAGACGTTCAGCTTTGACTTGAGAATTAGTGTTTCCATGTCAAGTGGAGTATGTAGGAATTTTAGTCATATTTACAAGGCATTGTGTCAGTTCAAGCTGGTTCAGACTATGCTGTATATGCGCTGCTTCTGTAAACAAGAGGGCTTTTCCAGCTGCTTTCCAGCTTTACAGACAGCGCAGCAGATGTTCCTGAAGGCTGCTCACCCTGCCTGTCTGAGGTCAGCAGGTCCCCCTCGGGGTTATCCCTGGCACCAGCATAAGTGTGCACAGCTCCCAAATATCAGTGCATCTGACCCGCACCACTCTTGTTGTTGTACATTGAGTTTGTGTCAAGAATCTATATAGTCTGTATTGAATTTTTTGTCATGTTGTATTTTATTTTCTCTCGGATAGCTTCATTTTGGTGTCTCTGTTTTCATCATTGTTTCCCATGTGTATGTGCTCCTGTTTACCTTTCCCTTCTGTGTGTCATGTTTGCCATCTTTGTTGATTAGTTTTCAGGCAGTCTGTGTCAATTTCGGTTTTGTCTCGTTGATTGATTTAATTCTTTTTTTTTATTGTCTTGTTACTTCCCTTCTCCCCGTGTTCATTCCTCAGGCCTCTGCCTCACCTGTTTCCCATTATTACTCGTTGTCTCTCTGTATTTAAGTTCCTGTTTTTTTTTTTTTTGTTTGTGAGTTTGTCATTTTGATTCCATTACAACGTCCCAGGAACCTCATTTTATTTGTCTGCCAGCCTGACTCGCATTTTTTTTGACCCTGTTTCTATCGAGTTTCCAATTTTGGATTTGCCCTTTATTGATTTTTGAACCTCTATGATTTTTACAACAAATTTGAAAAGTGATTTTGTACCTTATTCTGCCCACCTGGGTTTTAACTCTGCCTGCCTGACCTTGATTCTGTCTCAATAAATTTGGTTTATTTGTCATTTACGGTCTGTGACTGAGTCTCAAATTCATCAGACACATAAATAGGATTGTTGCCTGGTCATATTCTATTCGGCTTGTTTGCCAGTCTTGTATTTTTGTGCATTAGTGGCAGGGAATCCAAAATTCTCCAGTAAATGTCACCCATAAGAGTACTACTAGCTTCAATGAGTTGACAATATTAACCACTGAATGCTGTTCTTGGAACTGGTGCGTGTTCATTTGTGTGGATGGTTGTAGAATGCTTAATAAGAGACCTGTTAAAACTAGCTTTGACTTGTCTTGTTTGCTTTTTCAAAGACAGCGTATGTGTTTACAGGCACACGAATGCTCTGATCTCACCACGATTATGCCTCTACTGTGATTATTGACATGGTCTTGTAAACACCTTAATTATCAGTGCAGCTAAGACGCTTGCATTATTGCTGATGTCTTTCCATTTTTGACGCATGTAGATTTCTTGCTCAAAAAAGCACTTTTTGAAACTGCAGTTGTCGGCGGTAGTTAAATCTTCTGGATGAAAACAAGCACAGTCGCAGCGCACGTGGTTTAAATTGAGAATGTGCTGCTTATGGAAATGATTATGCCTACGCTGCTATTGGAGTAATCACATTACTTGTACCCATGTGTGTGCAGTGATGTAAATTCTGGCGTACTCTGATCACTCCCCATAATCAGGGCATTCATGCACATTTAAATGTTACAATTGTTTACAAGCCACATGCCAGTTTATTCCTTGTGGGAAATACAAATACCCCATATTTTGTGGATGCTTTGCTGCCACTTGGAATGCTGATGAGTGAGTGCTAATGATTTGCTCTGGCTTTAAAATTTTTTAGCCTGAATTTACTTTTATCAAACACATTCTTCTCTCCGCTGAGCCTCCGCGGTTTGATAGTTCATCAGCCAAGGGCTGGCATAAATTAACCGGTGCGCATGTTTTTTTTATGTTTGCAGCTCATAAATATCTACCCAGTGACATCAGCCGTGTGCAGAATCTTTAAGAGAGGGAAAAACGGTAAACAAACTCTGTATTTCTTTGTAGACAAAGCAAGGAGTCTCACTCAAGAATGACCTCTCTCCTTCCATCATTCTACCCTTCTGTCTCTCGGACTCACTGCCTGACCCTGTTAAGGGGTCGCTGCAGACATCACCAGAGCTTGTTGCCTGAAGCAATGATTTATTTAAACCCTCACAGCTGGTAGAGCCATTCAAAACAGAGCGGCTCCACTGAGCCACGAACCAGATGAGTGCTTTGCATTCTCTGCATCTCAGTCAACAGCGAATCCTCCTTTATTGGATTATTTTAGCTTGGTCAATGTTCGGTCCTTTCAGGTTAATGTTAAGTCCTTCCGAGACCTAGTCAATATTGACTCCTTTCAGGTTAATGTTATGTCCTCATAGGACCAGGTTAATGCTGGGTCCCTTCAGGCCATACATGTAAAAGCTTACTGTCTTAACAAGAAGTCTTAACATATTAATTGCGGCAAAAAACAACAACATTTGCAATAACTTAATTTGTATCACACTTCTCTTGTACAGCAGCCATGGCAGTAGAACAACACCATAAAAACACACCCAATGCCATAAAAATAATGCAGAAGGAGATTGAAGATAAGATAATAAAACACATAATATTATGTCCACCCCAGAGACCCACAAAGACTTACAGAGGTTCCTTGGCTACGCAAACTTTTACCGGAGGTTCATCAGAAATTATGGATTCGTCGCCACTCCTCTGACCTCCGTATACACCAAATTTAACTGGAGAAGATAGGCTGAGGTAGGTTTCCAGTGACGCAAGACCTGATTCACCAGCGCTCCCGTGCTCATCCTTCCTGATCGCCGGCAACAGTTCAATGTGAAAGTGGATGCACCTGATACTGCAGTTGGAGCCGTCCCATCCCAAGAGTCCGCCGACAGCCACAAGATTCAACTCTGCGCCTACTCTTCCCACTGTCTCATGCCCACTGAATGCAACTACTCAGTGGGAGACCAGGAGTTGTTGGCCAACAAGTTGGTATTGGAGGAGTGCCGTCATTGCCTGGAGGGCAGCCAAGTTCTACTCTTTGTATGGACTCACCACCACAATCAGGAGTATCTAGTCAGCCAAGAGGTTGAAGACAGGCCAGGTGGTCCATGTTTTTTCAACGCTTTAACTTTACGCTGTCCAATCGCCTTTGGGTTAAGAACTCTAAACCTGACTCCCTGTTCGGAGTTTATTATCACTCCAAGGAAGAGGAAGGGGGATCTGAAGCTACCTTTCCACTGTAGGGCCGCAGTGGGACTGTGGACATAGATACAGTTATCCGCAGTGTGCAACCAGTGGATCTTGCTCCCAGTGCCTGCCCAGTGAACCATCTCTGTGCTGTAACCAGCCTGCTCGGCGGTTTTTCAGTGGGGTCACTCCTCTCACCAGGCTGTACACCGGTGAGAGCAACAGTGGTGTTCATAATGCATATAGTGGCCTTCCCTCAAAGCAGATGTGAAGGAATTTGTCAAGGCCTGTGCTACCTGCAAGACCTCCAGAACTTCCCTAGCGAGTCTGCTTCAGCCCTAACCTGTCTCTCAACGTCCCTGGTCACACACTGCCCTTGACCTCGTCAATGGACTTCTCTTGTCTAATGGCAACACCGGTTTCATGGTCTCCCCACTGACATTCTTTCTGATTGGGGGCCCCAGTTCGTCTTTCACTTCTGGAAGGGCTTCTGCAGGTTGTCAGGGACCTCCATGAGCCTCTTCTCTCACTACCATCTCCAGTCTAATGACCAGTTGGTAGTGTCAATATCTGCGATCTTTGTTTATTGTTTTGCATATTCATTATTTTCTGTTTAAGTATTTATTGTATTTCTGTTGATTATTTTATTTCCATTTTGTATTCTAAGACCCATTCAGTTTCTCATGCACCTTTCCTATCATTCCCACACTCTCTTTCCCCATTCTATTTGTTAATTGTCTCATTTACTTGTTTATAGCCACACCCTTCGTCACGTTCCCAGCTCCCGGCACACCTGACATCACTTCCTGGTTTCCTTTAGTTTCCCTATATAACCCCTTTCTTTCTTTAGTTCTTTGCGAGTTTCCATCCCTGGCACTATAAGCCTTTTCTGATTCCCCAGAGCTTTCCTCGTTTGATTCTGTTTTGGTTTTCCATTTTCCAAGATTGCCTGCCCCTTTTGTATTGTGATTTACTGGTAATGAATTTGGCTTGTTTTACTGGGTATACGATTTGGATCTTCCTCGGCTTTGGCAATCTTCCTGTTTGGCTTCGGACGTGGACTATACCCTGATAACGATTTGGCTTTACCCTCTTCTTCTATATTCTCCCTCTGTGGCTCTGAACCAGACCAAGAGAGCTCCTGAATAAACATCTGAACCTGATCTGCTGCCTGCACTTGAGTTCTGCTTCTGAAATCTGTCACATTATAAGCAAGAGACAGCAAATAGCATAAATAAAACAGGGTGAAACAAACGTAAAGTTTTTTTTTTATGCCCGGTTAACCAGAACTAGGGATAAAACGATAAATAAAGTTAAATAAAAAAAAACAGAAGAAATGAAAAAAAAGTGCACATAACACTTATGGCCTGCTTTGCAAAACAATTAGCACACAAAATATTGTTCAATTGGTGCAAAAAGACTGAGAGCGCATATGATTGGTTAAGGAAGTTTATTTGCTCAATCAAACATCATGTCACTGCAATTGCTTGTGCAAAAATTTCTAACATAACCTGAAGGCCTTTGATGAAGCTGGCCCTTAGTATCGATATACTACAAAGTGTCAAGTGCACTATCAAGCTTGGTCTTGAAGGCCCCAAACTCAATAATAAAAGAGTTTGCTTCTGCCAGTCATTTCTGAGCTTGGTTTCTGTATTATTACCATTCTTTAAACCAAATCAGGAAGTCCTTTCACCTGAATCATGACCTGTCAATGCACCACCAGACATTCTCCCATTGGTTTGACAACCTAGCAGCAGGTGAGGTGGGGTGGGGTGGGGTGGGGGGCACCAAAAATAGGACCAAGCTAATAAAACGCACTTTGGTAAAAGTGGACTGTTTCAAAAAAAAAAAAAAAAAAACCCCATATAACAAGAACCTAGCATTAGACAGGTTCTTTGAAGTATACAAATGTTATATTCTCCGCTATTCATATGAGCTATGTAAGTGAAATTTACTTCATGTAAGTTATGTAATGTATAATAATGTAAATTTCAAACACCTTCCCTTCGTCACAGAGGCAGGGAATCTTGGCTATTTAACTGTAAAAAGTATTGAGCACATTGGTCACGGCAAATTAAGCCAGAATATTCAAAGTCATGAAAATACTGCTTTAGTTATTGTTTGGCAGGACACACTCAGACTTAAGACAACACAACTGCTGCTGAAACAGGAACATATGTACTTTGACTTCATTGTCAGATGAGATTCCACTACAGGAATATGTACACTGTTGTTTGTCTCCATGCAAAGGCACCTTGATTTTATTGCAGCCATCCCTGGTAGATGACTAATTTATGGCCTTGGGGTCTAACAGTATGTACACATAACAGTGATACACTAGGAAACCCTGCCTCTGTAGACAAACAGTGACACATTCTTTCTCTGAATCACTCACTTGGCATAGATTAGCAAACTCATATGTAGAGAAGCAGCTGAAACAGGTAGCAATTTCAAACCTGTGGGATGCCAGAAAACTTGCATGTCTTCCCTCTAGAGGTAGTTTGATAATGTCTGGATGCTACTTTCTATTATCACCAAGATGTCTGTTGTTTGCCTGAACAGGAAATCAAGCCTCTAATGGATGGTAGTGTTTTCATATATTTTTTCCTTACAGGTATATACTCCTCCTAAAAGAAAGCACAACAGCATTTACCTTCCAGGGGATCATTTCTTTGCCTTCATACATAGGTAAAACTACCACTGCATACGTATGATGTGCCTTGATTTGTACAGTGCGGTAGTTACCATGATTTCTTTGGTCCAAGAGTTGACTGCAACATTTCATCATTATATGCAGTTTGAGGGGTCTTCAGGGTAAAAATTTCAATTTTTTCTGAATATTTCAATATTTTTGATTTTCACATGAAATAAATAAAGGAGCACAGTGAGATGCCGGTAAACACCAAGAATCTCTGTTTTTCCTCTGCCTCAATTGTTACTTGTGACTTCAAAATGCAAATTACCGAAAATCACAATTTTGACTGATTTTCAACCTTTTGGCATTCATAAAATCATTAATATTCATCAGATTGACTTGAAATTTGGACTGAAGTTGTATTTGTGGGAGATCTATGAAATGACGCGGGATTTTCTAAATAGGTGAAAATGAAGCAAGTTGATGATAGCGATTTTCGTTATGGTTACACAACAGAGCTCATTAAATATTCATAAATGTTCCAAACAAAAAATCCTATGTCATTTCATGAAACTATCTTAAATCTTTCATATGAGACTAATTTGAGTAAAATCTGACCACGGGTTATTGAAATATCAGTGCCACAAATATTTTCAGATTTTGTCATTAAAGTGCCGTTTCCATGGCAACAATGTAAATTTTTTTCAAAATACTACATTTTATGAGGTTGAAATCATGTTGAGTATGTTTATTTCGTAGTTTTTACATTTTTATGGTTATTTCTACACTTTACCCTGAAGACCCCTTAACTGAATCAGTACTTCTACACTGTTCAATGACACATCCCTGAGATATATGTAAAAAAAAAAAAAAGTCAGCACAGTTTATATGGATTAGCTTGCATTGTTGCTGTCAGTACTCTTGTTGTTACACAACAGTAGTTTTTTTGTTTTTTTGCATTAACTTCCTGAGTCCCAGACTGTACCCAAAGAAAAAATTAAAAACAGTGATGCCTCCGGAATTTATTTTGCAAGAAATCACTACACTAAAAATAGCCAGATGGGCGAAGTTGACCTCTCTTAAAAACCAAACCAGCTCTTCCCCCATATAACACTAAACAGCAATGTCATTATCATTCCATACTGTGGTGTTGGCTGGTATCAGTCCATTTGGTTGTTCCTTTTCATGTTTATTTTTCTGTTTTTGCTTATTCTGAGGGTTTTCCTTTATTTAGTGTCCAGTGCATTCAAAATTTCAAAATACCGGTTAAATTAAAGGGATGGTATTTTGGAGCTCCGGTGTCTAGCAGTGTTCAGACCCATTCTCAATTGATAATTGAGAGTAGAAGTAGTGCACTCTGTTTCCTTAACCAGTGTGTCGCAGAGCCCTTTTTGCTGGATTTTTAAGTGGCTAGAATCTGAACGCTTAGTGTTTATTTTGATCTTGCTACCAGTTGTGAGAATTTGGAGAGCCTGATTGCTGAGTGACCTCATGAAGTGCTGGTAATAGGGCCTTATAGCAAGACATTTTAGTTGCTTCGTTTATTTAAACAATTGAATCTCCTTGTAAAAATTAGTTATATTGGAAGAGGTGTTTTTTAATTAGATTTCAAGCAGAAAGCTACATTCCCATTTTATTTTGTGGTTTGTTACTGTGGTTTGTCAGTCTTTCCCGTCAGCTGAGTTTTAAAATTCAATACCGCTACAGCAGAATGGTGAGTTACATAAGAGAATATTGTGACACTTTATCCCCAAGTCATTCTGAATGGAATAAATGCAGTTGGCTCATCGCTTAGAAAATGGGTTCCACTCTTCTGAAGCATCATTGTAGTTTTTTGAACAACAGTATTGGAACCTGGTTGCCATGATTTCTCAAACCACGTGCATTATACTTTTCCCCAGGGATATTTTGGATTCCATTATTGATCTGTATTATTCTCAATAAGATTATAAAATGTGTAATGGGGGGATGGCCCTTTTCCACTAGTTTTAGAGAGGGTGGGGTCGTCTTGAAATCTCTTTTTTTACTTCAAAAGGATTTCCCTGTTCTCTTAACCCTCCTTTTCTGTATCAGGGGAGACTCCATCTGCCTGAAGTAACTGCGATGCAGCCTTTGGAATATTTCTCCACTTTCTTGCCTGGGAATTCACTTGCATCATTTATTTCACCTCATGCATAGCACCAGTGAAAACTGATTTTGCAAGGCAGACAAATTTTCAAGCCAAATTGGCTTCTCTCACTTTGTTCCATGCTAGACACCACTGCCTGCCAGTAACTTTCAGGGCAGCTTGTATGCTCTCATAGCCCCCAGTATCAGAAAACCTGAGGCCCAGGCTGCAGTCAAATAGTAAAAAATAATACGTCCTATTGTCTAACCACTTTTCCTTGAACTCGATGGAAAACGCCATGTGGTTAAAGAAAGATGAATAAGAGAATTAATTGAGACAGACAGCCGTGGCTCTGAGGGAATCCGACTGCACTTACACTAGGCAACGTGATCAGGCTTCTCTTGCTTGTTGTGTTCATTTGTTTTCATGATTGATCAGATGGACGGTCGTTGCTTTAAATCTTGCAGCCACAAGGAATTGTGAGATGGTGTTACCGCCTTTTCATAAAGGATGGTTCACTGCAGTGCATGCTAAAGGAGATAAGTGAGGAAGCATTGAAACACCGTTTTGTAACATAGCGAATTCAAACACACTTATCATGGCTGTCACGTAAATTGTCATTTTCAAGGAGTGAGGGACTTTGTTATGCAGAAAAGACTATTTGAATGCAGCCCCAGTACTTGCTGACTGGTTTCAATAACCTGCCCTAAAATACTGTCCAGTCTTCACAAAAAAAATAATCCATAATTTAATTTTGGAATGAATTATCATTTTAGCTGTCAGGAAATGCACTTGGTCACTGCAGAGGGTTGTGCTTCTGCCTCAAAACAAAAAGATCATGGAGTTTGAATTTCTTCCCTTGCCATGGTTGAGCGTTCTTTTTTTCCTTTGGAAAGTTCCTAACTCCTTGTAAATGACCCAGAATTATACTATACGTGGTTGCCATGATGCGTGCAGTTCAAATTCTCTAAACGCAATGGAAAGGAGCTTCAGCGCTTCCTCACTTTCTTCCTTTAGTATAGGGTACATTGGACCTTCCTTTACGAAAAGATAACAGCATCCCACAATTCCTTGCAGAAGGTATATTTGTAGCAACGCACCATTCATTTGGTTGTCCACAAAAAAAAAGAAAATGATAGACATGGTGACATCAAGCACTGAGAGTGCAATCAGATTCTCCTAATATTGCGGCTGTCTTTTCCTAAGTCTTTAAGAATTCATCTTTACATTTTTTCCATGATTTTTCCTCATGATTTTTTCCATCGGGGCGAAGGAAAAGTGCCAATGATTTAATGAATAGGATGTAATTTTTTTTTGACTATTCGACCACCGCCCATATGTTCAGATGGGTTTCCTCAGAGTACTCTGGTTTCCTGCCACTGCCCTTAAGTCTAATTGGTGCCTGTAAATTGCCCATGTGTGGGTATGCGAGTAAGTGATGCGTGATCCCCATGATGGTTTGCAAACTGACCAGTGTGCTCGTGCTCGTAGAGTGTGGTATTCTGGGATAATCTCCAACCCCCCCCACCCAGACAAAGAATGAGGAGGTTTTATAATGGATGCATGAATCTGCACAGCCACACCTGCAATACGAGTACAACCCTATTTTCAGCAAAGCTGGGACTCTGTGTAAAATGTAAATTAAAAACAAAATGCAGTGATTTGCAAATCATTAATACTCTATATTTGAAAGACAACATTTCAGATGATGAAACTGAAAAATTGTATTGTTTTTTTGGAGAATGTACACTCATTTTGAATTTGATGCCAGCTATAAGTTACAAAAAAGTTGGGACAGGGCTAAAATGACTGGGAAAGTTGTATGATGCTAAAAAAAAAATAAACCTGTTGGAACATCTCACTGCTAATTAGGTTCATCACCAACAGGTCAGTCACATGATTGGGGATGAAAAGTCTGTGAAAGACTGCATGGTCGAATAGTTCAATTTAAGAATAATGTTTCTGGATGTAAAATTGGTTTTTAATTTGGTTTTTTACTGGTCATCCATTGTTACGGGGGAGGGAGGTTTTGGAAATAGAGACGTTTGGGCTTCAGTGATCCGCGCATGAGAGGCGTCACAGTGTTTGAGCGCTGACCGCAGAATCGCGTGTAAGCAGTGCTGTCCACAAAGATCTGGGCACCATTAGCCGGCCACTTCTAATCTGTCCTTCAAAGAAGGCCAAACCTAACTCCCAAAAGCTTTCAACCTCTGCCATAATGCCTTTCCCATGTGGAACAACAAAAGCAATTCAATCGTGTCTGCTGTAGTTATTAAATCCCCCCCCCCCCCCCACACCTCCTTTCCTCAATACTTCGCCAATGTGTGCTCAGGAAGTTATTAATGCTAGCGGACAGCACGGCTCACTGCTCGGCAGTATGCAGCAAGGCTTGTTTTCACAGTGACTCGCGGAGTTAAAGAAAGCTGTTGTAAATTTGCGGCGGTCAGCGCCAGACTTTATTCAAAGACAGGACTATAGCCTAGCAGTCTGTGGACCTATGACCGCCAACACAGGATTTAATGACCTGTTTGACAGGAATATAGTCCATCACTGTAAGGAAAAAAAAAAAATCAAGGAGCTGTGTGCTTTTGTGTGTGTTCTTGCATCTGTGAATGTCTGTGAATGTGTCTGTGAGTCAAAGAGAAAGGGATACAGACAGAAGGAGAAAGAACAACCGAGACAGTATATGAGAGAAATCAAAAGCGCAATGATCCAACGCAACTGACTGCAATGGTATGTACAGCAAATGCGTCACACAATAATTGACTCCCGATGTTAGCTTTTAAATGCATCCCTACACACAGGCACCACTTTCGCCGACGATCATTACCCTATTATTATCTGGCGATACCACAACCAGTCCTAGATCTGCTGGGCAGAGACTTTCACCACAGCAGGGTCATTAGCTTTGGGATCGGCAGCAGTGAGTCAAAAACTCAGCTGACCTTAAGTCCTCCCTCTTCTGCCAAGCTTATCAGTCAGCGCGGGGACTGCTCGAAGTGCTTTGTCCGCAGTTGTTCGCTCAGTGCCAGCAACTTATTGTTCCATCCCCTGGGCAGGCCTGCCTGGTGAGGCACGTGCTAACGGTGAGATTTGGAAGGCAACGGGGCGGGAAGATTAGGCGTAACGCAAGCAGCAGCAGCTCGGTGACCCTCCCACATGACTTTACCGCTGCTTATTTTCTCCGTGCCTCCTAATGAGCTTCGCTGAAAGGAATGTTTGGCCGGCCCGTATCTCTGCTGGCAGAAAAATGGTACCTGGGCAGCCCTGGAGCTCTACTCTCAGACAGGGTCAGATTGAGGATGAAAACTGCCCGGTTCACTGTTCAGTTTAATGGTCTTCCATTTAATGGTCCATCATTTTTAAGACTGGAGAACACCGTGACACAGGGTTTGAAGCTTGTTTTTTTTTTGCGGTAAAAGAACGCCCAAATGTTTTCGTAACGAGCTGCACTGTGCAATGAATCCTTTTTGAGATGTCGCACAGAAAAAGGTGATTTTTATATAATGGAGCCTAAGTGAGGCCATCATCTGACTGAGAAGTTTGACTTCATGCCAGTAACCTCGCTCTCGAAAGACATAGTCTAATTCTCCATCTAAGCCTGGTTGCAAGATTTAGAAATTCAAGCTCAATATACCTATCCAAGAAAAACACATTTGGTCTTCTGTTATAGGTGTTCTGAAATATGATTTTAGTTTTCTGAGCTCAATATGAATATCCTTGAAAAACCATTATGGTATTATTTCCGTTTTCTCCTGCTAGAATTTTACTCTGGCTGCACATTTACTGTCATCATTGTTTTCATCGAGTGAAACTGACTGCATAAAGGGAGTAGAGGTTGCCAGTTTTACCGTTGTATCGTTACATAACAGGTAATCGTTGACTCTCGGCGCTGCCCCTGTCAGACATGCTGCTCATCAGGCGTGGCGAGTGAAATCCTCATTTCTCCATCGCGTGCCACTGGCAATTACCGTCTGACGAGCAGGTGTGAAGCGGCCCAAAGGCATATTGAGTCATGACAGCAGTCATAGGAGTGGGGGGGACCTTCCTGTGTACTTCATTACCTCATGATGAAGTGAGCAACAGGCTTACGGGTCATGACCCCAGTCAGCGAATAAAGCGCGTATGAGTGGGAGACGGAATTCTAAATGTTCTATATCCGGGGATATGGTCAGTATTGTTATCTAAGGTCGTGACCCTCGCTTTGGGGAAGCGATGATGTTCAGTGCAGCGTTTAGCTGGGCTAAGATCTGTAAGCATTTTGACGGCTATTCATTTTAAAAGACATTAATTCATAAATGACTCGGTCCATGTGTATGTAAATGCTATCAAGTGAAAATGGTGAGGTAATTTCGAGGGATTTACCCTAACACTGAATGAACCATGAAGGAATAACAGGGTTTAAAAAAAACAGGGTTGTGCTAAATTATATTTAGACTCACTGTCTTAGTTAATTATAATTAGTCTCACTGCAGTGGCATGGTGGCATAGTGGTTAGCACTGTTGCCTCACAGCAAGAAGGTCGTGGGTTCGATTCCAGCCTGGGGCCTTTCTGTGTGGAATTTGCATGTTCTCCCTGTGTTCACGTGGGTTTCCTCCGGGTACTCTGGTTTCCCCCACCCACAATAACATGCATTATGGGAACACTCCTACCAGTGCCCCTGACCAAGGAACTGGCTTTAGAACTGGAGTCGGTCCCTGGCGCCGCTCTGCGGCTGCCCACTGCTCCTAACCATAGGATGGGTTAAATGCAGAGGACAAATTACCCCACGGTGTTTAATAAAGTGTATCTTATCTTATCTTCACATTGATGCTTAACCTTCACCCCTTATGAACATCACAACTCTTATGCAGGCAACAATCAATGTTTTTCTGGTCAGCAATTTGCTTTTCAAAACACTGGCTTGGGCATCAGTGGGCCATTTCAGCTGAGAGAGAATGAGACTAGGGAGAGAATGAGGAAGGATAGGAGGAGGAAGAGAGGGAGAAAGGAGAAAGAGAGGGAGGCAGCCTGGAGGGGTTTGTCTGTGAGAGAGAAACAGGAGCACTGTTGCAGAGGAAGGGGATAGGTACTGTCTCTTGCGTGCTCTCGGCCCGCTCTGGCTTTCATCAGAAAACGAATGCCGAGCAGGAGGCAAACACAGAGTTGTCACACGTTCGGCCTGCAAAGATGATGAGGTGCTAACTTAGCACTGGGCTCATTTGTCCAGGGGCATCCCGTGATAGGGGTCGGAGGTCATACAATAGCTTGTGATTTTCCTGATCGTGAGTTTTAAAGGGGCACTGTCATGGCCAAGGATGTGTAGTGGATGCTGATTGGTTATCGGAGAGATTGTTCAGCTGTCCGCAATCTTGGTTTTAGATGCTGCGTGACTTTGATCTCCTGCAGTATAAATGAAAATATAATACCTTGGAATGCCCACAAGGTTTTTTTTCATTATAGCCTCCCTTTTGTTCATTTTTTAATGTACCTCACGTAATGTTGTGAACAGTGAAGTCAGTAGAAATTTCACAAGGTTACGTGTTTTTAAAGTATCTTTGGACAAATATGGCAGCACACAAACATCTCAAAGTTCGCACAAACAAAATGGATGTTTAAAAAAAAAATACTGAGACCTGCCCTAAAGTAAACAGTTAGCTTTTTTGAAAGAACAGGTATGATTAATGCAATTTAACATTAAACTAACAATTTCCACCAGTGACGAATCGGCCAATAATTTCAAGTTTACAACGCATGCTCATCAATTTTGTTTCAAGGGTCCAGTTATAATCTACAGTCGCACAACCTGCAAACTGATTCAGCTATTTACCTATTTCACCGGAGAATCAGGGATGTCAGGCAACTGGCTATTTTGTAAACCATCAGTTTTGCATGCAACTCCGTTCAGAGTGGTCCAGTGGTGGCAGATAGAACAGACTGAGTTGTGTATTTTTTGCTGCTAGCTTTGTGGATTTAACGTTGATTCTTATGACCAATAATTATGGGGTGTATTGCATGTGGTGGAAGAGACCATCTTAACATTTTGCTCTCCGTTAATTTTCCTCAGCAAGCTAGCCACAAACGACGTTGTCTTTGGCTTCGCTTGAACTGGCTTTTTGTCAAACTGGGAATCAAGTTACAAAAAAATTGGTTACATAAATTTTTCTCACAAAAACAATTAATGTATGAAGTAACTGTGAATTAACATCATTAACTGATGATCTAGTAACTGTGAACTAATCACGAAAAGTCGTAGTGAGTTCATAATTTGTTAATCACAAGGAATTCATGATACATCCTGGATTAATTCATCTCGAGTCATGCATTAATTCAGCATTACTTAACCCCTTTGCGAAGATATAGATACCGGCGTCTGTAAATTCCAAAATTTAATTCCTAAATAATTCTGTAACTGAATTTCCAAATTTCTTGCTTCACTGAAATAATTTTCCAGAGTCTCTGTGACACAAATACTGAGTTGTAAAGCCTAAATAGGCTCAAGCATACCAGGAAAAATTGGCATTATTTATATTCTGCGCAAAGGGGCTAAGAATATGATTATACCCCTACCGTAAAGTGTGACCAAAAAATTAGATATGGAAATGGGTAAAGTGGGTGGGTCAGCAGAAGGTCATTAGGGCGCCCTAAAGCCTAGCGCTTAAGATGTTTTTAGCGGGACTCCATGCGTCAGCAGTTGAAGCCCCAGTGCAGTAAGATCAGCGCAGCTGTTGGACCCTGAAGCAAGGCTGTTAACCTCACATTGCATCATGGAGATTGGCCCCTGCTTTGTCAAATCAGCTGTCGATCTCCTTGGACAGAAGCATCCCCTTACGAAAAAGAAGTTTATTCTTATAAGTGCTATTAGTATACTTCTTCTAAATTAAAAATCAGAAAGTGTACTTTCAGTTTACTTTTGATGTATTTATCAGAGATATACTTAGCAAAGTAATACTTAAGTATACTTAGCTTATGCTGAAAAGTACACAGAAAAGTCTAAGTATATTTGGCTTATACTTGTACCTAAACTTTTGATCGAGTTATACTCAATAAAAGTATTATAAAATATTAAAATATTCATGCCTAATGTTCAAGTATACTTGGCTTGCAGTTAGGCTACTATCAAAAGAATAAGCACATTAAAATATTTTTTACCATACTTATTGGCTTCTTTGAAGTATACTGCAAGTAAACTTATAGGTCTAGACTACTAGTCCACTAGTTCTATACTTCAAGCTCTCTATAACTTAAATTTAGTTTTAAACTTCCAGGGAGCTAAAAGTTTTTTGTTTTTAAACTGTAAGTATACTTCAAAGACTTCTTTAAGCTAACTTAACATCATATTCACGGCTTATGATTATTGCACTCAAAAATATATTACTGTTGCTATTCAGATATTATTTAACATAAGTAGACGAGAGGTTACCTCATGTACTCTATTAGTAGACAATGCTTAAGTGCATTCTGCTTTAATTTACAGATGAAGGTACTTATAAGAATTCATAATGACGCACATACTCAGGATTGAGAACAAAATTGATTCCTGTATGAATTACATTTTCAAACACAATATTGTATTGGATGCCAAAGTATAAGAACACAGCAATGGCAACTCTCATTGAAATCCCAATTCAAAACAAAAAATAACTCTTTCTCTCATATGGAACCAGAAATATGCATAAAATATGAATTAGCAATGCCTTCAGCCTGACCAGTAGGCTGAAGGACTCAAGCAAAGGATGATGACATATTCCAAATGAGTACACCGATGAGCTGTTTTTTGGTTAATGGAGTTCTGTATCACAGTAAAAAATATGACCGACTAAAGAAAAGATGCAGCAGTGCTGTATACTTGAAAGATGGTACATTCTGTTTAATAAATGATTTAATTTAAGTGTGGACATCAAAGCCCTGCATATTGTACCTGTACCAAAAATTTCTGTGTTTTAGCTGTGATATCAGTTCAATCTAGCTGGCCCTAATGTGCAGATTCACAGATAAATGTACACGGTATTTTCAAACATGAGGCTAAGAAGCCTGGAACCTCAGTGCTATCTGGTCTGATATGGTGACAATGAAATGTCTGCACTAGTTTTATAACTAGCAGCCATACCACTACTCGATCTGCACCAGCTGTGTGGCTGAAGCTAAGCAGGTGTAGGCTTGGTTAGTGCTTGGATGGATGGGAGACAATTTGGGAATATAAGTTGCTGCTGGAGGAGGTGTTGGTGGGCCAGTAGGTTGGGATCTTCCCTTTGGTGGAATAATACACAATACTCCAGTGCAGTGATGAGGATGTTGTGTTATGGTTCTGCCTCATGTGTGCCGTTTTGTCATTGTGCTTATTACTTTTATATTTGTGCTTCTGCTTTTTCTCCCCTGCCTTACTCTCGATTTATTTTTCAGCTTTCAGTTCGCCGTCTGAGGATTGACTCACTCTTGCCCAAACTCCTGTGATGTTGTTTGACAGCCTCCAGCATGCCTGCGTCTCGTTGTCCAATCACGTTTCCTCATTCAGAATCGGCTGTGGTATTTCATTCATTACTTCCACCTGTGCTTAATTCTGGGTCTCCCTAAACTGTGAGCGAATGCGTTCTCTGATAGGATCATTACTAACCCGTACTAACCAGCACTTACTTGAGGGTGATTGTATATATTTTGTCACGTAGTATTAACCTTAATTAACTCATTAGCGAGTGCGAGCGTTTCTGGCTTTTGTAATTTCTTCCTAAGCTTTCCCTGATTAACTACGTTAAAAGCTATGCTTTCCTTCGCTTCTCTCATGGTGTTTTTATACTCGTCACGTTTAGATTACCTTAATCTAAACCTTCTAGTTTGATCGATTGTCTCAGCGTCTTGTCTCGAGTCATTATTGTTAACCCGGTTCACGTGAATTTGTTTATTAATCCCATGTGTTTCTGCTTACTTCTGAGATTGCCTTCCGAGTCCCCGCCTCCTCCCGTGTGTATAGGTGTGGGCAGGAGGGAACTTTGTTGGCTATGCGCGACATTGTGAAATCTCAGCTCCTGTGCCTTCCCGCGTATTTCCTTTGTGCGATTCCCGAGCCTTGTGTATTTTGCTGCGCCCACGTCTTGTCTCCCTGTTGTCTAAGTCTCCCAGTGTTTCCGTCAGTTAGTTAGGTTAAGTTTTTGTTTTCTAGTTTAGCCACTCTTGGAGTGTGTACTTCTGTTTCCCCCTGCCTTGGGCAGTGTACCTTAGTTTTCCCTTGTTGTTCAGTGCATTGGCACAGTGTTTTATTTCTGGCCTGCTTGCCTACCTTTCTCTAGTGTTTGGTGTGTTTGCAATATACACTTTTATTCCTGCATCTGGGGTCGGTTGCACCAAATGTATCGTAAGTGCTTGTCGTAAGACACCAAACTTAGGACCGCGCTGAGACATGTCTTAACTGCCGTTTCGCCAAAAACTCATATGGGTGTCATAAAATCTGTATCTTAAGATATGTCTTAGGACATGTCCTAAATGACATGCACAAACATCCCTGGCTGTGAAGTCCTGACTGGTGTCTCCAACTTCAGGAAGGTCAAATCTGAGTGGCAAATAGTCAATTTGGGTGGTATTATGCATGAGCAGTTTATATGATATATAAATAAGCATTAGTATCATAGAATGAATGGAACTAAGACAGCTACATATAGCGCGCGCACACAAAAGCAAAGTGGTGGTTTTTCTCTGAAGTACAGCAAAAAAAAAAACAGCAACCCGATGCAGTCTTGAATGAATGACCCAGAAAGTACCAAACATCAGGGTGTGTGAAATTCTTCTGGAAAAAACTTGACTGACATCAGTATTTTTTGGCTATGTACTGGATGGAGCTAAGCAAAGGGCTACAAAATCGTCTGTTTAACCAATTAGGCTACTCTAAGCCTGTCCCCATTTACTTAGCTCAATCAGTAATCAAACAGTAGATTTGCTTATTTAATAAGTTGAATGAGTAGATACTCCAATTTATCAAGCTAGCATGTTTGATTATCGCATTTTGAAAATTAAATGGCCATAGAACGGCACAGTTTTGCAAGAATGTTATTGCATTTTTTTTTTTTTTTTGTGGGCTTACATTTGGCCATTTCGCGTGATTGCGATAATTTATATCACAATGTCAGGTTTCTTTTGTTATACAGAATGTTTTCCACCTTGCGTATTTTTTTATATGCCTAAAATCCACGGTGATCTTAAAATGAATCTCTTTGTTTAATTAATCTGTAATCTCCTAAAAATGCTACAATGAGAGATGAAATTCAGAGTTGGGATGTGGCAATGTTAAACCACGATTTTTTAAAAAGCGTGAGCACTTGCTGCCATGGGGTATGTAGACAGTTGCTTGCAATTTCTTTAAATGTACATACTTAAAGTGGTCTCACTGTAGCAATTTTAGGAGATTATTACATATAAATGAAAAAAAAGATTTATTTTAAGATCGCACCACACTTAAGTCACCTCCCACCACACGTAGGTTTCTGTCGTAATTCCGTGTCCTAACTTGTGTTGGTGCAACGGCTCTTTTTGCCGTTGATAGCTATTGCACCAATTTGTCTTACAACACAGCACTTAAGACAAGGCTTGTCGTAAGTCATCATTGGTGCAACCCATTTTCGTGCGTAACTTTAGGACAGCACTTAGGACGGTTGGTGCAACCGGCCCCTGGTGTCCCCTCGACCACTTCCTGACATGTTGTCTTTCGGATGAGATGTGAAACTGAAGTCCTGACTCACTGCAGTCATTAAACATCCAATGACACTCTTTGGGCTCTAATTTCTTGGCGCAGCGCAGGGTGGCGCAGCGTGGCGTAGCGTGGCGTAGCCCACGCAGTAGTCATTTCGTCCGGTCCAGTCCGCGCAGTGATAATTTCGTCCGGTGCAACACCGTGCACAGCCACTTTGGCAATTTGGTAGACGAACGTGCGCTGAGATGGGTGTGGCGGCGTAGTAGGGGGAGGTGTCACATATTCATCATGATGCAGTGACAATTTCGTGGATAAAGGCTCCGTGGAAAGTGCGCAGAGAGCTCGCCAGCTCCAACCTGGTTTACTCTCTGTGCAGTGGTAATTTGGCTGACCAACGCACAGTGCGCACACGTCACCGAAACCTCACAGGCAGGTTTCCAGAATGTCAGGCACATTTCAATGCAATAAATAATTACAGCAACCACTATTTAATGTAACTATCTGAATCAGCACATAAATTATAGTATCTATATTGATTGTCCTGATGTCAGATCAAAAGAGAGAGAGAGAGAGAGAGAGTGTGCATGTGGGCGTGAGTGTGTGTGTAGGCTATGTGGATATGTGTCCTTCAGCTGCTTTCACACGGACCTTGAAACAAATTTTTTCGCATGACTGATTACATTCAAAGTCTTTTGCATTGACTTTGAATGTAATCAGTCATGCTAAAAAATTTGTATTCAAGGTCCTTTGTGCAAGCAAAAAATTTGTTAATACTTAATATTATTGTCACTAAGGTTTTATCGTTTTTAGTGGGGGAAAGGAATACAGCCTGATTGCGTACTGAGTTAAGATCACATATTGAAAATGAATGTGTAACGTATGTTGCATTGTTGTCCATGCATGTTAATCCCAAAATTTTAAGCAGCAACAGGGTGTAATAATAGGAACACGCTATCCATCATTTCTCTTCCCAATGATGCAGGCAGAAGAAATAAATGAGCAACCGTCGAATTTCATTCCAACTTCATAAGTTTGAATGATCTAACGTAGTTTCGTTTTGAAATTCCATTCAAGTTCGCTAATGGTAATAATTCGCGAATGCCCTAGCTAGCCAGCTAACTAATATTCGTAATGCTTAATATAAACGTAAGCAGTGCAGAAAACATGCCTGAAGCAGCAAAGTAAAATGCACCATTAATGCATCATGCAGATATAGGACAGAGGCTTCTTTATTCCAACACTTTAAGGGTGAGGAGAGGAGCTCATTTGATTGGTGAAAATTTGAATCAGCTGTGTTAAACCCACTCACGCCTTCTCTCCTCCCTCTTTGCCACTTGCACCGGCAGGAGGGACAGTGGCGGGACAGAGGAGTGCTTGCGCCGGGCACGAAATTGCAAAATACGCCTGGATACACCCCATTGGCGCGGCGCTCCCCCCATTCGCCGTGCCTGCACCGCGCCTGCGCCTGGTCAACGAATTTAGAGCCCTTTAAGTTTCCTAGCAGTATACCTCACAGAATACTTTCACGAACTGAAAAGTTTACTAGAAGTATACAACTAGTTAACTCACAGTATGCTAAAAAGTTCACTTGTAGTGTACTTGCAGCATAAAATAAAACTTAGATGTAAACTAGATGTGTGCTTTATGTTTACTTTGCTTAAATTTGAAGTATACTTCAAAGTATACTTTTCTAAACTTAAAAATGTTCCAATTTAGTCCGAAGAAGTATTGAATTGGTATACTTTCTAGTACACTACAAGTTCATGGTCTGTAGTATACTTGCTATACTTATACTCAAGCATACTTAATAAAATGAACTTCAAGTATACTACTTTTTGCTAAGGGTCAGCTCAATAACAATAATATAATGTGCAGTTGACGTGCTGAGACCTTTCTACTAACTGTGTCCTCAATAATGAGACTAAATGTTTGAGACAAAGACATTATTTTCTCTCTGGATTTGGCTTTTTATTCCACAGTTTTAGAATTGCTACTCATCAGTCAGTTATTAAATGGTTAGAGCGCAGAGTCACAGTATTTATAAAGGTGAATCAATGTTTCCTCTACCATTATATTGAGGAGACAGCCCTCGCCCGCCTCAAAGAAATAAAATATTTTGTTACTTAATTTATGTGCATCCATGTCATTTCAGCTCTGTGTGACAATCTTTAATGAGTTTTGCTGTCGTTTAGAGTTAGCTGGTTTTCTCCTTTCTCTGAAAGAGGTTTCCCTCCTCCCTGACTCAATGAGGCAGAGGTTCACCCATCCATACACAAACTACAGGGCGCGGCGGAGCCCAGTAGCCTATTGCAGCAGTTAATATTAATAGTATATACGCAGCAAAATTCTCCAGGTCAATTTTTCGGTGTTGTGCAAAAATGATAAATATAGAGTTGAATTGACACTGAAAAGATATGAATAAACACTAAAGGAATCAATTGCATGAGAGAGTTGGTGTCATTGTTGGGTGTGGGAGATTCAACTCCAACATAATTATGAAACCACACCCTTGGTACATCTTTCATATTCAAGAATTGATTTTGTCAAGAAGAAGCTGAGATGCCATTTTTAACCATACTTGGAGGTTTTTAACACTACACCTCGGCTATATTATTAACACTTTTAGGAAGTATTAAATTAGCACTGCAAAAATTGGGACAAAATAAGTACCAGCATTGTGTTAGAATGAACTCTCTAGGAGTTTATTTAACACCACAGAATTTGCTGTGTAAGTTTGAACGCAAGTTTGTGTGTGAAGTTGACTCTAAACACTGCGTTGTAACTTGTTAGCTTCAAACGAAAGAGCTACATTTCTTCAGCTGCGCCATTAACACTTCCGCCAGTCCAAACACTCCGTAACCAAACAATTATCGCACTCAGTGGGTGATGTGTTGTGTGTGACGTCGTCTTCATGTGAAATAGGAGATCCAACGTGGAAAAAATGTGAACCACACACAGAGTCACAGGTGTGCCAGGAGGGCCTGGGCCTACTGATGGTTGTTTTTCTTAATGCTGCTGTAAAATTTACTTTTTTTTGCACTTGAGAGCTTAGCTAGGCTACACAGAAAAGAGAGTTTACTAAACTTCACGATTGCACTTCAGCATAGAATAAAAAACCTGCTCCTCATTTAAAAGCGGAAAGATTTCCGGCAATAACAAAATTACCTTTTGGTTTTTGCTATAATGAGAATTTTGTATTAAATGGCATGTTTCTTGGTTTAAACAAAAATCATTTTCAATATAACAGCATCAGCAGCATATCTTGTTCAACAGGAAACCATAACACAATATGAACGTATCTTGCGAAGGTAAAAAATATTTGTACTATAGCAAGGAATGTCTCTCGCTAAAATTTGATAAATATCAATATCAATCAATGCAAAGTGAAAACTTCAATCCTGGTGCCCACCCCCCGGGCACCTGCTACTTCAAGGCGGTCAACCTTGGGGAAACACTGGTTGAACATTTGTAAATTTTGGTGTCAGCATCCAGAAATTATAGAACTTATGTACATAGCAACCCACCCCTCCTCCTCAGAACATTATGGGGGGTTACCGTTGATCTTTATAAATTCAAGCGACTCTGGAATACTGGAAAACTAAGTGGTGCATCTTTTCATTTTACTTCGATATGTGATACTGCCTTTGATATTGTCAGCCTTATGCAGAATAGATTGGATTGTACTGAGCGCAACAAATTTCTGTTAAATTCTAGTGCTCACTTTCTCAGCTCATTTAATCTTCGCCCAAATGACATTCATCGCCGTGAGGAAGGAAAGATAACCGTATATAAGGCATTATCTGTAGTTTTCCGGCACTGCTATGCCTCTGATATAGATACCAGAAATAATGCCGTTGACGAGGGCAATGTTGAATGGTTCCTATTTCAGTCACTGAAATAAAGCCCAGGCCCACCCTGCTTGTGCACGGTTATTAAAAGACTCTTCCAGGGGTCATGGCCTGTCTATTTTACAAAGCGACTGATCTTCGTTTGCTTTGTTGAAGCACTCCGAATAACAGTCGTAAAACTGTAGCTAATCCCTCTCAGTCTGCTTGGGTGGCGGCGGTTCCAGTGAAAAACATGGGCATTTATCGGCATCAGGTCTTCCTGTGTTTCATGCAAAAGCTCCAATAGCGTTGTTTGCCCTGGCATGTACAACTTGTCTATGGGTTACTGAATTTCCACCCCTGCCTTTCCACACGCGGCATTGTAACTCTTTTTTTGATTCAGTGCAGAGGCCCACATTGCTGTGAACCAATGCCCAGAGTATACCAGTCCAGATCATAACAGTATACTTTGTGCGATTGCAACCAAATGGTGGAAAATTGTATTAAATATGGAAGCCCGGTTGTTGCCAGTACCATCAGTTCAGTCAAGATATTCCATGGGCATTTTGCGGTGAGTGTCATATGCCTAAGCCTCGAATAAGCAATTCAGTAACCTGACTGTTCCTAATGAACGAATTGCCATTCAGCAGGAGCACAGTATGTAAGTATTTGGATGATGATGTCATTTTTTTTCTTTGTTCTCTGAGTTAAATTGAAATAAAGCAATCAATAGGAGGTTAAACTGTCAGCTAGAATTTGAGAGTCCTCACATGCATATTAGATAAGCTTCTTTGATAATACAGCCATTTTTATACATAATAACTACCTTAATATTTGTTCATTGCACAGTATTTGCATTATGCCTCTCTCCTTACCTTCTTCCGAGTCACCACTGCAAATGAGAACTAGGTCAGTCAGTTACGAGTATATAAATCTTTGATCTTCTTGTTATTGTTTCTCTGCAATCTTAAATCCTTTCCCATGATTACAAGGCTCCCTGTGCTGTTGATCTTTGCTCTGATGTTCTGTTTTTAAATATCAGCCCTTAATATCATTCCTTGAATAGCTCTCTTTGGCTCTCCTCTCCATACATATATTTGCATTGTCTGAGCTATCATCCTAGTTGACTTAGATGGCGGTAGTGGTTGGGGGGGATTAGTTTTATAAGTCATATTGAATCCCCATGAATTGAATGGATGCCATGTCGGTTTTCGGCAACCCCAACTCTCTCTCTCCCTCTAAACCAGGCTCATGTCCTAACTCCTGTACTGCTATCCCAAATACTGAATGGACAACAGCAAGAGATCATTTAGCCTTTGGTCAGTCAAACCGTTTTTTAAACTGAGTTATTGTACAACCCCAATTTCGAAATAGTTGTGTGAACTGTGAATAAAATCAAAATGCAATGACTTTCAGATCACATGAGCCATTATGTTATTTACAATAGAACCTAGATAACATTTCAAATGTTGAAACTGAGACATTTTACATTTTTATCTACAAGATGAGCTTATTTCAAATTTTCTGGCTGCAACAGGTCTCAAAAAAGTGGGGACACAGGCAAAAAAAGGGCTGAAAAAGCAATTAATATATAAGAGAATCAGCTGAAAGATCATTTAGCAAGTAATTAAGTTAACTGGCATCAGGTGTGTAACATGATTGGCTATAAAAGGGATGTATTAGAGAGGCTGAGGTTCTCAGAAGTAAAGATGGCCAGAGGCTCTCCAACCTGTGAAGGCTTGCGTAAAAAAATTATGGAATACTTTAAAAACAATGTTCCTCAACGTCAAATTGCAAGGGCTTTGAAGGTCTCATCATCGACCGTGCATAACATCATCAAAAGATTCAGAGAACCTGGAAAAATCTCTGTGCATAAGGGACAAGGCCGAAGACCTTAACTGGATGCCCGTGATCTTTGGGCCTTAAAGACGCCACTGCATCACTCACCGGCATGATTCTGTCATTGACATTACTAAAAGGGCCCAGGAATACTTCAAGAAACCACCGTCTGTAAACACAGTCCGCCGTGCCATCCACAGATGCCACCTAAACTCTATCATGCAAAAAAGAAGCCATCGTCGAGCATGATCCAGAAGCGCCACCATGTTCTGTGGGCCAAGGCTCATTTAAAATGGACTGTAGCAAAGTGGCAAAGTGTCCTGTGGTCAGACGACTCCAAATTTGACATTCTTGTTGGAAATCATGGGCGTTTTGTCCTCCGGGCTAAAGAGGAGAAAGACCACCCCTCCTGTTATCAGCGTTCAGTACAAAAGCCAGCATCTCTGATGGTATGGGGCTGCATTAGTGCATATGGTGTGGGACACTTGCATGTTTTAAAAAGCACCATGAATGCTGAAAGGTATATATAGGTTTTAGAGAAACATATGCTCCCTCCAGACGACATCTATTCCAGGGAAGGCCTTATGTATTTCAGCAGGACAATGCAAAACCACATACTGCAGCTATTACAACAGCATGGCCGTAGTAGAAGAAGAGTGTGTGCTGTACTGGCCTGCCTGCAGTCCTGATCTTTCACCGATTGAGAACATTTGGCGCATAATTAAATGAAAAGTCCGTCAAAGGAGATTCAAAACTTTCCAGCAGCTGGAAGCCTGTATTAAACAAGAGTGGGATCAAATTCCAATGGCTAAACTCAAGAAACTTGTCTCCTCAATGCCCAGACGCCTCCACTCTGTGTTAAAAAGAAGAGGGGATGCTACACCATGGTAAACAGGCCCCTGTCCCAACTTTTTTGAGAACTGTAGCAGCCATCAAATTTGAAACGAGCTCATTTTTTGGATAAAATTTTAAAATTTCTCAGTTTCAACATTTGCTATGTTATCTTTGTTCTATTATGAATAAAATACTGGCTGGTGTGATTTGAAAGTCATTGCGTTTTGATTTTATTCACAATTTACACTTTGTCCCAACTATTTCGGAATTGGAGTTGTAGTAAACCATTGTGACAGACAGGGGACCGAGGACTCAGGCTCAGTCGGACAATCAGTTTTGGAGGCTTTATTAAACGATTAAGCAAAGTCAAATAGTCCAGTTTGTAAACCAATCAGTAGTGATGCAATACAGAGAGGAATATTACAATCAGGGTCGATAATCAGGAGGAAGGTCAAAAGCCAAATGGTGGGAACGCCTTGCCAGGGAGTAGACAGGATTGTAAGCCAGGAACAGTCCGAAGTTGTGACCAAAAATCTATCAAACACAGAGCGTTATAGGCAAACTTGGAAAAAAAAAAAAAACAAGAAACAAAAAGAAATCAGAGCCGCATAATCGCAAAAGGAGACGGCTGGCGAGGAAAGTGAATGAGAACAAAGACAGGTACATGGAAAGCACAGGAACTGAAATCATAACAACAAAGGCAATGAAATACAGAAAACTCTTAAAAAAAAATAAATAAATAAAAATAAATAAAATAAACAGATGTACTGAACACTGACACGTTGACCTGTCTCAAGTGAGTTTCTGTGGAGTTATTTGTGCAGATGGTGAAGAAGCCTGGTTGCCTCCTTCTTGGGAGGACTGAGATAAGAGCTTAGTGTCCATGGCAAACACAGAAATAAAGAATAACAGAAAGATTTGGAATCCAAACTGAATGATATGTTCAGGGGAGCAGTGATGTCATGGAGTGGGTTTATGTTGGATGGAGATGGAGGAGAGCACTTGCTGGTCTTTGAATGAGGTTTTGGCGCAACGTGTCTGCGTGCAGCTAAGCTGAGTCATTGATTGTGCTGACATTGTTTTGAAAGTTCCTTTGCCATCCAGCAGTTATGAAAAGCTTCCCAAGTTGACCTGTCGGCTGCACTCATAGTGAAATCTACCGAGCCAACTCCCATTACATGACGTATCGTCTACTGGTTACAAATAGCGCGGACTTAAAGCAGCATTTGCATTATCCTGCAATTACCTGCCGTTCAAAATCCTTATGCTGGAACGGTTGGTATGTCACCATCCGTCATAGCTAAGTACTTTTCCGAGTTCCCACAGAAATAGCTAGGGTGTCCACACACTCATGCTACACACACATAATGGCTTCTGTATTTATTATCTATTATCATTGTGTCATCTTCACTAGCCAAGCTCACCGGCAAATCTATACAGATAGTCAGTAGCTGTCAAGGCTCAGTTTCTGTGCCTAATAACAATATAAGCATGTTGAAGAATTTTGTTATACTATTAACATTCACAGAATTTTTCTCTCATGACTTGATGTCTGTGCGCACCTACGTCTTCCACGAATATGCAAGCTCAGTTGCGGTGCAAGAACGTACGACAGGCAGATACTGGCATTTGCCTCAGCTAATATGGCCTTGCATGCATCTGTTATTTTTTTATCAGTTATTTATTTATTATGCAAATGGATGCCAATTAAGCAATCAATCACATCTGCATTTTATTTATAAAAAGTTTTGCTTTAATGATACAACATTGTACCACAAAATATTTTAACGTCCCATTTTTTCTCCTTCTTGTTGCAAAAAACGTTATCATGTAGAAATAGCATGTGAAGCTGTTTCACTGACAGTTTTTCCCCCACATAGAATCAAACTTTAAACTTGTGCTTAAATCACTTACTCGCTATCTAATAAATACCAAAGAAGTAACCCTATTGTTTATAAGGATAAGTCATGTATGTTGCTGGAAAAAACATGTTTAATCTCTTCAGGCGTGGAAACCACTGGCCCTAGGGAAAAGTCTATAAAGAAATTTCAGTGATTCCTTAAAGATTAAAATCTATTTTGCATAATCAAACGTTTAAACCTCATGTAATAGAGTTGTGTGCATCACTTTAAATAAATGCTTGGCTGGCCGGATTTTTTTTTTTTTTTAGTAAATGGGACGTATAGTCTGAGTGTTTTGTGTATGTGAGTAACTTGACTCTTTCATGCAGAAAAGTCTTTTGTTGAGATAATTAAGATAAACCTACCAACACATACCAGTAAGCAAATACCTCAAAACACACTCAACCTGTTTGCTTCTTGGTCCTGACATTGCGAGCTGAGATTTGGAGAAACACCACGTCCTGTGAGGTCTTATCATCACTCTTGATGTGATAAAGCATAAAATACAATGTTTACATTTTTCTTTGACGGCTTCAGAAAGTACAGAAGGATTGTGGACCTCTCGAGCAGTGCGGTGTTGTGAATACTACACAAAAACAGTCAGTCTTTTCTTCAGCATAGAACTGAACGTGGCCCATCAGTCATAAATGGATTCCTGCGAAAGAAATGGTACCTGGTCACGTCATGTGGTAAAAAATAGAAGCATTTGAGACAACTTAGGGGTTTAAATAGCATTGTCCTTTTCCCAGTTGAAAGAGAATCCAAAGATTCGCATTTTTCTCTTGCTTTGTTGCATGTATTGCTAAAAATGCACACTTACATAACGAGGCATGAAAGGGGAGATCACTATACAATGTGCACCATTAAGGTGAGTGACATCATCTGTTCTGTCAGCAAGTGTGGCCAATGGAGATTAAGTGGTAGGGGTGTCCTTGTGAGTGACCTCACTGGTTACAGATTACGTTCTCAGAAGGCTCAGGTTACTGGAGCCAGCGAAGGCTAACATTAACAATACTGTGATAGTGTAGCATATCTGTTATGTTGTTCATGCAGAGCACTTTTACGACATTGAGACGGAAAGGTGTGTCTGTGTGTGTTTGCGCAGGACTGACTTCAAACATGACGAATTGGCCTTAGCTTGAGATTGGACTCTCCCCTCAGTAATTTGTCCATACTTTTATGCACATTAGTGGTCTATACGCCCTTTCTGAACAACGTGACTGAGAAACGTATGGGGCGAACATGTGAACAGGACTAACAAAAGGAGATTCATTCTTCCCTTTTGACTATATATGTCTGTTGAATCCAGAGTATTTTGAGCTAATGCTAATGCAAATATTAGCTTTGCAAGTGTGGGTAACTCATGTCAATCCTTGACGCAACATTTTTCATCCTCTTGTATGTGACTCGTACCTTAAAGATGACAGACGTTTGTCACTTGTCTTACATTCTTCCTCTTGTTATTGAGAGACCAATGACAAAATTTGTCAAGGCCTTTTTCTGAACCATTTTCTTTGTATTCAACAGTGAAATTTGTCTGTCAATGTTTTACACCCTGAGGATATTGCGGACCTGTTCTGCTGCTAAGATTGCCAGATGCCTGGTTTTCGACTGGAATATCCAGTTTTTGAATATTTTTTGACAGGCCAGGTTTTCAGTCCTGACTGGACAGCAGAAATGCCCAGTCTGAAATGTGTCAACTAATTTTACTGGCGAGCTTCCTCGGGCCTTTCCCTGCCTATCGCCCATAGTCAGCTGGGATAGGGGCCAGCTCCCCCCGACCTTAATGAAGAAGCGGTATAAATAATGAATGGATGGATAGATGGCAATTTGACTGCTAGTTTTGCTGTAAATTTCATATTTCAATTGCTCTTGTATATATTTTTTTCTCCTTGAATTAACCCCATCTCCCACCTTAACCACAATAATGCGTTCAAACTTGTGTATTTGTGCTCTGTGTCTCAGTTTGGACAAATTTCTAATTTGGTAACCCAGTCTGTGGCCACTCTGACTCAAGCCAGTGTAACAGTTTTACACTGCACTAGCTCCTGTTTTTACCACTTAAACAGAGTTGGTGTAACCGCCATGGGTTAGCAGTGTGTCGTGGTCATGCAGTATTTTTGTACCTTCATCTGTCTGTCCACTATCGCATTCCCTCACCATTAGAAAATGTGATACGTGAACAATGGATTTCTGTTCCGCAGACCGAAAAAAAAAACATTTCCAGGATGTGTCTAGGTATTTTTCAGCATGGGTGAAACCAGTCAGGTGTCTCTGACTGGAAGAGGGATCAGATTAAGGCCAGTCTTCACTCTGTGGTTTAAAAAAAGCGGTCCCATCAAAGACATTGCCGTCCTTTGCGACAACCGGGACTGATGTTCATCTCTCCCGCAGTTATTTGTATAAACTGGATCTATTGTTCTCTACCTGCACCTTTTTTGGTTTTGATTTTGAGACTCCAGGGGAACAGGCGGTGCTGTTACAGTGACATGCGGGAGGTGAAACCAAACCACAGAAACAGGTTATTGTTGTCTAGCAGACAGAAAGATTGTTAGGATTAACTGCTTTGACAAGAGGCTGGTTTTGAACTGATGTCCATTGACAAAGGATGCATTTACATGTTTCTTTTGATTATGTTACCACTTACTGGGCCAAGGGTACGAACCATCCTGCAACCCTATCTCTCCCCATGTTATGCACACTGCATGTATTGTTTCACCTTAACAACACCAAGCGTCGTCTGGGATTACTGAGCGGTGTGTGCGCTTAGTCTATTCCAGGGGTATTCAACCTTATGGTGAAAGCATCAGGCTGGGTACAGGTTTTCATTCCAACCAATTGGTTATGCACTTGATTCTGCCTTGATTCATGCTCCTTAGCAAAGACTCAGGGGGTTGATTTGTAGATTCACGTGCTCAACTGTGTGGCAGGAATGAAAGCCTAAACTCTCTCTGGCCATTTCTGTATGAGGTTGACTACCACAGGGCTATTTTGAAGCTCAGTATTTTGGCTTCACTCAAGTCATGGTGCGGTTAACACATGCACTGAGAACAATAAGCCCGGCTTCATGGGGGTATCCTGTCGATAAAACCAGACAGCTGCGGTGCGGGGACAGCGAGTCGCAACAGTAGCACACTCGCCTGTATAATCAACCTAAAAATAACAACATGCCTACTTGCAATATTTGACCGTCAGGGATGTGTGTAAACTCACAAAGCCACTTTCCGGGGGGGGGATGTTGAACTGAGATGTGCAAACAGCTCACGCTGGACACCCCTCAGAAACAATATTATCATGCGTACAGAACCCTGTGTTTCTTTGGGATAAAGATGTTATGGAACGAAATCACTCTCCTGAGGGTATTTAGGCAAAAGACCTAACACGTGCTGCCTGTGAATGTCGTCAGAACCACAGGAGCTTTGAAGCGCTCGAAAACTGAGTAAGCGCAGCCCTGGTGAATGGAGTCAATATTTGAGTTGGCCATTAATTGTCTATTTTGTGTCATTTCAGTAAAGTATTAGGTGTACTGCTGTGAGTGATTGGTGGTGTAGAAATGAGTCTTCCAGCACTTTGTGGTCTCCGTGGTCACGCTGATTTAAGACGGGGGGAATATCACGCCTGCTATCCTAGTGTTGGCCATTTCACCCTTCTCATCTCCAGCATAAACAATTACACAATCGATATGGGCTCATGAACAATGGGTTATATTTAGGAAGGACAAACTGTTCAACTACAGTTCATTCCCTCACAGACAGGGAATAGGAGTAAGCAGTGATAGGAATAAGTTAATGCGAATTGCTTGAACAGAAAAAATTACATTAGTCTCGTTCATTCCCTTACAGAAATGCAAAAAATGATATGCATGTTTGGAATGCCTTGGACACAATGCAATTTTTGTTGTTCAAGCAATTAGCATTTACCCATTCTAACACTACTGTCCATGAAGAAATGCCTAACTGCAGTTCATAGAAGCCACTGGGATAGAGTCCCGAGATAATGAGAGTTGTGACACTGGAGAATAGGAACCAATTAGTTTCAATCACGCCAAACTTAGCCATTTTGCGTGATGAAAATCATTTGATTTTTTGTTCTTTTCTCAGAAGGGAAATGTATTCATTTTGACAGCAAAACAATAAACCAGCTAGCAATGACAAGCATAAAAGAGGAAAATGTTTGAACAAGAGAAAAGACTAAAAAGAAAAGGCCATTGGACACAGTTCCCGATAACACGATGGAAACAAAATGGCACCATGACCAGATTTTCTGGAACCCTCATGTCCCAACTCTCTCTCTAGGAATTCTAGACAGTTAGACAACCTTTAACCTCCAAATATTGTGCACTGACCTGGGACCCTGCACTGAAACTTATTCACAGTCCATCTGATCAGAGAATAAATTTACTTTGACTTTCCACATTGCTATAAAGGTGTAGCATCACAAGATGGCCACGCCACCACAGATGTTTAATCTTCAAGCCATTAGATAAAATGTGCACCAATCAGAAGGCTAACGGAGAATGAAGCCTGCTCAAATTAACTGACTAGCTTGCATTTGGAAACTACATCCCAAAAATAATAATAGAGGATAATAATAGTGGAGTAATAATAAGTATGCTCAGTAATCAGGACGTCCTGTATGGCTCGAATTAAGATACCCGTTTTGTCGGAGGAGAAGTAATGCATTCACCAAATGTTTCTGGAACTGCCCAAGTACAGTGTGTGTTCTGGAAAAGCTGTGTATAAATGTTTCATAAACCGCTGAAAATATTCTCATTCATATTTTCTCAGCCACAGCTGTACCCAAGCCAATATATCCCGCAACGGTTCCGGAAAATCGTCACACGTTACAGCCATGTTAAGAAAATCATGTATTGTTGAATGGAAGCTTTACTGATTTATTGGAGAAGTATTGTGTGTAGTGTGCCTGATATGGAGGAATTCTATGGAGAGGATTCCAGTGTATTGCACGCATACAAATATTACAACAGAGCCAACTGAGACCGAGAGGCTAATCTTTTAGTGTTACAATGGCATTGGTAGTATTATTGTGTTTTTTGTATAATAAGTGTCTTGGATGACAAACTCTTAATGCAGTGAAAATTTATAAATACGGTTCGCCACAATGGAAAATATGATTCTTGAAATTCATTTCAGAGAATGAATTTTCAGACCATAGGACGATATAATGACAGCCTCCTTGCGGATGGCAGGTTGCTCATAATGAGAAAACAACTGTAATATCATGAAAGTATAAGACTAGGAGAGACCAGGGTTGATTTTGTATTTGGCTCCATAACTCTTTATCGCTAAAACTTAGAGAAATACCTTTACAGTACATGTGTAGTGCAGAATGTCACCTGCAAAACTTGTATTGATACAATATCAATATAACATATATTTACGTCACAATATTCAATTTTCGATATATTACAAACATGCCGAAACAACCCCATACCCGGGGTTACTTCGTCAGATGGGTGGGGTAAAATCGTCATAGTTGGCAATCAGCTGATGCTGAAGCTTATTATTATTATTAGTAGTAGTAGTAGTAGTAGTAGTAGTAGTAGTAATTAGTTATTATTAGGCTATTATATTATTATTATTATCATCATTATTTGGTATTATTATTATTATTATTATTATTATCTTGTGAGTGGTTAACATTTTTATATTACAGTTTATTCAAAAGGTTACAAACCCAGGCTGCTGCACTGTTGTAACACCGGTTTCATGTCACCCACATGTCTTTGGGTTAAAATTTGTGCTTGTCATACAGCTCACCCAACTTGGTGAAGAAATCACGAACTGAGTGTTCGTTGTAGGCCATTGATCATGCAAGAGAGGCTGGTTGAGGCTTCCTGACAGCTAAGTTGTGTACAAGCGGGGCAACTTCGGCATACCCGGGGCTACTAACCCTGACGAACTAACCCCATGCTGCTTGGCCGGTGTAGTCCTGTGTGGCCATTTTGGAAATCAGGCCGCATCTCTCATCTCGCGATCGCAGCAGGCCTTTATCTTATGTGTTGTTAATAACTCTAGTTACATACGTTTATGAAACAGTAAAACCACCGTGGAAATCTTTGTCTTCAAAGAAGCTAGACGCATTTCTTTCAGAAAATTAAAGTTTAGAGTTTGGGTCAAAATTCAAGTTTTTAGGCAGAAAACGCTTACATGACACTACCAGTCCTTCTTTCCAAGCAATGACATCGCTGGGATGTCACATAATTTGTACATTTTTATTTTCCCGTCAGCACGTTTGGAATGAAAAAAACTGGGGTGACGGACCTTGCCCTGTGGCCGAAGTAACCCCGGTCTCCCTTACTGATTCTGCCTGAAATTAAATAACATTGGCTGCATCCCAAACAAAGCTGACAAGGCCTTTGACAGTTTAAAAAATTGCACGGAACGAACTGTCACCACTGTTGATGAATCTCACTGACATTAGGAAATCACATGGAGGTAAAAACAGGTTTTGCAGTGTCTCACTTTGACTCTCAGTAAATTAATCTTCACATCATAATTCATCTTCAAGTGCTGTCGCCATCGCTGCTCAAGCTATCAATGTATAGTCTTGGTTGTGAGTTGTGACTCATACCAATTAAAGCTGTTTTCACACCGGACGCGAAACGAATTTTTCACACAACAGATTACTGTGAAAGTCAATGCAATGTCGTGCGAAAAATTCGTTTCGCGTCCAGTTTGAAAGCGGCTTAAGGGCTGTGCACCAAAGACCATGCCCACGACTAAATACAGAATGTTAGGTGTGGATAATTACAGGTACCATTTCATAAATGTCCTTAAAAAAGGTTAACATATCTATCTAAATTGGATGCCCTGTTATGACCCACTGAGTACTGGATAAATACGTACATTTGCATAATTATTGAATCATAATACTTCAAAATGTAAATCAATGCATACTGATTACATTTCTCAATACTGAATATGATTCACATAGAATTGTCCTTTCCCCTCTGTAGTTTTATCTCCCGTGACCTGGAAAAACCTAGAATGTCACTTTTGGAAGAAACTGGGTTTGTCACTTATTTCCACTGACTAGGTTTGGCTACTTCTTTTTATCATACTATCATGTATGGAATCATCTGTGTAGTGGTCATTCTGCTTATGAAAAATGCAGCAAGTTGCTAATTAATTAAAATCATTAAGTGTGGCTGCCGGGTTAGCTCACTTGGTTAAGGTGCCGCAATTGCAATGCAGCAGTGACTACTACGGCACAGGTTCAATCCCCGGTGGTGCCAACCAGCAGTGGTCGGCAGCTTTTTCAGAACAGCGCACAATTGGCTAAAAGCGCTGTGGAAATGCAAATTGGGAAGGAACTGCTGGGAAGGGAAATTAAAAATGATTGCCTTGTTCGTTGCTTAAGCGCCTCCTGTTGGCCAGCCGGGAGCTCGTAAGTGAGATTCTGAGCTTGCTCATGTTCGGGTATCCTCCGCCCTCGTTCTGAACTTGTGATAGTTTCGATCAATGAGTGTAAAGATGCAGGGGCTGACAGGCACGTGCTTTGGAGGAAAGCCGCGAACTGTCTCTCTCTCCTGAGCTGACAATAGGGGGTTGTATACGAGCAAGCCTTGTACATAGTTCTCGGATTGGGCATTCCAGGTTCGGGTGGGGTTGGAGATGCCAAATTAAAAAAAAATTTTTAAAAATCATTAAGTGCAATAAATATTCTTTTGCTAGTGCATTAGAATCTTTGGCTATTAGTGTTATATAAAATGTCAAAATTTAGCTTTAAGTATTTAATTAATTTTGATTCAGAAAAGCCCAGACTCCAGAAGTTTTCTTTAACCCTTTCAATGCTGAATTCCGTGATACGAAGCAGAGTTACTCGTTGGATATATGTCTTTTTTTAATTAAAATATCATTTTGAACAACTCTCATTTCAGCAAAATTATTGATTTGGAAAACAGAAAGGGGGACTTCTATGTCCGAGTAGTATTTTATGGCGTGACTCATGCATCCCTACAGAGCTGAACACGCAATTCAAACAGTGAATATCCTCTCTGCGAGGTGTGCTGTGTTCAAACCATCAGACAGACATACAGTCCCTGTTATTTCTGATTTGCCTCAAAACACTTCAGGCACAGAGGGATTTCACAGGCCCTGCACTGAGTTTTTGTTCGAGGATTTGTCCATAATCAGAGAGAGTTGTCAACATTCAGCAGCCATTTGCAATCACCCATAATGCCTCACTGTAAAAATTTTCTTCTCAGCATAAAAGAGGTATTCCTATTATATAGATTTGGCCTGAAGGTTACTGGGACTCATATGTTCCCACAGGACATTTGGAAATATTGTGGAGCATATGTGTCCCATGAATACTTAAATGGTTAACTAGAATTTCTCAGACCACAGGAGGAATCCCCTCATTATTATACCATTATGAATGGTTTAAACTTGAAGACTTTGCTGCAGTTGTCAGTCAGCATGGCTTAGGGCGACTCTGTCATGATAGAACATTCAGGCTCTGATGGGTTAAAGTTCTTATGTCTAAGCGCTCCACGCCATTTAATTTTCTAAGAACGGAGGTCTCCTCTGATGCCAAGATTCTCAGAATTCTATCTCCCAAAATCTCAGTCTGCCACGGTCCGCTGTTGGCACACCACACATTTTTATGCAGGTACGGCTCGCCACACGTCCGTGGCGAAGGGTGTGGAAACTAATGGAAATCTCCCAGAGGGGTGCCATTGGAAAGATTTTTGTCAACGACTGCAGAAAAAGCTAAGGATTCTTGGTGGAAACCCGTCGGGATGATTCAAGCGAAGCAAAACGCTGGCAGCCACGGCTAACCTGTTCTTTTTGTCTGTGCCTGTTTTTCTATTCATGAAACCTTATATCACCCCACCCTGCCACCTACACGCATGCAATCACTGCAACTCACTCAACAAAAACATGGGACTCCTCTCTACAGCTCATCTAAGGAGGCATAAAGCTTATTAATCTCTGAGATGTGGTGTGATACACCTATTACAGATAGGTCATTAAGTAAACCCCCAAGGGGAGCTGAACTTACATTTCACATCAGAGATTACATCCAACAATAGAGTCAGATTGGCATTATTCTGGCATACACTGGGCTGGAACGCCGGGCCATTTTATGTCTGGTACAGCACATGTTCAAATTCACAGCCATCGACTGCATTTCAGCTCCTGTTGTGAATGATTCAGGGTTGCTGCGAAAATGCCTGTGGCTTCAGGCCATAAACCAAAGGATTGCAGAAAATCCATCCCCGTACAAGTGCTCCATTCCGTCCTGATTGTTGAGGCGAAGGTTTTGCAGAGTTCACCCTACTATAGTGCAATACTAGGGTAACACCTAACCATATTGTCAGTTGAACTCTCATTAATGTAGAGTTCTTAACGGTAATTCATTGTGAAATGTTGTTCACATTAGTTTAAAAAAATATGGTAATTACCATTCTTTTTCAGGTTATTCATATTTTAACAAAACATGAATCACAGCTAAACATAAAGACATAGTACGTTTCCCACTTTTTAAACCAATGAATACGACTTAATGTCATCTAATGCAGTTGTCGTGCAAATAATGTAAAGACACAAAAATTAAGCATCAGAAAAGACGCCTCATGATTCCTTTGTTGGACTCTTTCTTCCAATGTACGCTGGAATGTTCAACTTCCAACCCTCCGGCTCCCGCTAAAACAATACCAAAAATGTGAAATACAATGTTATGACTATGACTTCACTTAAATGACTCTCAGAATGAAAGATGTATTTTAATTGCCTGGATAAACACAGTTTTTACTCGTGCCTCTGGGAAATAAATTATCATTCTGCGTCTCAGTGTTTTAATGAATGCTCTGTGGGGACCACTGGCTACACAGTGCCTTTGTTTGTGTTCGTCCTGCGCACTGTTGAATTATTGATGCGGTAACAGAGTCTGCTGGACTGGAGTGTCTTCAGAAGTCCTGTGCTCTCGTTCTACTGCTAAGAAACTTCACTTTTTCCATTCCACATAAATGTCAGCTAATGAGTAGCATGCTTTGCTGTTCAAGCTTATTATGTCAAGGTTTTTTTGGAAACCCAAGCCCACGCGCATATATGAATCTTAATAGCGGCGCATAAAAATACAAATCTTTTTCCTATCTTTCCATTTCAGCTCAGCAAAGTTACAGTCCAACAAAATGCCGCCCTGTTTTTTCAGCTCCAGGGCCACACTCTCTTGGTATAAGTACCTCCCACACCTCACCCAACTCTGCCCCCATTTTGTTTTTTCCCTGCCATTAAGTAATGTGATGTGCAAGACACAAAATAAACACAAGAGCCATCAGGAGAGGGCATAACCCCCCTGGCCCCACATCAACTTCAGATTAGCAAAACGCACCACTTCAGGTCATGATTAAAGCGCACACCAAGTTTTGTTAAGAAATATTGAATGGTTTTCAAGTTATGCTCTGGAAACGAAATGTTCACAGAGAGACGGACAGACGGACGGACAGACAACCGCACCCATGACTATATCCCCCCGCATTATATGCCGGGGCGATAACAATACATTAATTAGTTAGCCTGATTCAGAATAGTGCACATTTTCTTACATATTTCATCACAAAAGTAATGCCATGAATCCATTGTACTTCCGTAGATCCAAAGAGGATTCTGCTGCTGCTTTGGCTATTATTTTTACTCTTATTTCGGCCATATGTGTACATTCATGCAATAATTTGGTGAAGGCAGCTTTTGTCCCTGCTGAGCATCGGTTTTACTATACTAAAGAAAAATAAGAGCCAGAAAGCATCAATTTAATGTCCGGCTGCGGTTGCACAGGGAGGTATTTTTTCTGGAAAACTGGCATTGGCCTCAGGTTTTAAAAGTAGACTCGCATGAAATTCATACACACACAGACACCAGACAAAGACATTACCCAATGGTGGAAACTAAACAAAAGAAAGCACATATGTAAAGCTACACATAGACATTAGCCAACTGTTAAAAAAATAAATTACAGTATATACTGTACTTTCATAGGCTCGGACATTACTTTGCTTGCCAAGTTGATAAATCCAGAAAAATCCCCTTGTGTTGAACCTGAGTGCATGATACATTTTTATCTAAAATAATTTCCAAACCAATCCTGTGCAGACCAATAAATAAATGGAATCAGGCAGATGGTATTTTGTTATGAAAGAAAGCATGAGCACTGATTTATGAATGAGGGAAATGAATGGACATTGCTTCCCTCATCCACCAATGTACCCAAAAACAGTTGTATTCCGCACCAGTATTTCTACGGTTTTATTGAAAACTTAGTTCCAGTTTCAACACCTCAGTTGAATGGTCATGTTTTGTTGCATCATTGGAGCCATCACACCTTGTACTTTCGCACTGACCTTGCTCTGAACCACAATAAATATATCGACTGAATCACAAGGAGAAGGCGTACGTGTGTGTGTGTGTGTGTGTGTGTGTGTGTGTGTTCATGCACAGGGTTGTAATCACACCCCCTCCCTCTTGACCATACTCAAGGCTCAGAGCTATCATCTCTATGGCCCTGGCTCCAGAACATTTTAAGGCCAGAACATCATAGGAATTGAACAGCGATAAAACTGTTCACACATAAAAAAAAAGAACAGGTCAGAACTGCCTCTGATAACCCACTATCGTTCTTGGAAACAGGGAGTGGCTTGTGCTACAACGGAACTTCACGCGCTAACAACCAATGCTGCCTGACTCATCTAGCACGAATGATGTCATACAGAACAGCTCACCTTACATAAACAGATTTGGTGTTTAAATACACTGGAAAAAAAAAAAAAAAACATCTTGAGCAAGGTGAAAAATCTCAGATTTGCCGAAGGCTAATAAAGTGTTATGACAAAATTTGACCCCTTTAAAAGGAAAAAAATGTAAAAACCTGCAGTATTTACATTGAAACTGCTCTTGAGTGTTTTCAAGAGCGATGTCTAATTTGACCAGGACACCAGCTTACCCATTTCATTCTTAAGAGGGGCACCTAGCTGCCTTCTCTTACATAACATTTATGGGGTTAGATTTTTCCACTGTCATTCACACTTTCAATGTGGCCTAACGGTGGGACACAAATGCAGTACAGGTACTTAACATACCTCTCACAGTGTGTTTTGGGTTAGATAAATTATTACGTGTTAATAATTTAGATTTTTTGCTACTTTTTGCTCTCTTTTCTCTGAGTTCAGATGGTCCTGTTGAATTTACTGGCCAGAATTCCCTCCAACGGTTCTGGGTGTGTATAGGAAAATGCCCCGCCCCAAAGTGAGGTATTGAAAAGTGACTGGCTAACCCAAAAAGTGACTCACCCTTCATCTTGTGTGATTGGTTGCCTGCTGAGAAACACGCTGATAATCAGAGGTTCTCACAGATTTGAATTAAGGACGCCGTCTTAAAAACATGAGTGCTTGGTGTTTAAACACAGCAGAGGAGACGCGAGGTAAAAAGACATGCGTCTGGTGCATTTTACCATTGGTAAATAATTAAAAGAACAACACGTTGAAAAACAGACGTCATCTGTGTGCACAGCCCCTTACCTGGCCGTAAGTTGCTTGAAATCAGCTCATTTCAGCTACATATTGTGCCATCCCATGCAGCTCAGCTGGTGTGCCATAGAAGTGGTGTCTGGACTGGAAAAAGACAGTACATCAAAAGCCCTTGGTATTGACAAGAGATCGCAATGCAGTAAAACGGGCCAAATTTCACAAATGTATTGGACATAAAAAATTGATTGAAAAGCTCACATCATTTATTGCAAAGAAACACTTTTTTTTTCAGATGAATGTTGACTTCATGCTTTCTGATAGGACAGTTAATATGTAAACTATCACCTTCCAGGAGGGAATTTGCATTTCATAGCACATTTTCATTGCATGTGTTCCACCACAAACAAACTCAGAAGAGATTAGACAACTCCAGATCAGGAGGATAGAGTGGCAGTGAGGAGAAGAACTGTACTGATAAATCCCTTGCCTGTGTTTGCTTTTATCTTAAAAAGAAGAGGAGAGGTCAATGCACTTTCGGCACCTATCTTTATGGGCTGGTGTCTCAACCCAGAGCCTGCATACCATAGGTCAACTTTGTTCCATGTGACCTCACAAATGCTCCCAACATTGGTGAACTTAGTAAACAAGGCAAGGTCTGCGTCACCATGAACTGTAGGTGCTACAAACCCTGACGTGTTTTGCTTACCCCGGGGATCTGTGTTATAAGTTCTCACATGACATGTTAGCTCAAAGGCATGAGCCATTGGGAGGAGGAAGGTTTACGGAACACATATATGACGTCCATAGAGCTTGACGAAAGTGATTCCGGATAGATACTGTGTCCCAGGTTATAACAGCAATTTGTAAGCCCAGTTACTTGATAACTCCTGCTAACTGCCACCAGTGCGAGATATAAAAATGAGGAAGTGCAGCTTAGAGTACTTTGTGAAATTAAGTCAGCACTGGGATAATTTTTGCGCAGTTTTTGACCAGAATTTTGGATAGTAAAATATTTCTTGGTTTCGCTTGGACAATGTAATGTTTGTGACATTTGCGTTAAAATTCTTTTTCTACCGAGTCACAATTGCTTACCATTGCTGCAAAACAAGCTCTCAACAGCCCCTGGCATGGGGCAAAGGGCAACAAACGTAAGTTTGAGATAAATCACATGCGGTCATCACAAACTGCAACGAACCTCTGCTAGTGTTTTGCTTTTGAAGAAACGCTTCCAGTGCTGATGAATACCTAACTGTTCCAAACTGGCTCTGCACACATATGACCCCTGACCCCTGACTGTTACTCTAGCACGCTTGCCTCAGCGTCTCACGCACTGATGTCATTAGCAGATTTATGCCATATGCGCTGTAGAAAATAATGTACATCTTCCCCAAACACACCTCTCGACTACTGGAGTACTTTCATCATCATATGATGCACTCAGTGTTCATGAATCGTAATTGTCTTTGATGATATTGGCCCTCCTAAATTGTTTTACTATGGCCTGCAATGTGTATAGGGAGAGGGTATTTTTTGTGAGATTAATTCATATTTTCTCGTATATTTTGCCGTTTTGAATTGCATTTGTTGTATACTTTGGCTCTAAAATACCTCTTTATTCAATACTGACAAACTATGTCTCAAAGCCATATTTCAAGATTTTGTGTTTTGTCAACATTTAACCACCTCTTGCACAAAGATAAAGAATAACCAGTGAAAGAATCTTTGTTGATTCCTACGGTACAAAACACAGTTTTATGAAGAAGCTACCTCCTCAGTTATGTGCTTAAGTTTTACAATTTTAGGGCAAGACTGCTCGGAGATTGTTAATGTGGTGCGCTAATAAAAGTAGCTAAAACCTAGGGATTTTTTGGAGGTGCTGTTGCTTGATGTTGTCAATAGGTGGGTGCCCAGCTCTCAGCTACTCTTTCATTAAGCCACGGTACCTTTAAGCGATTCTTTTCTCTGTTGTACTATGCAATTCATCTATTTAGTTCAAGAATATTCTCCTGGCAGTGCCACTGGCACAGATAAAAAATGCTGGAAAATATTCTTTTACCTTATTTGGTCACACTTTAGATGACATTAAAAAAAAAAAAACATTAAAAAATAATGGGTCACACTTTAGATGAAGTGTTGCTCATAAAGGCTTTATACAACATGTATAATGCCTTCATAAATGAGACATGATGTCTTCACAAATCATACACTAGCAAATGTCACGCTTTGTAAAGGGTGAAATAACACATCCTTATTCAGCATGTGATGGCAGATGTAAAAATGACGATGTCACTAAGCTGACAATGTCACCGTTTATAGCCCTTTATAGCATTTAACTACTAGCTAAGTGACATTGTCAGTTACATCACATCTAGCATCACATGCTGAATAAGGATGTGCTATTTCACCCTTTACAAAGCATGACATTTGCTTATGCATGATTTATGAGGACATTATACATTCTGTATAAAACCTTTATGAGCAACACTTCATCTAAAGTGTGACCCATTATTTTTTAATGTTTTTTCCATATCCAGGATCGCAGGTCTGTCCGAGCCTTCGAGTGAGTCTGGCCGGACATTCTGCACCTGGTCTGCACCTACTACACTAATATAAGCGCATATGCCCGACACTGAGGTCTCTCCCTGAGCCAGGGAATGTAAAACTGTAGACCTTTTTAACTATGAAGGGCTGGCTATTTCAACCTGGGAGCATTCCAGTGCAAAGCAAGACAAATGTTCCTCTGCTGAGTGGGTATTTCAAAGGAATGCGGAGAGGGAAAGCGGAGATAAAAATAGTCTGTTTTCCAGTCATCAGTTCCCTAAAGGAAGGCCAATGGTCTGTTTGGAAGTGATAACCATCTTTTTGAGGTAAAAAAAATAAATAACTCCCAAGTGAATGTGCGTGTGTGCGTCCAGTCTAGCAGTATGCCAGGACCTCCATTACCCCGTGTCTCTTTGATTTAGAAAATGAAAACATTGAAGTCCATTGCCTGCTGCTCCATTTAAACAATGGCTGTGTCGCCATGACGCCAAGGACTCACCCTGTGATCTTAAATCTTTAGACTTTCACGGGACTAAAATAGCAACTGGAGCCAAAAGAGGACAGCTACATTAACTAAAAAAAGACTAGAGATAAAATTACCTTGAAACACAACTGTCGCGACAGGAAAACTAATCAGACAATGGTGCCTCTCATTCAACTGACTCAACCCAAAATTTGTATTATGCTAACTATTAAATGTTAATTGACGAGTGAAACAGCCTTTAAATGGAGCAACATTCACTGAGGTGAGACAAATTTCATAACCATGCTAAACCATCGAGGACAACAATAGAAGTAAAGATTTTAGGATTATTGTGTTATCCAAGACTGTGTCTTGTTCAGCAAAATTAGTTTACTAAAACTAAGGAAATACTACTCATATAGGCTGACCTCAGGTCGAGACCGTCACACCTGCATGTTTGTTCAAAGAGCCTCTCTTTTCTTGATAGATCATGTAAAACTTTGTTTAGTTTGATGAGAACTGATTGGTGCCTGGCAGCAAGGTCATTGCCCTGCTAAACCTTTTGTCCCTGTGGGTTGAACAGGTTCATATTTGAGGGTCAATATCGCTCATTGTGGCAGTTTGGACCTCCGGCAAGACCGTGACATTATGTACAGATTCTTCCAAGCTCAGGGGCGGTCTGGTGTACTTCAATGTCATTTAGTTGTGGATGCTAGCCAGGAATTTGCGAAAACTGGAATGGATTGTGGCTGAAGATCTACTGTTTAGGAAGTGGGACTGTTTGATAACAAAAGCGGTTCTCATGTGAAGGGACACAATTAAGGAGCGTACGTTTCGAGGAGATGACCATGGTCAACTGCGCAAGGGCCACGGTCACTAATAATGAGGAAAAATGTTGAGAGAAAAGGGTGTCCTTCAAGTATGGGACTCATAAGCTCCTTTCACGCAGCTTAACCCATTAATATTTGAAGGGTTTTGGGGCAAAATGAGACGTGGCCAAAATGTACTCTTGGGAAAATTAACATTTTTATAGTCCTCAGTCACAGGTTGTCTTACTTTGTTAATTAAAAGAAATTAACTGTAATTTAAATATGTTTGTTAATTAAAATTAATGCAGAAAGACAACGTAATTGAGGAAAATAAAAACGTAAATTTTCACAAAAGTAGTTTTTGGGATGTGTCTCGTGTTGCCTCATCACCCTTTCCTTTGGGCAACAGTGTCATTTGTGGGAAGGGGTCTTTTAGAGGGCTGAGTGTACCTAGGTGTGTCACAATATTCGGGAAACCGTGTCCTTCTTTTCACCACCTGTCCATTTCTCCGATGTGAGCTTGTGGAAAGAGATGAGCGGAGGACAGGAAGATACATTATTGGGGTTTTTGGACCTGCTCAATGTGCTGAGTCAGGCCGTGAGAAGGAAACTCCTGCTTCCCTACTGATCTGAGTCAGCTTCATCCCACCCAACGAGGCCAATGGGGTGACAGGAGAGGTGAAACCTGATTGGCTGTCTGAGAAGGAGGTGGGTATATACTCAACTTCAGAGGGGTACAGCTGCACGAAAACGTCGCCCTCTGCCTACCCTCCGCCCATCCCTTTGGCATACCCAACTGGGTCAGCTAACACCTACCCCACCATCCTCACGCACCCCCGCCCCCATTCTCTCAGCTGCTGTTTGGACACCCTAGAAACTGTGAGTCTTGATCTCTAATTTCAGAAGACATATTCACATGTGCTCATGTTTTTGTTTGGGCTACATGTTTGTCGTACTGCATACACAGGCTGCCTATCTTGTGCACTGCAGTCCGGAGCATACACCCTCTTTATATGCAGAGCAGGTGAACCTCTTTCCATTTCACCACAGGTTGCACATCATAGAAAACTGCCATGAAATACCCTGGATACTGTTGAAAGGAGATTTTATGAGTCATTCCCATAAAACTAGTTTTAGAGATCCCAATCTGAAGCAGACCCATGCAAGCATTACTTTGAGCGTGCTACATGGACGGTTTTCGGGCAACATGATAAAGCACCTACCCAATGACCTCAATCTCCATGCAAGGGAAATTAAATGTTTCTCCACATCAGTGGCCTTTTTCCAGAGGAAAAGACAGTAAGCTACCAATGCCACTACAAGAATTCATTGACTTAATGTATGAATGTTAATGAATAAGTGATATTTATTATATGGGTCCTTTTTCCTCATCATATCAAGGATGCCAATAATTCTGCATCTGACTGCATGATGATATGACAACCACTTAAAATAGGTTATTGAGACATATGCGTCAGTGCTATCATTCTGTTAGTTGTGTTATATTTTGTTTAGATCATGTATTTATTTTAGTTTTCCTCTGTTAGTGTATGTCATTTAGTTTCCTTGGTGTTTCCGCATTCCCTCTTTCTTGCCCCCTCCTGTTTTCTTGATTGTTCCCCATTTCCCCATTTGTAGCCACTCCCCCTTGTGCTCCGTTCCTGTGTCTCACCTGTTTTATGTTTTCCTGATTAGCTCCTTGCCTGTCTCCTTACTGGCCCTGTATATCCTTATTTGTATCGGTGTTCTGTAATCTGTTTATATTTAGTTTTATGTTTTTATTTCTAGTTTTTTGTATCATTTACCACTGTTAAAATTATTTAGTTTTAGCTGTTTGGTTTCCATGTGTCTTTGTTTCCTTCACTTGCTCCACCGGCTCTCCCCACTCCATTTGTAATTAATCAGTTGACTCGTTTTTTCATTTGTTATACCCCCAGTCACGCTTCCTAGTTCTTCCCGCACATCCTTTGTGTGTGTGTGTTTTTTTTTTTCCTTTGTCTCTCTTTTTATGATTTCTGGATTGTCTGTAGCGTCTGTTTGATTTTGATTGTGATGTCCGACCTGGTTATTCTAGTATTACTCTGTCTATTCCCTGGTACATAATTCTGTCAGCCTAGAACCTGGAAAGTTGTCTGTTCGACACTGATCCTGCCGTCTGTTTTTGTACTGCAATCTGCCCATTCATTACCAACCTGGACAATCTTAACCTGATTTTTGGATTAAATCTGCTCTTGCTGCGCCTGGGTCCCTTTGTCGCCATGACAATAAGTGGAGAACAACAGCATTTTACCTAAAATGTTTAGCTATAATATAGCCTTATTCACATGGCAAGTACTTTATTGTTTTTCGAACACGATCCTAAATCATGTAAAAATAATGTAAATTATGATAAATCCTCTCTCGGGTGACAATTACTCATACAAATTATCTTCAGTATGCACACGATTAGTTGTCTTCCTTATTTATTCAGACATAACATGAGCGAAAATTTATTTTAAATATTGTATAATGATAATTTATTTACAGTATGATATTTTTTATTTTATAACAGTAATTTCTCATGGTTTAATTATCCCATTCCCTGTAATCTTGTCTAAGCACCATTCCAATGGACAATGTAAAGTCAAAAATTAACTTAGCATGCATGGGTAATATAGAATCAAAAATTAGCCTAGCATGCAGTGGCGATGCAAGTCACAAATTAGCCTAGCATGCAAGGGCCACAGAGCTAAAGAAGCAACTAGAGTGGACAACGTCATTGGCTGAACCAACCAGAAAACATGAGATGCGTCCGCCATCTTGTGTAAGGAATTGGCGGGGGAATTGTGCAATCAAATGCTGTACATGTGCATATGCGACTTGATAAAATGAAATGAAAAACACTGAATTTATTTCACAGTAAAAATGTATGATAAGTGATAAATCTGTTAATTGTAGTATCATCAGCATCAAGTTCACTTTTGGGTCAATTTTCCCATATGCTCATATACAAACTTCTCCTAGGTTAATATTCCCTTAGAATCTTACTTCATGTAAAAATCTTCAACATAATCTCTGTATTCCACCTCTAAACTACCTTGGTTGGAGGTTTCTCACAGTTCCATGCGGGACGCTATCCTTTGCTAAGATGGCGGACGCAAATCTCGCCAAAATTGGTCTCATGTCCACTCTAATGTTTTCTGGTAGCTCTGTGGCAGGGGCGATGCAGAGTCACAAATTAGCCTAGCATGCAGGGGCGATGTAGAGTCGCAAATTAGCCTAACATGCATGGGCAATCCAGAAGCACCAATTACCCAAGCATGCGTGAGTTTGGACTGTGGGAGGAAACCTGCACAAATGCAGGGATAACATGCAAACTCCACACAGAATGGCCCCAGGCCTGTTTCAAACCCTCTTTGCTGTGAAAAATAGCACTACCCACTGTGCCATTGTGCTTCCCTTGATAATATTCAATAAATGGTCTTTCCAATTAACGCCCACCACCCTCTGGTTTACTTTCAAGAGAAAATTAACTGGGCAAGCAAAATATTATTATTTCTGAAACAAGGCTGCAAGGCAGTGAGAGACAGCTTGTTAAATTGACAAGCCAATTGCACACGTGAGAAACGTGAATATGTACACATAAAAATGATTTATGATGCATAAGTGGTTTTGGCCCGGTTCAGTTCATGACCTAATGTTGTGCACCATTGTCTGCCTTCAGGGTCATGAAAACAATCGAATACCTCTGGCCAATATGTGTTTCTAAAAGCGCTGTAGTCACCCGAACAATAAATACTGTCTGTTACAACTGGCCCTCTCAGTCAAGCCAACAAAAATCATTTTGAAAGAAAAAACAGCCACGATTTAAAAAAATGATTAAACTCAAATGCTCCAAAATCGAGATGCCGGTACGCAGCAGCTAAATCATGTTCTCGCTGCTTACAGTCGCTTGTGAGTAGAAGGGTCTTGCTCTTTTTGGAGCTCTCAGCGAAGGATACTGGCCATTGTGTATTTCAGAGCATTTGTATACCAGGATCTTTCAAGCAGAATAACTAACGATTAAACAAAGGGGACATTGGATTATCATGAAGTACTGGATGTTAACACTGGAGGTTGAACTGGTGTGGTTGTATAATCACAAGTAAATGTCCTGCCACTGTGAAACCAAATAACTTCTAAAGCACTGTCCTGATATGGAGCGTCAAACTGTCTAGGCCTACAGTCTATTCCCATCCCAGTGCATGCTGGGATAGGCTCCAGCTCCCCAATCCTCCATGACATTGTTCAGGAATAAATGGGGGTATGGATGGATGTACGGAAATCTGCAGCCCTGCCAAGAGCAGGCTGGCACTGTAAGACCAGTGAAGGAATCATGTCTTTGTGTTTATTTATCTTGCTTAATATCAGGTCATCAGTGATAGGATGTTCTGTACTGGGCAGATAAAACTGTTCCAGAAATGCCACACTATATCTTAGGTGGGCCCCATTGTGTGGACTCATCTGCCAAAGTTGAGGAAGTGCTATGCAGGGAGTATAGGCTACAAAGGAAGCCAGTTAGGAGAGTTAAAGCTGAGCATCTGTATTCTGCATGAGTGCATTCCCCTCCAAGGCCAAGACTAACAAGATACAGTGTCATCACTATCCCCTGCCACAATCAAGGGCCATAACTCGTAAAAAACTATGCTTCGACATCCGTTTTCGAACTCAACGTTGATCATGATTTGCTTACTAAGCATCCAAATTTCATGCATCTAGGTATAATTGTTTGAGAAATCTTGTCCTCATTGTGGCCTAGATGGAAGGAAGCACGGACGGACGGACGGACCCCAATCCAATAATCCCCGTCCCGCTTCACGGTGGGGGATAATAACCTGGAAGCAAAAAAAAATTTCAAAGGTCCCATATTACAGAAAATATGTTTTTCCTTGGCGTTTGGCATGTAATTTGGTTCTCTTTCCACCAAATATCTGGAAAAATGTGAAACCAGATTGTCTCATCATTGTTGCCGTGACACACTTCCAGAGAAATCGTGTCCTTGAACGACTGGTTTCAATTCTGTGCCCCGATCGATGTCACGAGGGGATTTATCTGCTCTGAATAACCCAGTATTGACAAGTTTTCGTTTCAGATGTAATTGTTCACTTCTTGCAGCAGTGAGACAACCAATCAGAGCAGTGCCTCATTTTCATTAACTCATGACCCACTGAAACAGCCTTGTCTTTGTCTTTAATATCGGGGAAAAAGGCACAATATGGGACCTTCATCAGGTACTAGTGCCCTCCTCTCCTGTATAGCCCTGTTTTTAATTAGTGTATCAGCTTGGCATCTCGCATCCCTCCCACCATTATTGTTCTCTCACCCACGCCATGAATATTTGAACATGGAAAAAGGATGTGACCCCTAAATAATGGAAGTCATTATTTCGATAAAAGCTTCAAGGCATCAACCAGGAATTATAATGAAGCTTTTGACCTAAGGGTACCGAACATATGCATTATTGTAGCATGGCACCATTTAGGCTATTGAAGGCCATGGTGCACACTATTGTGAATCCAGAACAATGCTTGTCATCAAACTAAGTCAAATAATGCATTTTAAATACTGTGAACTGGCCAGAATTTGCACAACATGCCGTCATTTCACCATTTCACATTTTTGGAGAGGAGCACATTTTTCTTCAGATTCCCAAGCCTCTCATGGAAGAATACAGTTGAGAATAGCTCTTCAGGCATAAGTTTGTGTCCTGACACTTATGAATATTTTAAAACTTGTTTCAAGTAGTGACAAACCTGAGACCTCAGTGCAGAAAGCGCTGCAGTGAGGAGATGGTTGTCAATACTGGCAATTTTTGGGTGGCAAGTTTGGGAGTCATTCCCCTTCAAAACCAAGCAGCATGTGGTAATAATGGAATTAAACAGTCCAATGAGTAGTGACACTTGTATATACGTAGCTGTTGTGTAGCGCACATGTACATGAAGAATGCAAAGAATTCAGAGGAAAAGTCAAATGTAAATCTTACATGGATCTTTATTCTGACATTTTTACAACACACCTACTGGCAACAATGAACACTATGTTCTTTACAGCCTCTCAGAAATTACTGTAATTTACAGTAATATCCTCACGCTTCTTTTCTCTTATTCACACAGAATCTACTTCCCGCTCCATTTCACCACTTCCCTACTTTCATTTTGCTTTCATTCTGACTGGCTTACGAGCAGTGCGCCACTTCCCTGTTTCTGAGCAAGGCCCTCCATCTTCCACCGTACCGTATCCCAGCACCTCGCGTCAAAACCCCTCTTCTCTATTCAACATTTCCATCCTTTAGTTCGATCTAAATCACATTCGCAATCCCTCTGATGCAACATACCATTTCCTCCGTCACAGGCATATTTACAAGACCTCAGCAACCCCTCAGCAGCCCCGCCGATCGATAGGTACATTCTCAGTATCAGCAAAAGTCTCATGCAAGACGCTACATAGAAAAGTAAAAATGATCCACTACCTCAGTCAGCTAGAAGCCAACATGGCTCAGAGTGTATTTTACATGAGTAAAAAAAAGAAATTAAACATTACTATCTTTATATAATGTTGATTTTCTGTCTTTCTTAGAAAACTAAATAAATTTGGATTTAATTTAATGCCACTGTAAATTCTATTTTGTGGGGGGTGAGGTGGGTGACTGTCTGGATTCAAAGAGAGTTGAGGAATGTACAAAATAAGACTCCGTATCACCAATAATACGACTTCACAATTCATTTCCTTTTTTGCCTGCATAATTCTTCAGTTGTCTTTTAACATCAGTCTGCAAACTGACGTTCCATGGGTTTAAATACTTCTAAAAAATAAAACAGTGCTGATTTTAATTTTAAAACAAATAAAAGAGCTAATGTCATTTTCTATGAGAATACATAAAAAAAAAAAAAAAAAAAAAAAAAAAAAATTTTTTAAAGAAAATAAAATAACAAATAATGCATTAAACGCCAGACTGAGGGTAAACAGTACTGGATGGGCGTGTGTGAATAACTCCCGCGGGTAGCAAACGGGTAGCACACACACACACACGCACACACCCCCTCCACAACACCGCCTCCTGTACAGACCAGACTGAGCCTCCATACTGGAGAGAAGTAGCTGCCATTAAGGACAGTAACACGAAACACTGCTGTAGAAACACGAACACAGAGAATAATTACATTTACACACAAAATGTCCGCTCGCGAGTCTGCGGTCGGGCGGCCGCTTCACACCATGGTCTCTTTCCGCTTCCCCAGAGAGCAGCGAGACTTTTTCTCCTTTTTGGTTTTGCGCAGGAGGGAGGGGGAAGGGCAGGGCGTGGCGGGCGAGGCAGGGCCTGTGGCAGTCTGTACGCTTGGCTCCTCCCTCACGGGAGAGCAGGGGGCGGAGACGGGGGTCAGGGGCAAGTTCTCATCCGCCTCCTCCATGTGGACTATGGCGGAGACGCTGGAGGAGCGGCGCTTGTGCAGGGTCGGGGGCTCGGGGGCCAGCGCCCCCTGCTGGACGGGAGGTCTCCGTGCGGACACGGCGCTCCGGAGGCAGTTGAGCCACTGCTGCTTGTGGAAGACGTCGTTGCCCTGGAGCGTGTGCGACTGGCCGTGAGACGGCTCCAGGAAGCGGACGCGGAAAATGTTCTTTGCTGCGGAGAGAAAAAGGAACGAAAGGGTTTGAGAAAAACAGCCGAACGTCACCTCGCTGTTTGACTCCATGATAGCAGACGACAACTGCAACAGTGAAGCCATAAGTACTTGGACAGTGACACAGTTGTTATGGCTGAAATTCAAACACCCGTTACTCAATGTGGAATCAAATAGCAGGCGTTGAAATGCATAAAAATTCAAGGTACTGGCCTTTCAAACTGATTCACTGTCCAATGGACCTTATGGGCTTCCTGCACAGGCAAAACAAGCATGTTTGACCATATAAATAGACGACGGGCCGGGACTCAGACTCACCTTTGTCAGCGTTGCTGAAGGCGCCTCGGAAGGAGCCGCCCATTCGCACCTCTCCGTCCGGCAGGTCCTCCAGAACCAGGTCCTGGACTGGGATGGGCTGCCGGTACACCTGGAAACAGTGGCGCTCGTTTCGGGTCACGGGCCGGGTCAGAACCAACACCTCTGTGAACAGGAAGACGTGCAGCTTCTGTGGGGGGAGAGTAAAAATAACACTAAACATTACTCAAACCTGTAAAAATAAGTCAATAACTCTTCAGTTCTCAGACTCAAAAGATTGCGACTGGAATCCATCCCGCTTCTAATTCTGGAATTATTCCCCTCTAAATAAAGTCATGCGTTTATAAAAAGCAGCATCCGCATATTGGATACTGCTTCCTTTTATGGACTGAGGAGGGGGTATCTGCCAGGGGTAGGAAGGCAGTGCCAAGGCTGAGCTGCCTGTGGCGGGGTGAGGGAGGGAGGGAGGGAGAGGGGGATGAGGGAGGAGAGCAGTAGCGCGGTACGCTCCGGTACTGACCGTTCCGCTCTTGTTGCGCAGCTCCCCGTGACAGAGAAGGGCCTTGCTCAGCTCGATGCGGGGGTCTCGCTGCCTCTCCTCCAGGAACTCCAGCTTGTCCATGTAATACTGGCACTCCGACTCGCCCTTCTTCGTGTTGATGTCGGACAGCACGCCCTGGATGATAGCGATCTGGGAAGAGGGCAGAGGTGCACATCATGAGACCCATATTTACGCGACAGTGTACATTATAGACCTCTCACGGCCCACACTGCACTGAGAAAGTCGATCTTAAATGACTAACTCAAGTGTTTTAGTTCCAAATAGAGGCCGTTTTAGGATACCATTTGTTTAACCCCATTGGTAAACACTGCCTCACCACATCGGCAATATGTTTGTATTATGTCTCAAAAAAAGAGACACTGTGAGCAGGTTTTATCAATGACTTAATTTTCAATGGAGACTCTCCATAAATAATTCAATTTAGACCAGGACTGAACCTAATCAGTGTCTGTGAAACTGACCCTTTCAAGCAATGGTCACTCAATCCTGTTCCAAGAGACCTGCCAACCTCTAGGATATCCTCTTTAATAACTAATTAGTACATTCAGGTATGCCAAATCAAGGTTGCAATTAAAACCCACAGGATAGTATATCACTGGAAAAGGGGTCGGTGACCAGCTCTTTGGAGTCTAAATATGAGACTAAAACACTTGATGTTGCCTTCGCCTCAGCAGGCAGGCAGGACAAAGGTTCAAGAGGCGTACCGCTCGCTCCAGGTCGGGAACGTCGGGGTGTTCGGCCGGCGTGTGCCTCAGGATCTCCTTCAGCAGCAGGGGGTACTTGACGAGCCGCGATCGCGGGATGTCCAGGAAGCTCCACAGGTCCAGCTTCCGGCTGAAGGGTGACTCCAGGCAGCGCTGCAGGAAGTCCTGCACCCGCCAATCCTGCTTCTTCTGGTCCAGCAGCGCTTTGGCCGCCAGCTGGTTGCTGCAGTAGTGGCGGTAGGCGTTCAGGCCGGGCAGCTGTAGCGGAGGAGGGACAAGGCTAAGTTTAGAGATGCTAGCTCAACAGGCACGCAAACGTAGGCTGGGGGAGGGGGAGGTGAAAGGTCATAAATATATACAGGCACGAGGTGCTGCTTACCCAGCTTACGACGATCTGACCGATTTGACCCACGGTGCCGTCTGGCCCGGTTGCTTTCGCCAGCTGCGCCAGAAGGTCTGTAGAACAAGAGACAATCCCACGACCAGTCAGAACAGAAACACACGCACAGAATTCACTTCCTCTAAAATAGTCCTGTTGCTATGCTATCGGCGCTTCACTTTCAAGCCGTTTCAAGCCGGTACTTCAGAAAAACAAATTCACTCACAACAAATGTTTTCCAAATTAAGGCCAATGAGGTGAGATACTGCACTGTGACGCATTACAAGATTAGCCAGTGGGACAAGAAAATTGCACTCGCCGAGCAAACTGTAAAACGGTTTTTCCAGTGCAGAGAAAAGGCTGTGCGATTGATGAGACTCACCTTCGTGGAGTGGGATGTAGGCGTCCAAATCCCCGAATATTTGCGTCAACTCCTCCTCCGACATGATTGACAGCTTCAGCATGGGGTCATGGTAAGCCTGCAGGCGAGCAAGAGCCTCGGTCACTCAAAAGGCTAAAGTACAGGGTACTGAATGAGAAGGGAGCAAAGTATAAATATAAGCTAAGCTAACTTTAATGAGCTAAGTATAGCCTCTTTTTTAGAGAGAACGGTAAATCATTCCAGCCTATTCATAGATAAAGCTATTTAATGAGCGTTGCCAAGTTCCGATTTAGACTGTTTGCTTTAGAATTCTAGTCGCGGGACAATTATTTTCAGAACGAACCTTTCGTGCAAGCTGGAGGTCTTCAATCAAATCCTGTTCCCCACGGGATAGCTCGAATATAGCCTGGAAAAGATTAAAAAAAAAGCACATTTAAACGTGCGGTAATGGAATTAATGACATGTTTACATTCCCGACTGCGAGAAAGTGCACCTAGCCAAGCAAAGCAGGCCAGGCCATCAAAGTTCTCATGATCGCTCAGTGCCGTTCAGACAGGAGGCTTATTCTTCAAGATGGTACATATACACGAGCCTGTTTGCCCACGGGCTAACGGCTAGCTGTGATGTCTGCGGTAAGCTGGTGCAAAATGGTCGAATGACGTTCGCCCCAAGTTTTCACCAGCTCCCTATGTCTACACAGACCGGCAGGAATGTGCCCTGACTGCTCTCTCAACACCTGGCTCCCTCGGCAGAAAGGCCAAAGGGGGCTTTCGAAAAACAAAGGAGACCTCAGTCAGCCTTGCGGAGGGAGTGCGGAAGCCAGCCAAGCCATTTGGGTAAAAATCCAGCTCATAAAGCCAGATGAGCCAATGGAGTTTAATAACTCATAAAGCGGAGACTGGATACCGTCTGGACTTAATAACTGAAGCCAGTGAGAAAGGTAGATGTCATGGGGCTTTACCACCTCCAGAGCACAGGCTTCAGTGATACTGGGGTTGGATGATGCTCAAAATAGCGTGCAATGGGGTTATAGATCTCAAAATAGACTGCACTTGGGTTACAGAACTCAAAGCTGAAAGCTTTGGTGTTACAGAGCTCAAAAAAGTTTGCAATAGGGTTTAAAACCACGTTCTCCATTCGGGTTTATTAGCATGTGCTCCGTTTCAGGGTTTAGTATCAGGTGTTGATTGACTTGTGTAGAGTACGGGAGGTTTAGTGGCTGGTGTTCAGTCAGGTTCGGGGCTGAGTGACCCGGGGCCTCACCTCCTGTCTCTTGATCTCCTTGGTGGAGAAGGTGCCCTTCTGGTGGCTGTCGAGCGTCTCCGACCACAGTGTGCTGTTTCGCCTCTTCGGCGGGGTGGGCACCGCCGCCTTGCTGCAGGGCTTGTGGGGCACCCCCGGGGACTTGCCATCGCCCCTGAAGGAGATGGACTGCGGGCACAAAAGAGAAGAGAAGTGGGACGGTTAACCGGGTTGCCGTTTTGGCAGTTTCCACCCTCAGTAAGTAAAGCGAGGACGGGGCCCTGCTTGACGGACGCGGTCCTTACCTGGATGGTCTGCCCGAAGCGCCGGACGGCCCCGCTCCTCACGGGAGATATGAGGTTGGCCAACGACGTCACCCTGCCCAACGGTCGCACGCGCTTGGTACTCGGCTCCTGAGAAACAGGGGAGATGAACGCGTGCGGTCAGCTTCACTCAGGCACATTCAAACACATCCACACACATTCATGAGCATTCACAGAAGGACACACCAGGACATGCTGGTTTTCGCTTTCAACGTAAAAACTGCAACCACTCAGACTAACAAAAAACCAGGTGAGGCGAGTTGATCGTGCAATCAGGAGCTGTCATTAGCGATTCAGTGCCTGGCTATTAACACCATAAACCAGCAGACTCATAGGAGCATAGTTTCATGATCCCATATGATTGACCAGCAGTCATTTGGGGAGACTGGGATGTTTTTATGGGCACATTTCCCCATATGCAGCACAGAGGCAGTGCAGAACGCAGTTGCAGAACAGCCAGGCTTTTAAATCAGCCGACTCCGAACGCTTGCTCAGCTTTAGGGGGGAATAAGCAGGGTTAGGCTCAGAGGAGCTTGTCCTGATCGGCAGACAGCCGTCTCCGGCTCTCCAGGAAGCGCAGAACAGCTGTTTCTCCCATCACGCACTGCTCATGTGGACCCTCTCGCTGCACAAAGGAGCCCTAATTTCAGAAACTGAGAGGAGGGGGGGCTGTGGTGGGGGAGGTATGCCAAGAATGCACAGGACCCCAGTCTCAGCTGTCTCGGATTACGGACCGAAACACACACACACACACACACACACAAGACAAGCACACACACAACCGAAGGCAAATAACAGTAAACGGTGATATAAATAAGGTTCACATTTCGTTCATCAATCCACCCTATGTACCTCAGGGTGAGCAACAGCCATAAGACTGTGACAGTCAGAAAAGCCCGTTGCTCCCCAGTTCCAGCAAATCCATCCTATAACTAGCCAGTCAACGATAATAAAACCGAGCTCTTTAACGATATGGTGAGACCAGCTACTGCACTGCGTGCAGACTCCCCTTTAGATTAGGGCCCATAAGGACTCAGTGCTCCGTGGCAGGAAGGTCATGTGATTTAAAAAATTGAGGAGCTCTCCACTCACGCAGTGGTGACATGCAACAGGAGAGTCCTGAGGAAGCTTTAAACAGTGTGAACAGAAGCTGTATTGGTAGAGCGCTGTGCGCTAAGCGAGGGCTCACTGGGAGCGCTAACAGTGGCGGTATTGTCAGGGTGGCCGTAACACGAGAGCTTTACGGCGAGTGTTTACGAGTTCGTGCAGGGGCAGGCCCCGATGGCCTCGCGTGAGAAGAGCAGCACACCTGATCTTGCCTCACAGAGGGGACGGCGGTAAACTTCTGAACCGAATGGCGCCCCAGGGCAAAGTACAAGAGTGAAGGGGGGGGGGGGATGGGGGGCTGAAAATCAGAAACTGCTGTGGGAAACCAGCCAACTATAACTGCACACAGCAATATCCCGCAAAGAGCCAGACATGAGACGCACTCGGTAATTGCATCGGTCTTTCAACCTCCTCGCCGACGACTTAACGAGACGGAGGATTACGTCACGTTAGGAAGGAGCCACAGATGCCGAGCTGAAAGGTTTTGTTCGCTTTTGCGCGTACATTTCCGCCAGAAATGCTGGCCTCAGCTAATGCACTGCAGCTCATTACACTGGCCTTCTCTGTAAATGTGTACAGCAGGTTTTACTGGCCTTTGCAAATGAGTACTTATGCTTAATGCAACAGGGACTAAGCTTTTCTTAGCAAAAACAGCTGCAGCGCAGCAGAGCCGTCAATCAAATCAGGTCAGGGGTTCACCTACTTTGGACAGCAATGTCTGACCAGGACCGGCAGACACACAGACAGCACGGCTCCAAACCGTCCAATGAAAAACCACAAATAAAATCTCAATGGAGAGTTCTTTAGTAAAAGCAGAAAAGAGCACTCCAGATTGCCAACTCACCAAAATGCTGCCTACCAACCCCCATGTCTGTTTCTCTTATTGGGGCACAGAAGGGCAGGGGAAAATAATCATCAGTGGAAAACGCTTGTGCCAAAGTGCAGGGGAAAGAAAAGCATCGGCTGTGTCTCGGCAGAGCAAACTATGGAAACTGGGGAGGGGAGGGGAGGGTCGACGAACGCGCTTTTCCGAAGAGCACACCTGAAATAATAAGCGCACCTTTCCAGTGCGTACAATCTGATGCAGAGAATAACAAAGAGGCAGACAGACAGGGGTTACTATTGTGGTCTGCCCCCAGCTCTAGACGCAGTGTAGAACGGGGGAGGGATTGGGCGAGGGGGGTTTGCAGTGGTTCCTGGGAGATATTCCCAGATATTCCCCGCTACAGGAAACCAGCCAGTTCCGGAGTTTCGGCTGCTGGGCTGTCTGGGGTTTGACCACAAACACCCCCACCCCCTTCAATTCTAACAACTGAGTTTCAGACTGAGGGCTGGGGGGGGGGGGGTGTTTGCAGTCTAGAGTCCATCAGTGCAGGGGTCTGGTTTTATAATGAAAACCATCAGCGACTCAAATAACAGCCTCTTTCACGTCCCCTACCCAATACTGCCGCTCCACCATGCCCCCACCAGCTCTGCCTCTGATGTGGATTTGCACATCTGCAGAATGTATTGCCCCCCCCCAATATGACAAATAATGCATCTCTGAGTGGAGTTTACTCAGGGAGCAATCACACAACTCGGGTTAAGTTTGTTTTTCCAAGGTTTGTTGTCCAATTGAGTGACAACAGTACCTACAAATGCAAGTATCCTGCAAAGAGTCAGGACTGCGCAATGAGACTGCCTCACTTCGCTAATTTTTTCAGGTCCTCAATTACAATTTCCGCAAAAAGAGTTTGAAAGTCAAATAGTGGAAATTGCATGCATCGTTTCCCGAAATCAGAAACACCAAACCACGCAGCGGTACATAATGAGGAATCTAAACTATAACTGGCCCAGAGAGAATTCATTCAGACAATTGATGGGAGCTGCAATGTGCATTAAGGAAGACTAGTGCTTTAATGACTGCCCTCTGTCCCGAAACTCTTCAAATGCTCTGCAAGGCACTGTGGTCACCCAAAATTACAGAGGCAAACCTGGCCCCCACACACAGCTCATGTGTTCTGACCTCAGACTGGCACACAAGCAATTTTCAAAGCCCTCCAAATCCAGGTTTCAGTACCTACAAGCTACTCCCTAACCTCCTCTTGCCCTCCAAGACCAACTTCACAGCTAGAGCCCAGTATCGAATGCACTAAAGAGCGTTGTGTGCTTTTACAGAGGGTCAAGACACTCAACCTGGGACAATAAAACTGCATTCTGAGGAGAAGATGAGCAAACACACCACCCACTGCTCTGGTTACACATTAAACGTTCACACGCACACACACATACTCTGAGCCTGCAAATACCTTTGTCCCACATAAGCGCACCTGTACTGAGTGAAGCAATGCAATCGGAGCGCAGGTAACGAGATAAGGTAGTCCCAGGTGTGCTATCAGCGATCTGATAACAGGCAACACAAAGGGGCTCCGGCGTGAGGTAATGGTTCACAGGGCAGAGGCGAGAGTCCAACAAAAAATTTTATGACTAACCTGGCCCTTAACATCAAAGCAGACTCGTCACAGGTAAAACCTTTTGCAGTTTTTTTGTTTTGTTTCCCCTCACCTCTTTGTTCTCCTGGTTCTGGCTGTCGATCACTTGAAGGGTGCGCTTGATTGGGACCAGGCTGCCCAGCTCATCATAAGCCACCATTGTACTTGTCGTGCTTACAGGAGCCCTCTACGCCGGGCGCATAATCCGCATGAAAATTCCACGTTCGTATTTAAAAAAAAAAAAAAAAAAAACTATAAATAAATAATAAATATGTGTATAATCCTGGGATTCTTGCTGCCACCTCAGCGGCGATGTGGATCGCCTCAGACACAGGGTGGCCTGAACTTCTCTCCGTCTCCCTCTCTCTCTACTCTAACTGGGGGAGGGAGGGAGGGAGCTTAAGTACTAACTGTTGGAGGAGGGGGAGTGGCCAGGCTCTGAATGCTCCACCCCCTCACGACAGCCAGCAAAGTTGGGGGGGCATAAACTCTACTTGGAATTGTGTTGGGCATACAGGGCTGTAGGCATTGTTCTCAGTTTATATACACCTAAAACACTAGTAAGAACTCCGTTATCAGATCCTTTTCTCCAAGAAAAGTTTATACAAATGACTCCACGTGTGGGCTACCACGGGTAGGCTTTTTATTGCATGTAAAAACAGTTTTGTTTAAAGGCATAGTGGCGATCTGTCTGTTTTTAAATGCATGCTGGGTTTTAATTTAATTCCATTTTATTTGTGGAGTTAGGTAGCAAAAAAAAAAAAAAAAAAAATGTGGCTTTGTTTTAAAAGCAATTAAAGTTTACTCCACGGCGTACCCAATTCAGAGGAGAAGTTTCAGTAAAACAGGGTGGATGAACAGTTTGTTTCCGTGTCCCAAACAACAGATTCACAAAACCTAACCAGGACATTTTTCTAAAGCCAATGATTAGTGTTGGAGCCAATGCTAGTACATTCATGCGCAAATTAATGACCTGCTGACTTTGGTCAAGTAGGTCTATCAATACCATTAATTACAGTAATCATACGTTAAAAGTGCATGATTGATTAAAGCAACCTTTAAAAAAAAAAAAAAAACAATTAATCATACCCCAAATGCAATCTTTTTAAAAGGATATAGGGCAATTTTCACTTCTTTTTCACCACATTCAGCTAAGAGTCATTTAAGGGTCTGGCAGCCACCAAACTAGTTATAGTTTCACATTAAGTCCCTCACTGAAACTGAAGGCTTTCAGAGTTCCGCACAAAGGAATCTTATTACCTCACTCCTGGTTTAAAAGGCATTCTTCAGTGGCCTAGCGTGAAGCGCGAAGTACCAGCCCTGTTTGTTCTCCGCATTAACTAATGACAGAGAGGCGTTATCAGTCTCTGATCAGCAGGGGGGACTGTTACCAATTTGAATATCAATTAGTCCTTTCCAAAGACTCCGCTGGACCTGAGACCATGCCCTTCTATGATCAGCAACTTTTTTTGGGCTTTTCTTTGTACAGTTTTCTTTATGCAAGATCAAACAGTGGAATGAGCAATCTACTGCAAAGACAGATCATTCTTTACTGGCTAACTGGTGTAGGACCCTCTGAGGAAATCGCTTAGATACAAACTGACCTTCAGGAGTAGCAATGAGGGCAGGGGTGTCCAATCTTATCGCAAAGGCTGGTGTGGGAGTGAAGGTTTTTTGTTTTAGTCCAGCGCTATAACAACTGATTCAACTAACTGACTGGGGGGGGGTCAGTCGAGACCTCGGTAAGTAGAATCAGGTACATTAGTGTTAAGCTATAACAGAAACCAGCACCTGCTCCAGCCCTTTACAAATAAGACTGAACACCTCAGAGACTGAACACCTCAGAATGGGGGCAACTGTAAAAACTACACGCAGGCAACAGTGCTTAGTAAAATTAAAGGGGGGGGGCGGGGGGGATGAAGAAAACAGACACAAGGACTCAGGGACACATGAGTAGTGTGAACAGGGCTATAATGTCCATTTGCATTAGCACCTGTGTACTGAAACAGGAGGTGAGGAGGTCAGTAGACTCTCAACCAGGTGCCGATGGGCATGCTCATTTCACTCGACGAGTTTCGCACTCAACCTGGGGTTTTATTGCGTCAGGCCAAGTGTGAAAACCCGACAGACTGCCTGCTCAGAAAGACCCCAGAATTAGCAGAGTTTGTGTATCAGAATCCTTCAGACTGGACTCATTGCATCTGCTTACAAGCTCTGCTCAACTAACATAACAACCTGCGCAGAAAACGAGACCGGGATGCAAGGACCGGAATTCAGAATTAGCGGCCAGTAATATTTAGCGGCTATTAAAATTAAGGTGGCTTCCTTCCATTTTGCTCATTGCTCAGATAATCTCTTCAATCTCTCGCCAGGCTCTGGCTTTTTGATTGGCCGTAGCTTCCTTGAGTTTCGGTGCACGAGGGTTAGGAGGAAGGTTTCATTCAGAATCAGAAATTCCTCGCCCTTATCAATCCTCCAAATATTTGCATTTTTCACCAGCCAAACGGAGCTAATCTGAGGCCACAGTGAAGCCAGTGTCTAACTATAGCTCTGTTATGTCTTCTGCCTCCATTGACTGCATTGCGCAGAAATTTAAATGGTACCTTCCCCTCCTGCGAGGATTCTTTCATGAGCAGAAAACAGGTATACCACACTGCGAATCAACACTGGCAGAACAGAAACACTGATATACAAATAAAGCTAAATATTCAGACTTAAAAGGATAAAATGACTGGAGAGGAAACCATTTGTATATTAAAAGCGTGGAAGTACAAGATGGATTGAAGCTGTCCCTCAAATGTGCAATCCTACAGCGTCTTTGCATTGATAGTTTCTGGTAACGGGCAATAAAAAAAAAAGACTTATCCGACAGCCAGTCAGTCAGGTGTATTAACAGTATTTGTCAAACAGGACTAGCTAACTTCCCCAGCAATAGCACTAGCACTCCAGCAGCAAACACCAGCTCTTTTTCCCGAAGCGACACTGCTGATGTTCCTTGTAACAGACACCAGCAAAAAAAGCACCCTGGGAAATAGGCAGCAGGTCTTGTAGAGCCTAATGTATCCTGTTTTCCAGCCCTGGAGCAAAGCCCTTCTCCCTGGGGATAAACAGCTACAGCATGAGGCACCCACAGGTGCTTTGCCCCCTGAACAAACACAGAGGTGCCGATCGGGCCAAATGTGGCCCACCGGCTCTCCTGTGGATACAACACGAGGGGACTGCAAGTTTGGGTACCCCCCTGTGTGCGATTACGCCAATGTGAAACCGCCCTAAAGAAGAAGAGCCCTCCCGGCCTGCGGAGATAAGACGCAGAGGATGTCGCTGAGAGCTTACTCGCTGCCTGTGGTGTGGTTGCGGACGCTGCCAAGTCTCGCGACTGCTTTAGCCGAACAGGCCCTGTGCTGACTGCGTAACGCCCCCCTTCTCCCAAGACGAGGCGGCCGAACTCACCTTCATGCAGCAGGAACAAAGTAGCTGAGCAAGCCTTTCTCCACAGACACCCAGACTGTCCACGGCCGCAGTCAGACGTTAAGAAAAGCAGAGCCCTTGTGATCCTTAAGCCCAGCCAGACGCAGAGCAGGCAAATCCCCCACGAGTCCCTTCCCTTCCCTTCCCTGTGCCCAGTCACTCCAGACCCCCGAGGCAGACTAGCAGGATACCCAAATGACACTATCTGAAGGAATTTTATAACGGAGTCCAGTCTGGGAACGGTCCGATGACGCCATGATCTTTCCAGAGTAGTAATAAAACGTGCACTACCAACTGTTCCCTGGAGGGGGGACTTCAGGCAAACACAAATGTGTTTTTAAAAAGTCAAAAATGTAATTTAGGAAAGAATTAGCGGACTGTGGGAACGCAAAAGCCCCCTGCTGGCATGACATAAAACTCAACTTCACTTGTATGGCATCTGACCTCTGGCAGTAATTCAGAGTGAATCTGCGATGGTTTTGCGCACTAAGTTTATTCTTCCATCCCGTCCTGCCGCGGAACAAGTAAACCATGAAATCCGGCATCTTCAGTCACAGAGACACCAACACACACTGACTGTTTAACTGGAGAATGAAGCTAATCATTCTCACTTACCTCATCCTGTGTTTATGGGCTACGGCCGACTACAACATCTGCCGTCTGTTACAACTGCAATGCGTTAATAAAAACAGACTTCCTCTGCCGGAGCGTTTGAAATTCGGCGCTTTGTTCATGACTATGAGGGCAGTGAGCCAAACTGGAATTCACATGGCAACCCACCTCATATGCCCTGGATGGAACGTCCACTGACCAATGCCCTACAGCCAGGCCAAGGATGTGTTTGTGTGTCAATTCACGGAGACATTCCCCAACTGTAATTACTTAGTAATTATAAGCTCTGGCCCAGAAGCACTGCACAATTTACAAGGCCTACCAACGTGGATCCTACAGCCCATGACCAAATCCTATTACAGCAGAAATGCAATCTAAACTCCTCTGCTTAACAGGAACTTTCGGAGCGACTTCCACTGCGGCTAAAGACAAGCGCTAACCTGCCTCAGCCGTCAGGAAACGAAGTGGAAAATAAGGTGTGGTGAGGGGATTCCTCGCTCTTATAGACAGTACCAAAAAATAACATTATCAATGGTTTGTCATAGGCCTCCTTTGTTACTACCCCACAGTTCAAACTGACTGTGTTATAGCGAACGTTCACGCCCGGTAGCGCGTTGCTATCAACACAGCAGGTAATCAGAGCCCGAGTCACGAGCAAGTCCAGCATAAGCACTAAACAGAAATTCAGACAGAGACACTGGAATCATGGGCCTCTCAAAAGAGGAGAGGTGTTCCTGCCCCAAGTCGACTGTATTCAGACATAAAGAAGGCTGTGCACTGAAGTCTGTCAACTTGCGTCACGTTTTTTTGAAAACAAATGTGCCTAGTTTTGTTGCTAGACACTGATCAGTACACAGAACTTCCAGACTGCTTTGATATCCATTATCCAGAAAGAGAATTGGGACACTAGGTCTCAATTTCAGTTGAACAGGGACTCCTATTTCTTAGAGATCAGGTGTCTATCTGAAGCAACAAATAAAAATTGCGTAGAATGAGGTCATTCTAAATATGACATTGTTTGTCTATTAAAAGGGCCACCTCTTACTTGGGACCTTCTTACTTCAATTAGACCGGCGTATGTCACGTGTGTAAGGATCCGTGTAATATATCAAACTTAAACCGAATATATAGACAGGTGACAAATCAAAGGAAAAAAAATTACCTAAATAGATGTGAGGACAAATATTACAAATACAGAAGCTTCTGTTCATTTTCCTGATGTGGTTTGGTTCCACTCATCGCCATAAATGGATGGTCTTTTAAAACAAACATTTGGTTTGAGACCACTTTTTTGTGTCCCATTTCAGATCTAACGATCTTTCACAAATATGCATCTTTTCTGAGAAAATTAACAAAAAACTTGGTAAGTTGGGAACACCCATAAAAATTTGGCTTTGATTGGTCGAAGCTGTGTGACGTATTGACTAGAACCCCCCCGCAGAGCCGTATTTCGATCTATGTGCAATTTCAGGGCAATAGTATGTAAATTTACCCCATTTTCAACATGCAAGTACCAAACTTTGGAAATGTTCTCATATCCTAAAATTTGAGCAATACATTATTTACACATTACTTTAAAAGGCTCTGGAAGGAAATTTTATTCTTTTACATATTTTAGCCTCAACACTTCACTTTTCTGTCAGTATGTTTTCGTATGTGAAGACAAAAGCTTTCCGAAAAGCTGCTATACACTGTGCGCGAACGTTACAACAGTCGTTTTATTTCTCTTGTATCGCAGCCCACCTGTGATTTGTCATGATGATGCATGTGATGGTTTGAGCTGGGGAAGACAAAAAAGTAACAAAAGCCTGGAAACAAGTATATTGGATGCGCCGGTATATACGTATATCCAGCCGACTTTTTTCTTTTTCTGCGATAACTGCGAAGCGAAGGCTACAATTTTACAAAACAATTCAAGAACTTCGACGGTTTCTCCAAGATTATCATATGAGAAATTGAGAATATGGATCTGGATGTCGAATCGCCCCTTTCGAGTGCGATAGACCCAGAGTGAGAGACTCTCTGACTTTGAACAGCCAGGAGATGAAACCGAAAGCGAAGCTGCAGCGGCAGTTACCCGGCCTGAAAGGAGCTTGCCCGCGTGCGCATGAGCCTGTAGCAGAGGCGCCTGTGGCGGGAGCTGGGGGAGCAGCTTATTACGATGCTGGCAAGTTGCCTGACGCCCAGCTTGATGATGATTTGGAACAGGGATTGGGAAATAATTACGGGTAAGCATCGTCATGTTTTGCGCGAAATAGGGACACTTCATCATTAGTTTTGGTTAATTTCTTTTTTTTTTTTTTTTTTTTAAAACACATTTGATTTGTTCAATCATTTTTTTGTCCATTTTCCACCGCAGCTGCCCTTCTAAAGTATATCAGTCTTTGGACTGCCATTTTTGTTTTTAGATGTTTAATTGAATTAAAAAAAACCTTGAGTAATAATAATGACTTCATCAGAAGACATAAGACCACTTCATCTATGTCCACGGCAACATCCACGAAGTATTTATACGCGTTTCAGGCATGGCTACATCATAGCCCAAGAGCTTTGGGAAATACAGTGCTGATTTTTGCTGTATTCTGCAACTTCTCATCTTTTGGAAACGTGCGCAGGCCAACACATCTCAACGGAATAGTTGCTGATTTTCACAACAGATTGGGAATAAAACCGCTCTTTCTATGATTTAAACAATCCAAACAATACTGTGCAAAAGGAAGAGAGAATGTAGGATCCGATGTGGCGAACAGGCACAGCTGTTTCGCTTAATATGTCAAAGTCACATGACTACGAACTTGCCAGACTTGGTAGAAACCGGCAAAATAAACATTTTTGAAAAATTATTGAAAATAACGCAGTTTTGTAACATGCAAAGTGCGCGCATTTTCTTTAAATATTGGTCATATATTTTCATATTAACAGTGTTTTTTTTTTTTTTAGCTTAAAAGACCCACCCCTAAAAAGAAAGAGGCTCACTGTAAATAAATGCAGTTATTCTGTGTGATCACATTTATATCCTATGCTGAAGCATTCCTAAGCATGATGGAAGTGGTCTCTTCCAAGATGACAATGGCCCAAGCCTTTCAGTGCACATGGAGTCACTGAATGGTTTCATGAGTGTGAAAATGATCCTATGCATGAACCATTGCCATGAGTCACCATATCCCAAATCAGCTAAACTCGTATGGGAGATTTTAGAACAACATGTTAGACAATGGTCTCTGTCACAATCATCAAAACACTAAATGGGGGAGCATCTCCTGGAAGAAAGGTACTCCCATCCCTCCAGTAAAGTTTCACACTTGTCCGCTCCATGCAAAGGCAAGTTGAAGATGATCTGGCAGCTTGTAGAGGCCCAACACCTTTCAGTGTGGATAAATTTTTCCATTAGTTTGTCTCTCGTCTGAATATCACAACTAGCATGGTTGGCGGGGCTACCGCAGCTTGCTTCACGCCCTCCCACCCAACAACCAAAAGCTGAAGTGAAATACATGGAACAACATAGCTTCCTAGTCCATATTGGCGCTGTAACCAGCTTGGCGGAATTCAAACCGGTATTCTGCAGGGTTTCCAGGAATCCTCCGGGCCTAGGAAGCCAGGGGTCACGTCCCCTGGGCCGCGTCATTTCGCACTGAAGGCCTCCGAGGCAGGCCTGTGGCCGCCCCGCCCTATCCAGTGTTTGCGCAGGATACCCCGCTGCTGGCGGACTGTGCAGTGTTCACACAGACTCGGGGAAGGGTGTGGGGAATGTGGGGGTCGTGAATCACGTTTTCATGTCTCAGGCCGAGCGGTCTACACCTGAGGCTGGGGGGGGAGGAGCTGGTTACTGAGGGGCTTCAGAGGACAGATAAGAGTGCGGGGACAGAAGTAAGAGTCAGACCTGAACACGGTCGGTCAACACTGCAAAAACGAGAAAACAAGTCAAAACATTTTAGAATTCGACTTGAAACTGTACTTCACTGACTTAGCAGAAAAAGACATTACATTTGAATCACAAAATAAGATGACTAGAAATGCTGCCAATGGGCTGAGACTCATTTCAAGATTTGCCAACAGGAAAAGAAAATTCCAAGTGCCAAGCCAACAGTTACTCCATTAGAATTTTTTAGTTCATAGATGAAGTTTCACCAGAAGAGTAAATGCTACAGACTGATGTTTCTGCAGTGATATTTTAGTGCGGCACCGTTGTCATGCACCAGTTCTGGCCAGGCAGCACCTACATTGGGCTGGGACTGGTTCAAATGAGGCCCAGAGCCCCCGGCTACTTCGGCCAAGTCCGATAAGGGCGCTTCAATTGTACAGACAGCAGTGTGCGCCCTCTGTACGCGATTCCACACGGGACGAAACGTGAGGCTGGTGAGCAGCCGACAGCGTGATCGCCGCATGGGATCCTAAAGTCCTCCCCCGCAGGTAAAGGCCCAACATGCAAACACTTCTGCGAACGCAACTGCGGAGAAACTAAACACTGCACAGGATGTCTGACGACAAAGGCGCCCGAGCATGAACCTGCTAAGGGCTCATTTATCAACTCGCTGGTACAGTAAACAACGCTGGGGATCTTCCACAGAAGGTGTGATCTCCCATCCAGGCAGCAGCAGACAACGTGCAGCCAAATGTGACACATCACAGGAAAATAGCTTTGATTAACCAATTTCATCACTCTTCTTCAAAACTGCAATTACTCCACAGTCTGTAAGATCTAGACTGAGGCACTGTGCCAATGTGTCTTGGTTACAAACAAAACAAACACACAAAAAAAAAAAACCAAACAAAAAACTCTGGACTTCGGCCCAGTTCAATCTCCGAGGGTTATGCTGACTATATTTATGAGTTATTTTTTCCCCACATGGCAAGAAAAATGTAGCTTCCAAAGAAACTGTCAAGACACATTAATAGGGGGTGTGTCTGAACTGCGTACCAACCTTAGGGTATGGATTCTGAGAAATACGGGTTAAATTACGATTGACGGTAACATAGTTTCTTGTATCACAACCTTTCGACAGCTGATCAATGAACAAGTGATCTAATCCTCATAAAAAAAAAAAAAGCTAAATGCTTCCATGCTTCCAGTGCATTTCCAGCCACAAAAAGGCTCACACTTTTCAATGCAGTTGTGCTAATTGGCCAAAGTAAGGGAAGAGCATTAAATTATGCTTTGACTCAAAGCACTGGCAGCCATGGTGGCAGAGTAGAGTTGGTAAATGTTGACCCATAAGACTGAGCCAAGAAATAAATCAGCGAACTATGGCGGAAGTGCTAAATGGCACATAAACATTTAATAAACACAGTAAGAGACGAGTAACTTCATTAGAACAGCCAAACAATAATTTAGCCAAGATACAGCTCTGGTAGCGGACGCCACGCAATCCCAGCACCGCCATATTGGCAGGAAAGTGCGGGGTTGAAACGTAAAGCAATGCCAGGCATAGGGCACGCGGCTAACTTAGCCGACTGTATTTTTAAAAAAAAAGTAAATAATTTTATGTATGAGGTGATGCCTTTTGACATACATTCAAACTATGATAATGTGGTGACACACGCTAGTTAACATACACGAACACAGCAAATAGTTACATTATTCCGCCCTGTTGCTAATGACCACGTAGCTGTGATGGAGACACGGTTAAGGCTAGTGTCCACAGGCAGTACTTTTAGAGCTGGAAATGCCCATGACCTCATTTTCAAAGCGCTACTCTCTAGTGTTGATTTTTGTTACGTTACATATTTCGTCTTAGTATTTCCGCCATGCATCATTGTACGTGTCAAGACTTGCTAATACAACGAAAAGAAATTGCGAATAATCTTAGCAACTAAGCAAATGAATGTTCATTTCCCAAAAGCAAAATTGGGACCGAATAAAGCCAATGGTTTGGACTATGAAGCCAAGTTGCTAAAGTAGCTCTCAACAATGCTTTGGGAAACGTAGCCACGCAGATCAAAATAAAAGGGAACCTAAGCAATTGCACAGTGCCTAGCTACAGCTGTTGGGCTCCACAGTTGAAGTAAACATTAATACTGACTAACTTGTCAGCAAACCTAGTGTCCCCAAATGGAGAACAGTAAGCAAACCTAAACTGTTGCTGGCTAATTGATCAGAAACATGAATGTGGCAGCAGGAAAAGTTTCTCTGATGGCTGTTGATATTGCAAGTCCTCCCAATTCTTGATTTTGAGTTATCAGTGAAAGAGAAGTGACACAGATGACCCCTGCCAGCGGTGTTCCACCAATATAAGGCAATACAAGGGTGAATACGTTTGACCAATGAAGTTCTGAACTATATAGCTCGATTTCTCTGGACGTAAAGTGTGCAGTGAACTCTGATGGCTTAAAATTGGCGCTAGCGCCATTCATTTTCGCTCAGGCTTTTCCTGCCAAAATGGCGGCGTAAACAAAATGAGTCACGTGACGTCTGGAGCTCTATAGGTAATAATGAAGGATTCAACTATGAGACAGCCGAAGCCAAAATAGCAGATGACGGAATGACCAGTTTAAATGTTATTCCAGAACTAAATTATACCATTTAGATCATAACAAGACACCCTCAGAATGAAAACAAGGTTCATATGTAAGGCAAAGAATGCCGTCAGTGCCTCAATATGCTTGCTGCAGTTTATCAGAAAATATCATACTGTCGAAGTACTTATCTCTTGCCTTTAAAGCAATGGTGTGTTTCTAAAAATGTTCTTTTCCTGACAAGCCTCCAAGTCTTACAAAAAACTTGGTAAAGGAGCACCGATCAGCATTCCTGGCCAACTTCAGAAATTATTTTTGCTTTTTTTGTTGCACTTATCTGGTAAAATCAGCCTTTTATGCAGCTTGGATTTCCAGGTTTAGAAGATTAAGGATATACATATTTCAGAAATGCAGTAAGTAAATGATCACTTTAAAAGCCTTACTCCTAAAACCTGAAATAACATCAATCCAGGTGTACAAGACAGCGATAAACATACTCCCACAGGGACCGTCCAAATCTCTCAAACTTGGAAACACAAGCATTAAAAAATGTTAGTGGAGACACCTGCCATGTCTCATGATTTTATTAGTTACATGAAACCCTAACTCAAAGTAAAAAGCTTTCGCTGAAAAGGAGCAGTAAAATATTTATTGGAAGTGTGGCAAAAATACTGCGGCTCTGTTCTTCCAATCGCAGCTGGTGAATAATACGCCTCATCTCTGCCCTTTCGTGTCGAGCTTGAAAAGATCTATTATGATATTGCCATCTTGCAGGAGACTTGTATGCTAGCTATTCTTGTTCAAGAGGGGGGTCAAGGACGGAATATTACAATCCGAAAAACTCAGGACTACATCCTTGAGTCTAAGAGGCGGTACGCTTCACCAGAACTGGCACTGGTTCTGTCTAATTTTTTTTCTTATCCCTCCTTTGGGATCATTCTGCATGACAGCGCGATTACATCATTAGGCATAGGGAAGCCTTCTTACGAACCCGCGGCCTGCACAGTCCCAACACTCCGAGTGACTGTACGGCAGCGAGAGCTCGGGCGAATTAACGCCCGCTCGCCGAGTGAGACGTCAGTCCTTACCTTGAAGTCGAAGCTGCACAGGCTGACCGCGTCATCGTCCTTCTCTCTCCGCTTCCTCTTCTGTGGAAGAATGAGAATGTGGTCAGTCTTCATTGCAAGCAAGCCGCAAACACTGTTAGCCCCAAATTTCTAGCATGCCCAGCTGCACTCCTATTGAAATAGACGATATGCTCCACTGTGATAGAAACACAGTAAAACCCATATGTAGTTGGGCAGGGGCACAATTTAGAAAGGTTGTGCTGCTCCACAGTTACACAGAATGTCAGTTTTAATGCAAGCAAATTTACATCCACAGAATAAACTGGAATAAAAGCCCATTAAAATTTTGTCACTGTCCAAATACAACCCCAGTTCTGAAAAAGTTAGCACATCATGGATAGAGCATACAAAATAAAAAAGTACTGATCTGGAAAGTGCATTCACCAGCTACTATTCTGAAAGCAGAACAACAACAAATTATTTGATGTGAATTTAATTGCGTACTGAGAATGTACAATGTGTTGACTGCAACAGAGTCCAGGCACTGTATTCTGCACAGTTGAAGGCTTAACCCCTAGAGAGCCAAACTGCTACTCAATGATGCAAGATATCGAAGTCAAAGCTGTTGAAAACCTATCATGTGGCGATTTGTTTAAAAGAGCTCCCGCAGAGGAGCTCTTTTATGCAAGTCGCCACATGATAGGTTTTCAACAGCACAAGATAATTAAATTAATTAATTTATTTTATTTTTTTCAGTGCTCTAAGGGTCAATAACGCTGTGTAAAACCATGTCTTTTAGCCACACTCATTAAGCCTTCGGGCACTGAAGACACCAGTTATTCAAGTCCAGCGAGCAGAATTTCCCCTCATTCTTCCATCATGCAGGTCCTCAGATGCGCAGCTGTTGCGGAACCCTCCGGAAGTGGATTACATCATTTCCCTTCATGCACTAAGATTTGACAGCATTCCTTCTATCTTTCAGCTACACACTAGGTCAAATAAATCAAATCCTTGCAATTTGTCTTTGAGGAATATTGCCCTCAGCGTGAAAGACTACAAGCTCACGTACCTGTTGGCAAATAGGTGATCCCCCAACCGTCTGTGCTCTTGAGGCACTGGGCCTTTTTGGTGGCTCCTTTTATACTACAACAAATAGCTCAACTGTTTCATTCTACCTTACTATTTCAAGTTGCCATCACTATTAGTCCTAAATTGCCCCTCCGCCAAATTTTTTTTGGAATTCGTTCCATTTGTCAGATTTAAAAAAAGTGTACATTTCCAATAAGCAATTGAACTCAGAAGCTAAAGCATTAAATGAGGTATTGTTGTAGTAATTTCTACATACAGTCTTAGCGGGTGAATGCCATGGACATCTCAAATCACTCCTTTTCGCATTTCCCATAAGTTTTTCAGGATTGTAGTTGCACTTTGACGCACCACCCATACAGTGTTCTGTTCTCATCAATGCCCGTGCAATACTGAGGAGATGGCGCAGTCCAACATGCGTGCACCACAAAAAAATACCATTTAAACTGCAGACAGTATGCATGTCTGTATGCATTTATATTGCTCAATACACAAAATAAACTTCTTTGAGAAGTTCTGGGAGGAGAACCAGACTCCTGTGAAAAAGAACCTTCCACATGGCTTCAGTCTTTTGTTGCATAACAATGGCCACCCTGTAGGTCCCATTATGACAGGAAAGGGTTCATTAGCCCAGGCGCTTTGTCACCTGGGGGTAGACAGGTGCTGAGTGAGTGGTCTGAGGGGTGAGAGGGTGGTAAATTTAACAAGCTGGTGGACGTCAATCAGGAAGCAGAGAGCAATGCAGTCAGGCATGAGTGATGCTAGGAATCCGAAGCACCCACAATTCTGCTGCCTTCAGTTAAAGCCAAGTCACTGCAGTGGGCCGACGCTCACAGATAGAAATGAGAAGGATAATTCTGCTTCGCAATTTCTTAGCATGTACTGCTGCAAGTGCAGTTTAATGTGTTGGTGGCCGTTTTGTGAAGCACTGTATCCACCCCATCTGCCATGCATGTTTTCCATTGTGTTTGTGGAAACAAGAAAAAAAAGATGATCTGAAAAAGCAGTCATAAAATTTTTGTTTGAAGTTACTCGTACGCATAACATGATTTTTCACTGTAAATGTGCTTAAGCGTCCCATTTCTGACAGCACACGGGGTCAGTAGTCGGCAGCATAAGTGCGTCTTCTAAGAGAGCCGCTAAAACTATTAGAGCAAATCATGATGTGATATGTATTAAGAGCAGGATGGAAATTTGCCAAATGTCTCAATTACCCCCATTCACACACTGATCAGATTCAGCAGAAGTACCTGACATATTTAAGGTTGAAGATTTCCTCAAATCTTATGAGGTCCTGACCCCGCACAGAAAAGGCAGGTCTTTGATAGAAATCCCGGTCCTGTTTGCACATGATGCTGACATGTATAATTGCCCAGGTATTTTTGTGCCAAGAATGATGCATGGGCGGGTTGAAAGACACTGAGAAGTACCAGTGTGTACCATTTAAATGTCAGCCTTTTAATGAACAATACAAAGCACTCAACTGACTCATGGGTTTGCTAATCTACTCATTAAGTTTTAAACTTGTGGCCCCTCAGGTAATCAATCACTGCTATAATGAACAGGTTTCGGGAGACGCAACAAAAACATAGGCCTGGCACAGAATCTGTCAATAATTATGTATACTTACCACAGACCAACAGTTCAGTCAAAGTTTAAATGAGATAATCTGATCCCATTTCAAAATGAGGAAAATGAGTACTTGGAGGCAAAAAAAAAAAAAAAAGTTATTATAATCCAAAATAATCTTATTATATTTAGAAGAACCAGTTAGGTATCGCAGATCTGAACTTGTTCATGGGTCATCAACTGAGTTGGGCTTTGGTTCTCCTCCACATGAGACATACACATGATACAGAGAGGGAGAATGTTCACCGTGATGACTACTCATGGAGTTTCACTGTAAATTTGATGGAACAACCGCTAGGCCAGCTAGCTCTGGTAAAATGTTTTTCCATGACCAGTCTGTAGGACTGTTGGCAAGTTCAGGCTGATGGGAAAAGTTTTTGCTTGCACTGGGGAAAACTAGGAGAACTGGCCTCGTTCCACTGGTCTGGAAAGAACTCAGAGCTGTGCTGTGCGACTGACCAAAACCCAATGTATTCTACTGCTCTGTAGAATTACTATTTATAGGGCAACTTAAAATTGCATGACTCTCCTATATAGGCATGGGCAACGCTCTGCATAAACTCTAATGGAATGCGTAACAGCTGAACTGGGGCGGTAAACAAGCCTCAGAAAACTTATAAAAAATGACATAAATACCATTTTCATACAAAAAGAACACCATGGTTTGATTAAAAGCAACCTTTTCAATAAGATACCCGCATTTCATACATGAACTCTGCGTATTACGGCCAAAAATGCGATTTGAACAGAGCTATTGTTCGCCTGTTGGATGAATGTGTGACCTCAATTTGCGCCGTGTTTACACATTTTCAAGTGCACAGCGTGGCAAAAATAACCATTTAGGAGGTAGATTTCAAATAGCCCGCGCCGACGTCTTATCCCAGCTATGGCCCTGATTTGCTTACAGCCATCTAATTTGAGAAATTAGGAGTCTGTTCGTCCAGGCTAGACCTCCAGGGGATGTGAAATAAGTTCGACAGAAGTTGGTGAAGTTCGTCGCGAGTTCGCCTTGATTTCTTCTCAACAATAGCAAGAAAGGTGAGCGTATTTTTACTCTACCCTACATAGTTTGTTGACAGAATATCCTGTGACCCTATTTGTGAAGTTTCAGTAAAATATACCAAGGAATAAACCAGCGCCAGGCCTTTGAAGCCCACCGGTCACAAGATTAATTCACGTATACGCTTCAATTCGAGACTGCAAGGATGGAAATCTGAATAATCAATTAGGAAAAATTCTCGGCTCTCGGTAATTCTGTATATCGTTTAAACATTTTGTAAATCGGATTATGAAAGAAGACTGAAAATAAGCGCCCGCTTTTTGTTTGGATGTAAAAGCGTGTATTTAAAGGAGAATACATTGTATATTGATTAAGCATTGAACTCTGCATAAGTCGAACTGTTTTAATATTTGTTGATGACATTGCTTCAGCTTCCTGGAAGCAAGTACGCGCAAATCTGCTATCTAGTGAGCATTTCAGGTTCGATGTACTGAGTAATAACGCCGCGGAAACTTAAACTGGCCCGTCATTCTGCGAATAGTCTTACTAAACGAAAGTTAATCGTCTGATTGCTAATCAAGCAAAGGGGAGGTTTCTGCCTCACCAAACTAACCTCCGACTGCACGTCACTGTGTTTTACTATGAACTATTCACAGTAGCTCATTGAAACTATCATGGGAGGAGGGTATATGGACATAGTAAAAAACAGTGCAAAGTTTTGTTTTTTTTTTTTAAATCACCACGGGTTATTGAAGGGGGAACATTTGATTCATTTCGTAGCAGTGGGAGGGCAAATAACTGCTGGCATCAGCGACTTCACTGCATTTTATATAGTAATGGGCGAGTAGCGTTAATGTTTGCCCTCCCACCTTTAATTTTGACATTTTTGCAGGCCATTGATCCAAAAAAAACTTCACAGGCAACCCATTCATACCATTTTTTAATATCAATGCAAAACCTAATGTTTGTTGAACATAATTGGGTGAAATTCAACGCATTTTCCATAAAAAAGGGCCTAGGGGGCGCTGCTGTACTTCAGAAAAGGGGTAGATGACTTTAGCATCAATTATTTCTGTTAGGGTACCCTAATGGATAATTTGGCCTGGTTTATTTCTGAATAGACTGTATTTTCGAAAATGTCCTCAGGCTTCACCCCCCAATTTTCACAATGGGTTTTGTTGAAAAATGCCCAAATCAGCCATTTTTGGGACCCTGTGGCTCTGAGACCCTTTCCTGTAAAGGCGTTGGACTTGTGGCAAACTCTTCGTCTGTGTCTTCTGAACTTACCTGCAAAAAATCATTAGAAAATAATAAAAACTTTGTTCTCAGCAACTCAAGAAATGTTGTCATTTTATTCATTTGTATTGCCCATGCCTATCCTATAGACCTGCATACCTCTAGAAAGAATTACATAGGAACATTTTCATTTAGGCCAATATAAATTCCATTTCACCACTATTTATGAAAATTGTTCCACTCAAAAAAATATAGCTGAGCCTCCACAAACCTGAGGGTGGGAGAGTAACCACTGCTGCACACTCCCAAAAAAAAAAAAAAAAAAAAAAAAAAAACCAGCAAGAAAAACTTATTATACATTAACACGAATTTCTAAAAACAGTCATACCTATCAGTTTACACCTGGAATTCATTATGCGAACACATGGACCGGCTTGTGCTTGCGTTACCTAAAACTGGGCCAACTTTCCCCACATTGCTCCAGATCTTGTATGTTAAGTGCGAAAAAATGTGCATAATTGCACCCATTTCTTGACATTCTCGCCACTCTGAGAATGGCCTTTGAGCGATGGGGGGGGGGGGGGTGAATGTGGGTGGGGGCCAATTTGGGTGGAGTTCCTCTCTAGGGTAATTTGTCATTTCTGTCCATTGTCATGCTCCTCTGGTACCACATGAAAGTAGCACAATAAAAAAAAAGGAGGCGTTTTGGTCTGCGGCCAGAATACACAAAATGGCACCCCCACAATTTCCATCACAAAACAGCCCAGGTACTACAGTGCATCGGCTACGAACCCATCACAACCACACAGCACTTACTGCGGTTTCACACATGGAGCTAAAATGCTGCGGGAGGGGTCGATACTGGGTTGATATTCAGCCCACGACCCCAAACAAATGGAAAAACTAGCCATAACAAAAAATAACCGACTGCAGAAATCATAAACAAAGGAGCATCAGACAAGCAGTTGGGCAAAAGATGGACTCTGTGGATCAAATTCAACAGAGTAGGGACTCAAACGGAGAAACTAAAGATTGGTGGGTAATTCAGACATAAAACTAGGTGTAGTCCAGTGTTTGAAACCCTGGTCCTGGAAAGCCATAGGCCTACATGTTTTCTAAAGTCTCATGGCTACAACACACCTGATTCAAATGATTGCTGCTTATCAAGGGCCTGATAACAGAGCAATTATTTGAATCAGGTGTGTTTGAAAAAGAGACATCCAAGACATGCCGGGCCATGGCTCTCCAGGAGTACGGTTCCTGACCCCACATGTAGACTGTGGGACAGCGGCTTCTGAACTCAAACAAGAATCCACCTCCCCTCTCCATCCGTTTGACTCCTTGCCTTCGCCGAGTGAAGACAGTAATAGATATGCAGGTCGGGCCACTCTTCTTTATTTAAAAATGGATGAGGTTACAAGCAACAGCACGGTCTGTGCACTGAAGACATAACACCGTTAGTCATTCAGCATTATTCACATCCAGAATCAGTGAACATGTTCTTAATCTCGCAAGACGACCCAGTTAAAGTGCGGTGAAAGGTTCTGAATTAATGCTTGGAATGCCTGAGTAATTGAGCCAATTTGAAACGCATCGGAATCGGGATCGGAATGCTGGGAAGGACAGGTCTTCTTTGATGGCATTCCCGTACGGGCCCTCATCCGCCCAATCTTCAGCCTGGATGCACTCTTGAAATGTGCATCGTGCTCACCATTAGCGATGGCTTTATCCCGCCCCATCATTCCGTTAAAAGCGCAAATCTGTCCGGCCAACTTGGCCAGAGAATGTTAAACTTTTTTTTAAAAGCAGTACAAAGCATGAGAAAAGCAAGAAAGACCGAGACAGATCGAGAGAAAGGGAGAGAGAGTTTATGCAGAAATGAGGGTAACGTCAAGAAAAGCCGTGAGATAACAGGGCCCGATTTGGAAACATAATCAAGCCCATGTGCTCGGTGGTTCAGCTAACGGGACTTCGCATGGGACAGGTCCTGGCGTGGGATGAAGCCCTTTCTTCTTTCCAGTCCTGCGGCAAGTTGGCGTCAGACGAACGAAGAATTGGGTTTCAGCTTGGCCTCCAAACCCCAGAACGCTTCGGCTCTTGAGCGCAGTTCTTATCTCATGGCTGCAGTCACTGCCAACTCACAGTCAAAAGGGAAACAAGCACTTACCTCCTAAAGGGCTCATAATGGTGTATTACCGGCTGTGCTGCCATTGCGGTCAATGGCAAGTTACAAATGATTTCAAAAACATTAGATGGGCCTTTGCACGTCATGTCTATTCATGTCAAATTGCCAAATGACGCCTAATACACATAAAACGCCTGCAATAAAGAGAACACAAGAGCATCAATCTGCGACAGAGAATCTTGTGTACTAGCTGTTCCAGCCATGGGTTACATTTAAACAGTGATCTCATTTCTGTCTGTTCTGAGGTTCAAATACCTGGGAGAAATACATGTAGGGTACTGTTGTTCACAAAGGATACAAAGCATCATGAACGAAAGTGGGGCAAGGCACGCTGTAGTATGGAGCAGAGAAAACCAAGCTACTCCATTCGAGCACTATGAAAAGAAACAAGCCAGACAGGCATGAACTCCTGTATAGTAATTACTGTCATACAAGAAAGGATTTAGAAGCACTTATTTCTCTCTCAAAAAAAATTATGGAAGAGAAAGAGCCAATAATCCTCATACAGTGGATGTTTTGCCTTGCCATACCAAACACTGGAGAATGCTACATTGTTTAGAGGGCAGCGTGCAAGGTTGAGAGGTTGGCCGGGTCTATTAATGAAAAACAGGACTGAGCGACCTAAAAGACAGACACGTGAGTGACTGATGAAAACACTGACGCTCGGCTAGCATGGCTAACACTACTAGTCAGGGAACGGAGTCTGCAGTCATTGTGTTGTTTAGTGGAGTAACTGGAGGTCTTAACTACAGCACTTCCATGGCGCCCTCGAGAAAGGTACTAAACTTGAATCGCCAGAATAAATACACAGCTGTGTAACTGGCTTGTTAAGTAAACATTTTACAAACCATGTTAGTTACAACACAGAGTGCCAGCCAAAGGTTTTAATTGATATTTCACATTTGATGTAATGCAGAGACCATAAAAACATGCCATCCCGGGTTTTAATATTTCTCACAACATAAATGTGACGTAGCTTCAGAGAAGTGCTGCAACCAGCAGATACAAAATATGTACCAGACACTGTCCTACAATATGAACAAATGCCTTTTCTGACTTTAAACCTAATTAAGAGAAAACTTAAGAGAAAAGTTAAATATTAAGGGGTGTTACGACCCAGTACATTTATGCTGCCCCTAGTGGCAGTAGGACTTTTCTGTGTGTCTTAAAGGGCATCTAAAGTCAATTCCCATTGTTTTTGTTTATCGGCCAATCAGCGAGCCGCACCTGCGCAAAAAAACCAAAATAGAAGGATTATCTATGCATGAACACAAAACATTGGTTTATATGAATGAAATTGGTCATGTGACAATGCAAGATGTCAACAAAAGCAAGTGATTTGTCTGTAAACATTGGACATTCAACGTCCCGTCTGAGAATAGACTTTAGATGCCCTTTAAGTGTTTAATTGCAGGATTGGTGGCATCTGGCAACACCCTATAAAAGGAGTTTGGCGTTGGGCAAAAAGGAGTCTCTCAACTGCCAGCCTGTTCTCCAGCAGCCACTCATTGTCCTGGGCAGCTCTCCTTGTTTTGGGCCAACTGTTTGTTCGGATTAGGGCTGCACGATTCTGGAAAAAATGTGAATCACGATTTTTTTGTCTAGAATTGAGATCACGATCCTTTGGCAAAATTTTTTCCCATAAACTGAAATGTTATTGTAGTAATTAAAAAAAAAAAAAAAAAACAACTGGCCATTAAAGTGCAGTTTAATAAAAGGTAAAAAGGCAAAATAAGTGCACCTTAAGTGCTCTTTGACTCCACATGGCATTGAACTAGGGATCCAACAATGTCAAACCGCTACCCAGAAGATGATACTGCTGAATTATAATGTCATATCAAACAGGCAGGCAGCGATGCAAGCCTATCTAAAGCACAATTGCACACAAACAAAAGCCTGCACGGAGAGAAAGCAGCACGCCGACGGCATTCCAGCATAAACCAAGATTAGTTTTGAGGCAACCCTTTAAAGCCAATCCACGCATCATCCACGTATCATCCAACTGCAGTCTTGAAAAAATGGCTGGCAAACTTCTGTGGCCGTTTAAAATGCTTTTGGCGCTTCGAAGTCAGCTCCATCACCTTGAGATAATTAGCATACCCTAAATCTATTCCTGAGTAGCTACTTTGCTGAACTAAAGCTACTTTTCCACGGTTCACCGAACGTGAAACGATTTTTTCGCACGGCAGATAACATTCAAAGTCAATGCAAAGACGCGAATACATCGCGTGAATTCGCGTCTTCGCATTGATTTTGAATGCACTAATCTGTCCTGCGAATAATTCGATATGCTGTTCGAAAAAAGCTTAAAAATCAAGCAATTTATTTAGGCAACAAGTACAACCGGCATGTAGCCTATAATGATTAAAAAGCGATAATAAAAAGTGGACATACCAAACAAGGCTTTCGTGTAAGAGTGCCAATAACCAATAACAATAAAACCATTTTAATATGGTCCTGGTTTTCAAAAAGACAGTGGCTATTCTTACGTGACTGTAATTCATTGCAGGCAGGCTATTCTTACGTGACTTTCAGTCAGACATGCGCAGATCGAAATTGCCGGACTTGGATAATTTTCTTACCTTGTTCTCCCGTAAGAATAGCTAGACACGCTGATGGTTTGCGTGACTGATGCTCACGTAATGTGTATATGTATAACTATTTTTACCGGAGTTCTCCTATCTGATTAACGGCCTAGTTCCAGATGCTACCACGAAATTGCCCAACCTTGGTGAAGCAAGTATACTGAGCAACAAAAGAAACGCTAGTTGATTAAAGACAGACCGGAAAATAAGTTTGCGCGTAATTATTATAGAAAATCAAATTTATTCCTAGCGCGGGCGCATTTACACTCGTTTCATCAAACATTTCTTTATTTTGCGGTCACTTTACTGAGTAATCATAAGAGTACATTGACTAACTAGCCAATTTGCGTTTCTTTTGTTGCTCAGTATAGAAGCCCCGGGGACGAGATTTCAATTTACCGGTGCCATGGTTACGGGCTTAACCTTGGCCCCTTGTGCAAGCTCGGCCGCCAAATTGACCTGATTGACAAAAATTGCGCGAAGAAGTCATACAATTTCAATCTGCGCATGCCTGACCGAAAGTCACGTAAGAATAGCCTGCCTGCAATGGATTACAGTCACGTAAGAATAGCCACTGTCTTTCAAAAATATAACAATATAGGCCGACGCAATGTGGAAAACATTTCATTAAGCCTATCCACCGTGAGGTGTGATTCATTTTCGTGTTCACATCAAATCGTCAAATGTAAGCCTATAAAAATAATCTTGCAAACGTACGCAGGTGAATCTGTGCTGCTTCCTGGTCATTTTAATCTCAAAGTGCGACTGCCAAAAAACAATATAAAATAAATTGGACCGTCTTCCGATTCAAATTTGTAATTGTGCGAATCAAGTGCTTGATTGTCAATTGAACATGGGACCAAGGTGAGAACTATTGCTGTTTAGAGACAATGATAATTCTGCAAACCTTGACGTTGCTTTGTTCATGGCTTTGAATTTAGGCAACTGTATGGTCATGGCCGCATCAGGTCTGATTCGTGAAGCAAAAATCCGCTCGCCCTGTTGCGGGAGTTATTATTAATGCCCCGGGTGGATTTTCATCAGTGTTCATTCTGCATTTATTTTTCCTGACAACAAACTTTCCTGCACTCTGCACTTCAACATTTCTCCGTGTCTCCCTCGCTGCTTCTGAATCTGCGCTAGCCAATTCTGTTCCAATTGAAAGACCACCGCCATTTACTGCTTTCCTTCTCTGGCTTCCACATGAACTCAAGTGAAGTAGAGCTGCTTTGCCATAGGATGAGCGCGAATGTAATGTCAATGCTGAGGCCGCCTCCAAGAGACCGCCTACCACTCACTTTCTTTGAAAACTACGAGTTAGTTTGCTCTGCGGCTCCTGAAATAATGCTGGAAAATCGTTGACATTTAGAAATTAGATCGCGCGTCGGGGTGAATCGAGATCGCGATCTTCTGGCGATTTATCGTGCAGGCCTAGTTCGGATAAAGTGCTTTTTGAAATTAAATCTAACTTTTTTTTTTTTTTAAAACCATGTTGTCGACCCATTTCATGTTGCGATCAGTCAGTGGGCTGGTCGTCAAGGGGTTAAGTATGCTACAGTGATCGCACTAGCCACCATGTAAATCACTGGCACAGACTAGTCCTGGGCATCATATAATCTTAACTGCTGTTAGAGCTGTGATTGCAATAAAGACAAGATTCCTTATGGCTCACAAAACAAATTTAAATACCAGCAAATTACAGTGGATTGTCTCTACTGCAACCTCATATTTACCATCTTCAAATCCAATCGGCCAGAGTACAAAGCATAACCCCAAACATTTTGACACCTTCCGAATGCTGATGGGCCATCCCATAAATAAATAAACAAACCACTTACCAGGGTGAAGTCCCACTGTGGTCCCGGGGTGAGGAAGGTGAAGGAGCTTCCTCTTCGCAGTGGAGGCCTGCGGCGGAGAAAGACCGAAACATGACCTAATGCCCCAGTTCTTCATCACGAGTTCTACACAGTACATCAATATCTGCCAGGATGCACATCCCATAATGGCCCTGCACTGTACCAACAACCCCAGGGCACAGCACAAATAAAAAGACTCGTCTTAACAAGTTCATTTTAGTCTGGTTTTGAGATTTAACATAATTCTCCCCCTTTTGAAATGAAAGTATTGCCCTAGCTTGTTTTAAGGGTACCGCTTGCTTCAAAAGCTGCATTTTTTGACCACCATCTGGCAAATCTTGAAAAAAGTCAAAACTGTGTGTACTGAACCCGATTAGTCACATTTTCATCCAATTTAGCAGCAAAAAAAAATAAAAAAGTAAATGAGATTAATTATTTTGGTTTTGCATTTCAATTCCCAGCTTTAGATACCCTAATCCAAGCCTTACTTACAGCTTTCCGAGTCTGGTATACCTCACTCCAAATCTTGACCACCGCTGCACCATTTTCAAGCCTTCAATAGCTTGACACAAAAGCACTGGGAGGACTCTGAATGGACTCGCATTCTCAGACTATGGCACCAAGTTCCTGTCAAGCGATCCCTTAAAAAAAGGTCAGGCTGACAAGTCCAGCGTTGTAACCAGGTAGACGCTGCAGTCAGAGGACCGCCCCAGCCTGTGCATATGCTGTCCACCTCTCACACATCTTGCTAAAATGCCACTCCTTCATCAGGTTATCTCCCACCCAGGATACAAGCACAAGCTTAGAGCTGAATGACTGCGTAGCAAGCAGTTTATTCAGAGAATCAGAGGGATAAAGGTTCAGTCAGATCTTGCCGTGTTGCACAACTGTTGTAACAGTCCACAGAGAGAAGATAAGACACAGGCCCAGTTAGCACTGTCACCACACACCTCCTGTCCCATGCCTTCAACTGTTCTAATCATTGATCCATCTTAAGAATTTTGCTTTCAGGAATAAAAGAAAAGAGCTTATTGATTTTCCGAAATGGTACAGATAAAGATCAAATGATAGCTACACCAATAATATCTTCCCATTTGTGAGAAGCTCTGTTCAACATCACATCCATAATGATGAGCAAATGAGCCTCAGTAGCACCCCATGTGATAATCCTTTTCGAGCATGAGGCTTCACCCCCTGAGCCTAAATGTTTCAGAACTTTACCCCTGAGGGGTTACTTGTAAAACAGAACCACCATTGCCTATGCAAGACCTAATAAATGGATAGAAAATGTTCAGTTTCTGTACTGGTAATAAGAAAACCTGCAACAGATCACACATAAATTTAAATTTTTGAACACCGTTGATATTCCACCAGCTATGTTGCTTTTTCCAAAGCACGGAAGGCCAATCGTGCAAAATGAAATTCTACCCAACAAACTAAGAAGAACGTCTTCATTGCACAGCTGTGTCACACGCAGATAAATAAAAGTTTAGAAAGTTCTTCAGTGTACACATTAAAATCGGGCAATATGCTGTCGTGTTGAACTTTTCCTTAATTTGCAAGCTTAGTTTGCATTGGCTTTATTCTCCGTTTAGTCAGAAACGCCTTTAAATCACATCTTGCCAGTACTGCACAAGTCTTGGCTTACTTCCACCTCATCTTTTCGAGTATTTAACAGCTGACAGCTCAACGCAGCCATTACCTACTCAGTCACTTATGAGTGATATCACCCCAGTAAAATCAATGATAGTCTTGGCTAGAGTCCCTTGATAGTGAGAGTCGTGACAACTCAAGATTTGATGCCATTTTGCTTCCATTGTACGAAACACAGCGATTTAGAAAATTAAAACTGTGGGAATATTTTTGTGTAAATATTTTTCATTCTTCACTTGGAGTGGAAATGCATTAATTTCAGGGGAAATAATCCAATAACAATCCAGCTAGAAAAGGAATCTATATGAAGATGGAGGGAAAATGATCAGATAAGCAAAAAGAGAATAGAAATCCTGATCAATGAGAGGGAGTGCTCAGGGCTCGAATTAGGATTTTTTGACTGGGTGCACAAATGGGTGCACTCGTGCGTTTAGGTGCACAGTCTAAAACTTGCTTAATTCAATAAAAAAAGTTGCTTTGCAGCATTACAAAATGAATAAACAAATATTCTTCAACATGCCATAGGACTACTGTAAATTTGCAGTGGTGCAACAGGTTAGGATTATTGGTGGGATAAGATTTTACTAAAATCATGCTGTATAAGAAAAATAATGGAAAAAACACTTAAAAAAAAGAAAAAAAAAGAAGAAGAAATCGGTAAAATTGAGTGTACTATTGTTATTTATCACAGTCAGATAATATTCAATCTATAACTTAATTTCACTTTGTTTGACTTGGCCGAGAAACTAAAGTAATTTTCCACAACTCCATCACAAGACCTCTCTGGCCTCAATAACAGCAACAGTGCTGCTTTTTGCTGTTTTTATATTTTTACATTCTTCATAACTCCATAATTAAGACCCTCTCCTCCGAGATTATATTTAATCTAGAAGAATTTTTTTTTTTTGTAAGATTTATTAATCACCCAGCAGCCACTTACATTACATCCAACGAGTAAGTGCATAATATCAACCAACATGAATGGATCTTCAAACATGAATCTCAATTACAATTTCCCAAGTGTCTACCCGAGTATGCGCGAGCATAATTTCAAGTGTCCACCCAATCAGTGTAAAACGATATTTATTTCTCCCGTTCGGCCGCAGTCCCATTGGTGAAGGTCGCGGTCTGTGCTGGCGGTGCCCCCTGGTGTCGAGGAGGGCAAATGTCCCACAAACTTCCTGATCCTGGATCAGGGAAGGTCTCTGATGAGAAATATAGATTACGCGATCAGCCAATGATAACACATACGCGGCCTCAGACCAAACGTGTTCGACAGTCTTGTAGGCCCATCGATTTTGCCATTAATTCTCGTCCCCTACCGATAAAATATATAATTTCGGGTAAGGATGAGCGCATTTGTAGAAAGAGGATTTATTTGGGGGCAGATTTTTACTAGGTGCACGCGGTGCATCCATCTTTAAATTTTGGGTCCACCTGCCGAAAACCGGGTGCATACGTGCACCCATGCACCCGCTATTTCGAGCCCTGAGTGCTGCAATTCATTTCACTCCTCCTTTTAAAAGCTTTCTGTTGAATTTTAGGCAGGGTGGAACTCTTATTCCTTTAAACTTTGTTTTCTCTGCTTTTGTAGAACATTATCATCCCCATGCCACAAAGTACGATGGGGCGATACTGGATTTGGGTCTGTCCGTCCGTCCGTGCCACAATGGGGACAAGATGTCTCTGAAACTATTATACCAAGATGTGTGAAATTTTGTATGCTTAATAGCTAGTCATGATCTACGGTGAGTTCGAAAATGGACGTCGACGCACATCTTTTTATGAAGTTATGGCCCTTGGTCGTGGCAGGAGATAGTGATGACACTGTCATCTGGTTTTTTTTGTTTAATGGTAATTTTGTCTACTACAAACACTTGACAAGGAACCTTTACAAGCACACAACACATAGCTAAGGAATAGGAATACTTAAGTTCTACAATTGAGAAAATTAAACACTGGTTCCAAATGATAGGGCTGTCTGATGGCAAGGTAAAGCAGTGAAAATATTCAGACAATAGCGTAAACTTTCTGATATTGTTTTAGGCGGGCCTTTTTAGTTGGTTAAAGTACGATTTGCTGCAGTTCCTGTCCACAGCGGTCATTGCTCTGCCAACATGTGGGTACTCCAACCTGCTTCTCCAAACTGGAGGCATTTAAGGCATTCCAATTGCCATCTACTGTACAACCCTGTCAATGGATAAGCATCTCACACAACCTCACTTCGAACTACTGAACTAACCTCTGGGTGCTAGCTAGCCGAAGCAAATGCTTGTTAGTTTCGGTATGCCAATTTCTTTTGGAAAAAATGGTTGACAATGATAGGGACCAACTTGAAAGCTGATAAATAATAATAGCCTAAGGTCACGTTGCTGTCATCCAGCAGTAACTGAGGCTGACTGTGACAGTTTGACGGGTGGCAAAATGGGACGATCTGTAACATCTTTCTGATATTGCCAATTCTGGTGAGCGACGTAGTGCAATCCACTGTCAAGTATTGAAAATACATTTATTTAATTCAGTTTCGTCAAAGGCCGAGATATATTGATAAAATTAATGACCGAAGGAGAGACTTCCCTCACAGAGAAACCATGCTGAATTTCTATCCCTCGGGACGGACTATATAGCTCATATTTTAGTTCATTCTGGATCAGCGGGGAACCTGTACATTTTGAGGCCTCTCTCTGACCCATTGCTGAACCCATAGGCACAATAACTCAACATGTTAATGAATTTTGTGGGTGTATCTTCAAAATTACGAATTCACTCACTTTGAAACAGTGCCCTATGTTGCGATGGAAACAAAATGGCTCCATTTAACACGTGGCCAGATTTTTCTGGGCTCCTAATGTTGCAATTCTCCATCAAGGCATTCTAGGCTTGTGTGAACAAAACAAACTGCTAATATTACCAGAAATGTTACCGAGGCAATGTTAAACGTTCGAACACCTGAAAGCGGTTGATGTCAATGGAAGGGGGTGGGGAGAGAAAGAGCAGAAGTTAGGGCCCAGTCTGACCCCCTGTACTGGGGCAGGATGGGGGGGCATAATTAATGCAAGGTATGGGAGCAGAGGGGATGTACTGGGAGGGGCTGGTACATAGAGTGGACTGATTAAAGACAATGCATACAGGACTCATGAATTAGCCGTATCAGAATATTAAACAGCCTTATTCACAAGTATACTTTTCCAACTTTGGTTCACTTTCTCAGAATAGAACAGGGCAGGTATTGTTGGGTTATTTTAAAAAATTCTACAAAAAACAAAGCAGTTACTGCACATACAAGCCTGTATGCCATGAACAGGGGCACCATGGCAATTTTCTCAAAATCTGATTGAAATCTAAATGCAGACAAAACCACCATAACACGGTCATGAGTCTAAATAGATGTTATGGCGGAAAGATTTTAAAAAAAAAAAAAAAGAAAAAAAGAAAAACCCAGACCAAACAAATGACAGATTTAAGAAAAGAGTCTCTTTCAATGTGTGCTGCAAGCTGTGACTGAGTGGGGCCCTTGGCCACAGAGAGGAACAAAAATATGTGGAGGTAACAAGTTACAGCACACAAGCAGCAGCAGGCACATGAGTGTTTTTTCAATAATTCCGCTGCGGATGCCAGGCATGATGAAATTATGCAAAGGCGTGTTCCTGAGAAACACCTTCTATTCATTGACATTCACCCCAGAATAAATGAGGTTAGCATGCCTTCAACGCCTGCTCGCCGGTTACCGTCACCACAGGTGATATGTTGGTTTTGCATGTGGTTTTATGAAAATACCTGCGATAACTACGCAGGTTGCCTTTATCAAGCCAAGCCTCCACAACAAAGGTGGACCCAAGGGTAATACTTATCCACTTACTCACACGCTCTCTCCCACACTCATACATACATCAACAGTTTGTCAAACAGCCTTTGTTAATGTTTAAATTATAACTGTCAATGCAGGGGCAGTGAGACCAGTCACGTACCACACGCAAAATGTACGAAAATATGAAACCAAAAACTATCATCACAAAGACCATGAGCTGACAGGTATAAACAGCTGTCATGAGAACCCATGGTGAAAAATATGAGTCTTTTGATGGTACAGTCGCCTCTGGTCAGAAAGAACGTGAACACCCTCATGGAGGTCAAAGGTTGCCATCTGTCGTAATCTGATATGGTTCTTGGTGGTTAACTGCCCAGTTCATGTTGAGGAGCACGTAGCAGCTATACATGTGCGTGTCGTAAATCAAAGCATAAAACTGTTTCAAAACCAAAAAACTGATTGGGAATCAAGGTCTTTAATTTAACCATATAATGTCTTCCAAAGAGACCCCACATGGCAAGTCTCAGTCATCTTCCAAAACCACAGCGTGATCGAGTGTTTTTTGGATTATTTTCTACACTGTTTAGCGAAAACTGATTTTTGCTTCCATGTGCTGCAATCCCATCATAATTTGATGACACTAAACCAAAACCCTAATGATCCTTTGTTTGTCACTGTGTGGTTAATTTCCGCCTCAGAAAAGTCAGCACATTTAAATTTGATCCAGCTGCATTTTGGTGAACCAAGCACCACTGAATTTGGCCGTTCAACAACACCAGATTAGACGGGATTGTGTCAGTCTGAGGGAGGAAAGACATTTTTTAATCAAGTTCAAGAGATGTCTAATGGATTTTACATTGACATTTGGTCAGGGCTGGGCACGATGACTAAATGTTATCACTGCCATCCCGTGCTTCGGATAAGGACAACTGTGTTACAGGGAACATTAGGTGCTTCAAGACTCAGCCAGCATGATAACAGAACCTTGAACAGTCTTTATCTTTAACTGCAGTCTAAGTCGAAACCTGCTTCGGTTCATCAACAGCTTTAATCTGATCCATACCGCCACCTCGCGATTGCAGTGGGCAAACCCTGGCGCTTTGAGTTCAACAAGTAAAGAATCCAACGGAACATTTCTGTGACTTAGACCTAGCTTGATATTCCGATCTCGAACGGTTATCTTGGAATTTAAGAGTTCTGACAAGGACCGAGGATAAGTCACGACCGCATTCACGCAAAACCTCACTGCCACGACTAAAAACCAAAAGATTCTTGAGTAATGCAGTCAGTGCCCGCCTGCGCACATGCACCTGCAGGAGCACCCGGAGAGAAAGACCAGCTAGTTGCGATAATAGCACTCAGATTTCAGCTCATCAGAGAAAGCATTCAGTACGTGTGTCTAAATTACAAATTGTGACGCTGAAAGATGCACGGGTCATAACTAGCTGACGATTAGGTCAAATGGGACACATGAGGTACAGAACTTGGATAATAGACCAACGTGGGAAACCCACAAATGTCGCGGTTTCATGGGATGCAACGCCATTTCTGGACACATGAAAGCACACAACTGCGACACGTGGGTTGGTGGGGGTGGGGGAATACGAGGTAATACAAAGTGAGAAATGATTATGCTTTTTTTAATGCTATTTTTTTTCAAAGGGAGGGGGAGTGAAGAGGGCAACTGCGATTTCCGGGTAATTTTTTTTTTTTACTTCAATACATTCTAACTATCTCTAGTTGCATTTTAACATAACAGTTAGAATACCCAGCGTGACATACATTTTTCAGAAAAACGTAACTGTTCCTTAACAATTGAGCATAATTTGGATGTGTGGCTAATTCCTTTTATGATGAGTTTATGAAGCCATTGTAAACGAAGATACAATATACAAATTGCAGATTAGACGCCAGTTATGAGCTCTGCATGATGATTAGTCACGAGGAGTATTCTGCTGCTTGCACAGAACTGACTCACTTTTACCAAAATAAAAAAAAAATCCATTTACGGTCAGAACATTTCAAATTAATATTATTGCTCACGACTTTCAACGTTCGTGGATGGAAATGATAAAAACATGGCTACATGGGCCACACACAGGCTCTAGCCAGCTTAGCTAGTCGAAGTTAAAATGACATCATTTATACAAGATACCTAGTTGTTGTGGCATATACTGTAGGTCAGGGCTATTCAACATTATCCTCCAAGGGCCGGTGTGGGTGCCGGCTTTTATTCCAACCAAGCACTTACACACCAGATACTACTAATCAAGCTCTTTAGCAAAGACTCTTGGGGTTGATTAGTGGTGTCAGGTGTGTAGCAGCTTGGCTGGAATGAAAGCCTGCAGCCACACCGGCCCTTTCTGGGTAAGGTTGAATATCCCCGCTGTAGGTCATAATGTTGCTAACTAGCAACCCGAATTAAACGGTTTCATTGGGCATCATCGCGATATTGACGTGCCAAGTTATTAGAGTTAAATTTACCTCAGAATTTGTTTACGCAAATGGTCTGATTTTGCTAAGTGAAAAGATATTGCAATCGAAAGTTATGCGGCGAGGCAGCCTGTGACTAATTGAGGTCACGTGACGCGGGTTTCTCGCTCAAAATGACTTCAGCCGCTTTCGCACTCAACGCGAAACTAATTTTTCGCACGACAGATTACATTCAAAGTCAATGCAAAGACGTCTTTGCATTGACTTTGAATGAAATCTGTCGCGCGAAAAATTCGTTTCGCGTCCAGTGTGAAAGCGGCTTTAGCCAAGTTACCCAACTTCGAATTAGCAGGATTGCGCAGGCAATGAGGATTATTTGCGGCCAGCGCCTTGCGAGTAGCCTGCTAGCTTGCTAACCTTAGCTGGTTCGCTAACTACATTAAAGTTGAATGGAGCGTTCATGTACGGCCGCCAACTGGCTAGTACTCCACACCGTGCTATAGCTATTAGCTGGAGATGTTGGTGAAGTCTGATAAATTTTTATCATTTTTTTCACCACTAGCCGGGCACACTAATCGGATAACACTGGCAGCATAACATTCAATTGCTAACTTATTTATTATTCTTACATTCGCTTGCCAACTAAGCTGGAAGATGGAAAACTAAATCAGAAGCTCGCTAACGTTAGCATCGCATCCTCACCGTTTTGCGCTGTTGTTATTAGGCTCGGGGGAGTTTTCTGTGCCAATGGACGGCTTCCTTTTTCTAGATCCTACTCGTCTCTTCGGCTCCGCTGCTCGGATTTTTGCATCTTCCGCTTTTTCCATTTGCAGTGTTTGGACTGGGGTTGATAGTTCTGTTGGAAATTCTTGTGGGGAAATCAGGAACACCGTATCCGACTTAATGAAAACAAATTTTACTAATCTATAAGGATGGGGGAAGTTGGTGAATTCAAACCGCTGCCGCCGGAAGTTTGAATACGGCGGAACCGTCAACGGTAACCAATAGGGAGAGGCCGAGGGCGCTCGTCGCTTGGATACTTCGGCAAATGGGAGGGGTTAATGCACTTGACAACAAAAGAAACGGTAGGTCATCAGACTGTCACTGACCTATATTGCGCGCTGCTTGTTTATATCGCCCTCGGCCCCTCGCCGGAATTTGTCTGTTGTTCTCACAATTTTTTTTAGAGTTTGGCTGGCCATTTCTGCCTATCGTTTAGCGTAATGTACCCAAAAAACATAACTGTGAATACTGTTTATCTTACTTATTCATGGTCAGTTCTATTTATTGTCAAGTTCGGTGTAATAATTAATTACATTATTATTTTCTAGTCATCGCTGTAAAATAACACTGCTTGGCCAAAAATAGTCACCACCTGGATTCAACCAACCAAACAGGTAAGAGCCTTCCATTGGGTAATTACTGCAGTGATTAATATTTCAGCAGGCAACAAGTTATTTAACCCAAACTGATGCAGAGAGTAGCTTCTCATTTCTTAAACAACCACGTTGGAAGACTTATCATATGGTCGTGGAAAAGATGTTACTCTCTTTCAGAAAGGTCAAATTATAGGTCTGCATCAAGCAAAGAAAACAACTAAGGAGATTGCTGAAACTTATAAAGTTGGGTCAAGAACTGTCCAACGTGTTATTAAAACCTGGAAGGATAGTGGTGAACTGTCAACTTTGAGGAGGAGATGTGGTCAGAAAAACTTTTTGAATGGCTGGAGATAAACGTTTGGTGAGCATTCTCCTGCACACAATGGGAAGATAACTCAGGGGATTGGGACTAAACAGCTGTGCTGCCTAAAGAAAACCACTTATCAGTGAGGCTAATTAAAAAAAAAAGGTTTCAATTTGCTAGGGATAAAGATTGGACTCTTGAGCAATGGAAAAAGGAGGTGTGGTCTGAGTTCAGATTTACCCTGTTCTAGAGTGATGGGCGCATCAGCATAAGAAGAGTTGCGGATGAAGTGATGCACCAATCATGCCTAGTGCCTTCCATGCATGCCAGTGGTATGATCTGGGGTTTTTGAGTTGGTCAGGTCTAGGTTCAGCAATGATATATGCCCAGAAAATGAGGTCAGCTAACTGCCTGAATATACTGAATTACCAGGTTATTCTATGAATTAATTTTTTCTTCCCTGATGGCACGGCCATAATCCAAGATGACAATGCCAGGATTAATTGGTCTTAAATTGTGACAATGGTTCAGGGAGCATGAGACATCATTTTCACGTATGGATCGGCCACTAGAGTCCCGACCATAGACAGTATAAAAAGATGGACGCAGCACCCGGGGTCTGAAAAGGGAGGTGGATGCGGAAATCTCTAAAACTTGCATTCTATTTAATGGCCAGCAGATGGCGACATCGGTGCTTGCACGAATAAGTTCAATGTTTGTTTAAAAGTGTAGAAGAAAATGACCCTTCTTTCCCACCTGATTTATTATCTCAATAATGATTTTCCACATTATTTTATGGTATCTATCGCAAGTCTCCTTCGATATACCGTGATGTTCATCTTTGTAAATTACGGTTCCAAATAGACTAGAATAAAGGATAAAGCCAGAATATGCCTTAGGGGCGTGGCTATCCTCTGTTCCTCATTCGATACGGTTGGATCCACACCCCTCGCTCCTCCCTGGATCTTCAATTCACGCTCTCCTCCAAGAAATCACATCCGGTTACAAAATGGCGCTGTTCAAATTGCCAAAATCGAAGCCTCCAAAATGGTACGCTGGAACCAATGGGTGACGTCACGGTTGCTTCATCCATCTTTTTATACAGTCTATGCTCCTGACCTTAACTGCATTGAAACTCTTTGGGATGCGCTGGAGATGACTTAATATGGCGGTCCGAATCTCCCATCATCAATACAAGATACTGGCAAAAAATTAATGCAACTCTGGACAGAAATAAATGTGTTGACATTGCATACGCTTATCAAAACGATGCCCCTGCAAATGCTTGCTGTAAGGAAAGCTAAAGGTGGTCCAGCGAAATGTTAGCATGTGATTCTTTTTTTCCGCTGTGTCAGCAGTGTAGTTGTCTAATACTGTAAGCTATGTCAACTGTAACCATTCTGTATTCGCTGCTGCGCGTGTCCTTGACCAGGGGTCACAATGTTTCGCGACTCAATCTGTTGACAAGTGTGAATCAAATGCTGTCATGCCCACGGCTAATACCCACAGATCATAGTTATATGACAAATGGAAATTTAAGAAATGCCATTATTAATGCTAACTATCTGGTGTAAAACCTTCTGCAATGCAAAAAAAAGAGCCTCCACTTAAATAATATGTGAAGAGGGTCATTACTTTATCTCCATCAAGAATTTTCAGTTGTGCCCATCAAGTCTTTACAATACCACATTCTTTCAGATAAAGACTGGCTGAAGCAGATACTTACTATTGTGTAATGTACAGACTTCTCCTACAGACCTGCAACTACAGTAGAGACCTGTCCTTCACTGATTACAAATCGGCCTGGGAGACCCAGAATGTGACTAAAAGAATTTATTAATGCAGCACTGCAACCCAAGGAATCCTTGCCAAATGTTTGTCATTATTCTCTGATGAGGATCGTCCAATATGTCACCCTTGTCAGCTCAGTGACACGCCTGTTTGACAATACCAAAGTAGGGTTAAGACCAGCATTCTCCAGTCATTACGTTCCTCTCAGAAAATTGGCCCAATTATGTTGCATGGCTACTAGAGGAAATAAAGAATATGATAGATTTACGAGGTCAAATGAAAGGCGGCGTGTGTAAATGGCTTTATCTGCATTTGACTCATGATAATATAAGGTCATCAGAATGCATTATGAAAGAAGTGCACATCCATCTCCTAGGCTGCACACACAGAGATCTTTAGGATGATGGATCCATTTGCACATCCTCCAGAGATACAGAATGGCTTAATTGCTCTCAGTGGTCCATTTTATATAAGTGTACGCACAGGGATCTAGTTAGAATTCCCTAGAATCTCAGCAGCCATGGAATACAGGCTATGGAATTAGAGCATTATAGAAATTGATGGAATGCAATTGATAACTACCCGGTGACCCTTAAGAAATCACAGTAAATTGAATTGTCACAAGGATGGCATTATCAAAGAGCGCAATTTATCTCAGTAGCAGGCTCCTGGTGAAGTCCTCTGAGACATACATTGACTCACCTTCAATGCACATCATCACAACAAGAAGGAAGTGATTCTGTGGAGAGATTCTCTGCATCCTAGAGGGAAATTATGATGGCTCGGCCTTGACTGCCTGCCAGGTGAAAGATTTTATTTACAGTGCCAGTTCCCAGGAGATAAGGGGCAAAAAGTGCTGTAGAATAAATGCAGTCCCAAATCAGAAAAAAAATTGGGGTGGGTTGTTCAATTATAACTGAAAGCAGTGATTTCTAAATTATCGTTGATCTGTATTATGTCGACAACAATACAACTACAACAATAATAACTAATTACAACATTAAATACAACAATACAATTAATTTTAATGATTTTTCGAAGAAAAAATTTTTAAATTTTGATTCTTGCTTTGTCTTACTAAAACGTTGGGACAGAATTTACCACTTTGTAATGTTTCCATTCCTTTTCATGACACTTAGATGTTTGGGGATTGAAGACACCAAGTGATGAAGTTTTTATTTCAAGTATAATTTTATCCCATTCTACCAGCGATCAATTCTTTCAGTGTGCAACAGTACTGTGTCTTCGTTGTCGCATTTTGCATTTCAAAATGCGCCACACATTCGCTATTGCGGACAAGCTGCAGGCTGGACAGTCATGCACCCAAACCCTCTCTTTACGCAGCCATGCCCTTCTCATGCGTGCAGGATGCAGTTTTGCATCGTCTTGTTGAAATATGCATGGGCGTGCCTATAAAAGATGTCTTCTTAAAGGCAGCACATATTACTCCAAAATCTTTTACTTTTCAGCGCTAGTTGTGCCTTCACAGAAGTCTAAATTACTCTTGCAAGGGCACCGACACATCCCCATAATATCATAAGGCATGGCTGTTTGACTTGTTGCTAGTAAATGTCTAGATAGCCCTTTTCTTCTTGGTCCAGAGCAGAGGAGCACCATCAGGAGAGGCAAACCAGGCAAATGTTTGGGGACCCAAAAAAAAAAAAAAAAAAAACTTGGGGAAAGGGGTCCCCAGTGGCTGCTCATACTCACACTTTGTACAATCACGACTAATATACACCCTTCAACCTCTGATAAAATCTCCAACATGCACTGCCGGCTGCTCTCTATGTGTTGAATGCATATAAGTGATGAGAAAAGAACACCAGCTGTACAAGAATGTGAGTGTATATTTATTTTTTATTTGTTGTTTAAATATTCAAATGCGTGTGTGTGCATGGTGTCATTTGTTTTAATAAATGATATTATGGTTATAATAATACTTTAGGACTAGAAGAGAGGTAAAAACCTTGAATAAATATGTGATTTGGAACGGTTGTCAGCAGGTGATTGTTGACATGATTTGGTATAAAAGCAGCGTCCAGGAGAGACCTAGACCTTCAGGAGCAAAGAGGGGCTGGGAATTGCTAACTCGCCAACATATTTGTGAGAAAGTAATGGAAAGCTTTAAAAACAATGTTCCTCACAGAAAGTGTGTTTTGCCAAACAGCCATGTCACTGCACTGACATCAGTGACACAGAGGAAGTTTCCCCCTTCAGTTTGATCAAGCACTGAATTGACACTTTGCTTGGTGCCCCTCTGGAGTTCAAGATTGCCAGTGGTACAGAGCTCATGGCATCGATTTTGTCCAAAAAGGACCTGAAATATTCACAGGCCTGATCACTGTACAGGTTTCTATTGAGTGATGGTCCATTGCAGACGCCTCCAATCTCAGAAAAGTCAATGGCACATCTGGACACTTTACATAAGACCTCCTTTTTTGCACAGTTTTAACTGGCACTTAGGGATGTAGCCATGTATTGTAGTGCTTAAAAAGGGTTTGCCAAAAGTAATTCTGAGCCCATGTTTCTCTATCACTAGTAGATAAGATGATTTTTCATGCACTACCTTCTGAGTGATCAGATTATGGGCATTCAGCCTAACGCACTTCATGATCAAAAATGCCTTGAGATTCCTTGAATCTTTTAATAATGTAATGCACCACAGAGAGTGAAATTGTAACAAACAACATAGAAGGAACTAGGTACAGATCCACTGAAAACCAGATGGTTGCATTAATAAGGTTATTAAAGTTGCGATTGGCACAAACTCAAGATAACAGAACTCGGGATATGGCAAGCTGTCGTGAGTAGACTGGTCCGAGGTCAGTAAAAGGAAAGCAATTAGTGAGTCTCAGGGCACGCTGGAGTTTCTTAGTTTTCTTTTGCAATAACTATACAGAAGATGAGAGTTTCTAGAATTAAGTCTGAACAGGCATAAAGCACAACAGAGAGTAACAATCCGGCAAAGGAAAGACAGAACATGAACTTAATTCCAAGCAATAATATTAACAATATGAAACAGATGAGAGCCCAGGTTGGTTGGTAATCTGGCTCCAGTACTGCCATGTCACAAATGTTGTTGTAAGTGGAGTTAATTGGAGTATTTGGATGAGGTACTTCCTGAGGAGGAGTGGATGTGCTTGGTGTAGAGGGCAGACACTTGATAAAGACAAGAAGCATATTATGGGGATTAGGCCCATAGCGATATTCACTGTTTGCAAACAATGACGTCATAGCTGTGCATACGCAGTTTGGCGGTTGGCAGAAAGCGTGATCATAACACAAAGAAACATGGCAACTAGCATCTTTGGTTCTTTGCTTAGAATCCTCAAAAACGTGATTCCTGAACCCTTAGCGAACCTGTTGGTGCAACCCATAACACAACAACTGACTGGCATCGCAATTTAGATCTTTTATAGGTACATATAAAGACGGAGATCTACTAGTAAACTTAGTGTAAGATGAGCCTTTTTGCAAACCGCGTGACAATTTGCGACGTCATCGTAAATATCGATATACTACTGGCTCAGTTTTCATATTTTGGTGATCTGTTACTGTGGATTTCGGAACTCAACCGTTCAAAACATAAGTTTTAGCCATGCGAAACATTTCAGCAGTGCAGTGATGGGATACACAGGCCTTGTATTTTATATGCTTGTTTGCTTTGCTTGCAGAAGGTGTGCTTGTGTCACTGCTAGGGACAGGTCAAGTATTTTTATTCAGGAACAGCAGTTTTTCCAGTCTGAGGACTGAGACGATTTCTCCTCCTGTCACAATTTCCCTAGCCTTTGAGAAAACCCTTTCACATGGCACAGATGAGGCAGGAGTGACCAGGATCTGTCTGGCCAGCTGATGTAAGTTGGAGGAAATGGATTCCTCTTTTGACCAGTGTATGAAAGCGAGTCCTAGGATTTGTCCAAAGGTAGAGCACAGAAGTATTTCTGAACGTCTATTATGGGATCTAATGTAGCAATTCTTGCTATTCTAGCCTCTTCAACATTACTGTCATAGTGGTGCAACAGGCTAACACATCTACTTGAGTTTCAGTCCCACTGCACATTCTACTTTCAGTTGCCTTATTGCCATTTACACTCTTACTGGACTGAGGAAACTAAGTGTTTAAATTTAAGGTCCAGTGATTCTGCAAGTGAATTTATGCCCAGTCTTAGTGACAAATTTGTCTGCAACTGAGGATTTTGTTTGAGTTCTGTCCCAGTTGTCCTGCTGTGCCATTTGCTGTCGGAGTTGTCATTTCATTTTGTGTGCCCCTTGGCATGCAAATCTGTGGGATGAACTTGGAGCAGGGATCTCGGATTGGTCCATAGAAGGGGCATGGGCTGCTGGTTTTCATTCCATCAGAGTAGAAGTACACCTGATACAACTAATTAACTGGACAGACTGACAACAGGCTGATTAAATTAGTTGTATCAGGTGTGCTTCTGCTTGGCTGGTATGAAAAGCTGGAGCCCCTTGGCCTTTTTAACGGACCAGTTTGAGACCCCGGCCTTTCAGCCCGACTCATCTCTCCAGTGAGAGCGCAGTGGTTGTCACATAGAATATGGACAGCAGCCTCACATTGTGCAATGGTTTCATGTTCCTGTGCAGTCTGTTGGGCCAAGTCTGTGTTCAGTGGGGTAAAAGCCTCAGGCACTGCTTCTCACTGCTCATTTGGACATTATAGCATGTTTTACGTGCTGTTCCAACGCGATTCCACTACTGTAATCAATTTATGGCTGCCCCATTTGTGCTTACTCTTGTTTTAGTTTTTCTTTAGCTGTAGTGCTGGTTTTGATAATAGGTTGGTTTTCTTTGTCTTCGTTCAGATGTCATCAAGGCCTGGGGTTGCATTGCTTGATTTTTTTTTAATGACCAAATTTAGGGCATGTGCTTTTCAGATAGCACAAGCGATTTTTAGTTTGTTGGCAGCAGCTATCATGCCGGCAGAAGCATCTGTCACTAGGCATGTCACTTTTCCTGAATGCCCTGTTCCCTCCATTTCTGCCAGGTTCTCTGCCATGCAGCTTTGTTCTTCCCTAAAAGAGCTTGTCCTCTTCATTAAGAAAATGGCAGGTCATTGCTCTATAGGCGTCCACGTTAATTTATGTCCACATATCAGCCGTCAGACTAACGCAGTCGGCGTTCTGTAATTTAGCCCATAGGCATTTTCTTTCCTTTTCTTCCAAATATTCTTTATTTGCCATGGTTTTCTTGGCCTGTCTTGGGATTGTGCGCATCGATTGCTCAACTTCGTTGTTGAGGGGTTAATAGCGCTTCAGGTCAATAAATCACGTCAGTACATTAAGCCAGAAAAGTATGTAATTTAATATACTAAGAATTACCACAGACTAAAAATGAAATTAAAAAATGGAGAATCCAAAATGTTTAAAACAGATGCAAAATACCTACCATTCTTCACTGTACACGCATTATTATATGAGCAGAACTCACTCCTCAAATCCTGTATCTTCAGCTCTGAGGCCAGAGGTGAATTGATGAAATGATCCCCAGTTATTATAACCGATTTCAAATGGTGCTAGAAAGCACAGGTGACTCTATGCACCAGAAGAAATCAGTCATCCTTTAGTGGGGGTAGAGTGCAGGATGGTGACTGGGGTGGGGATGCCTTCTGATTAGTGATGGTTAGCTTGGCTCCAAGTTTACCCTTTACTCTTAGAAATGGTATCATTTAATGTAAAATAAAACACACAAATGGAATGTAAATTGCATAATAATAGATTGCTCTGGAAAATACTCAGGATTCACTCCAAGCTGAAATGAAATGTAATCAGTGTGTGCTTAACAGTGTGAACAGAGTAAACTGAAAGCATATTACATCCTTGAAGTAAAACATCAGTGCTCGTTCGACTATCAGAGGCTAGCTAACTAGATGCACGCTGCCAAGAGTTGAGACTTCGGCCAGTGTTGCCCTTCTGTCCTCAGGAACACTGATTTCAAATGGTGCTAGACACTAGAAGGCACATCTAAACCACCACAGGAAACCAGATTCCGCAGGAAGACCAGGTCAAGGAAACAGATGTGCAATGACACGTGAAGAAAAGATGAAGGTTGAGAGAATATGAGTGAGAATTTGGGAGCATAAATGCTGTGGCTGCCAAGAAATGGAAACATGGGGAATAACTTTGGCTAACCTTCAGCTCACCTTGAAACAATACATGGGCTTATAAAAAGGAAGTGACCCTCACCGGAGGATAACATGACTGGCAACAGAGCACCTCATAGGTTAGCTTCAGGATGACATCCTCATCATCCACACCCCCAGTGAGTCTGGTCTCTTTGCAATAGTGAATATAAGCAGCGTATCATGAGTGGACAGCAGATACGCCAGAAATTCAAGGATTGAACAGCTCTCCAACCAAATATACAAGCTTTTACAGGATTTACTCAGAAGAAAGGTCTACTGTTATTTCTCCATCACAGAAAAATGCCAGCCTTGCATTCTGTTTGTAAACTTAGCGAACATTCTGAGGCACTCAACAGCGGCTCAAGGAAGTTGCGGCAATTTTGCTACCTTCGATAATGGACCTTGAATTCAGTGAAACATTAATGGGGAAATGGATTCCGCTGAAAAAATGTCATTGGGCATTCAATTTCAAGTCCGAGAGCGCGTATAGATGCACTGAATAACTACAACCAATGATACTGACGCCGTCCCTTACTCACCCTTACTAGGAGAGCCACCATACCAGCTGAACTGACGACTCGGAACCCTGGGAACAGAACAGAGATTCAGTGGACAGGTAGTAATACTAGGGAGTATTGCATGTGAATTTATAACCTGGCCTTTGGTAACCATGCCACATGTCAACAAACCAGCTTCCCGGCAGATCTCCGTGGGCATTAAACTCCCAAAGTAGGCTGTGTGACAGAACAAACTCACCAACCCCACGTCCCCCCCAACGTCACTCAGATGCTGCCAATGATGATGTCACCACCACCCACAGTACCTTCTATTCCGATCACTCCACCTTCAAAATTTACCTTTAAAAGCACAGCACAGTTATAGAGGCACACATTTATCATGATGTATATACATTTTGGGCAAGCATTTTGTCTTGTCCGCTCTCCAGATGAGAGGGGCATGCTTCTTCCCGCCGCCTATGAACTCTGACCTTCAACTTTCAATATAATATTCACGCAAATGAATGCACTGAAGCCAAGCCAAATTTGAATACGAATAAAATGGGTCTTTTGTTATGGCAATGGGAAATCAGGCTGCTCAGCCTCAGATATGCCAGCCCTGATGAAGGTTATATAACGCAGCCTCCACCGTGCCAAATCCATGCCGGTGGATTTCACCACGGGAAGGAGGGGCGAGGAGGTGTTGCGCCTCGCACACCTCCACGCAGATGTGCCCCTATCCTATCGCCGCTAACATCCCGTTCACAGGAAAGCCAGGTTGCTAATGCTGCATTATTTTTGCAACAAAAAGAGGCTCCAAAGAGAGAAAATTACGGAATGATCAAAACGCACGAAATTTTAAAGACGCCGAGTGCAAGCATTCTCAAGGTGTACTGAACCCGATATTTTTGTGATGTGCAGTTTTAAAATCGAACAACAGAGGGCGCTGTCGCGCCATATTGGTCTCTCTGTGGTATGAGGGGTGAGTAGAATAATAACACATTGCAGAAGCTGACCCTGCAGGTTGATTGATAGGTTAAAATGCGGCTTTCGTTTCCCTTTCACCAAAAGACAGTCTAAATGAACACCATGGCGCTGACTAGCATGAACACTCTGATTTCCTTGTCACTCAGAAATAAATCCACAGGACATTCCTCTCACCTGATTATGTAAGAAATACAGTATAAAGTCTATTTGCACATCTGCTTGTTCTTGGATTAGATGTTGACTCTCTTTCTGGGCTAAGCCTGAGAGGACTTTACATTCAGTTCAGACCTCCCACGGTGAAACACTGTCATCGGCGAAGATTAATCAGGAACAAAGTCCTCTTTTAGAGGCTTGTATGAGTCAGTTACTGATAGTAAACTGTAGTTCCACCCATTGTTGTCTCCATGATGTTTTGAGAACTGCCACCTTATATAAATTACAACATCTACGTATTGCTGGTTTACCAACTGTATGGACAGAACACATAAAATACCTCCTGTATAAGACTTGCTGAACAGGATCCCAGCACCTACCCACAATCCTTCACGCCTTTGTCCAAGTTCCAGTCTTGTTGGGCTTCAAATTATTATTGGCTTCAACCAGATATGGTCTTTGCTTCTGGAAGATAGCCAATCCATGACAGTGCCATGGTCCCATTTCATTCTTGTAGCTCAATATTTGCTGTAAAAACTGGTACCAGCTCTCGACGTCTTCCTCTGTAACATTCTGCGTTCTGAGCATCAAGTTCCTCATAGCTCTTCGTGCCCTCGGCCAATCGGCTCTCTCGTCCACCGTGACATCACGACTCTGTTGCAAGGTCGCCAGTGCTAAGAAGACAGAGAGCCCTGTGATGGTAGTAGGAAGTACTGCATTAAGAAGCACACAGTGTGATCATCCCTGTTCTTGAGAAGGAAGGCTGCTATAATGCCAGCCCTGTGTCAGCTCCACTGCAGGGGAATACTCTCGGACATGCACAGGTCCTGCCCTCATTAATAAACAGCCAGGCATACGATCCGCCGAAGGGCTTGGCAGGGATGCGGGACTTTCTCATCAGACAAAAAGAGCATCCGGGAAGCTCAAACGAAAGCCGCTTTGCCAATTTTCTCTGACTGAGTCTCGCTCCCTCTATCCGGCCTAACCAATCTTTACATTACGGCCATTCGGCAAAGATTTTGCATACTTTCTCCACACCAGTCTGTGGCTTCTCTTTATGACCTTTCTCCTCAAACTCACACACACACACACACACACACACACACACACACACACGCACACACACAGACACACACACACGCACATCCTTGTACTTCTATCCTTGTGAGGACATCAGATTGACTTACATTCATTCTTTGTGTGTCTCTACAGCCTTTCCCTAATCATAACAATAAGCAACACATACCCAACCCAAACCGTTACTCTAAGCTTTACCTTTCCCTAATTCTAACCTTCCCCCTAACCTTAACTAATAAGTCACAATTTGCCTTTGTAGTTGTGAGGACAGGCAAAAATGTCCTCACTTTCCAATGTCCCCACTGTGAAGGGAAAAAAAAAAAATTTTTTAGTCCTCACTGTGTAGCGAGTACAAGGATGCAAACACTTACGCACAGAAAGCGAGCGAACGGGGACCCAGATGTGGGTAATGCACACCTAATGAGGCTGCCTGATATAATCACCAGAAACGCAAGGCTGAATCAGAAAATAATAACTCCATTAAATCGCCTCACAATTCGGCAGAACCACACGGTGGCTTATTTAAAGCGCAGAACAGCTACATCAAAATCACCTCATCAAACTCATATCCACAAGAGCTACCAAAAAAAAAAAAAAAAAAATGTGGTTTTTCGGCTTACTCTTTTCAGCAGTTCATGGCCCAGACCAGCGCCTTGAGCGAGGCACGTTATTGCTGCACAAATTTCCCACTGCGACGGTGTAGGAGTTCTCCTCTATTCCTGTCTCACTCCGTTTCTTATGAAACCAGAGTGTGAAAGCGCGTGTGTGTGTGGTGGGGGTAGCATATTCGGAGAGTTGTCACGTACAAAAAGCGAACGCGGTTGGGGTCGAGCAGCAAGCCTGGGCGAGATGCTACGATTTCGGCAGCGGGCCATGCTCCCGACAGGAGGGACGAAGAGGGGGCCCGTTCGGAGCAGGATGTCCCCTCCGATGGCCACTGTGTAGAGACGCAAAATGCAGAGGAGGCTCCAGGCGACCCGCTGCTCCAAACACGTTATTGAAGCGTGTGTGACTGATCAGCCGCGCTCATGCGTGGGAGGTCACCAGGACTCCACGGCTCTGCACAAAGGACCAGGGAGCGGGAGGCCGTCAGCCATTACGTCCACAGCAGCCATTTGACGCCAGTGCATTTTTGTGAAACACAGTGGTGGGCACAGAGAATGGTATCCATTTTGGGTCTCAGCAACAACTTCCGGCCCTAATTACCACAATAGCTGTAAAACTTATGCTATCTGATGTTTTGGCAATGTTTTTTTTCTTGATATTCACATGAATTATGAAGTCATTTACTGTGTCCCCGTATCAAATGTTTCATTAGGCTCCAATCCAGAGACGAGGCAGTATTAGTGCGCATAAAACAAAGGCAGTACACGAACCAGCCCTTCAAGGACCTTAAGTTAACCACCCATGGTGAAACAGGCTTTGCATTCTGATGACTGAAACAAATGCTTTGCAGCCAAAAAAGCCGTAACATGACTCTGCTAGAGCCACAGCACGCCACATCCTTCCTTTCTTTGTCAAACAGTCAGCATTTATAACCATAGCTGGTCAAAATTTCAATGTCAATGTCATCATATCAGTTCAGTATTAAGCATTACTTCATGAGAGAGAGAGAGAGAGAGAGAGAGAGAGAGAGAGAGAGAGAGAGAGAGAGAGAGAGAGAGAGAGAGAGAGAGAGAGAGAGAGAGAGAAAATACTGCAACTGTTCCCATCCATAAAAACTCAATGGTAAGTATTCTCAAAATATTGCAACTGAGAGAGAGATCGGAGAACGTTATACAGCTAGTTTAATTTTCCTACGAGATGCTATAAGGCTCTTTTGGGTTGCTATGGACACCCCCGACCTACAATAAGCGTTACTTGATGATGTTTTACTGCTGGTGCTCTTGACGACTCTATTCAACTTCTCCATTCACCTTTACTGGCCTTGATATTATATTCTGGCTTCAGCTGTGAGGTCACAACTAACAGGAGAGCAGGCAGTGCGTGGGCACTTCCAAAGTATAGAATTTCGGTAGCTAGGTGAAACCACCCAAGTGTGAGAGTGAGAGTGCAGTTAGCGGGACTGACTTGCGTAAACCAGCAGCAAATCCAACAATTCCCCAGATTCAACAGAGCGCCGAGCCGACCCTATCGCTTCCAGTAAATCGGCAGCAAAGGAGCGGTTCCGGTAACCGCATCGCAGGACGCTGGAGCTGATGCGAAACACATGCTGCTGTAGCGGGTGACTGGCGGCTCATCAGAGACTGCAGCACTGAGTCAGAGATGAGCAGGCAGAGGGATCGTTAATCATCAGGCCTGGATATCTCCCCCCCTCCTCCCCCCACCGTTAGCGCGGCAGAGCCAGTGGCAGGTTCAGATCCCATCAAACCCCAGGGAGAAGCGACTCGCTGTGACGTCATGCTAACTGGACTTAGCATAAAGACGGGATCAAACTCGCTCCGTCTGCTCATTTTAACTTATGGCCTTGATTTCTTCCCTTAAGGTACAGAAACAAGAGCTCTGCCTGGCTGCGCATGCTCTTCCCCGGAGCAACGATGACAAGCGGCTGATTTATGGTTTGCGTGGCTGGTCTAATACTGTAGTAAAAGTGCTAATGGGTCATCAATCATGCGCAAGATTAGAACACAAGGTGCTCCTTATGCATGTAGAGGGAAGTTGATGACCCTTGCTATACTCTGTTGGGTTCATACTCAGGGCAGGCAGATTAATGTGCCAAATAACTGCATAATAATTCAGTGTGCAAAAATCAAGAGCTTCCTCAATCAAGAGGAGTGTCAAAGCGTATGGCTGAAACCCTGTCTGAATGTTATTAGTATGTTAATGTGATTGAAAGACCTCTGTCATGAAGGCTAAGCATCACACACACACACACACACGCACACACACACAGACACACACAGACCTATACTGACATGCTTGCACATATACAAACACAAAAACGCATAAACGCTTATGCCCAAGTGGAAATGCCCATGCCTGAGCACAGCCATCGAGGCAAGTGTGTACCCATGCACTAAAGAACTCAAACATGCAAGCAAATACGAAGGTCCTCTTTCTCATGGACACACAATGCTGAATTAGAATCCCAGAACTGCTTGAGAGATAAATAAACCTGGAAATTCTGGTCTCCAAATACTTGATGGATAGATACTGTACTTCGCATGTGAATTTTTGCATCGACGTGAACTACGCCACGTCTGGTAAATGAGTATTCATACTTCGGAATGCATGCAATGCTAAATATATTCCACATCAATAAATATGTTCCGTAAATACTAATGGCAGCAATAATTTGCTGCAATATCTTTTGAATGAAATGCATTTACTTCAAAATATTGGCAGCATACTGCGTGTTTCCCCAGCCGGTATTTTGGTTTCTTTCCCAGCTTAAAACCTTTATAACCCCATCTCCCCCTAGGGGTAATGTCAGCATTACAGAATTTACATAGTGCTCTTACACCCATATGACCCTGGTGTGGAAAGGGTCAGTAATTGGAGACAGTAGCCAGTTTGGCTAGATGCGTGTCGCAATGTGATTACAGATTATATCCCCACAAACAAGCTTGCCCAATTTGAAATTCACTCATTGTGCAATCATTAAAGCCATTTGTGAACACTGCAAGCTCTCTAGTCATTAAGGTTCAACCACTACTTGGTCCTGGTTTTCCACAGAAAATTGCCAGACAGTCTTAGATATGTATACACTGAGCGACCAGGCAGCCTTTCCTCACGGTGAACTCTCACCCACTTCCCACAGGTTTTCCTTGTTGGTGGACACTTGTGTAAGTAAAGAGGTTCAATGACAGGTTTCCATATGGTAGAGATTAGGTTAAATTTGGCAGGGAGTGAAAGGGAAGGGCGGGGAGGGGTGGGCACCGAACCAAGAAGATGTTTCATCCCTGTGGCTGCGTGTTTACAGGAAGCCGAGGCGGTGATGAGCGCCGCGGAGGCATCCAACAAACTCTCGGCAGGAATCGGCACGGTGTTTTGGACCAGCCTCGGGCCTCGCGCTGAGCTGTTGTGTAATACGTGTCGCTGATTTCAGGGATGACGAGGCAGTGAGTCACGGACCAGACCGGAACCGGCCCATCTGTGGGACTCTGGGGACGAAAATAAGGAGTGGTGGGGGGAGGGTAGGAGAGTCCTGTTTTGAGACTACTACCTAATTCCCATTTCCAAACTCCCAACGACTCTGTCGATCAACGCAATACGCTCAAAGTCCGGAGGACCCCGGTCATAAACACGGCTCCTCTCAGGCAGGCTCACCAACCTCAGCCAGGCTGAATGAGCTCGCAGTATTTTTTCGGTGAGAATCGTAAAACTATTACTTGTTGATCTTGCTGTCTGCTGTTAGTCGAAAAAACCGCGTAGTCCCACATCAGAGTGCTAGAGTCCTCCCTGTAGCAGTCGACAGAACTTCAAACAGGAGCTGCTGCTGGGCTGAAATCACAGAGCAGATGCACGTATGCAGTTGATCTGACTGCAGCTTGCAAAATCTGTCTGCAAGAAAAAAATAAAAGGCTGAAGATGGCAAACGAGAAAAAAATAACCTCAGACAGGCGCGTAAAATGGCCCGTTTCCTTTTGGTGCGGAGCCAGGAGTATTTCCCAAACAGAGCGAGGGGGGCGTTTACAGTAAATGCTCTTTCCTGGAATTCCTCAGTCTTTCGCTGCTCCGATATGAGTGAACTGTGGCCCTGCTGGCCCTGTTATGACTGAGCAGTGCAGTAGCTAACCGACTGTTCGCTTGAGGCACACCTCTGGGAAGCCCCTTGCAGGATAGTGCCATTTTTTATTAGCTGCTCAGTAAAGGCGCTGTCGATTCACTTAGGTCACGGCCAGGCTGAAGCGTTCAAGTCAGGTCAGACCGTCGGTTGTGAATTGCACTGATTTGTTGTAGCTGTTGGGCTAACTTCGTGAGAAATAACATTCATTCGCGCAGCAAGGCTTCCCACACTTCACACCAGGTGCACAAGGGTACAGCACCAAATACAGGGGTCTCAAACTCTTATGGCCACAGGCATCGGAAACATGGCACGCAGATAAACAAATCTGTGACTTCGATCAAGAGCGTAAATGAAGGAACACATCGAAAGCCACCAGACACAGTGGCCGTCCAGAATTTGAGTTTGAGAGCCCTGGTTGAGCGCAGATGTAAATCAGCCAATTAAAGAACAAACAAAATTTCCAAATTTCTTGTGTTGCAGCATCACCGTGCAGTTCTCTGGGCAGTGGCTGGCTCTGCATGATGAGCCAGATGAAAAGCACCCAGCTTTGCACATGCTCAGTCTTGTTCATGCAGGTGGAGTGTCTTTCACCTACAGTTAACAAAGAAGCCCATTATCCCAAACTGGCACTCAAATCCATAACTCCTTCCGTCCCGAGTGTATCGCCCAACTACAGCCACATCATTGGAGGACAGGACATTCGTTACTCAACGGTTAACAACAAACTTCTTTAGCAGTACCAATCGCATATCTCCTTGATAAAAGTACAACTTATTTAAAAAACAGTTGCTGGGCTGGGGCATAATACACAGTGCCGCACAACTCATCCACAGAAGGATACAAACAAATTTTACAGCGATGATATTTATAGGGTATACTTAATGACCCCGAGTTAAAATCGAATTGCATTTAGAGAAGAGAGGCTTAGCTCTTCAACGCTAGTGGCAGCACAGAAAAGTGCGTCAACTGTTGCCTTGTGCAATCACGCCCAATCGCAGAGCGCCAGAGATGCAACTCCCAGCCAATAGGAGCAAACTGATCTACAGGCCACTATTGACACCGTTTCCCTCCTGAGGGCATTCTTTAACAAAGCAGCGCGGTCTCAATGCTTTCTCTCAGCAAGGTAAGAGCGCCCATCACGTGGTCAAGCAGAGAGCGCAAAAGCCACCCACTTAACGCCCACGTTCCTCTCAGTCACTTTCACAGATTTTTAGACTTTCGCACTTCAGTTTTGGGACTAACAGCTCTCCCGGCTCCTGCAGGTTCCACACCGTGCTCGGAGGCAAGAACATTATCAGACATCCTGATGGTGACCACAGGCACACTCGGTCATCTCAGCTGTTCGTACTTCCATCGGAATTAGGTCAACAAGTCCTATAAAACAGAGCATCCAGTGATTTGTGAATACATTGGTTCTCGCCGTCTTGGGAGTTCTGCGTCACATACTATTGGTACTTGGGAGACAACCCCTCTTTCTGCTGTCCCCAAAGGAGGCTTACGCATGCTGACAGCAGGTGGTGATTTTGGAAATGTGACACTGTGAGATGGGTGGGCAAACGGCCATAGCCATTTTTTCATTGGCCCCCAGGAGAAAAGGGAGGGGCTTAGGCCAAGACGCCAAGAATCTCAGACTGTGGCGTAGATTGAAAGGCGTGCTGAGGGCACTTGTAAACTGCATTGTCTGAATACCTGTTCTTATTAGAATGTCTCTCCCTCGTTCTTTCTCACCCTTTCTTTTCTCATGCTGCGGCTGCAACAAAAGACGGGAGACGTGGCAGAGGCTCTCCTGAAGCGTAAACAGGGAGGGGCAATAGCCGGCCAGATCCTGTTACCTCGCTCTCATAAAAACACACTCACTTGTGCGCCCACACGTGCACATCAACACACGCGCGCACCCCACCACGTACAGACACACACACGCGTGCTATGGAAAGATGTGCTGGCTCTTGCAAAGCACACAGACTGGCGAAAAAGGGTGGTAGAACCTGGAAGTTGGACCCAGTTGTGCTTCCTCAGCCTGTACCTCGAAATCCCGAATCCGCCACGTCGAGTTCGCCAGCTTTCTACCCCGCCGCCAAGTCGAAACGTCGCACCGCTGGGTCAAACTCCCATGGAAGAGGAGACTTCTTTACAAAGCCCTGATTGCCCAAATCCCCCTTTATCACTGACTGAGTACTGGTACACACACATTGCCCCTCGAGGAGAGAGGGCACCTTCATGCGTCACTTACTTTCAGAGGGTGTGTCCAGCTACAGTTTAGCTCCCAAAAAACAGAAGACAGAAAGAAGTACACACCCATTAAAAAAAAAAAAAAAATGTTTTGCTGCCTCGAAACTGGCGCCGTTTTCGCCCTCTCTCTCACGCTCACAGGAACACGCAGACATGCACGGATAACTACGCACACAGGCAATTTGTCTTTACCCCTGGCAGATGCCAGCTCGATGGTGTGTGAGATAGCTCCCTCGCAAATGGGTCACCAGCAAAGAACAGAACAATAGTCATATTCTATTTGAGTTGGCGGATTCTTCCACACTCCCATTATCTGTTAGTCTTTTGTGGATACTTCTGCCGCACCAGGGCAGGAATCCATCAGCGTCTTCACGTACTACCCCTGAACCCACAAAGAAATGTGATTCTAAGCATTTCTGGTGTAAATACACACACAACACAAAAAAAATTAACTTTGGCATGGCAGAGTATTGAGGAGGAAGGGACCTACCACTCCAAAGTACTTCAGCGACTGTGACCAGGGGCATCACTGGACAGCTATGGGCAGAGGAAGGTGCGTCTCGTGGATGCACTGAGGGGGACAGACCTTTACCTGCTCGGACTCCAGCCAGATCAACCCTGACGCACTGCTTCACGGGTCACAGGAAGCAGGATGGCGGCCTGATAACATAAACGCACACATTTACTCACCCTGAGACTGAGCTTCACGCTGCCCCCGTACGACCAACCTACCTCCACACACACACACAAACGCACACACCCTCATCTTGGCAACAGTCGCACGGGGTGACCACACAGACAGGAGTGGAGTGACAGAATGAGGGCTCCAGGAAGTGCTACCGCTGGAGCTATATATACACACCCAATGTAGGACAGAGACTAGGTGTGCTCTCCTAACATTGTCAGTTTAAACAAACTGGAAAGAGAGGGAGGGAGAGAGAGATGCTAACATGACAGGAGACTTCAGCATTAAACACAGGTAGAAACAAGGGGGACACACAATAAGCATATCTGACCATTTTGCATAAACAAAAATGATTTGGATCCATGAAAAACACGTGCCAGACCTCAGCAAGATAAGTCACAGTATAGTACATTTCTGACTGCATTTCCGACACACCCTAGTACACTGTAGATCATTCTCACACGGTGCAGTCCCTCTGTACTTTGGACAGTGGATATACTTTTGTTTTGCCTTGGCACCGTATTCTGTAATCAAGTTGCCATACTAATTTTCATATTAAACTTTTCATTTTCGCAAACTGAAGTGAAACAACAGTTGAAATGCAAACAGTCAGGTCTAATTTGACACCATTTACATCCATGCTGAGTGATGCTGGAAGTAAAGGACATTTGAATCTCCAAATATTTATAGACTGCAGGGTAGCAGTAATCTCCTAATGAGAGCAGGGTAGCATGTGATGCCTTATTTACATGAGCGGATAGAGGCATGCTTTACATACAGTGCAGCAGACACTGTAAGCTGACTGTATCAGGGCTATTTCTGCCCTTGCGCATGTCCACAGGAAGCAGCGTGACGTCCGTGCACACAAACACATTACTCACACTCGCTCGCACTCGCCCTCTGACGCGCGGGCTGCCGCCAGCCCTTTTCATAAACAGCGATGCTGAGAAGCTAGCTGGGTGGGCGGTGTCCTGGAACAATGTAAACGCGGATGAGTCAAACGCGACCCTTGCGAGCGAGCTCGGAGCCGTCGTCGCGAGCGGAGCGCCAACGGCGTTTGTGTGTTGTGTGTGAGTGTGTGGGTGTGTATTTGCGTGAGGGTGGGGGGGGCAGGACAACTGAAAAGCCAAACCACGACAAGGTCACCTGCCTTTATCGGCTGAATCAGAAGCGCTGACGAGGAGACCGAGGCGGTCAAAGTTCAAGGCACGGTGACCGCTCACGAGCGAACGTTTGGAAAACAAGGGTACGCAATTCCTTTTTCCCATTGTGCGCTTGTTACGAACATGGTCACCAATGGGCAGCTCGTATGACTAGCAAACAATAACACTCTCTTGTCCGCTAAGGTTTACGCTGCCCTGCCACTTCAATGGAAACCTCAGTACAAGCAACCGTGGGCGGATTTGTCCAAGCTCCAGACCCCAGTGCCAAACAAACAGGGATCTGCTTTGCTGTTGTAAACCAAGAGAAATCTGGACCTTTGGCTTCTCCACCTCTCATTGATGAGGCTTAGCCTTGGCATAGGAGACCTCAGTGAGAGAGCAGTTTATGAATTGTGCACATACATATGAAAAACACTGACAGCATACAGTACATAGTCCGTGTGAAATACACCTGTCACGAATGTGAACGTGCACAGGTACAGTACTGCATATCTTAATCGTGTCGGGTAACATTGCTTCACCGCAAACTCACACAGAAAATCAAATCAGGCGAGCCACACTCATTGTATAAACCTCCCAGAAACAATCTTTAGAATCTTTATGACCTGCAGACCTCAAAATGCTTCAGAATCTCTCTCTCTCACTCACACACACACCTCGAAAATCACCAACACACTTCCTGCTGAAACTCTCACAAGTCCACACCTGTTAATCTGCCAATGGAGCAGCGGTAATCCTTACAGAAACCCCGCTCTCTCTTCACTTACTGTTCCCGAATGACTCGATTCAGCGACACTTAAGGAGTGATGATTCTTCGAGCAATTCACCGGCTAAATCCACTCGTCCTTCACAGGAAAATTCCCCAAAGTCCGTGGTATCTGGGGGGGGGCAGCAAAAGTGAAACGAGAGCATCTCTTCCCCGAGTTCTGCCGCCGTTCTCCCAGATCTGCGAGGAGTGCGATGACTCTCACTAATGTTATCCCTCTAGCAAGAGGAGTACACAGCTCCACGAGCACCCGGCTTATAGTCACTTATTCCTGCCCAGTGATTCAAAAAACAGAGCTGGGCTCAGTTTTCCTTGAGTCCCTCCCATAGTGACTCACAGCTGCAGTTCACATGCCTCACCACACGATGGCACTGTGACAGCGAGCAGGAGGCCGCCTGAATAAACATTTATCGCACGCTTCATTTAACCGCAACACCCAATAGGCACGTGCACATTTTTAATTCTCTCTCGAGATCACGTGTCTCACTCTTGACACAGATTAAGCAATTGATTAATCATTCGATTTGCAAGTTCGCAAGGATGCTAGATGAACAAACGGACACAGCTCACAATTACTAACTCATGTTCTATTCAAATTCATACTTGTTGTTCCAGTCATTGTTCCCATATTTGAATAAACAGCCCTATCAAATTTGAAGTACTGGGACTCAAAAGCAGATACACACATCTTTAAATGGTAGAAAGTAAATTTGCATTACTAACAGGACCCTGAGCTAATCTGATCTGTCATCATTGATAATCCAGTCAGGAGACAGGACAACTGGAACACAGGACCCAAATGACCTGCAATGTTTTAAATGTATGACGGCCCAGAGCAGCCATACTTAGACCGCAACAAAAACTGCAAGCAGTGAATCTCAAAGATGATGATCTTCAACTGAACAGCAGTCAGCTCAGTACCACTATATAACCCCATTCCCTCTCAAAATGTAAGACTGGCATTTCAGAACACCAATACTTTCAATATCCAACGGCAACCATTAAATCAGCAGTAGAATGCTCACTTGAAGAACACCCTGATCACGTTTGAAATCTCACAACTTAAAGGTTAACCCCATAAAAACTACAGACCCATATATAGGTACATAAAATGCAGCTGCTGAATTCAAACCTGTGGAATTTCAAGCCTACTTTGAATTCTAGTTGAGATCCCAAAGTTTCCAACGATCCCAAATATATCCTGCTGAACTACAGGGAAATGTGTGTAAAATGATGTACAAGATCTTCATATTTTCCATTTGATGTAATGCTGTGGCTATAAAAACATGGTGTCCTGGGTTTGAATATTTCTCTCAAAAAAAGTGTGATGTTGCTTCAGTGAAGTGCTGCAACCGGCAGATACAAAATATGAATGTAACACTGCCTTACAATATGGATGAAACGCTTTTTAAACTTTGAACCTCTTTAACCCTTAAATGCCCCCTGTGACAAATTTGTCACACGATTTTGGGGGTTGTCAAAACCACTCACCCCAAATAAATTTTGCAACCTAATGCCCATAGTGACATATTTAGACCATCAGTGCTGCCATCCGATGCATGAAAGTGGAACTGACACTACACTGGCTGCACCAGCTAACCTTTCCAATATGGCCGCCCTCCTGGTGGAATCCACATGATAGATCAGCACCAATTCATCACTGCATAAAGTAGACAAACCGGTAAGTTAATGAAAAATAAGCTATGCCTAATACTTCAGCTATATGTCAACTGTTTTATCATTCAAGTCATTTTAGCAATAAGGTCCCCGAAATGCCCATTGTGACATTTATGTCACAAAACTAAAATGAGGTAAAAGGTCACCAAAAATTAAAAATTGCTATTGGGTTGTTATTAGCCCCTCCCCAGGACATATTAACAGAATACATAGATTTTTCTTTCAACTTTTACTATAGTTGGGCATTTAAGGGTTAAGGGAAAACATAAGTCAAAACTGGAGCTTAAGGGGTTAATATCACCAATTTCTTTCATCTCTAGCAACGTTCCGCTCTACCTTCCAACCAAAACATGCTTTTCAGCTTCCGTTACATCGGGGAGACTCCCTCCAGGAAAGCAAATGGATCAATGATGGACAGAAGCGCTGGAACAGATGGAGGAGCGTGGGCGGTGGAATTCCAGAAGACCTCAAAGGCACTTGTCGGTCACATAAGAGGATGTTCGTAAGAGGATCTGTATGGAGGGAGGGGAGGGGGACACAACAAGTGCCGGGTGCCTAGTGGAAGTGATTCAGGGGACAGGAATCCAGCACGAGGATTTGATTTCTGCGGTGTAAAAATGAGAGGACAGACAGCCGGAGCCTGGTCATACACACTGAAAGCCCCCCCTTCCCCCATCGCCCCAGGCCAAAGCTTCGTTCCTCTACTCTGAGTCAGCTGACCACACCGTGAGTAGTTCCCGCTCTCTTCTTGATCTGCTCCCTGCCGCGGCGCCACCGCTGCCTCCATTCTCTCTCCCCCCACCCCCCGAGCCCTCCCAACAGAGAGGTCACCTGTCACATCCCTCTCCTCCCTCCCTCTCTCCATCTCTCTCCGTGACCCCTCACCCAGTTCTACCGATCCACAACTCCCGGGGCCACACAGACTCCCATACATGCACCTGAGCCCTGCACTTGCAGTACTACCACATCTCTTCGCGCCACGCCCCGTCAGAGACGGTGGACGAGACAGGGCCACGCCCTCTTTCCCGAATGACCGTAGCCTGCGTTCCCCGAGGCCCCCCGAGCAACAGTTACAAACGCGAAAAACCCTCCAGACCCCGCACACATCGCCGCGGACCTCACTGTGATACTCCTTCGCACACGCAACGGCAATCGCGGGCAACATTTTTGAAGTCTGCTTCACCGAAAAACGTGCCTGTGGGCTCACGTGTTTGCACCTGCGTTCAAAAATACTACGGCTAGAGACGCAGAGAAAAGGGAAAAATGCAAAAGACCGTGAACTCACCACACTGAACGGAACACATTCTTCTTGGTCCAATGAAAAGGAACACCCTGCGGCACTTGGATCTTGGAATAAACATCCGTGGACACCAGAAACGAATCACTCAGCTGCCAGACAAGGAGAGAAGAGTTTGCTGTACAGAACTGTGAGGGGCTCCCTGACTTAGGATCGCATGAGGTGGGCGCCATCTTCACAGGACCTCTGGAAACAGAAGTTTGGAGACAGAAGCTTGTCCCCAGGCTGACCTGGATGCAGTGGTTGGTCAGTCCAAGGGCTGTCCTGAAAACACCGTACTGCCCAGAGGCTGGTCTAGGAGTAGCAGTCTGTCCATTGACTGATGGGGTTGCTGCAGTCCAGTAGTCCAGAGGACTGAGGAAACGGTGTTCAATATTGTAGATCTGACACCAGACACCAACTTTCAGTGGGATGTGTAGGAAAGGGAGTGTTTCGGAACGACACGTGCATTATATACCAGCCGCTGCTGTGGGTGTGTGGAGTCGTAAAAAAGGGGGGATTTGTAAGGAAGGGGGGGGGGAATTAGTCAGCACGAGTCAGCGGTTGGCTTTGGCTCCTCTGAATTCCATTCCTACGCCATCATCACCTCCATCATCTTCATCTGTCAACAACAGTACAGTGCAGTCTAAAGATAAAAAGGGGACCAAGTCACAGCAAATCCGATAAGCATTTCCTCCCAAAATACACAGATTAACTGTGTTATCAGAGAAGGGCACTTATCGTGAAATATGAAATTAGTGAGCAGCAGAAGGTCTCGCTTTGTTAGTTTGAGAATGAGCAAGTGAGAATGGGAATGAGCAAGTGAGATTATAGTATCTGCTCGAACAAAAGCCAGCAGTCATTGTCAGAGTCCCTCAAGAGCACATTATCCTGATTGGCTCACAGCAAAGACATTCATCTAGGAGCCCTATGGTTGGATGTTTGAATCCCAGCCACGCCCTCACCACTCATAGCCAGATGTCCGAGTGGGCACGGCGACAGCTGGCTCAGCCTCGCTCGGGATAACAGGGGTTAAGGGGTACTTGCGGCAGTTGACTGTCTGGCTCAAAATAACCAATAAGATGGCAAAACTTTGATTGGGGTGTTAACTATTGAAGACTAGTTCAGTGAATTGTATGAGAGATGGCAAATTATTGGCCAGTGATGATCAGAAAACTGCCATGACAGGCCATTCTCCCCAGATGCTAGTACTGTGTAATTGAAAAAAAAAACTGTTTCGGATTTTTCCCCGTTTCCCCCCCCCCATCCTGAGCACAGCTGAACTGTTCAGCCCACTACAAATCAACCTGCTCCCATTGACTCAGAGGGACAATGCCGAGGCACGTGATTCCTCCATCTTGCATGACGACTAGCCCTCGCTTCTATATGCAATGCAGTTGCAGCACCAATTACAAAGTGCCTATGCTGTCGAAGGATCACATAGTCGGCGTACAATTTAGTTTGTACAGCTACTTGTGCCTGGTCGACCAGAAGTGGTTGATACAGAGCGATGAACCAATGAAATTTAACCAGCTTAACCCCCATCATCCCTGGCGAGGCTGCGCCAATTGTTGCCTTGCCCAATGGCGTGGCTGGAATTCGATCACCTGACCACAGGGCTCACACGCGAATGTCTTAGCTGTGAGCCACCCAGAGGCTGGTACTATGTGATTCCAAGCTCTGCCCTTATGCATAGTGGTGATGTTTTAGGGCTAAACATCTTCACTGTCCTCACAACTATCACAGTGCTGAACCAAATGTGGGTATTTCAATTGTTCTGGTTCATCTAGATCGCCAGAATCACCCAGGATTCTAATAAAATGTTTCCATATCTCAACAAGCTTTTAATGTATAGAAATACTCTTTTCCAGTGTTCAATAATGCAAATCAGAGTGCAGGAGACTTCCAATTCAGCTCCCCGACATCACAGACCTCCCCCAACATGACGGCTCCCCCACAAACTTTCAGCAGGGCCAGTGTATTTTTGTAGGCATATGTTACCAGGCTTCCAAAAATTGCTGTGAGGTACTTTATCACTTTGCTTTTGATGGGAAAACAATATCTATTATCTAATATCTATAATGCCCTGTATATACCCTTAATACCGGTCAAAATTCATTCATCTCATTGCTCTTTGGCGGCCACTCCTGTTTGGCCAGGTGCATCTAGCTGTACGAGCAAATAGTACGCTTACTGCGTTATCTTCCAGTGAAATAGACAAGTGTGGGATTGGCAGTGTGACTGCATTGTGTAAAATAAGCGAAGGTTAGTTGTCACACGAGTCGGAAGAGTCACGTGCCACAGCATCTTCCTCCTGAGTCAATGAGAGCAGGTCGCTGTGGAAACAGTTTGGCTGCGTTCGGGGTGGGAAAGTACCCAAAAAAAAGAATGTTAAGCCAGAGGCACATGATGTTATTACTCAGTGATTTTGTGGATTACAGTCTATCAAATCTCCACTTTCCCCTAATACAGCTCATATACAGGAGTAAGAGATGTCTCATACGCAGGTCATATCAGCATCTACAGAGGATACTGCCTCTCGATACAGCCCAACCGTCTCCACAGAAGATACTACACTCACCAGCGACCCAACCCCGATTCCTTCTCACATGCGCAGATGCATTATAGCATTAGCACGGTTAATCGTTCAGGTGTGGTTTTGGGCAAAACGCGCAGATTCCATTAGCACCTGGTCCTCGTTTTACAACAGGTACCATCATGTCAAAGTTCACCCACCCACGCACATTCCGTAAGTTCCAGAGACAAACAACAAGGCGCAGGACCGAGGGGGTTTTCTTCCCGACAAGTGAAAATGTGTGACACATTTCCCAAACTTCTGACACAAGCCCCTGCCTCAACCATGAACTCACAGCCCCCACTTCAGACACCCCCTTGACCCTTCGCACAGAACATTGATGCAGCCGTCATTTACAGACTGCATCAGGGAGAAAACCACTACATCAAAAATTTTAACTGTTCTGCTCCCTGTGAGCTTATTACCAAATGATGAAGTTCCCCAGCTTAAACATTTACCTCCTCAAGCAAAGAAGCGCTTAAAATACTTTACCTGTGACCTACAGTAGACAACCCCTTGTTTTACATTAATAAATTGCCGGGCAGCTGTACTTCTCATTCACCTGAACATATAGAGTGCAAATTAAAAAACTAATGTCCTTATTAGTGCCCAGGAAATTTAAAAAAAAAAAAGAAACTTCCTCCTTCATCGTGTAGTGTACAGAGATGCATCGGGTATCTTTTCACCAAAGGATTCCATGGTTCTCTGGTCACATGAGAATAATGCCTGAAGTGGTGCAAATCCCTTCGAGGAATTCTTCCCATCCATCAAAATTTGTCCCTGGTGACAGACAGTCAATATCCTCTGGAGGTCCCGAGGAGGAAGTTTGCTCTCTCAGAGAACAAACCCTCTGGCACAAAAGACTGTTCCGCGAGGCCTGGCTCCAGATTACATTTACCACAGCTCGTAGATTTATGATCTGTGCTCAGCGGAACAGACCAGAGAAAATAAACATTTACTCTCTCTCATCATGCTCATTGACACAAGCATAGATCTCAGTCCTCAGCGGAGGCTGTAACCGATGTGAGAACTACAAATGTCTTTGACATGCTGGAAATGGACTAATAAAATATGTTTGTTTTTGACAGTACCAATCAAACTGCTCTCAATGCTTAGGCTAGAATTACATTTGAAGGGGAGGATTCAAATAGCATAAGTTAATCGTGAAATTTGTCACACCAGAAGCATTCCTGTACACCAGTGGCCTGCCCCATAATAAAGGCTGTTTTTGGGCGTCCTTGTTAAATGTTTGCTGGGAATCCTACATACCCCGGTGCCATTTCATGTAACTTCAAGTGGATCATGCAGTCGACTTTCCCAAAAAAAACTCTCGCAAATTGTGTGTTGACTTCAGATTTTTAAAGGCTGCATTGTGATGTGCGACAAATGAAACTCCTGCCAAGCCAACAAATCCAATGGGTCTCTATCACTGTTTTTAGGCTGTGAGTAGAAATGGCTGCCAAAGCACTTAGTAAAATTTAATTTGAAAAATTTAAACCAGATATTTATCAGCTCCCTGACAACATTTCCTCTTAAAATGTTCATTAATGAACATCAACAACAGCAATGTTTTTAAGGTGCTCACAGAGGCATATTTATAAAAATTAGCAGATAAGGCACACAGAAATTAGCCTTAACACATCCATGCTATAGGACATGAGCGTGTAGCGCCACACTGGACATCTGATTGGATAGCAGATGTAACCCACTGAGATGGGCACTGGCAGGAAGCTGGCTTCACACTGCTTACGAGGAATAGAACAAAACCGTAGCCACACGCGAGCAAGGGAAATTCCTGTTCAAAAAACCTCTCAATTCCATACTGTAAATTCATTGCATGCCTCCATCACGTTTCCGTTAACACAATAAATGACCTAAAGCTGGAGTTAACCTGCAGTCCCCAGGAAGGCGGGAGGCAAAATATTGAACCATTTCCTGAAAATATTCTTTCAGGAAATCCATCAGAATCCTGGATCGATAGAATACTATAATATTTATAGATGTATTGATTTCTTACAGGGAGCCATAGGAAATGACCACAGAATGCTCTTTCAGTTCCCCCCAGGGGCTTTCCTCCAGGTGCTTTATCTGTAAAATCACTGCAATACTGCAGGTCAACGCACTTCCACTATATTAAGTAACATAACACAATATCCAGCCCAGGATATTATGTAACATAACATAATAAGCAGGAGTCCATTACTAGGGGACACATCCGACCTTGTGTTTCCGGCAGATTCAAACCATCAGTGCTTTTAAGTTGACCGGAATCAGAGTTCTTTAGTGCTAACCTTCGATTACTGCCATGTAGAGCGTCACGGTGTCATGGGCCAGGGACAGTAAAGGGCATGTTAAGTGCTTATTGATTCAGATCCCTGTCAGTAGTAGCAGGAGACGCATACGACTCCCAGGAGACCCAAAGACATTTCCAAGTCAGCAAGGAATGACGGTTTTTTTTTTTACAAAATCCAAAACCAGTGAAGTTGGCACGTTATGTAAATCGTAGATAAAAACAGAATACAATGATTTGCAAATCCTTTTCAACTTATATTCAATTGAATACACTGCAAAGACAAGATGTTTAATGTTCAAACTGAGAAACTTTTTTTTTTTTTGCAAATAATCATTAACTTAGAATTTAAAGGCAGCAACACATTGCAAAAAAGTTGGCACAGGGGCCTTTTTACCACTGTGTTACATCACCTTTCCTTTTAACGACACTCAGTAAACGTTTGGGAACTGAGGAGACCAATTTTTTTTTTTTTTTTGGTGGAACTCTTTCCCATTCTTGCTTGAATACAGCTTAAGTTGTTCAACAGTCCGGGTCTCCGTTGTCGTATTTTTACGCTTCATAATGCGCCACACATTTTCAATGGGAGACAGGTCTGGACTACAGGCAGGCCAGTCTAGTACCCGCACTCTTTTACTACGGAGCCATGCTGTTGTAACACGTGCAGAATGTGGCTTGGCATTGTCTTGCTGAAATAAGCAGGGGCGTCCATGAAAAGACGTTGCTTGGATGGCAACATATGTTGCTCCAAAACCTGTATGTACCTTTCAGCATTAATGGTGCCTTCACATATGTGTAAGTTGCCCATGCCTTGGGCACTAATACACCCCATACCATCACAGATGCTGGCTTTTGAACTTTGCGCCTATAACAGTCCGGATGGTTCTTTTTCCTCTTTGGTCCGGAGGACACGACGTCCACAGTTTCCAAAAAACAATTTGAAATGTGGACTCGTCAGACCACAGAACACTTTTCCACTTTGCATCAGTCCATCTTAGATGAGCTTGGGCCCAGCGAAGCCGGCGGCGTTCTGGGTGCGGTTGATAAATGGCTTTCGCTTTGCATTGTAGAGTTTTAACTTGCACTTGCAGATGTAGCGACGAACTGTAGTTACTGACAGTGGTTTTCTGAAGTGTTCCTGAGCCCATGTGGTGATGTCCTTTACACACTGATGTCGGTTTTGATGCAGTACCGCCTGAGGGATCGAAGGTCACGGGCATTCAATGTTGGTTTTCGGCCTTGTCGCTTACGTGCAGTGATTTTTCCAGATTCTCTGAACCTTTTGACGATATTACGGACCGTAGATGATGAAATCCCTAAATTTCTTGCAATAGCTCGTTGAGGAATGTTGTTTTTAAACTGTTCGACAATCAGCTCACGATTTGTTCGCTAAGTGGTGACCCTCGCCCCATCCTTGTTTGTGAATGACTGAGCATTTCAGGGAAGCTGCTTTTATACCCAATCATGGCACCCACCTGTTCCCAATTAGCCCGTTCACCTGTGGGATGTTCCAAATAAGTGTTTGATGAGCATTCCTCAACTCTCTCAGTCTTTTTTGCCACTTGTGCCAGCTTTTTTGAAACATGTTGCAGGCATCAAATTCCAAATGAGCTAATATTTGCAAAAAATTACAAAGTTTACCTGTTCGAACATTAAGTAAGTTGTCTTAGCAGTGTATTCAATTGAATATAGGTTGAAAAGGATTTCCAAATCATTGTATTCTGTTTTTATTTACGATTTACACAACGTGCCAACTTCACTGGTTTTGGGTTTTGTAAATCTATCCCCTGGCAAAAAAGTGAAACATTCTCAAAATACAGCAGCTTCTGCTATATGAGTAATTAGGCCTACATTTCTGCAGGAGAGAAAAAAAAAAACGCTGAATAATTCCCATCAGACAGCTGAAGCCAGGTTTTGCATGCTCGCCACTGAGTGGTGGGAAGAGACTCGTCTATTTCGACTCGGCTCTTCCGCAGAAGAAGGCTCTGCAAAAAGACCGGGGAATTCCCATGGGCTGAGGTAAGAGGAAGTACACTGCTGGTCAGTGACCGTGTCCAAAAACCTTAACTATTTAACCACACACCTTTTTTTTTCAGATGTTGCTGTATTTATGGGGTCTTTAAGTGCCAACAAGGCATTTTTCAGTCCCCACAAGTGCAGAGAAATGCACACATACACACGCAGTCGCGTGCGGGCCCTTCGATGAGGGGAGAAAAACGGCTCATCTCTGGCACATACAACCAGTAATTCCACCTAATGATAATAGTCTAAGACTAAAATAAAAATAATACATCTGCAAATATGACAACGGATGAAAAATGTACTGAAAGGAACGTAGATTTCCTCTCAGACTGGCACATTAGCAGAAAAATACTTCACTGAGCTGCAACATTTTGTACTCCTCATTTGAGCATTCTAAGGGCACACAAAATTTTGCTGTGCGTTCAACACTAATTCTCTAGCAGGGGTGGTTTAAAGTTTATACCGACTGCACTGATGTCCGCCTATGAGCGTTTCAAAGCGTGTGATCCTCAGAATGCTCCTGTGTGGGTAAACATGCCCACCTTGAGTGCTGGCTGCATGCCTGAATGATCTCCCCCAAGTGCTCCCCCAAAAAAGAAATCAACTGCAAGATTCCTCCAGCTCCATCAATAATCTTATTATTGCTCGACCACATTGCTCAGGGCAACAGGGTATATAGACCTACACACTCACGCAGGCAGGCACATGTGCACGCACACAGGCACGCACACACACCGGCACGCATGCATGCAAGCAAACACACACACAAACACGCAGGCACGCAGATGTGCACGCACATACAAACACACACACACACACACATATGCACTCAAACACACACGCTCAAACACACACACACAGCACGCACACTCACCTGACTCCAGTGCATTATGTAGAATAGAGAATCTAGTCCACAAGTGGATTATTATTTCTTGATTTACAACATAGTTTTCCTAGAGCCAGACATCATATGATACATTAACCTGATCCACTCAGATAAACAACATGGCATATTACAGCACTGTTCACAACTCTGCAACAGTTTGATGTACATGGTAAGGATTGTCTCCTGTTATAAAAATAAAAAGGATTTCAAAATTGAGAAGAAAATGCACTCTAAAAAAGACAAACAAATCCAGGACACCAAACAACCTAAAGAACTGATAGCAGGGGCCCCTGACAGACAGCAAAGTTCTGTGGAAATTCAGTAACTCCGAATGGGCGTGGCTTACTAGATAACAGCTCCTCAGTTAAAGAGGGTGTGGCTGATCATTCTGAAGCCGATTGCCCAGCACTCCAGATCAAATCTTATCGCAGGCTGACTTCCGGCATATTCTTCAGGAAAAACAACCCTGTAGCTATAAATGTTGCTGAGTCACGAGTGTACAAGCTGTGGTGCCACCTAGTGGTGAGCCACTCAACTGCAATTCATTGCTTTAATTTGATCCCAGGACTGAAGTTAAAAAAAGCAACTTTTTTCTCATATTGCAAAATTTTAAGATGGGTTTTAAATAACCATATTCATTTTCTGAAAAAAAATCTCAAGTCAAACAAAGTAAAATTAACAGTAGTGAGTAATGCTTACAACTGTAATGCTAAAAATGTATAATGAAACCTTTATAATAATTCGCTGAGAAAGTTAAGGTAAATAGCATACCGAGAGTTTAAAAAAAAAAAAAACATTAGTAATGACCCACTCTAATAACCAGTTCAACAAAGCTATCCCAGGCACAGCAATAACATTCATCATCCTCTCAATAATGGATTCAGTGCTTAAATTATTAGCCAATCCCCCCAGACCACAAGCAACATAACACACACACTGAGTTACGACAGGACCATCGCATTCATTCTGCAGACAGAGTATAAAATTGCTCCGAACTAACATCGTAGTACTAAACGCAGTACCTGAGAGTTCCCTACGATTGCAGTGATGGGCGTGGACAGATCAGCGGGAGGGCAAGCCGTGCGCAGGCTTTCTGAAGGTATGTCTCTGCCCGGGGGTGGGCACAGTACAAAGAGATGGTGTTTCTCAAGACTGCGTTTGTCTTGTCTGTTTCCTGGGATCAGAGCCAAGAGATATTCTGAATACTGCCCCTCTCTTCCGCCTGAATTTTCCACCGTAGAGGCTCCTGACTCGAGCTCAGAATTCCCGTAAAATTTCTGTTGCCACTCAAACAAAACCTTACATCCTTGTCAATTCTATAAATGCGTGCGGAGTTCCAAAGAACTGTACACTGTGTTCCTGCACGAAGTGTTACCAGCAGCTCCGTTTTCAAGAAGAATGTGGTTTTGGCATCATTGCCTCTACTACACAGCCTCAGGTCCCAGTCTCCTGCCCTCCTCTCTTCCATAGTTCGCTCCCTACTCCTCATCATTCTCTCCAGCAATGAATATTTGTATGGCCCTCCCTCTCCTCTCTCAATTTCTAAAACACAACAGTATGTGCTGTATGATAGATAGTAACAGGGTAACAGAAACAGTGACCGAGAGAGAGATTGTAAAAGAGAGAGCAAGAGAGAAAGAGATGGAAGGAAAGTGGAAGAGAGAGAAAAAACACGATAGTCGTTGCCATCCAAGAAACGTCGCTGATCAGCGTCCTCAAAATATTGCAACTGGCACCATTGACAGATTAACTACAGACCAAACCTCCACTTAACCAAGGACCCCATTCCCACAGTGTTAACTGTACCCGGCGAATCGCCCAGCCTGGGAGCCAATGCACTTCCTCCTGACCAGTCTTCTTCCTGACTGCCAGCTTCCTTTGAACAGACTGTACTAGAACACTCAGCAAGACACAGTGCGTACATTCATACACAGACATGCAGCCCTGGCAGCCTCATGCCTGTGCTCTTTTATATTGCATTTCAAGGTTGAGGCTTCGCAAAATGGTGTCACATCAAAAAAAAAAAAAAAAAAAAACTGAAATCAAAAGGGGCGTGATAGCTGTGATGAAAAGTGCGCAGCGCATACTAATCACTGAAGAAATGATTAATATGTAAACATACATGAGTCAAAAGGAACATGGTCTGATGCTAGGATTATACCTAATGCTATAAAAGGAAATTCCAGTCAGTTCGCCAAGCAGTCTCACAATGGTCAGCATACGCTTCAGAAAACCCAAGTCACGGCCTCGTCAAAAAAATTATAATAATTCACACGTATGCAGAGCCTGAAACTCAAACCGGCGACAGGAAGGCAAAGCACGCTCATCGGAACGTGAAATCCCCGTGAGGCTGGCACGGGGCCAGACCATCTTCCAATCCCACGAGACCTTGCATGTGCCTCAAACAGCAGCCGCCCAATCGCGACGCAGTCATTTCTGAACCGAGCAGGGCGACTACAGGAAGTCCCTCACGATACTCAGGGGGGAAAGAACGTACTCCCTGTTCAAGCAAGGTTTTTTCAGAGACTGACGCTCCCATGCTTATAAAAGCGTCTACCAGGACAAATTAAATTTAAAATACTGACTCGGTCGTATGTCATACTGCTGAGTGCCTGGTCTGTGTTGTTGAGAGACCGGCTTTGGTGAGCTTCTGGTTGCAGGGAGATTCAAAGAGTGTAAGTCCACCAAAGTATTCTGTTGCAAATTCTAGAACTGGCTATATAGCACAGTTCTATGTCCAGGAGGTAGAACCGATTGGTGATATCAGTGGAAGAAATACATTGTAAGGCTTTCACTTTCTGACTTCTGCTTTGAAGCCTAAGTTCCACCACTGCCTAGTGTTTTCTGACCAGTACAGAGAATGGCCATGTTGAGGTTGCTGCCCCGTTCAATCCATCAGTAATCAGCCTGTTGATATTCTTTGGGTTGCAGATATTATAATGCAGTTACAGTTCTTAATACAAAAGATTGTCAGGGTTACTCTGTGTGTCTGTGACTCCACAAACAATAACAGAGTGAAGTCCATAGTCCACCTCCTGGGAAAAGATACGAGATCCAGAAAAAAGCCTCACGATGGAAAAACACAAACTCTCACGCACTGGAGTACAGATTTTAGGATTAAATACCACAAAAACTGAAATATATTAACATTTCTTACAAAAGGACAGCAAAGTGGTATCACTATCCCACGAAAGTCCATCACAACTGGGGACACTAGAGAACTAGAAGTCTACTGCTGACTGTTAATAAAAAATTAATAAATGGCAATATGAAAATGCGATAACGGAGAGAAATATGGCAAATGTTAGGCCTTTTCATTAAAAAGACGCTTCTAAGAGCCGACACGGCGAGGCAAACTTACCCGTCGCTGTCGCGCTTCGACGCAGCAGCTCCAGCTGCATTCGTGTGGTGAGGTGGAGAACAGGTGCAGAGAACTAGAGGAGGAAACGAGGTTCGGAGGAGGATGCGCAGTTAGCGAGGGAAAGCACTCGCGGCTGCGTGTTCCTTCTCTCCCTCTCGCTCTCGTGCTCTCTCTCCCCCCATCTCTCTCTCTTATTCAGTCGCTCGACCTCTCTCTCCCACCAACCCCCCCACCCCTACCCTTCTGATGAATGAAACTAAGAACATAACTCATTTTGTTTCACACAGCATACACTGCCAACAGTTTGGCTTCATTGAACCAGGCCGGCTTCAGCGATTACCAGCGCACATCAACTGTATCTCACAATGAAGTCTGAGAGTCCGTGTGCAAGAGTGCATGAGTGCGAAGAGAGAGAGAGAGAGAGAGAGAGAGTTCACAATGTCCCTGGCAGGACTATAGCGGCAATCTCTGCGAGCACCTTTGAAGTACAGGAAGTTTATTACCTGTGGTACTTGATGATTCATCCCCCTTGCACAACAAGCCGCCCACTCCCCAGTCCAATGGAGGGAGGAGAACCTTGGTAGAGTCAGGGGCAGGTCCTGGGTCCAAACTGTAAAAAGTTAAGGAGCACATGATCAAGCGGTGAACACCCAAGGCTGATGGTCAATAAAGCGAGAGACCAGGCACCTCCCGCTGGCCAACAAGATGTGCCCATGATGCAACCAGACACGATCCATCAAAACAACAAACAACAACAGCAGAAGCAGCTGGAACCCCAGCAGTCGTAGGTTAAGCTAGGACATTTGCCCATGAAACCAGATAACCACGAGAGGTGGTCAGCTCTGTGGAACAGGGCAAAGGATCTTCTTTCCGGAAATTTCCTCCTACTTGCCTTGCCTACCACAGCAACCCCATAAAATATCAGCACTCTTTTAATCTTCGATGCGGACCGATGACATCAAACGGGCATCACAACATCTTTCGACAGTGACCGAGGCGTCACTAGATATAAAAGAGAAATTATGTCCGAACTGAAAGCAGAGAAATTTGCAACAACCAGATCCTGGCTGGTCACTCCATGTGTTACCCAATCTCGTCTGTACGGGGAGAGCGATGTTGTTTTTGTGCGATTCTGTATTATGTAATCGCTCGCCATGATAACAGAAAGGACACTAATTAATCCCTCCTCCGAGGAAATAAAAACACTGTCGGCCCTTGAGGGCCTTGTTCCCCTGGAGACGGTTTCAAAGCCCAGATTCCTCAGACTGCATGCTGCGTGTGACGAGGGCAGGCAGGGCATGATGGGAAGTTTTTCCGGTACAAGGAGGTTAGGATGGGGGTGCTCGGACAGCTGCCGCCATACTGTAGTCATTAATTTTATTCGCTGCATATTAAATTTAACACAGTGATGATCACAACAAGGCCACGTAATACCATGTAATACTGACCTTAACATGGCCAGCAAAGCTAGCCAGTCACGAACTATTCTGGTCAGAAATGCTTTGCACATGTGCAATGTGCAGCAAGGCAAAATGGGAGTCTGCATCTCTCTGCTGGAAAGAAATAGAAAACTATAAAAGTGAAGAATTTTACACACCGACTGTGCCAGTGGCCGCAAAATCTGCACTCACCAGCACAACGTCCAAATCATTTCCACTAACTCACCGGGTCCAAAGGGGCAATAGAGACGCCACATGCTGTGAAGAAATAAGCTTTAAAAATACAATATACTTTCAGGAAACACTAGAGAGTTCAGTGCTTCCACTGTAACTCCACTGCCAGCGACCAGATGGCCCAACACAAACCTGGTCTAATAGTCCCTGTGGGCTCCACATTTCTGTTATGGTCACACATCAGCGTACTGCAGTCTCACACATTAACCCATAACTCCCCAGTACAACACCTCAACGTGACTTCAGGGCTCCACAAAACAGTATTCAGAGTTCAATGTTAACTACAATACATACAGGGACCCCCACAATGACAAATGGGCCAACAAAGTAGGGCACAGTGTCCCAAATACCCCTACAGCTACCCCAGTGCCTTACACAACCCCACTGCCTACCACGGTGCTCCAAAAGTCCTTCATAATAACCCAAAGTCATAAAATAACCCATCCCCAAATCAAATTTTCCCCTAATTTCCCCTTCCTTGAACACCTCCCAACTACTGAAAACCCCCATGCTGCTATCCCAACTGCCACCAAACGCTCAAATCGGCACCCGCGAATATACCGTGGGGGGCTCGGACACCCCCAAGCGCTGCTGCCAAACTGCGCATGTGGGCTGTGACTCGGCAAGGGTCCCATGTGAGCGATATTTGGGGAGGCAGTGCGCTTGGTCACGTACCTAATCGCGTCCACAATGAGCCCGGCTAAATTAAGGCCACGGCCTCACTATACCTTACAGGCCTACGTGCCGTAAACAGCACCCAACAGTAAACAGTCATCATCATCCAAATGAAAGCCCAGTCCACATACTCAGGCTCTCAAATGTGGCTGAAAAAAAAAAAAAAAAAAAAACACTCACAAGCTGCTTTCACACTGGACGCGAAACAAATTTTTCGCACCACAGATTACACTCAAAGTCAATGCAAAGACGCGAATACACGCGTTTCAAAGCAGCTATAACCACAGCATTTCAAATGATACATTGTTATTTAAACCGACAGCAGTTCCAGTCAACGGAAAATGTCCATCACTGTGCTTTCAGTTCAGCAACCAAGCAACAAAAGGTACTTTTTCTTTGGTTCATTACAGTCGATAGCATCTATGAAATGACTGTGAGACGTTAGACCTTCAAGTTTCAGATTGACCAATCGGTAGACGGCTCCCAGACCAGGTCAAAACAGGCAGGCGCTTGAATGTATTCACTTGCCTAAATCCTCATCATCGTACCAACATGATTACTACCACAGCAAAAATAGGGCCCATACAAGCTCTGAAATAAAACCATTAAAAACACTTAACAAGAGCCATCTGGCAATGGCATATCCCCCCGGCGCCCAAAGGCACATCTAGACATCATGCTCAACATATCTGTGAAGTTTCGTGAAGATCAGATGTATATTTTCCAAGATATGGCCCGGACAAGGCATGATTACAGACGGATGCCCGCCCGCCCGGACGGACGGACAGACGGACACACTGATGACAATATCCCCCCTGCATTAATGCTGCCGGGGGCATAATAAGATTTTCAGAAATCTGAAAATATGAAAAGGCACCACTTCAGTATGTGGGTAATACACATCCAAAGTTTCAGTAAGATATATTGAACGGTTTTTGAGATCTGGTCCGGAAACGAACCTATCTCTGTACAGAGTCCAAATCCAACTCGTTTCCATGGAAACAAAAAAAATTTTTTATTTCAGAAATCTGAAAATTCAAAAGGCACCACTTCAGTATGAGGGTAATACACATGCAAAGTTTCAGAAAGATATAATGAACGGTTTTTGAGTTCTGCTCCAGAAACTAACTAGGCCTGATGTGCACTAAGTCCAGATTCGTTTCCATGGAAATGGCAAAAATAGTAATCCTGAAGTTCCCAAAGTAGAAAAAAGCACATCTAGACTATACATAGAATACATATACAAAGTTTGGTGCTGATATCTTACATAGTTTTTCAGTTCTGCTCAGGAAACGAACACAGTCTAATTTGCACTAAGTCCAGATTTGTTTCCATGGAAACGACAAAAATAGGAATCCCAAAATTTCCAAAGTAACAAAAGGCACATCTAGACTATACATAGAATACATGTACCAAGTTTGGTGCTGATATCTTGCACAGTTTCCGAGTTCTGCTCCGGAAACAAAATGATTGCGGACGGACAGACGGACGGATGGACAGACGGACGAGGCAATGCCCATATCCCCCCGCATGGGGATAATAATAATAACAAAAACGTTAAAAAGATCTATGAAAATAGTGTTTTATGTTTTTGATGGTTAATTAAGCAAAAGGTTGCCATTAATTGGTGGGTTCGTCAAGGTCACATATTGATTTGCTATATTTAGAGTAAGAAAAATAAACTTTGAAATACGCTCAAACACATGCAGTTATAGAAACTGACTAAATAATTACCTGGCAAATAATCAAAGAATAACATTTAAAATGCATCTATATAATGACACAGACAGCAACTTTTACATCCCCGTTGTTAGCAATGTGAAGTTTCTCAGGAGATTTAAAGCTCATTTCATTTCTCATGAAAAAGCAAACTTCTCTTCCCCGCAACTGACAACTGCTGTCAACCTCCCTTTTCTAAGCAACAGAATCGCACCCTCGCAATTGATGTCCAGCACAAGCTCTTGGCAGCCAATGAATATATTCTTGCACATTAAACTGTCATGGCAACACAGTTTTACAGGCTTCAATTGCTGGTATTTTCACAAGAAACTGCTCTCAGTCTTTAATTTCAGAATGTAGATGGCTGTATCCACAGCAACCAATGATACTGAAAATTACAGCGCATGTCATAATTGACTCATAATTTAATGTTTTAATTTAATGTCTGCACAGAGTGTTTGGAATGGAATTATGTCGTCCAAAATAGCTGCATTTGCACAAATGCCTAGAGCTGCCAAGGCCCTGACAGTGATCAAAATACATATTGCTGCAAGACATGTTAAAGAACACAGAGGCTATTGAAAAGTAAAACAAGGCATGTATTATCTATAATGGGATATATTAGTAATTGCAGTTGTATGAGAGTCATAAAAATATTACAGTGATGTCATTACCCAGTAATGTCATACCATCCCACTAATTTCACCAAGCCCTAAATAAATACTTGCTGAACATCTGCATCACAATTATCTAAATGAAATGTCCCTGGCATTCCCCATGCAACAAAAAACTAATCAAGTCTTAATAAATGCAAAGGCGTCCCAGAAATGTCCAAAATGTCCCATTAGATGACAATAATATTTTTATCTTTCTGTTTACAGACTGTATTATCACTGTATTATGAATTGCCGTACGTTCTCGTGTATAGCAATTTTCTTCGTTCTCTGATCTATTCAGTTCTGTGATTTGGATTCTGGGGTAAATGTCTGATAAGACATTCATACTTATGTGATTGAAATCTATTTCCGTTGACTCAAATATTCACAATTACTTACATACAAGCAACGTTATATTCAGTGAATATATTCATATTCAGAAGGTTATGTAATTCCCGTAGGCTGAGCAACATAATTAACTGATATGACCGATTCAGAATATCAATGGAAATGTGACACCAGATCGTCTCTATTCCCACACATTGCCACATAAAAAACTAAAACACTTTCAATACATTAAAGCACAACTTGACCATCACAGTAAGCTCGTCCTTGACTATAAACAGGATGCTGAAATTCAAGCAACCCCAAAAGTCTGAATTCAAACATACAATACAGTACAACTGACGTAGAACCACACAGCAAACATGTTCACACAGCAATTTTGTAGCGCCTATATTTAGAGAATAATGCAAATTAATATGGATCTGCTGCAGCAGTAACTATGGCTCCAGTGATGTAACAGTGCTTCCAGGAAGATATATTCCACACCAAAGTGACAGCCTCTTCCCATAAGAGGAGACACACAAACGAGCACACACACACACACACACACACACACACTTTCACCACGTGACCATATCATTGCGTGTTTCACCACAGTAATAGGAAGTAGAGAACAACCTGATACAAAAATTCTATCCAGGTATAGTCTTCCATTTTATGAAGCTGAATGTAAATCCATTCAACACAAGGTACTCGCTATACCCTCCGTAAAAAAAAAAAAAAAAAAATGTAAAGCACTTCAGTAAACAAAATGCATTCCAAGAACTGACTGGATCACTTATTGAATAAGAAACCAAGTTTCTCAGAGGGCCTTGAGTATTAAGATAGAGTTTCCCTTTTACCGGGATCATATTCATGTTTTACCCCCAAAATGGAATAAAATTATCCCTGAGGGACAGCCCCAGAGGACTGTGTCAATCTCACCACATTACAGAAGGACAATTAAAATGCATTGCACTGCTAACATCTGGCCAAACCACAGTTTTCCCCAAGTTTCTCCCACAGAGTCATACAGTACTGTAAAAATGTGTTTGCCCCTAAGCATATGTCACACGTAAGTGTCTCAGATCATCAAACTAACCTTGAGAAATACAAAATAAAAACTAATCTAGTATAAGCTTGACCAAACAGTTCATGAACAGCACCCTGTGAATTAAATCCCCAAAATTTTCCCCCTTTTCTCGAAAATGGGCCTTTTGAGGTCCGAGCGGACCGAAATTTGCCAATTCACGGATGTGGTGTAACAGGAGGTGTTCCAAACGCTAACGTCAAGCTGAAAACGATAGGAAAACAAGATGTTGTCAAAGAATATTATTTCCATAAATTGTTGAAAACAAATATTTTTCACATCACAGGGGGAAAAGGAACAATGTGACAATCAGCCTGTAGGCATGGTGAACCGAAACAACTTACTGAGAGTTTTATTTGGCCATGACAAGGAAAGGTGTCTGAAAATAGGTAGCCTACGTACATGATGACAACACGCGACCTTCATACCACAGTGCACACTCGACAAACAACACAGCCCATGCAGGTCAAATGAGGCTCCGTTTTCACAGCTGGCTGGCTAGAATGAAAGTATTAAGTTACACATGTAACAGCTGTCGTAGAAACTTGAATTTATTAATTTAATGGTGAAAAGCGCGAGCATGCTAGCTATGGAATTATTCATCCCATTGACTTGAACAGACTAGAAGCTTTCACGTTTTTCTTTCTCCAATTGCAGCTCTGAGACTCGTTCCAGTTTCACAATCATAGCCAAAGTTTCAATGTTACTCATGGTCTCCCGATGGAAGACGGATATAGTTTCGTTTTGAGTCTTTTTTTTTTTTTTTTTTGCATAAAATTGTTTCTACACGCATTTTAGGATGGGCTTATTAAGTGCCGCCTTGGGCTTATTACCCGGCTTTTCTGAGTACAGAATAGATGGGGATGATTCGGGATCGGTGCAGTTTGGGCTCGGCTTATTAACCAATGGCATTTTAAGCAAAAATTTTGGCAATTCATGTTCAAACTTTTCCTGTGACTCGGGATCTGGCTGATAAAATCAGTCATCAGTGAAGTGTTTTGAGCAGATCACCGATCCTAATCCAGGCCCCGTGCAATCCACTTGTTTCCTCTTCACAAAATCCACCCAGGCCTTTCAACTGTGAGGTTTTTTTGGAAATTTATGGGCCATAAAATTTATGGGCCACAATGCCTCTCCTTGAATTGGCTTTATTGTTGCAGCTGTAAATAAGGCGTATATTTGGCATTTTCTAAATGGAATAAGCCGCAATTACGAATCACTGAGTCCAGCAACACTGACCAAGTGTTCTCTGCCGCTGGCTAGATACCTTCCGTGATGTCATCGCTGAAGATAGCCGAAGATGCCAGCAGCCATACCACTATTCGATCTGCTCCAGCCGCGTGGCTGAAGCTAAGCAGGCGTGGGCTTGGTTAGTACTTGGATGGGAGACCACCGAGGAAACCCAAGTTGCTGCTGGAAGAGGTGTTGGTGGGCCAGTAGGTGGCGATCTTCCCTCTGGTGGAATAATCCCCAATGCCCCAGTGCAGTGACGGGGACACTGTACTGAAGGAGACGCCGTCTTTCGGATGAGACGTTAAACCGAGGTCCTGTCTCACTGTGGTCATTAAAGATCCTATGACACTCTTCGATAAGAGTAGGGGTTCCCGGTGTCATGGCTAAAGTCCCAACCTGGCTCTTTTCGACCTGCCACCTAATCGTCCCCTGATCCAATTGGCTGTGCAAATTGCCCTCTCCCTCCCCACCTCAACCCCCAGGGCTCCCTTGAAAAAGAGATTTCAATCTCAACGGGACTTCCCTGGTTAAATAAGGGTTAAATAAAAAAATAAAAAAGATAAATTCTTTCTGAGATGATCGCGATTTGCAGTGATTAAAATACAAATTAATTTGAAACGGATGATTATAATTTAAAATGACCAGTGCACAAAGGATGTACTTATATTAAAGATTCAGTGGTCTGAATCCTATTTTTGGATGAACTAGCACATTAATATTAGACATAGATAGCCTGCATATGCACAAAATGTAGTTTTTTTAATGGTGAATTCATTTATTGAAATGAAAAAGCAATCAAATACTACCTGGCCCTATGTGAAAAAGTAACTGCCCCCTCAGTTGCTACATCAACCAATTAAACATGTTTAATTGATAATTAGGGTTCGTTGTTACTCAACACATCAAGCTTCAGGCATGATAACTAACAGCCCTGTTGAATCAAAACGTCTCTGAAATAGAAACTGACCAGCACTGTGAAGTAGGCAAGAAGCAGCAAATGATGCCGCGATCTAAAGAAATTAAAGATCAGATGAGAAACAAAGTTGTTGACATCTATCAGTCTGTAAAGCGTTACAAAATTTCTACAGCTCTGGGACTCCAGCAACCCATGTTGAGAGCCATTATCTACAAATTAATACAATTTGGAAAAAAGTTAGGACCCTTCCAAGGAGTGGCCATCCATCCAAAATTCATACAAACTGCATCAAAAACTCATCTAGGAGTTCTCAAAAGAACCCAGACTAATATCTAAAGAACTGCAGGCCTCAATTGCCTCAATTAAGTTCAGAGTGCACAATTCCACAATCAGAGAGTCAGCGCAAAAATGGCATCCTACGACAAATGTAAGGCCAAAACTACTGCTGGGTCATTCCATATGAAATCACCCAAAATGGGGGGTGCTCCCAGCTTGATGGTTTCAGAATTGCTTCATTTGGTGATATTTTGTTGCATGTGATGAGCAAATCAAACCGCAGGTGGTTTCAAGTTGATATCTCGTTCCGTTCTCATTTTATGGGCCCCCGAAAAAGGGGGCGTGGCCCACGTTAACCCTCTGGTCACAGTTTGTGACCATTTTCAAAGGGTTATAACCGATGAACTAATAAGGATACAAATTTCATTCTTTCAGGATATGTTTATTCTGTCTAATAGTCTGCAACAAACCTTTTAATATAGTGGTTAACCCTTTGAATGCTTTGCAGTTAACCCCTAAACATTGAAATTTGGTGTTTAACATGTCGATTTCAAATGAAATATTATGCAAGTATCCTTAGAATGTTCCTTTGCCATTTACATTGTTGATAGTATACCTGATGGAGTTTCAAATGAAGGTAAAAACATCTTTCTATCTTCATCCAATTTGGAGAAACATTAACCCCTTTTCAGCTAAATACCGAAACGGTGCACTTTTTGGCCCTCATTTTGACCATGTGGGCCTGTTTTGATTTTCAAAAAGTTGGCCTCAAATGAAAGCTTATTCAAAGAACTTCAAAATGCAACACAATCAAACTTGGAACAAATACTCCTGCTTGGAAAAATAAGACCCCTTTTAAGTGCTGTTTACACATCGGCACAACTACTCTCAGTGTACAGGTAAATGTACAATAATGTACAGGGAATACTGAACTCCACTCACTTATTTCTACTTTCAGTTGCATGCTCTTCGATCATTTGCAGCCTGCGTCATTTTCTTGTATTCTTTTTCCCAGTAATTTTAAGATAATTTGATAGACCAGGCAGAATTGTTACTAATGTGGATGAAACCCTTCAAACCGTACCTGCCCCTTCATGCCCTTTATTTGCGAAAAGGGAATTGGGTAACTTTAACTGCTTGAGCCTGGTTTCCTTCTCTCTTGTGCTCAAGATTTCGATCATAAATACTGCCAGTAGATGTCAGCATAAAGGTGGTAGGCGGATCCCCTTAGTAGGCCTACAAGGTTTCTGAAAACAATGGCTGAACCATCATAATCTTCCGAATCTAATCTCCCATGCACTGTTGGCATTGTGAATGAGTCCCTGTCCATTTATGTACATTTACCTGTACACTGAGAGTAGTTGTGCCGATGTGCAAATAGCACTTAAAAGGGTCTTATTTTTTCCAAGTAGGAGTATTTGTTCCAAGTTTGATTGTGTTGCATTTTGAAGTTCTTTGAATAAGCTTTCATTTGAGGCCAACTTTTTGAAAATCAAAACGGGCCCACATGGTCAAAATGAGGGTCAAAAAGTGCACCGTTTCAGTAATTGGCTGAAAAGGGGGTTAATGTTTCTCCAAATTGGATGAAGATAAAAAAATGTTTTTACCTTCATTTGAAACTCCATCAGGTATACTATCAACAATGTAACTGGCGAAGGGGACATTCTAAGGATACTTGCATAATATTTCATTTGAAATCGACATGTTCGGCACCAAATTTCAATGTTTAGGGGTTAACTGCAAAGCACTCAAAGGGTTAACCACTATATTAAAAGGTTTGTTGCAGACTATTAGACAGAATAAACATATCCTGAAAGAATGAAATTTGTATCCTTATTAGTTTATCGGTTATAACCCTTTGAAAATGGTCACAAACTATGACCAGAGGGTTAACGGTAACACGCCCCTTTTTCGGGGCCCATAAAATGAGAACGGAACGAGATATCAACTTGAAACCACTTGCAATTTGATTTGCTCATCACATGCAACAAAATATCACCAAATGAAGCAATTCTGAGACCATCAAGCTGGGAGCTTGGGTGATTTCATATGGAATGACCCTGCTGGAAAAAAAACATGCTTGTTTAATGTTTACCAAAAAATATCTTTATGACCATAAAGACATTTGGGGTAATATTCTGGTGACTGATGAGTCAAACATGGACCTTTCTGGAGGTCATGGGTCCTGTAACATCAGGCGTAAAACTAACACAGCATGTCAAAATAAGAACATCATGCCAACAGTCAATCATGGCGGCAGTAGTGTGATGCTCTAGGACTGCTTTGTTGCTTAAAGATCTGGCCGACTTGCCATACTTGATGGAACCATGAATTCCGCTCTCTACCAGAAAATCTTGAAGTGAAGTGTCCAGCTATCATTTTGTGACCTAAAGCTCCAGCGCAATTGGGTTATACGTAAAGCAAGACAATGATTCGAATCACACGACCAAGTGCACCGTTGAATAGCTCAAAAGAAACCAAATGAAGGTTTTGGAGTGGCCTGGTCAAAAGTCCTGACTTGAATCCCACTTAGATGCTGTGGCATGAACTTAAACAGGCAGTTCATGCTCAAAACCTCTCAAGGGCAGCAAGAATTTTTTCAAATAGGCAGTATAAGTTTTGAATAACTCTTTACCTTCAATAAATGAAATGATTGTTTAAAAGCAGCATTTTGCATTTACTCACATTGTCTTATATTAAAATAAGGAGGGTCTGGGACAATTAAAAATGACAAAATTAGGAAAGATAGAAGAAATCAAGAAGGGGGAAAATACCTTTTCACCACACTGTACCTCAGTTTTGACTATAAACAGATAACAGGATGTGGGAGAGGGCTAGTACAAACTACTGTTGGGTTGTGGATCCTCGCAAAATTTCTTTCAAACAAAGTGTGGCACTGGAATCTGTTTTTCAACAACAATGAAAAAAAAAAGTAATGTAACGCTGCCAAGGTATTGATAACACAGATTCTGCATTTTGAAGCAAAAAAAGTAAATAAAATGTGGTGCATTGCATTAAAAAAAAAAAAAAAACCCACTGTGTCGTGAAACATTCCATTCACTTATGACTGAAAGTATTGCTACTGATTGACATCAATAAAAAAATTTAGGAAATGGATTGATTCTTGTGGTTGCCTTCAAATATTCAAAATCTAGAAAAACTGCCATGCCACGATGGCATATTGTGCCGCCATCAAAAGTAACAGCGACAATACTGAACAATTTCACCTCGCAGACTGCACACTATTCTATTAATTTTTTTCTGTAAACATGTAATCAAAACGAGCACTCTGATTGCGTAAAACCTGAAGTGTCAGGTGCAATGATGTTTTTTTTAAAGTAATTCTAACCAGAAGCAGTCATGTTGTCATCTATAAAACAAAGTTTTGACAGTATAAATGCCCATAAGTGCGATGAAACTGACATCCAAACAAGATGCCTGAGAAAAGCGGTACAAGTTGAAGACTGTGGTGCGTTTTTTCCCCAAAAAATTAAAGGAGCTGTTCAATACCTCAGAGGATGGCATGTTTCGTAAAAAAAAAAAAATAATCAATGCAAATGTGTCAACTTAAAGACAATATTTGTATCATGTAAAAGCGTTACACCACATAAAATGGAGGTATGTGCCTCACAGCTGGCATTGATATGCGGCAGCAACACTCCGTCTTCCCCATTTTTGGTAGAGATGATTCAACATCTAAGCTGAATTACCTCCAAAAATTTAGGCTACACCTCGCACTCAGGGCTTAATCAATGAGCCCAGCAAATCACTGAAAATATTTTAATGCCTGGGCCTGCTTGCAGGTCATGCAGCACGGGATGAGGCCCTCAGGACATTCAAGTTCAGGCTTGGCACAGTGCCCGATACTCAATGGATTGTGGGTAAAGCACAACCATGGGTAAGCTGAAATGCCTGTTCTTGTCATTAGGCGTTTATTGAGTTATTATGAAGATTTTCCTGACAATATTATGATCTTCAGCTCTGCTTCCTATGGCTTTGATATCATTTTGTGAGCAAAAAAAATTCCCATTGTCTGGCCTTACACAAGCCTTGCCTTGTCATTATACAGAAAGCTATAATCATGAAAAGCAGGCTTGGTCAATTCACAGCTGCCACAGTGCAAAATCAACTAATTTCAGCAATTTTTTCCTTTTTTAATGCAATATCTTTCCTGCTTTTGTGTTGTTATACAAATTCCCACATCCGCGCGGAATTTTCTCAGTTGCAGACGCATTCTGAATATGATATAATTCGCACGAATGTATTTTGATCTCCATTTTACACAATACATCATACCCTTTTCTATTTAAGACATTTTCCTGTACTGCTTTGAGGCAGTGTAAATCTCATTCAGCATGCAAATGAAGCAGCCCGATCAGTGGCACATTGTGTCTCGTGCATGATGCCTATTGGTGGCAGAAAAGAGGCAAGAGTTCAGCCTTTAATTGTCATTCTTCAGAATGAACCTTTTTTTAAATCCACTTCTCATCCACAGAGAAACCCCTCACGAACACGAACACTCGTCCTTGCACTAATGAGGACTCTCTCAGGTATTTACAGTCCCCTTGTCACGTTCCCTCTCAAGGTATTTCCTATTAAATTGACAAAATGAAAAGTTTGCATGCAAGTTATCTGTAGCTCCAATTATATATTATTTTGAGTGATACGGGATGTACAAGCGCGACCAGGATCGTCAGTGGATGTATTTTACAATAAACTAACATATTCATGGAGTGAATAGATATTTTTCAATGCAGAGGGAACAGAAATTTTCAAGCAAATCACCCAACCACTTCAAAATGAAGACCAAAAATGATGTACAATTTTTTCCCTCAGCTATAAGATAAAATTACCAGATTTAAATACAGTAAAATGTGATACCCATGTTCACACATCAGTATGAATCAGCATTTATTCATTAAATAAGAATGAAAGCAAAATTTCATTTACCCATCAATTCAAATGGAACTGCAAGCTCAATATTATGTAAATGCAGCAATATGCCTTTATCATAAAAGGTTTTAATTTTGTGAATGGACCAGATCAGTAGATAATTCAGTGAAGCATTTTGCATAATAAGCATTTACTTCCTTCTTCCTTGAGAAATGTTTCACAGAATTTGGTTATTTCCTGAAGCCTGGAAATTTGGCAGCTCTTTGCCAAGTGAGCATTAGTCCAAAGTGGTAACGCATTGACCAAATTTAATGACTCGGCACTCTTCATATTACAGAGGCATTTTTTAAAATCAATGTCCACCTCCCACAGTAAGTGTGTAAAAGCAATACGATGAAATACTAATGTGTTCTGACACTAGAAAAATTTTGCCCGAGTTCTGCCACAACAGTTCTCTCAAACCACCAGCCTTCTCAGATCGGAAAAGCGAGGAGTCCATTCTGTATTACTCACACGTGCGGTCAGTTAACAGTGGTGGAAAGCCCTGCAACGGTATTTCGTTCCAATCACCAAGATTAGCATAAAGCTTCAGCCAGAGGCTAGAACTAATTCATGAAACCAGGTGGTTGAGTCCACGGGTGAAAGATGATTCAGTTCTGACCCCCTGGACTTCCATCATTCAACATTCTCTGGCAAGGATGGGATGTAACACAAAGATAACGTTAAACCACAACCCGAATTATGCTGAGCTACTGAGAACAAAGTGGTTTGAAGGCTAAGCTTTTTCAAATTTAGCATTTGATAACCATCTGGCAGCATTAGTGATACATTATGCTCATCTGGTGCAGTTGCCTGCACCACACAAGCAATCATTTCACTCACAAACACACAATTAAGACACGATACTGTGTCACTCTCCAATATAGTGTATATTTAATGTGCTAACAAGAAAGGCTCATTTGTGCAATCCCAACTTGGAAAAAGTTGGGACTGTATTGGAACATGCACATGAAAAGCAGAATGCAGTGATTGCTAAATTTATTTTGACCTGCATTTCATTGCGGACAATATGGAGACAAGATATTTGATGTTTTGTTCGATCAGTTTCATAGTAAATATACACCAATCAGCCATAACGTTATGACCACTGGCATAATACTGTATTAGTCCATCTTTTGCTGCCAAAACAGCCCTGACCTGTTGAGGCATGGACGCCACTATACCTCTGAAGGTGTGCAGAGGAATCCGGCACTAAGGCATCAGCAGCAGATCCGTAAGTCCTGTATGTTGCAAGGTGGGGCCTCCATTGATAGGACTTGTTTAACCACCACATCGCAGATGCTTAATTGGATTGAGATCTAGGGAATTTGGAGGCCAAGTCAACACCTTGCACTTGTTGTTATGTTCCTCAAAACATTCATGAACTATTTTTGCAAAATGGCAGGGTGCATTATCCTGACGAAAGAGGCGACTTCCATTAGGGATACAGTTTCCATGAAAGGGTGGTCTTGGTCTGCAACAATGTTTAGGGCAGGCGGAATATGTCAAAGTAACATCCACATGAATTGTAGGACCCAAAGTTTCCAAACATTTCCTAAAGCATCACACTGCCTGCGCTGGTTTGCCTTCTTCCCATGGTGCATCCTGGTGCCGTCTCTTTCCCAGGAAGGGGACTCACACGCACCCAGCCGTCCACGTAATGTGATTCATCAGACCAAGCCACTTTCTTCCATTGCTCAGTGGCTCAGTTCTGATGCTCATGTGCTCATTAGAAGCGCTTTCAGTGGTAGACCGGGGTCAGCATGGGCACCCCGACTTGTCTGCAGCGACGCAGCTCCATACACAACAAATAGCAACGCACATTGTGTTCTGACACCTGTCTATCACAACCAGCATGAACGTCTTCAGCAATCTGAGCTACAGTATAGCTCTTCTGTTGCATCAAACTGCACGTGCTCGCCTTCGCTCCCCATGTGCATCAATGAGCCTTGGCCGCTCAGGACCATGTTGCCGGTTCACCGATTTTCCTTCCTTGGACCACCTTTGGAAGTTACTGGCCACTGCAGCCTGGCAACACCCCCAAAAACGCTGCAGTTTTAGAGATACTCTGACCCACTCGTCTAGCCGTCACAGTTTGGCCCAAGTCAAAGTCGCTCATATCCTAATGCTTGCCCATTTTTCTCACTTCCAACACATCAACTTTATATTGATATTATAGTCTTGACAGAGCCTTCATGTCAACATCATCATGGCTGTTTGTAATTTCTTAGAGGGACAGACACAAGTGAGACAGTCTGAAGAACGGTGGCAAGTTTTCCATTCTGCTTGGAGCAAGCAAAAAGTCAATTATCTTTTAAAACTACAGCACAACAGGACAGTGTCCCAAATTTTTAGGCGTAGTCATACCAAATATTGGTTTGGCTTAGTTTTTAGCAGTTGACAGCTCTGTTTCGTACAGTTTTAATTTCATCAGTTTTGCAAGCATATTTGCTCCATAAAATTGCTTTAAATGTGCTGAAGACTTTTGCACAGTACTGTATATGTATGTTCATATGTATGTATGTATGTATGTATGTATGTATGTATGTATGTATAATATAGGCATGGGCAACGCTCTGCATAAACTCTAATGGAATGCGTAACAGCTGAACTGGGGCGGTAAACAAGCCTCAGAAAACTTATTAAAACAAGTAGACATGGTCAACAACATCCCCCGCCAAAATGTCTTCTTTAGAGATACTATGAACAGAGGCTCCCAGAAGTGCCACAAGGGCAATAACTGTGGGAAAAATAATAGTGTGCTTCTTATTTTCGAACTCCATCAGGGTCTTTATGGTCTTAAGCTACACACCAAATTTGGTGATCCTATCTGGAATATTTCCCGTGAAAAGTAGTTCCCCTTTACATATACCGTGAACAGAGTTGAAAAAAGTGAATCAAGGGCAATAACTCCGGGAGAAATAATCACGCATGTCTCATTTTCGAACTCGATCAAGGTCTTTATGGTCTTAAGCTACACACCAAATTTGGTTATCCTATCTGGAATATTTCTTGTGAAGAGTTGTTCTCCTTTATAGACACCGTAGTCAGAGTTCAAAAATGCGAATCAAGGGCAATAACTCAGGAAAAAATAATCGCGCTGGTCTCATTTTCGAACTCGATCAAGGCCTTCATGGTCTGAACCTATATGCCAAATTTGATTATCCTATCTCGAATATTTCTAGTGAAAAGTTGTTCTCCTTTATCCTGGACGGACGCACGGACGGACGGACGGAAGGACGCGCACACGCACGGACGGACGGAGGTCAAATCAATATCCCCCGGCCACTTCGTGTGGCGGGGGATAAAAATGATGTAAATACCATTTTCATACAAAAAGAACACCATGGTTTGATTAAAAGCAACCTTTTCAATAGGATACCCGCATTTCATACATGAACTCTGCATATTACGGCCAATAATGCGGTTTGAACAGAGCTATTATTCGCCCGTTGGATGAATGCGCGACCTCAATTTGCGCCGTGTTTACAAACTTTCAAGTGCACGGCGTGGCAAAAATATCCATTTTGGAGGTAGATTTCAAATAGCCCGCGCTGACGTGATATCCCAGCTACGGCCCTGATTGAATTACAGCCATCTAATTTGAGAAATTACGAGTCTGTTCGTCCACTCTAGACCTCCAGGGGATGTGAAATAAGTTCGACAGAAGTTGTTGAAGTTCGTCGCGAGTTCGCCGTGACTTCCTCTCAACGATAGCAAGAAAGGTGAGTGTATTTTTACTGTTAACCTACATAGTTAGTTGACAGAATATCCTGTGACCCTATTTGTGAAGTTTCAGTAAAATATACCAGGGAATAAACCAGCGCTAGGCGTTCAAAGCCTACCAGTGTTCTGACAAATTTTGCTACCTATGCCACCTCGCGAACACCGGTCACAAGATTCATTCACTTATACCCTTCAATTCGAGACTGCGAGGATGGAAGTCTGAATAATCAATTAGGAAAAATTCTCGGCTCTCGGTAATTCTGCATATCGTTTAAACATTTTGTTAATCGGATTATGAAAGAAGACTGAAAATAAGCGCCCGCTTTTTGTTTGGGTGTAAAAGCGCGTATTTATAGGAGAATACATTGTATATTGATTAAGCATTGAACTCTGCATAAGTCGAACTGTTTTAATATTTGTTGATGACATTGCTTCGGCTTCCTGGAAGCAAGTACGCGCAAATCTGCTGTCTAGTGAGCATTTCAGGTTCGATGTACTGAGTAATAACACCGCGGAAACTTAAACTGGCCTGTCATTCTGCCGAATAGTCTTACTAAACGAGTTAATCGTCTGATTGCTAATCAAGCAAAGGGGAGGTTTCTGCCTCACCAAACTAACCTCCGACTGCACGTCACTGTGTTTTACTGTGAATTATTCACAGTAGCTCATTGAAACTATCATGGGAGGAGGGTATATGGTCATAGTAAAAAACAGTGCAAAGTTTTTTTTTTTTTTTTTTTTTTTTTTAAATCACCACGAGTTATTGAAGAGGGAACGTTTGATTCATTTCGTAGCAGTGGGAGGGCAAACAACTGCCGGCATCAGCGACTTCACTGCATTTTAGTAATGGGCGAGTAGCGTTGTTTGCCCTCTCACCGATAATTTTGACATTTTTGCAGGCCATTGATCCAAAAAAACTTCACAGGCAACCCATTCATACCATTTTTAATATCAATGCAAAACCTAATGTTTGTTGAACATAATTGGGTGAAATTCAATGCATTTTCCATTAAAAAGGGCCTAGGGGGCGCTGCTGTACTTCAGAAAAGGGGTAGATGACTTTAGCATCAATTATTTCTGTTAGGGTACCCTAATGGATAATTTGGCCTGGTTTATTTCTGATTAGACTGTATTTTCGAAAATGCCCTCAGGCTTCACCCCCCAATTTTCACAATGGGTTTTGTTGAAAAATGCCCAAATCAGCCATTTTTGGGACCCTGTGGCTCTGAGACCCTTTCCTGTAAAGGCGTTGGACTTGTGGCAAACTCTTCGTCTGTGTCTTCTGTACTTACCCGCAAAAAATCATTAGAAAATAATAAAAACTTTGTTCTCAGCAACTCAAGAAATGTTGTCATTTTATTCATTTGTATTGCCCATGCCTATATAATACACACACACACATATATATATATATATATATATATATATATATATATATGTAGCGCGCTGACAATCCAAACCAAAATGCCCACCCAAAGGTGACATTCTAGTCACTCCTCTTTTGATGCCTAATATATCCCATTCACCGACAGGTGCCATTGTAATGAGAAGATTAATGTTATTCACTTCACCAGTCAGTGGTCATAATGTTATGGTTGATCGCTGTAAATTCATTCCCGCAATTCACGCCTCCAAAGCTTTACCAGAACAGTTGGCACAGGTGCAATTTAGGACTAGAAATGATGTAAGAAAAATTGAGTAATCTTGCGATTTGACTTGAGACAGGCAATGTCAGGAGGTGATGGTAATCATGATTTGGCATAAAAGCAGCATGCAAGAAAGGCCTAGTCCCTCAGGACCAAAGATGGGCCCACAAATACATGAGAAAACCACTGAAAGGTTTAAAAACAAGTTCCCTCAAATAAAGATACGAGGGAGTTTGGATATTTCACCTCAACTGGAGCACAACATAATTAGAAGTTTCAAGGAATCTGGAGGAATTGCTGTGCATAAAGGGCAACGGCAAAAGCCTAAGCTGAACACCAGAGAGCTCCGATCACTCAAATGGCACTGCGTTAAGAACCATCATTTATCCACCAGCAATTAAACCACATGGGCTGAGGGTTACTTTGGCAAACCTTCGTCCAGTACGAAAGTATACAGATACATCCACAAATGCCTGTTAAAACGTTTCTGTGCAAAAAGGGAACCTTTTGTTCACAGTGTCCAGAAGCTTGGTCGACTTCTCTGCGCTCAAAAGGCATCAGTAATGGACCATCACACAGTGGAAACATGTACTGTGTATAGACTAATCAATATTTTAGGTCTTTTATGCCATTTGACCCCCAAGGATATTTCAAGAAGACAATGCAAAATCGCATTCTGCACGCACCACAAACACATGGCGGTGTAAGAAGAGGGTTCATGTTGCTGGACTGGCCTGCAAGCAGTCGAAAGATGTCTCCAGTTAAGAACATGTGGCACATTTTCAAATGCAAAATGCAACAATGAAGACACCATACTGAACATTGCACACCTTAAGACTTGTTTGCAGGAAGAATGAAACTCACTTGTTGCCTTCAGTAAACATTTATTTACTGAAGTGACAAGGAATGGCCACATTACAAAGTGATAAATACTCAACTGTCCCAGCTTTTTTTGAAATATGCAAGAATCAAAATTGAAGCAAGATTTTATTAAGAAAAATCAATAAAATGAATGTGGTAAAAAAAAAATCGAAAATTTGGTATTGTATTGTAAGAATTTATAAATCACTGCTTTCAGTTTTAACTTTAATTCAACATAATGTCCCAATTTTGGGGCTGAATCTTTGCATACTACTACTACTACTACTACTACTGATAATAATAAAAATAATAATAATAATAATAACAATAATAACAACAACAACAACTAGACAGTCCGGTCTCCCGCAACCGCATGGGTGTAGCCCCCGAAAGCCCGCTTCTCCCCTTTTTTACGCCTGATTCGGCCAATACTGTCGCCATGGCAACCAAAATTGATAGTTGTCATCACTGAAGTATAACACGTCCATACCAAATATGAAAGTAATCAGTCAAAAATTACAGCCTATACAGCGTCCACAAGGCAGTGTCTACGGACGCAGAGGCGGAGACAACAAGTATAAATCCAATGTAGCAGCCCGACTTCGTCCGGGGACTATAGTAATAATAATAAGTTGTTATTTTCACTTCATATCGTTTTTTTCAAGCTACGCACTCATAGCATTTCATAACAAGAATACAACCCAGATAATTATCTCACAGGACTGTTATGACTAAACTACTTTTGAACAATACATCTGTGTTGGGAACACGCAGAAGGCAGTTTTCTGGTGAGTTAAGGGGGAAAGCCTGGGCCACAGGAGGTAAACAGCTCTGCCATTCACTGAACCAATTTTTGATCACAACTGGAGTAAAATATAGCAGCTCCTCTGATGAGTGCTAAATGGTGTTAATGCTGGACATAACATACAACGAACATACATTAAAATCACTCAGCGGAGTATGAGGACTGAGAACATATATTATTGAAATATAAGATAGATTTATTCCGTAGAATTGTTCGAAGACCAGGTCAAAAATATACTCAGGTAGTCAGAAATACTATTGGTCAGATTAGTCATGGAGGAAATCCTGGCTGAGTTATAAAGAAATTCTCTGAAATCATAAGGGGGAATTCTGATGCTATTACAAGCAGACCAAACCCCGGTCACCACCTAAACCCCCTTCCCAACGCACGCACGCACGCACGCACGCAAAGCTGTACAACACAAGATTTGATGTTCCAATGTGAATTTAACCCTTTACCTCCTAGGAGTGAAATATATACTTTGCCCCTCCTTCCTAAGGTGGTTTCAGTCAGTCAGCTACTTTTTATCGTACCATCACAAAATGCTCTGTACAACAAAAACTATAAGCTAAACAACATTATGTTGCAAAGAAAAGTAGTAGGACACACACTGGACTTTGGTCATCCTTGTCGTCTTCGGTGCAGGGAACACGGCAAATGTTTTTTGCCGAACATTACTTGAAATGTTGACTTGACAGACCGCAAAACAGGCTTCCACCATGAAACTGTCAAACTCAGACGATCCCCAAGCGCAGAGAAGTCGGCGGCACTTTTGGACAGTGTTGATGAATGGCGTTGTTTCTGCAAAGCATCAACTTTAATCTATGGATGCAGCAGCGAATGGTGTTAACTGATAAAGGTTTACCAAAGTATTTCCAAACCAGCACTGTGATATCCAATACAATCACAGCACCAGAGTCATCTCTGGGATCTGGAACTCTGACAAACGATCAGCTTGTGGTGGCCTCCCTGTTTAACCTGTCACGAAGAAATCAGACTGTATCTGCGCCAGTGGGATCAAATGAGTACAGTTTACAACAGGGAAGCGGATAAATCCAGCCCAGTTGACATAAACATGCAGCAGAGTGTCTGCGCTGAGTCAGAGTCCTCTGCAGCAGAAAACAAATCAATCACTAATGGGTGGGTCACGCATTTTGCGCGACCCGCCCAGGTTGTGAACCCACAGTCATCCGGCGTCGGGCGTTAGGGGCACGATACAGTTGACCCACACTCGCGTTATGACTGAAAAAGACAGATGAACAGCGAGACGAACGTTTATCACTAACTGCAACATCTATGCCCCGTAACTTCCACCAATCATGTTGTTAAAGTTAATGAGCCTGTAAAATACCCTGCTGGCTTTCTGAGTACAAATAAGTGCTGCAGATGCAAAGAGACCACTGCTGCCTTGTGCAAAAACACTCACTATACTGGTATATTCAAATATGCATATACTGGTATATATTCAAATTACCAATCACCAATTAACCATTGATAGTATGTTGAAACTGTTAGTGAACAGTGAAAACCTACTGCACCTATAACCCAAAATCTGCACAAATGTAAAAACAGCAAACACTTTCATACTCTTTCAGAAAGTGGTAGTACTACTATACTCCCATAATCCACTTCTCCTGCATAACAATTTTCTATAGTCATCTGTGATATCTTGAGATATATGGCAGCCCACATAAGGGAAAAATAAGTGACACATAATGAATTCAAAAACACATATTCACAGAATAGTGGAATATGACACACTGTTCCTCAGTTGCTTACATGAAGTCAGATCCTGTCCAGTCTCGCATCAAAAACACAGACTTATTGCACAAGCGATTTTCAGTCACCTCATCTGCTGCAATTACCGTGTACTGCGTGTTTAGCTTCCAGTTATATTTAGGAGCAATGTGATTCATTTGGTGAAAAACAAAAACAATGTCCACCCATCCCTTCCTCTGGCACCGAGCAACCCAATCACATCAGTCTCACTCCCTTACCAGCGCTCTCGCTCTCCCTCTCTCTTCCACAGAACTGAATGACATTAGTAATTCTAGAGCAGCTCTCGGGCAAACAGTGAAGCACGTTAAGTGCTTCAGAATGTCCACAGTGCCAACAGAGCGACAACCAACAGTAACATAAGCCAGATAACTGCCAGAGCCCGGCAGCAACATGAAAGAATGTTAATCGCATTAAACCGTCCAAAATCTTCAGTCCCACTTTCACCTTCTATTCACCACTATATTTGCAGTGGTGGGTCCAGCAGCTGCTAGCTGGTACCTATGGGTGCAGCAGAGAAAGTTAATCGTATTACAATTTATAATGGGCACTGCATTTTAAACAGCACACTCTGACCCAAGAATGCGCTTAATGGCCATACTGACGTTAGCACTGAGTCCCTAGTGCCACCTAATGGCATTATGGTTTATTGCATCTTAAAGAGGACTGAATCATGCCAGCTCAGTGCCGGAGAAAAAGACTTAAACATTTCACGTGCCGAGGACAAAAAAAAAAAAAAATCCAGATGCACTTAATAAGGAGCAGTTTTGTAGCTAGAGCATTGATGAAATTTCTGTAATGACAGTCAGAAATTCCATTAAAAAATTATTATGAAGATGAATCAGCCTTGGGTGTTATATAATAAGCAATTTCTTTTTTTAGATAACATCCAGCCAGTCAACAAACCTTCCTGTAGCTCTTCAACAAGGTGACTGAACAGTCTATATTACAGTAACTTAATTTCACTGAACAGGTCAAGTCATTTTAAAGCTTAAGAGGTTCTGTGAAATATAGTCAAAGATACAGATTCTCCAGCATTAGCCATATGGTTGCAATGCCACATTTACGTTTTTAATGGAGGGTTTGACACAGAGTCGCAAGCAATAAAACAAAAAGGCCTCCGAAGAACTTGAAACTGTTCTCAATGCCTGCTAAGTGATTAGCTTTAATAAACGAGGCTGCATTGCAAGCCATTGCATTGCTGGCCAACAGCCTTGGGTCCAGCCACTCGTATGAGCGAGAAGATTAAAGCTGCTTTCACACCGGACGCGAAACGAATTTTTCGCACGACAGATTACATTCAAAGTCAATGCAAAGACGCGAATACACGCGTTTCGAAAAATTCGTTTCGCGTCCGGTGTGAAAGCGGCTTAAACCCTCTCATTTCAGGCTGCACTGTATCAGTTAGAGGGTTAAGTGAAAACGGTACTCCCGACTCAGACAATCAAATTGCTTTGCTTGTAGCGAACCATTAGCTGTATTCAGCTATGCAGCCCAGGGAGGGAGACTGCAATCAGAAGGTTTTTGATCACGTTCCAAGCCAGACTCATCAGACGGGACTGTGGGCGGGACGACGCGGAAGAGGAGGAAATTATTCCAACTGTTCGACTCGGCTATGAATGCAGCTTCATTTCTCAGATCTCAAGACTCGACGGAGGATGACCGGACACAGCGCGAGAGCCGTTTCAGGGTTTATACTGACCGTGCTCCAAAAACTGCTTCAGATAGACCACGGACTTCTTACGCTACTGTTGCTATACCGAATTAAACAGTACTAGAGCTAACATCTGAAGCCATTTCCTGCCCAATTAACACCAAATGTTTTCAACATATCACTGCTACGTTATGCCAATGCTATGACATTGACAGTGCATTCCAGTAACACTTGGAAAATATTTCAAGTCAGCAGGGTGGCTCTGGCAGAACAAGACCAGGGCTGCATATCATGTCCCTTGACCAAACTCCATTACCCACAATTCCATATTCTTAGGGACTGGAGGCACAACATTATAGCCATTTTCATGCAAAGAAGATGGCTACATCTTTCACAATACAACACACCTAATCAAATAGAACCCAACTCTTATGGGAATCAAAGGAAGAGAGGAAAGGTTCAGAGACGCGGTCTAAGCTCAAGGCACGTATCAAACAGACCTCTGTTATCATTCTAGGATGATCAACAATCTATTATTTAAATACAAAAGGCAAAAAGGAAACCTAAGAGTACAACAACAGCCCCCATCTGTTGTGATCGGAGAAGTCTTTGATTAACAGCATAGTGTGCCCTGAACAACAAGTGCAATCAGTCTTAAAAGGACAATTTACCCATTATCAAAGGCACTCTGCAGCAAGATACACACAGCGCCTTCTAGCGCTGAATGTCCTCATATTTAAGTGTCAACCCATCTTACATTACAATGCTACGTGAGATGGAAGACTATTACATAACGCTCTCTGTGTTATGCAAAACCAGCTCGCCTTCCAAGCAGCTGCGGTAGCACAAATGTGTTGGCATTCTTTCTGGGGTCATTTAGCGGCACCAGCAAACACAAACGGCGCTGGACCAGCCAAAAACACAAAACGCAGTGCCCTGCACTGTAAAAAAAAAAAAAAACACAACAGAGGCCGGATCTCATTGCCGGATTGGACAACAGATCTGAATCCTGAACACGCAGCAGGAGTGTGGGAGGATGCTTTGTGCATGACGAGAGGTTGCAGGGATCGCTGATTGCCCTGGGAAAGTTCTGGAAAGCCAGACCGTAATATGGCTACATTATTATCACAATATTAAAATCGCTTCAGGCGGAGGTGGGAAACAATGTTGAAGGGGTGCCGACCTGTTAAAATACCGGACTGAAAAAAAAAAAACGAGCAAAAACAATGGAGAACAAGGAAAGAGAAAGGCAAAAAGTGTGGGGTTACTGCAAATGGAGCGAGCCTAGAAACCAGAACCCACCGATCTGGATTTTGCTCTCCATACATCACACTTACATCAGCATTTAATGAAGCACTGAGGTGCAGATTATATGGAGGGACTGAATCTATTTTGCATGATATGTGCGTGATAAAGCAGCCAGTTATGTAAGCGATATCAGAACTCGGCAAGGGACAGAGGAGCCCCGCCCCCTCTGCTACAGGCTCAAAGACTGCAGGGAGTGGGAGGGGCCACTGATTGGCAGGAGTGTGCGAGCAGGGAGGTGATGCTGGGGGTGGGGTTAGCTACCCAGGACTGCCGTGCTGCAGCTTCTAAGCTGAGCTCAGCTCACCCCGCGGGGTCTGTCGACACGAGAAATCAGCTAACAAACACGGCCCTTCCACTAACGCAGGCAGTCACAGAGCACGGCTCTCCTCGAATAGAGACACTAACAACATCCCTAAACAGCCTCATTCAGGAACACTTCATTTCAATACATTTTATTTCATGAATGCCTTTATCCATGGTGAGAAAGAATATGCTTCCTGAAAGCCACTGGAACGATTAAAGACATTGCTCAGATAACATATTATTCTCGGTTATCCACTGCCAAGAATGTCAAGTCTAGAACGGTGAAGCAACGGCTAAGTCAGTAAGTTGTGGCTAATTTGGCTAGAACTGAGGCACGATTACAAGAGATGACGAAGAACGACACTAGCATTAAGATACCAGCGCAATGTGAACGTTCAAGGAGAACATGATTAAGATGCAAGTGTTACATGAACATAATACTTAATGAAGTAGAGAGCTGCAGCGTAGAAGTCAAAGTAAATGTCAGGAGAGATGCTTCTTCTGCCCATGGCAGAAAATGGAGGAAGGGTGAACTGACTGTAGGGTAATGGGGAGCAGATTCCACCAATGAGAGATTTAAAGCGAAGAAACTTCATCGAAGTCACAAAGATGAAGAACCTACATTCATAGTAAACGGTGCTGGTACAGAGGCTCAGGTGTTCAGCAATGATTTGGTAGTCAGCAAAGTCATGAGTTCTATTACGCAATAAGAGACTGTTTATCAGATGTTCCCCAGTGTGAAACAATAACACAATGTCACTATGGAGAACCAAGGAGGAAATGAAATACGGTAACAGGAACAACGTCAAGACCGATGACGGTGCAAAGCAATGTCCTGTAACACTGCACATACAGACATAATTCTTTGCATCTTATCTGTTGACCACAGAGCAAAGTTATCAGACATAAGCGTTTCAAACCACACAAATCCAGCACAAGCAACAACATCCTGAAACAGAAACACACAAGTTCAAATTTACCAGCGAAGTGCAGTGACTTAATTATAATTCTACCATTCATTCCAGTGAATTCTGCATTTTGACTGGTTAACACCAGGTATCTATTCACCGGTAAACTACCTCGCACTGGGTCAAGACCTCGCGCTGCGTGAAGAGCTCTCGCTTGATTATCGAGCCGCTTCAATAGAAAACATAGGCTATTAATTTCCGTGTCCAAAAAAGCCGACCGCTATGGCGTCTGACATTCCCACTTAAGGGGTCAAGACTAGGTTCAGACTTGAAAAAATATTTTTTTTTCATTTTGTTAAAAATCTTTCAAAACATTCATAAAAGGTGATTTTAAGGCCAAAAAACTATCTTTTAAGTGGATTTTTATCACGTGAACGCCTCCAGTGCATTCGTTTCGCGACAAAAACGCGATTTTCTCGCATCGCAAAATTTAATAGTTTATCAGGCTTGTGTCGGGCATAAAATCCACATTTTTCAAGGTATTGCTCTGAAATTTTCACCATAGCATCAGTTTGTTATGTTCTATACAATGACATAGCCATTTTTGGGTAGGTAGATACATGGTGTATTTATGATCCATCTGTCAGGCAGGTTCCGCTACCCATTTCTAAAATTCTATGACCAAATAATTTTTTCAAAATATTTTCCCATGAAAATACCCAGAATGAGTATGTCATTGTATAGCTGGTGATATTAGCTTCAAAACAAAAAAAGAATTACAGGAAAATATGGTACAGTTTCTGAGATATTGTTGCCACAAGATTTCACATTTTTCGCCAATAATGTACGGTTTTCACGGTAACAAACTTATTAAATTTGATTAAAATCAAATTCCATTCTGAGATTTTTTCAGTTGACACAATTTTTATGTGTTTTTAGTGTTTAGAAGTACTTAAATTGAGTGAACCTAGGCTTGACCCCTTAAAACTTCGACTTCGGAACTTTAGAGGAAAATATTTCACAATGATGAGATCAAACCTGAATGGTTTGATGATGATTTTGATATTTCTGAACCAGTTAACACCACAACAGTCGGTAAGTAATATGTAAGAAGTCGTTTATAAACTTTGGTAAACGCTGCCTCAGAGACATCATTTGAACAGTTCAAAATATCCTATTAAATTAAAAAAAATAAAAAATTCACTGTGTATTTGTTATTAAAGTTAAACTTTGCTCATGTAGATACCGATGTAGTGTAACTTATGTATATTTTGAACTGTTCAAATGATGTCTCTGAGGCAGCGTTTAACGAAGTTTATAAACGACTTCTTAGATATTTCTTACCGAGTGTTGTGGTGTTAACTAAAAAATATTTTCGTAGGGGTGTTGACAAGAGTCATGGTAGAATGGAGATAAACCTACAGTTTTTTTCGAGCACTCGGTATTTATCGTAGGCTAGATACCTGGAAATTTACATTTGAAACCTCGCATAAGCGCTCGGTTTCAAATGAAATTTCCAGGTATCTATCCTATGATAAATACCTCGTGTTCGAAAAAAACTGTAGGTTTATCTCCTAATTGTAATTCAACACCTATTCATGAAAATGGATCGCCCATTATGCATAGTCTTACAAAATGTGGTAAACGTGAGGCATTGGCAGTAAAACTCAAAACGAGCGATACAGTCTCATAGTGAATCACTAAAACTGCCCTCTAAACCAAGCAAAACAAGGAGGGCAACTTGAAAGTCAAATTCAAAGGTGCTCTCAAAATATTCCATGTTTCATCGCTGGTTAATATGGAAATGGAAATCAAAGGAGTTTAGGAAGTATTTTACATTTCAACATTGCCGAACAGGTAAAACTCATTTTAAATCACCCCTAGACATAAACCATTTTGCATTATTGTGATGGATATTTTCAATGTACTGTACGTCACATGGTCCAATACATTTCATGGAACTTGGCACTCGATGGACTCACAGTAAGCGTCAATAGATAAAAAAAGAATGACAAAGCAGAGTTTATGAGCCTTCAGGATTAAGTGATAATTAAATGATTATCTGAAATGATAGCTAAAATAGGGGCCAAATTGGCCTCTTTCTGGCAGAGGACTGAAATACATGCAAAATAACATGATATTTTTGCTAAAATTACAGCAATCAAGGCATCTGCAGCTGCTACCTCCAATCGAACAGCGCATTTTGGTAACCAGCCAAAACCCTACTTAACCACTTCTCTTTTCAGTGGAAGAGCTTCTGGGCCTTACGCTTTGGCTTAAAGGTGAACTGCAAAGAGTTCTGCAGTGTTCTTTGTCTGTTCAGAGTCTGCCTTTGTCAATACAATGTCCCCTAAACTACTCAACTAGCAACTGGCAGCCAACAACTGTAATTGTGAGTATGGACCACTAGCATCTCGATGAACACATCTAGGCTATATTCTCAGAATTCACCGGCTAAATGTGCCAGCCCTTTTAAGCTACGTCATATTACATTTAAATTCTTAGCAGTATTGCTGTTGCGATAATGGTGGTCCTCCGCAATGCTCCACAGGTTTATCCACAGTGAACAGAAGTGAGATGTCCACCCCACCCAAACCCAAAATGAAAGTTTCTGTAAATATAGTCAGAGGTCGCAGTGAAAATGCTCTTTAAGAGAGGGGGCACGCAGTTGCCCCTCTTTCAAATGATATAAATGGGGTGATCAAATCATCAGAGACACGGCCGTAAAGACCAGATTTGCGAAGCTCGCTGCATATGGTTGTCTTCGTGACTGATCCAGATATAGACTGACTCAATTTTGAGGCAATTTTCAGCACTGCAGTTCTAAGGATAAGACCAACTACCGTTCAAACTGCCTGTCTGTCCCCATTAGAGAATTCGGTCTAGTGGCTGGTTCTGTTTTTGCCTATGTTGTTTGTACGGTGGTCGGCACACTTACTCATCCTCTGCTAAATTAAATAATTCTGCTGCTTTTATGATGATGCACCCGGCAATTTTGGCACCTATTATTGGCCCCCTTTGGACATAAAGCAATTTTTCCCCAGTGTTCCTGATAGCTTGTCTACCCCAATGCATTTATACTAATGCAACAAATCAGCAGAATTTGCCCAGAAAAACAAAAACGCATACAGAATACGGGGAGCACGGCTAAGAGCTTATCGACTCTGTTTCTCAGCCCCCGGAGAAAAGTAGCTATTCAGGGTAAGAGACAGAGTGTACTTTGTTTTGTGTTCTGTGTGCCAGAGATCCATCGGAACATTTACCTCCCAGAGCAATACCCTTCCCTCCCAATTCAGCCCTGATTTCACCCAAAGGGGCAGAGGACTCTGCCAGCTTACTGCGTCTCTGGTGCTTTTCTGTCCCCTTATACGCAACATTTTTAAGTGTCCATGCAGTGTACTCCTTAAACAGAATTACTGAAGTGCTTGCATTTCCTTAGGGGCTTTTAACCTTCGGCATTAAATCTATCCATCAACCCATCATGGCGTAAAATCACGAGTGTTGAAATTGAACTAAACTATAATACTCATGTTACAATCACTGCTGGGGACTGACATCAATAGATTTCAAAAACATTCACAAAGAATTTGGAAAAAAAAGAAAATAACATTCCAAAAAAAAAAAAAAAAAAAACCTAATCTTCATTAAGTCGATAAACTGTAGAGCTGTGGCCATCCCTTTTGACACATAGACAAGTAATGACAAGATGGCCCACTGCCACCATTGGTTAGGTTCAATCAAGGATCTTGCCCGGTAGCAAACCTGGGTTATGACTATGGGACTACATACAATCTCAGAGGGGAAATGTAGGCTCCATAGCACTGCACAAGGCAACACAAACAGCTAGGGATGATAAACTAAAAACAATGTGGCTAAGCAAGCTGTAAATGCGCACTGCAGCACAGCAGATCCTCTGCAAGGCTTGTTGAATTGGTTATATTGCCGTATTGTTTGCTGCCCTGCCAGAACTTCATTTACTGTGCGTGACTCAGTCTCCTAGTCAAGAGCCGTTGGTCAGAAAAAAATGTTCTGCCCACTTTCAAAACTACTCAAGGAGATACCCAAGTGTATACCACGAGTGTTCCAGATCTGAATGTGTGTCCCTTTCCAAATGAAACAATGAGCAACTCCTACGAGGGGATTTCATTACACAAAATAGAGTTAGCTGGATAACTGCCCTGAGTAAAATCTGGAACACCTCATTTAATTCAAATCTATGTTCCAAATTTGGAGAGGTGCAAGTATAGGCCATTTGCAGTGTTCAGTTTTTTTGCCGATAGTTTCGGTTTTTTCCAGTTTTATTTTTATTTACTGCTGTGTTCGCACGGTGGTTCAGGTTCACGCAACACATCATGCATGTACATATGCACCTGACAGGTTGCATTCGCTACTAGGACAAATTATGGAAGTCGTAGGCCAACATGATATTCATAAACTGTCACACTATGTCACCTTCAGTGGCATTAACAGCCCTAGAGTATGATTTCCAGCAACACTGTCCAAGAATGAGACCCCAGACTCAACTACAGTAAATGTAAATGCACAGTGAACTCAGGGTATTCGGTGTTCCCTTTTGGTGAATATAAAATAGACAGAAGGGCCAATGTCAGCTTTGACATAAAATCTAATTTAACTTTGAGAGAAGCCAAGCTTAAATTTAGGAAGAAAAACCTGCCATAAGTCCTGACTGGGAGAGAATTCCAAAGTGTTTCAAACAGGTGAGCATACATTTACATTTTTTTAAATAAGAATCTGTGAAAAATTCACTTCAAGTGAGACTTTAAGAACAACCAGAGGCATTTTTCAATACACTCGGTTTTTACAGTAACCAAGTTTTATGAAACCTTTTGGTTTCAACAGCGCTAGAACACAGGGCAGGTTACAGCATGCTACCCGTATGGCCCATCATAGCACCATCAAGTCATTTCAACGACTCCACTGAGGGGCAAAGGTTGTGTTTGAATCGAGGAACATTTTGTTCCCTCTCGTCTTTGAAATCACAGTATTTATAGCACCCAACACCAACTTACATCCGGGTGATTTCTCAGACAGATTACTCTTCCACATGAGTTGGTCTCAATGCTAAAATTCTCTCTCCTCCCTTCTCCCTCCCCCACCCCCAAGTCTCCCTATAGCTTTCCTCATCCAGTTTTCCTCATTTTTGAATCAGGATATCTCAAATCCTTTCAGTAGGCGCAGCTCTCCACGCACCGCTTCACACGTCAGTGCTCTCCTCCTGTCCCCATCAGCGGTGAAATGTAAACACTGTCACGTGGCAGGAGCACGTCTACATGGAGGAAGTGCGTGTTTGACAGCTGGCTTTTCGAAGAAACGCTGCCGTGTTATCAAGACGTGCACAAGCAAGACCACGCTCAATGCAGCCGCACAGGAAATTCTGAAGAAGAGTAAAACCGCTGACCTCAATTACAGCCATTTTCTTGGTACAGCCTTTGATCGGCGCATCACGCGGAAAAACATTCCCATCTATTTCACAGCCGTTATTAAATCTCCTCATCCAAGAGGGTCCCCCTGGGGATTTAAGTCGCCCACAAACATCGCAGACAGAGGTGCTGGATGGGGCAAAAGTCTTCAATATGATGAAAAGAAGGACTAAAACGCAAGAGCAGCCGCGCTCATTTAATTCGTCTTAATGAGAAAATGGGCTTTTGGGAAAAATAAATTCTTGGTCCGTATGGGACTTGTGGGACTAGCCCACAGCGTCGGCTGAATTGAAATAGATACTTACACTGTAATACAAGGAATGCAAATGGAAAAACAACGTTTTTGCCCACAACCTTTTGCTTCTACTTGTTAATGCAGCCCATATAACGATGTAAATGAGTCGGCAGTCCCTCTTTATTTTCAATTCATTCCTTCTGTGATGCATTGACAGGAAATAGCACATTGTCTCAGACATTAATAAGCAGAAGTAAGAGTTAGCAAGACGCAAAAAACTGAAAGACTAGTTCGTCTTCCTGCAAACAGCAGCAATGCAAAGTGAAAAGCAGTCTTGTGAGACATGAGAATAGAAATCTGTTTCTTTTTTTTTAATCTTTTAAGGGCCATAAATATGCCTCTGAACCCACTGTACAACAAAGTTCCAGCTATGTTTGGACATGATATTTGTGCTGAGAAACGAACAAACAAGTGCCTCTCGATTCAATGCAATATTCTCGGTTAAGTTTACACATGCAGTGAGGTCCTTAAATCTTCGGACAGTGGCAGAATTTTACGGGGCTGTAATTCCTTAACAGTTTTCTCAGACAGCTAGACTTCATACAATGCAAAAACCTTCAACAGTTTACACTTTGAGGCCAGTAACATCCATGGAGAGTGAGCCACGTGCAGGAATTACAGCCTCTTAAAATGGACTCACTGTCCAAATGCTGAGACTTTACTCCATGTACCAGACCAATAAGACACTTGAAAACTACAATTATTTGATAATATTTACACAGTTTAATTAACTCAAGCATGCCCTGGCAAGTCTCTGGCCAGTCTGCATACTTGAACCTTTTGATAAGGGATTACAAGAATGAGAATAATTTACATATTTCTGTGTGCAATAATCTCTAACAGTCAAAACACACAAATAACATGAAAGGTCCATTTCTGCAAGGACTTAACCCACTTCATACATATTATTTCAAAATCTTTAACATTAAAATGCTACAATCGGTATCTTACACATTCCATCGCAACACAGAGCGTTGTAATATTTTCCAATGCAATTACAAAAACATGTCCAAGTAGTAATTTTAAGATTTAAAAAAAAAAAAAACTACAAAAGATATACGACAGTAAAATTAAGGGCAAAACTGATTCAGCAGAATGGAAGAAGTTCTGGCAGTGTACTTTAAGTACACTTTTGATTGGCAGCCTGCGAAACAGCTGCCTGAGTGATTGGTTGAAATGTAAATCCCATCTCAGCTTCACAACAAACACTGATCTCTTTCAAAAAACAGAATATTCCATTTTGTTTTCTGCCCACCAACCAGAGTTCACAAGGGATGCTCTGCTGTGCTCTGCCATACTCTTAAAGAGAATATTTGTGAGCATGCCATCCGGCACAGGAAAGGTTTGCTTCATTAATTTTTTGGAAGGGTTACACATTGAACCGAGGTAACTCAGATAATTATCCACTATGTAAAGGCCGCAAACAACTGTCCTTTCAGTCACCAAACCTGCAATATACAGAAACAGCAACATAATTTTAAGCTCAGCATCAGATTATTAAAACATACAGCTAAAACTTCACCACTCTTGACTATACCAATATTTTTCAAACAATCAAAATTAATCCCTCCATTGATACCAGATGCGATTACAGAATACATTTTTAAAAACTTCAAACGCAAAAATAAATAAATAGGTTTAGTATGATAATTTTATCATTTTGGTTTCCTTTCATCACAGAAATCTTTTTTTTTTTAAGAAAACAATGACTGCGAACAGGGTTGTCAACATTATGATGTACATTTTTCGAGGCCATACATTTACAGCAGCGATTCCCCCGAGCTGGTCCTGGGGCACCCCTGTGGGTGCTGGTTATTGTTTCAACGACAACTGCAATCATTAGATTTTAATAAGCTGTTCATTTGTTCCAATTAGGTGCATTTCATGTTTATGGCAGCTGTTTACCATCTTGTGCCACATGTTGACTGAAATGTCTGTGTGCCATGAAGAATAAAAGACCCTTGAACATACTGTGTCTATTTTTCTAAATGCAAACAACTTCAGGAGATATTTTCAAACATATCAAATTATAAACCAAGAAAATCAGTAAGCTCAAATTAGGGTGCTGAACACTGATGTTTTGAGTCCTTTCAATCAGTTGTCATTTTGTCATTTGCTTTCCCAATAAATTGTCTTTTTGAGACCATGTGTCCACAGCTTCAACGATAAGTAACCTGATAATTGTTTACTTTAATAATTTTTCCTTTTTTAATGCAGTCATTTTTTAATCGCAATGTGTTATGTTGACAATTCATTCTGAATGAAATTAATTCGTATCAGTCAAAATATGGCTTCAGTGGATAAATAACTGTCCTAAACCTAAATACACCGAATTAAGACAAATTAACAGCTTATTAAAATCCTACAATTGCAATTGTGGTCAGAATAAAAACCAGCATACACAGAGGTTCCGCAGAACCTCTGTGTGGGGGGGGGGTAATCAATGCGGAGAGAACCTGGAAACACAATCACTTCATTTTCTGACTTCAGGGAAGCAGGAGTACAAATAGACTGTACTCAAATCTGCTGAACTATTGCCTCTGTGTGTAGTTATGAAACCAATATTTTTATTACGTAATCTTTTCAAAGCAGAAAAAAAAGAAAACGCTTGATCCCGTTTGTGCAGTGGGAAATGCCAGTCCCTCCTTAACTCACTCAGTGCTGGGGAATTCCAGATCACTGTGTTTAGGGCATCAGTGTTCCCGGCTCAGAGTGAGTTTAGCAGGTATGCTGACTCAGAATTCACATCACCAGCCGTGACAACCTAAGGGATTAAAGTGAGTAAGAGTGCACAAGATTTTGTAGCCTATTGGACACTGGGTGGTGAAAGGCAGCCAAATGTACAGTTCTGTGGTGAGCATTTGGCTGCAGCAGTTAACAACCTAGCTCTTAAAAACAAGAGTCATGAGAAGATGACATATCCCTACCGGCCCCCGCAATCTCAAAAGACACCAGCGTAGGACGTGATTAATACGCATAGCTAGTTTTGTTTAAAAATACTGAACGGTATTTGAGTTCTGCTCCGGAAACGAAATGATTACAGATGAACGGACACACGTATCTAGGTCATTCCATGAAAAAGGGAGCCAAAGTGTGACATTTGGTCTGATTTTTAAAACTGAGAATTTCTATCAACTTATTAAGTCAATTGATTGGTCAAACCTGAAATACAACATTTTCATTGTCAGAAGATAACATCTCATCTCAGAAATGCACAGAACAGGCTGATAAAGGTCGTTCCGAGTGTAACAAGGACACGAAATCTGTGGATTGGTGGTAAAACAAAAGTAAAACACTGTGGAAAAATTAAACAATTTCATTTCATATATATTCTATTTTGGTCATGTGGCACAATGAAAGTGATTCTGGGCAGACTCTGACCGATGGGTTTAGGATTCAAAAAAGTTATTTGTAAGAGAGGACACCGACACCATTACACGCGAAACGACCTGTAAACATTTTAGGTACAGGTGATCCATGCATTGCAATTATTTCAGTACTTCATTTCTCCCTAGGTATCTGCACAACGAACAATGTGTCAACAGTATAGCCAATTCGATAGGAAACCCTACTTTCACTGTTTGTGTGTTGCACGTAACATGGACACGAAAGGCCATTTTTGGCACTTCCCAAATTGAATTATATGTTGCTTGAAAATAAAGTTCTAATGACTGGCAGACAGATGCCAGCATTTGTGAATTTATGGCTACAGTTGGTTTTGTTGCTTGCAATCATTTATGAATAACAGGTGGATCAGTAGTCTAAATGTAACAAGCATTGCGAATGTAACAAGTTGGACACGAAACTTCAATACCCCCTAAAATGGCAACTGCAGTAATTTTTGCCTGTGTCATTAATTCTTCACATAAAACTTAAGGCACTTCTTCTTTGAATAATATTCAGAATAATTTTTCATTTAACCCTTGGATTTTATGCAAATTCAAAATTTGCTACGTTGCGAATGTAACAATGGACATGAAAGAAATTTTCGTGATAAATTTTTATCTGTTTTTTTAAGACTTCACTGTTGATACTTAGGACTGTAATGTGTTTGAAATAATCAACCTGTACATGATTTGGGATCAGTGAATATGTTTTCTGACACTTACCAATCATTTGGCAGGGGTTGTTTGAATGTAACATCTGAGGACACCGACTGTTTCATTCGGAACACACACTTTTGGGCTACTGTTCTAAATTTCATAGCATACAACCCCACAAAGCATAGTACTGTATTAAATCACGGCTAACTTTCTTCATAAAACAACAGCAAAGATGGTAATCAATTGCTCCCCTCGGTGAATAATTGTGTCTTGAAAAATGTTGATCTTAGATGTCACATTTTGCCCCTGTATAATTTACAGTTGGACATCAACTTTTTTCAGATATTACTGATTTTGTGGGCTTTGTATTGTTTGAGTTGTCAGACATAGCTAAAACAATGGATGCTGGTAACTAAGATTAAATTTAAAGGATATCTCCTCTATTCTGTCAACCCCTAACTTCTAATATGCCACTGGCTCCCTTTTTCATGGAATGGCCCAAATACAGATGACCATATCCCCCCCACATTATATGCCAGGGGGATGAAAATGGTGAGGGACCTTTTATATCATAATGAGTCAAGATGGTCCATCTTATCTTAAGGTTAGCGCTGTTTACCATGCACTGCTGTGATTGCTCACCCTCAGCTGAGGCAGGAGATTTTTGTTCGGCCCCAGGGGAAGTATGTCCTGGCCAGCCCACAAGCAGCTCTTCCAGCTCTAACCTAGTTTCCCTCAGAGAAACTCACAACCAAGTACCAACCAAGCCCACAAATGTTTAGCTTCCCTAGCTAGCCGCAAGATAGAGAAAGCGTAGTACTGCTGGCTCTCCTAGGGAGTGGCCTCATCAAATACACCAAAGAATTGTTTGATGTCATAGAGGGCGATGTCTCCCCTCCAATCACAGTCGAAAATGGTACTAATCCCAGTGTTTGGAAATATTGCCACTCATGCATGATTGAGGTGGCAGAAAGCTATTCAAGAGTCACTGAGGATGGGGTTCTCTTTGTTGTGAGAGCGGTGAGACGGTGATTGTCCTTCAATTATAAAGTAGCTAACTAAACGGATCCAACGCGATCATAATTTGTCATCTCACCCCAAAATTTCGAATGAAGGCAAACTTGAATTTAGTGAAGTGACTAAATTGCTAGATCACCTCACCCTCCACTCCCATCAGCTGGATTGTAACCCAAATCAATGGCCAAAACTTCAATAGCCAAATATATGCTTAGAGTAAACTTTTGGCAAGTTAATTAGCTATAAGCTTAGGGCTAATCAATCGCTTGATGCGTACAATCATGTCAATTGTAGACATGTCCATTATGTCCTGTACTATGATATAACCAGCTGCTTCCATGCCATGGGAACAGATGTACTACCAAAATAACAGCAGGAGCACAAGTGCATTACAAGACCTGGGTCATTGTCAATACAGAACAAAACAACACATTGACAGAAAATTGCATCTACATATGCCATTACAGACCAAAATTTGTTTAAGCTAGCTTGATAGCAAACCAAACTGCCAGTAAGTTACTTTGCAGTAGCAAAATAAGGCTAAGTTGGTAGTGGTTATGATAACGGAGATGGACGCTCTTTACAAAGGTTCGGTGAATAGTTGATCACTGTAGTAAAATAGCCTAAGCTCATGCAGCAGACAGGCAGCTGCACGAATGTTTACATTTGAACCATCACTATGAAAAGATGGGCAGAAAATGGAAAGCTAGCTTGTATAGCCTCAAAATTATTTGTCATTTGATAGTATTCTATAAAAAAACTAACTAAAAAAAAAAATTTGAGTCGAAGGTTCCTGTCATCACGATTCTGACCACAAACAGCACAACATGGCATGTTTATTGCAGCAACACCTTGGTAACGGTATGCCTTTGTTTACTTCCGTTATTTTCGACTTGTGCGACATAATCCGCAACAGAATGTTGGTCCATCACACAGCATGAGAAGGTTACTCACATAAACTTGGTTCACTTCAAAAAAGACTTGACTTCTTAAGGTAAGAGTATCCATGTCTAACAACCGGATTAGCAAAGCATCCATCTCTCACATTTCCCACAGGCCACAAGAGTCCAATTTTATCTGCAAAGGGCCAGTGTGGGTGGTGGTTTTTGGTAGAGCCCAACACTAAAGCACCCAATTTTACTCATCAAGGTCCTGATTAGTTAATTAATCAAATCAGTTGTAGTAGCATTAGGCTAAAAAATGCGCACCTTCAACAGCCCTTTGCAGTTAAAATTGAACATGCCTGCCATAAGGGCTAGTCCACAACGTACACTGGTATGCACCTAATCCAGAACATGCCCAGTCAGCCTCATTAAACCTCTTCTCTGTGTTAGATCCCCTTTTGGAGAGACTGACCATGATATGCCCCTCATCTGTCAATTATTTTTTCAGGAATCATGAGTAACCAATTGTTTCCTTTCATTTTTAATAGTCTGTAGAGGTTTGGGAGCATAAGAACAAGTTCTTATGCAGGAGATGTCGAGGGATACAGCTCTTACAGTTAGTTAACAGCAATACAGTACAGTACATAATACGATCTTGATATTTTTGGAGGCTATTGGGAGAAAAACAAACAATATCTTTTTTAAACTGATGAATGAACTCCTGAGACAGGAACCATGGAAAGGTGTGTGGACTTGCCAATGCAAATGGCCAGTAATGCCTCATTGGCTACCTTTTCCTCACTCGGCTGTTATATACATGCATCAAATCTGATTGGCGGAGGAGACGTAGGCTATAGCTCAACAACAAGTGCAGACACTGGTATAGTATGACCTGGGGAAACAGCACTTTTGACTTGATGTTGTAGAAGGGCCCACGCTCATATCGAGATTAGGGCACTTTAAGCCCACAGCAAACAGTGGTACAACTTAAGAGACTTTAAGCATGGTATGAATGAACAGGAAAGGTCTGCACTTCAGATCTCATCACGCACCGCATCTCTCTCACGCAAACATACACAAGCCAAAGGGGTAGAACTGGGCAACAGCTAAGCACTGAACAGAGACACCTGTTCCGAGACTGTGCACTCAATATGAGCCTGCGCTACTGCCAAGATCCTCCAGAGGAAGGAATACTAGAACAAATCGCCGGAAAAGGGGCAGACAGACACTTGGCTCTCAGCTTAGCTAATGAATTAGGGAACTGAGAGAATCGACTGCGCAAAAACAGCCTTTCCAACTTGAACATTATATCTTAGCAAGCAAAGTGATGTGCAGAAGATGCTAAATACCACACCCACTCGTGTAATAGGTCATTAGCTACAATTACTTCTGGAGAAATATACCATACGCTACCAATTTGAGTTCCATGAAAAAAATTTGTGAATCTTTGTGGCATTCCAATGAGAAAGACGTTGAGAGAAGGTGGGATAAAGTTCATGCAAATGTGGAGAGGCAGGCAAATTGTATTGACAGTTGCTCCAGTCCTTCACAATGAGACACAAAGTCAAATCTAAAATCACAAGGAACTATTCTAGCCATCCCTTCTTCACCAAATACGACTGGCAAGCCAAAGCACACAGTCAGTCTTCACAAACAATCGATGACAGCATTGAAGACACCATCAACTACTCACACATTTTTACCACAAGTATAAAAAGATCATATTCCTCTCAGTATTATTGCATTTACATATTCAATTTCATAACATTAATATGCAAAAACAGTGCACTCTATACATCTAATAAATACAGTATGTTCACAGCTGCCGTGAGACACAAACACAGAATTGTTAAAACCCTTGTGTCTTCCTAATAAGTTCTTCACCTGTTCCAGCAGTCTGTGTGATTGTCTCGTAAACCCCCCTCCTCCCTCATTCGGTGCGTTCGATTAGACAACTTGTGCAACACGAGTAGCGCACCTTGTTAATAGAACACCAAGAGTCTCGCTCTGATGTTGAACGCGTGCGACATGAGTATACTCCAGCTTTTTCCAGGAGTAGAAGGGTTCCAAGATGGCGGCGACTGGACAAGAACGATGAGGTTGCACATCAGTAACGCTGCTACGGAGATCGTCTTCCTTAAACAACACTCTTCATTCGATTAGATGATACGCATGGCAGCTACTGCGCCTGTGCAGCATTTACACTGGTGTTGCCCAGGGTCTTCAAATCGAACGCACCCATTGTGATCAGCCGTGGCCACTCCCTTCCGTCTGATTGTCCTGTCTATGTAAGTTGCTGGTCTAGTGTCAGTTGGGGCTGGATCGTCTTACTCTAAAGGCTGAGGTTAAGGGGTTATTCTAATGGTTTACTCTAAATGCTAGTTCTCCTCCCTGGTGCCCCCTCCAGAGACCTAAATTATTAGTGGGAAAATAATTAGGCACAGTGGGTTCCTCATGTCCTCATCCATTTCTCCTCATTCTCTCCATGATCAACGTCCCCTAGTGGCTCATTGTCAATCCTGCAATTGGCTCCCCCTCTGCCCAGTTCGTAACCCCCTATACAGCATATAGACCAGGGGTGTCCAATCTTACCCAGAAAGGGCCAGTGTGGGTGCTGGTTTTTGTTAGAGCTCAACACTAACACACCTGATTCTACCCACCAAGGTCCTGATTGAAACCCCTGATTAGTTAATTAGTGGAATCAGGGGCAGTAGCGCTGCTGGCCAGGACAAAAACCTGCACCCACACCGGCCCTTTACGGATAAGATTGGACACCCCTGATATAGACCATTTCTAACTGGTTCCAGGGTACTAGTGGCCTTTTTGACAACATTTAGTTCACAAAGCCAGCAATATGATAACATTTAATCACTCAACTGGCTCACGCAGCGATAGTCAATCCGCAAAGCTACTCTCCTTGAATATTGCCAGTCCTGTAGTATGGAGGACATTTCTTTTAAAAGCAGGCTTACAGCAAGATATAAAAGGGTGTGATGCGAGGCTACGCACAAGACAGTTCAACTAAATTGTAGCTCAGAACACATCAGACTGCTCAGCAGTCACAGACGTTACCCTCATGTCAATACTACCAACAACTGTTCTCCCTCACCTTTGAAACAGAGCCTCGGCATGTTTTCCATTTGCTGAATTAATCACTGGAACAATGAATGACAAAGATTCGCACAGATGTAATTTTTTTTTTTTTTTAACGCGTATGCTTCAGTTTGTGCAAGTACAGAATGCAAGAGCGATGCTCGTCATTTCCTTGCTCTACTCAATATTATAAGTCAGTACTTGCCCATCAGCCCGGTTTGTAATTCTTCTTTTGACAAAATAATGTCCAATACCAATCTTCACAACGTATTTGACTCAGAGGCAGGGGTTTTTATTTTCGTCAGTTGAACTAAACCTGCTGGCAGTGCCATCATTCATGCATGCAGTCCATTCGCGTTGATGTCAAATTCCACAAAACATAAACCCACTTCAAAAAAATCTGAAATATAGCAACTTTTTGTGGCTGCAAATGTTTTTCATGTTTCGAAAAGCAGGGATTTTTCTGTTCAAGCAGTTGAGCTGAACACCAATTAAGGTTCTCATAGAAGAAAGGAGGTCAACTTGAAGCCATACCAGCGATGCCCAATGGACAAGATCTAGACAATCCTGAAATCTGTCGTGTAATTCTAAACTAAAGATTCCTATACCAACGCATTAAACACATCGTTTTTTAGTGCCATCAACTACCACCAAACAGTTTACCGCTGCGTTCCAATCTGAACAATTCCTAATAACGAACCAACATGAACGACAGGCTATGATGGAATTATTTTACCTACTTGTTGGACATCTGCTAAAACGTTGTCCCGACCCCATTTTCAACTGCATGCCTACCATTTCACTTCTTCAATCCGATATTCGATGTAATGTAACCATAAATAAAACTATAGCTATAAATATACACTTTGGCGACATGAGCTTAATGAAAGCCGTGTTAATGAATTTAGGATACATATCAGATAACGACTTGACGATGTCGCAAGTTAGACATCCACATTTTCGTTACCAAGGATTGCTCCGAGTCTTCGGAATGGAAGCATAGCCCCACCTAAAACACGATGGATCGGCCTATATACCTCGATAAGCGCAGTATTTGATTTCATTATCAAACCCCATCCATTGAGGCGACTGCAAAAAATATCCAACAATACGTCAAACTACTGGAATTTAATAAATATGTTAACGCGTGCATTGATTTTACAGTCGGCGCGACATAAAATTAAGAACTGTGATTTTCTCGAGAAGCGCACTGTCCGACAGAATAGCTGTAGGCTAAAGAATAGCTATACGCCTCCGGACTGGGGCTAAAGCTTACAGTAGCTTGTCAGGAATCGGCTTAAAAAGTAACGGCCAAAGCGCAATTAGGTTACGCTACGAAAATTAAAACTAGCCCAACTCCTGAGACTCATTGCGTGGACAATGGTAGCCTAAAATCGGAGGAGCGCTACAACAGCTTTTGATTAAATCACAAATTATATATCTTACAATGGAGGAATTCTATAGCTTCAATGACGAACATCATTTCCGCAACATTCAATTATACCAATTCGTTCTTACGTGGTCAACATAAGTAATCTAATTCTAAAGCAAGAGTCCTGTGACAGGTTTAATATTGTAGCGATTGCGCACTTAGGGGGCGTGAATCAGTTAAACAACTGCGCAGAGTCGCAGTTAGCTCTTAAAAACATCCATGTCTAAACGCCAAAAATGACAATGCTGAATGTCGCCAAGGAGCTTGATACACGTCTCTGCAGTTTATTCAACTTTGAATTGTATCTGCGCAACATAAGATGGAATGCGGACGTTGCCAAAGCGCTAGTGTCACAGCCATGTGGCATAAGATCAGAAATCTTCACTTAGCAACAGTAATGACGCAATTTAAATTCCTGATCGAATAACCCACTAAATCAGTCATAATTCGTTAAGTAGCGACCTGTCCACATAAAATAACTGCATTTGGAGTCAGGAAACACCTCACAGTCAACAAACTCAACAAATATGAGTGCGAACAACAGGCTCGCAGGTGCTATAATAAGAAAAAAAAACAAACAAAACACTGCGCTCCACCTGCGAGTCAACTATACGATTTAGTATAAATAACTTAATTTACCTTTAGCCTATTGAGGCCAGCGTGGATTCCGCGTCCAGGTTAGAACTGAACAAAGACGCGACTTGGTGGATTATTTTATTTCTTACATACAACTAAAAAGCCTGGCAGGTGCAGTCCCGTCCTGGGTACCATCTCCGCTTGGGGAGGCGACTTCGGTGCGTTTCGCAAACAAGTCCCTATTCACATCTCATTATACGGTCAGGCGCGCGTGCGCGTATCAAATTTTCGAAGATGATGGGTAGTTTCAGTCACTTTGGTTTGCAGAATGCGTTATTTCTATTTCTGTTCCAGCTATTTCATTATATCGTGTCCATCATGTGACACAGTGGGGCCTCGCTAGATACAAACTTAAAAGGGCCTTCCACGTCACTCCTCTCAGAAACAGCACCTTGCGCAGTCACAGAGTAGCCATGTCACAGCCGGCTTCGCGACTGCGTTTTAATGCACCAGCGCATAATGAGAACCAACTTCATTCGGTTAATATACCGTCGTAGGTGGTGCGAGCGTGTCAGTCCGCCGCCCCAAACGCACATGCACTCACACACATCAATAAACACGCATCACCCATATGCAGTAGCCTATAGGAACAAACACCACGCCCACACAACCATATATACATAGGCCATGATGAGAACGATGGTTACATCTGGGAATTATGCATTATTCATGAATTAATCAAGGACGAATGCTTATTATTTTCTCTTTTCAGCAAATTGACCATCTGCACCACCTTTGCACATTTTTTCACTTCTCTCCCAACACAATCAGTGTGTGACTAATAAGTTTTTGGAAGATTAAAAAACATTAGTTCGATACCGATTTCAATATATTGTTTCTTTCTGATCTTCCAAGCTGAGTTCATATAGGTATGATGTCAGCTGCCCGAAGGCATGAGTCATATAAACAGTGCCTGTATATGGGCTTCTGTGATCATGATTCAATTATGACTCATTTCTTTTACTAGAGAATGAAGCAGGTGATAGAATCTGATGACCATTTCAATAAACAAAAGACCAGTGGCTCCATGCAAATCAGGGGCTCTGTAAGTAGGAATTTATAGGTAAAGCGAGCTGATATAACTTAACTTTTCAGAAGAAAAAAAGCACATGACATTCACAGCTTTTATAACATTTATTCTGCAAATATTATACTGCAACAAATGTTTCAAAAAGATGAGCAACCCATAAACATCTCAACCCAAAAGTTTTCTAATATTAAAAGAAGGACAATGATTTCAAACACAATACCTCCAATGGAGTACACTGATGCACCCACATGTACAGTTTATAAATAGGTCTCTTCACATCTCAAACTGAATGCATTAATTTATTGTATACACGTTGACCAGCATCTTTTAATGGTTTACTCTCAATTACAAGAAGCCATCCTAAATGCAATGAAATATCCTCAAGCAATTAAATAAATTATCCGATAATTTTCAATTCTCTATTTCACCTTAAATATGCAGCCAAAACGTCTATCTTATGGGTGACTCAACAGCACCCTCCTAGCGCTTGAAATACAGCTTATAGCCCCAATCCAGTTGTTCTGCCCCCTAGAGGACATGGTATGACATGACAATTCTAAGAGTCCAGGCTAATTATTGCTTGATGTTCAGAATACTTCCTCAATACAGTACAAACTCAGAAATTGAGTTTTCAGGGATATCATGGAATTGCCTTGGACACAGTTACCACTGCCCTCACAGATTACTTACGCAATAACTAAAAGCTTCATGGGAATTACGTGAAACTTCTGGCACTTATCCCCGGTGCTCCACGGAAAACCCAATCGTTCAGTATAACCCCATAGCCATTCCTGTATCACCACTGCCAGGTCAAACTGTACACTTCCAAATACAACTACCCGATTTTGATCAGAATCATGTCACATTTGTCATTACAACTTCTGGTACATAAAGAAGTGTCATTACTGATGTTGGTCACCCTATGACCTTTCTGGTTGGACCATCACCAGGCCAAACTTCTCATTTTTAAAAATGGCAATGTTGAATGGAAATCATGTCAAATCTTCTTTCAAAAGTCCTGGAGCATAGACGAGGAAGTTCTTGATTGTGGTGACTCAGTAATGTTCTCTGTAGCACCATCACTTGACCAAATTTAACATTTCCAAATACAGCAATTAAGAATCCTGTCAAACCTTCTGTGATCGTTCCTGGAGTATAGAGGCAATGCCGGTGACCCCATGACCTTTTACAGTACACTCTCAGAGGCAGGTGTCACAAATCAGAACACAGATGCCAAACGCAGATCACAAAAAAAAACCCCAAAGGGAATCGTTAATAAGTACAAGAATGATGTTTGATTGCACAAGTGAAGAAGGTAGTCAAAAGACTGGCGTCGGTGAACAGGTTAACAGAGGATCAGGCTGAGGCAAAGTAGAAGGGGCTGGTCTGAGGTCTGGAGCTGAGGCATCAGGCAAGAGGGATCGGGGCACACAGGGCAGATGCACATTCTAGGATGAGGACAAAGAAGATACTGGAGGAGGACACACTCACCAGAACTGGACTAGAGTTGGCAATGGGATCCCTAATAAATATTTTTAGTGCTTTAGAGCAAGAGTTAAATGCCAAAGATAGGAGATAGAAAGGGGAAGACGAAAACCAGGAACTTAAATACAGAAAGACAACAATCAGCAAAGTGGAAATGGATTTGCATTACAAGGGGATGAACCACAAGAGGAGGGGTAAAGAATGAAATAACAGTTGAATAACAAAAACCAATTAATAAAAGGAAACCAAAACCGACACAGACGGCAAGACTGCAGGGAAAACCAATTAACCAAACATTCAGGACGTGACAATAGGGAACATTAGGAGTCCACTAATCTGGCAATGCACAGTCTGCACTAATGCACCCTTGAGGGTTCATTATTGGACCTCAAGGTAACTGTGTGTACCCTTCTGGGGGGCTAAATAGCCACCTATACATTTTCAACAGTACACTAGACATGCCTTAGACAGCACTGGTCCATTGATAAGCTATTGTACCCTGAAAGGTATAATAATGTACATTATTTTCTGAGCGTGTAGCGCCCATCAGGTGAAACTACATTTACGAATATATTAAGTCAAATGCTTTTACTAGGAGTAAGACCAACTTTGCTGTGAACTCAACTTTTTAAAAAAGCAATAAGTCAAAAAGCTCTTGTGGGAATTGGGTAAAATTTGCTTTGAACATTCCTGGAGCCTGGAGTAGCCTGTAACCTTTCCTGTAGCGCCACCACTGGGCCAAACTATGAATTTTGCTCATGGGAAGCATGGTAGATTGAGGATACACCCTGCTTTCCTCTTCCAACAGCATTTGTCCAGGTGGCTCAATCCTTACAGCTACAGACTGCAAATTAACAGCAAACATCCATATGTTTACAAACAGAATACATATTAAAGGTCCCCTATTACACCACCAGGTGCACAGCTAATTAGCCATTATGAGCCAGTTCAAAGTCTCCCTTACCTGACATCACAAGGGGGAGTGGCCACCCAGAATAATGAAATCTGATTGACCGCGTGGCTGAAGGTGATCAGTTCCTCTTGCCTCTGGTTGGTTACCTCCCCATGTGATGTCAAGAGGGAAAAGATTTTGAAATGGCTTGTAATACAAATTAGCTGTGCACCTGGTGACATAGTAGGGGACCTTTAAATATGACTGTTAGACTCAAATTAAAAGTGAATTAGCCAATGTCTCAACGAATGCCACTTGCTCCAAATATGCTATTGTTATCACACACCATTGTCCAAATGATAGAAAGGTTGTATTGGGAACCATTATCTGAGTAGAAAGTAATCCCGTAATTCATATTAGGGGGAGCCAAATTATATGAGGTAAGAAAAATATCTCAGACAAAATTAATACGAAATTCACCATATTTAACAATCAACAAAACGCCATTATCACATTTGAGATAATCGCAGTATAAAATTGCCTCCATTTTCACAGAAGACCTATTCACAGTGAAAGTAACAGGCTATATGTTATTGTGTGGTGTGTAATGAACAAAGATGAATAAGCCCGCACTGCTCAAGCTAATTAACCCTTCAAAATAATTGTGGATATTCTACTGTTGGCCAAGTTGGGCAAGAAGTAAGATCCAGAATGCATATATAATCAATCAAGCTGAAAACATTGTATTCTCAGGCATGGGCATATTCAATTTTTAAAGTGCTTTCTGTTGTTTTGTAAGCGTGGAAGTCAAGATTCCTTTACAATGTAAAAGCAGATAGAATGGTGCACTCAAATGTTTTGTGGAAACCAATTTCCTCAAAAAATTGTGTTAGTCAACTTAATCGTCTTATGAGGGCAGCACTTAATAAAATCAGAATATAATTTTGAAAGGTTATTTTACCTTGTTTTTAAGTGCTGTGAACACAAGATCATCAGGTTGGCTCACACAATTGTTTTGAGGTAGACAGTTTCCACAAAACATTTAATTGCACCACAACATCAGGGTTTACAGCGTACAGCATAATTTCCTCCTCATACCACATATATTGACTGTGTGGCATGCCAATGAATTTATTCTATGGGGATTTTACATCTCTGATGTTCACTACCCATGCATACAGTCCATATTTACAACCAGTGATCATTAACGATATTGACGCAGCAAAATGGATGCAAAGTTGTGTGCATCTCAGTTATTGCCACATCACTTCCCAAAAATTCTCCTCATACTTCAAGCAGGCACTTAAGAGAAATAGCATTAGCCTTCATTTCTCCCACTCTGTACAACTCTATAGGCGCAGTGACTCACTGACTAATTGCATTTCATCGCTAGAGGTCAAGTCACGCCACTTGGGATGTTCGAAGAACGTGCTGTGTTAACATGACAAGACCTGTATCACAATGTTTGTGACTACCTAAACAGTATTCTGACAGACATGATTTTGACTGATGAATCAAATCAATCACCACAAGCATTAATAAAACAGCAGATTCCTGCTATGAAAGCAAGCTTATAAGTTGCCACAATCTTACATTTAACACACAGTAGCTATTCTGTTGCACATTATTAAAAAATGACTTAATCATTGTAGCACGGCTTAATGAGTACTTAGCTTCAACTTATTCCAATCACTGCAAACTTGCCTTACCCCACTTCTGTAGACCTGCTCACACAGCTTATTGGAACAAAAACAATGTAACAACAACAACAACGACAATGGTAATAATAGGTTACACTAATCCGCTGTTATTTATAATAGGACTAATAAACATAATAATTACCATGTCTAGCTTCGCCAACTGCCGTGCCCATATTTCACATTAACCGGCTATGCATCATTTTCATCTTAATTGCCTACTATTTAGTTCTACTCTGCACTTGCAAAGCTAAATACCAATTTGAAAGAAACACTTTTTATTCTAAAGATCCCCTCTAAGGCCCCAAAGAAACGTGCGAACCTTTGAGGGACTGGTCTTGGGATGAACAGACCCCCGCTGGGGACTTAGCTGGGATTACTCAAACTCGGAAAAAAGGAAAGCCTATTCTCCCACACTATATAGAATGGGATCACCATTGTAGGAATTAGCACTAACACAGCCTCATCCTAAACTTGGGAAAAAACAAAATCAAAAAACAAAACTACTTTAGATTCCATTATTTCAAAATTTATGACACGTAAAAAATGTGATTTTTTTTGCCGACTACCATAAATAATCAAACAAAGATGTTCAACTGTGTGTCATATTACTTAACGTCATGTGGATTCATATCATACCGATGTCTGTTAATCGCCGTATTCAATAACTGTGAATTCTGGATGCACGTGAATTTATATTCAACTGAAACGCGGAGTCTTGAACACTCATGGGGTGATTAGGTCATTCAATCAAGCCAGGATGGGAAGCAGTTACTTTCTTCTTTACCTCCTCCCATGTCATACAGTATTAGTCACCAGGAATGAGGCATAAAAGGGGGAAACACGTGACTTAAGCGATGATAATTAGATCACCAAAGATTTAAAATCATGAACTAGACAGTTGGTCAGCCGCAGGACAACGTGTATTCCCGGATGCCCTAAAGCAATCACACTCAAAACTGATAGGCCTCGTGACCTTCCACACACAAGGTCCATGCCAAATATGAAATGGATCTATAAAGAACTACGACCTGTAGAGCGCTCACAAGAAATCTCTGCAAACGCGAAGGTAGCGGACGCGGCATAATGATCGCTGATCCATTGTATCTCCGACTAGTCGTCAGGGGATACAATATGAGATTTCATTCTCCTGACAGTAAACAATAACCATCATAATTTTCAACGAGAGCAACTGATCAAGCGTGCAGAAACTAATGTGAAAAGTTCAGCTCCATATATCTTGTCCTACGAAGTGCAATTGTATAGCATACAGTCCAGTTAAATATTCAAATTGTGCCCTAGTGGCCCTTATTGAACAATTATTGTCTTTATTTGGCTAGATTTTCTTTACACCGGACTCTCAGGTGTGGGGAGAATGGAAAACCATCAGGTCATGGCCTACGAGAACCATGATTTGGGGAAAACTGGGTTAGGGCTAGGATTAGGATTAGGGTTAGGGATAGGGATAAGGGATAGAAATGCCCTTTTTGGAATGTATACTGGACCTTGCAGACTGAAAAAAGGGAGGGAGGGCGGCAGGCTGGAGCAGGCGGAAGTCTTTCCAAATCTTAATTGCCAGTGGAAATGTTTGCTGAGATTGTGAAAAGATCTTCCAGGTGACATCAAACAAAATACCAGTCGGCATTCAGCAAATTGGCACACAGCGAGTGCCCAATATTCTCTGGCCACCTGGCATTTCCTCGTTGACCTTGTCAAGGCGCTCACTACCGCAGAGTTAACGAATGGACCTTGCTATTCTGGAAAATGTACATTATCGCTTTAATTCTCCTCATGCAGCCCAGCCGACCCCTCCCCTCCTACCACCCTTCCTCCCCTCCTTCCACCCTTCCTCCCCCGCCCCTTGAATCCTTGCTGGTCGTAATATTTGCTACAAGATGGCGGCCGTTCCAGAGAACAGAGTGCTTTCGTACAGTGTTTTTAAATGGAGTTCTTACTCCTCCACGTATCTACCAGAGTGAGTAAAGCTTCACACGCTCACCTTATTTACCTGTTCGTTGTCTCCAGGCGGTGGGTGTCCGACACAGGCGCGATGCCACGAAATATTCCATCCTCGGCCTGGATGCTCGTCACTCCGTAGGCTTAACTGGGCTAGCGAGCTAGCGAAACGTATCCGCTCAAATTTTTGAAGCGAAAACAATGCTTTCGCGGAAAAAATACTGGCTAACAACAATAACAACAACCAAACGCTTAACTCGTATTTGAAGAATTAGCCTTTTAATACACGAACAGTCTAAATAAATGCATTTTGTGGGCAATATAGGTGCTGAAATCCGCGTCTTTGTCAAAGGCACTGCGAGAATATGGAGGCTAAATTAGCCTAGCTAGGCCAGGACCATAAACAAACCGTAAAGCTAGCTAGCCAGCCAGCTATGCTAATCGGTGCAGGTAGTTCTTCTGTTGATTAGCTGGCTAGCTAGCATGAATTTCATCAAATGAGCTTAAAGTATGGCTACTTTACTGGCTTTGGGTCGCCAGCTAACTGGATAAGCTTTCTAGTTAGCTATCGTGATAGCTATTTGGCATCGCGACTGTAGTGTTTTCTCTAACGGCGTCGAGCCATTTAAAGTGACGTCTAGTCATGGATGTTTTGCTGGACATCGCTGTTGGATAATGGTGCTATATCTATCTTAGCTTGCCGTTTAACGTCAGCTAACATGTGTATGGCCATCACCCGTGTTCTCCACTGTCTGGGTTACGTCTCCCAAAAGCATAGTTGCCGCCAACGTTAAGCCGCTTTCACACTAGACGCGAAACGAATTTTTCGCACGACAGATTACATTAAAAGTCAATGCAAAGACGCGAATTCGTGCGAAAAATTCGTTTCGCGCCCGGTGTGAAAGCAGTTTTACGTTTACAACTTGGCATAGTTCGACCATACAGCTACATTGAGTCCATGTTTCCAACTACGTAAATTAACATCTGTGCTTTTGGGAAACGAACCCCTGGATAGTTTGCTCCAATAAGCACTAAAATACTGGTGCATACAGCAAGAGATCAGGGGGATGTACTACTAAGCTGGCTTTGTGATTAAGCCTGACTTCAGCACTTAGTAAAACCAGGAACCTCTTCAAATCTGGAACATGGACTGAAGTAAAAGGAGCTGCTCCGGGTTTTACTTAAGCTTAAGTCAGGCTTAGTCACAAAGCCAGCTTCGTAGTACACCCCCCAGCTCAAGTTTAGCTATGCTTGCTGATTTAGCTCGCTGATAATAATGGCTAGATCCAGGCACGGCTAACATTAGCAATAATTGTTCGTTTCCAGGCCAACGTTAGCTAATGTAGCTAATGTTAATCCTGCTCGGTAGAGCAAGCTTGCTGCAATATTAGGAACGTGATGTGTAACTTACGGTACTGTTAACCCTTTTCAGTATTTGGGAGCAGTTTTACAATTTGTTCGCCACCTTACTATAATCCTGAAGTTGGCCGTATGGCAGGGCTATTCAACATTATCCTGCAAGGGCCGGTGTGGGCGCAGGCTTTCATTCCAACCAAGCACTTATACACCTGACACCTCTTATCAACCCCAAGAGTCTTGACTAAAGAGATTGATTAGTATAGGGGTGTCCAATCTTATCCAGAAAGGGCCGGTGTGGGTGCTGGTTTTTGTTCGAGCCCAACACTAATACACCTGATTCTACCCACCAAGGTCCTGGTTGAAACCCCTGATTAGTTAATTAGTGGAATCAGGTGCAGTAGCACTGCTGGCTAGGACAAAAACCTGCACCCACACTGGACCTTTGTGGATAAGATTGGACACCCCTGGATTAGTAGTATCAGGTGTGTAAGTGTTTGGTAGGAATGAAAGCCTGCACCCACACCAGCCCTTGTTGAATAGCCCTGCCGTATGGTTTAGGCCAGAGGTGGGGAACGAGGGCTGCATCTGTCCCTGGTTTTCACACCAACTTCTGGCCTTTAGTTAGTTGATTGTCTAAATTAGCCAAACCATCTATGAAATCTTATATTTCAGGCGCATTTATTTAAATGACCATGAATGACCACCAAAGACTGCTCTTGTCTCCATAAAACATTTTTCTTTGCTCTAATCATTGGACAAATCTATATTTGTGTATGCAACCAATTAAGTCAATTAGTCAGAGTAATTGATAAAAATAAAAACCTGCATACACACCGGCCCTCCAGGACCAGAATTGCCCTCCCCTGGTTTAGTCCATGGACCGTAGAAAAATATACCGTCTATGGTTTAGTCAAATAAATGTAGAATATCCTTTATTGGGGGTGGTGAACAGATTAACCCAGTCTTTGCTAGCTTCCATTTTCAAATAACAGTGTGAAATTAAAGCATTTATTTTGATTAATGACTAACCTTGTTTTTATTATTTGCGTATTAGCTAGAGCTTGACTAGGCTAACATTAAATTATTTGTCACTCTATCCAAAGTGGCAAATAGAATCACCTGAAGCAGGTGGTAAGCGAGCAACCTTCGGAGCTTTGATATTCGCTTTTTTCATCCATTTTGTTGGAGGCCTTTCTGATGTTATCTACACTGAACAAAAATATAAACGCCCCATGTCAAATTTTTGAGTTTTTATTAACATTACAGTTATGCAATATATGATGCGAATCAAAATTCATTTTTGTTAATGACTAATCTTCAGATCACCGTCCATTACATCTTGATATTGGCATCTGCAAAGGAGTGACAATCCTTTGAACACGTTGGGGGTCAGGTTGAGGAAATTGAATGTTCAAAATCTTGTGTGTCCACCATTTGCGTCTCTCAGAGCAACACATCTCCTTCGCATGGAGTTGATCAGGTTGTCTATCGTGGCCAGTGGAATGTTATTCCATTCTTCCCGGAGGGCCACACGGAGCTGGCGCACATTATCCGGAACTGGAACACGGTCGCGGACACGTCGATCCAGAACATCCCAAAGATGCTCTATGGGCGACATGTCCGGCGAATACGCAGGCCAGTCCAGAACTGGAATGTGCTCTGCTTCAAGGAATGCATGCAGACCGCTCTGGTGGACATCCCTGCGTCCAGCATGCCAATGGCACGTTCCCGCATGACCTGAGACATCTGAGGCATGATGACTTTTGACAAAATTTGACATTTTGGGGTGGCCTTTTACTGTCTCCAGTATAAGGAGTGTGTGGGTACTGCTCATTCTGTCTGATCACTGTCTGGAAAAGCCACACCCATGTCTTGAGTGAAATCACTGCATCACTGAGCAAATGCTCACTGACAGAGAGATGGATTAAAAAATGGTACACAAATCAAGAGAAATATCCCTATTGTACAAGTAAAAGTCAGCATATGCTCACTTAGAGTTGTTAACTCCATGTGGCATCAATATTTGACATGGGGCGTTTATATTTTTGTTCAGTGTAGATAGCTACCTTCACACACCTTTCGGTTTTTCAAAGAACGAAAGCGATGTGATTTAGAGCAGTGGTTCTCACTGTCAGGCTTGGGGATCCCCTTGTTCATGCAGGTTTTTGCTCAGCCGCAAATGTAATCACAATTTTGAACAGCAGCAAATTCATCCTGGTTGGTTCCTTTCCATGTTTTCCCAGCTTGGCCAAATAGCTATAGCTGTATGTCATGTTGGATAAAACTTGTGCCTTTTTGCGAACATTTGCAAAAAGTACCCAAATTGCCCTAATGTAGGACGATGATGATTCAAGAGGACTGTTGCGGAACTTGACTTGTTTCCCTTTTTGCTTAATGTAGGTTTGGGCTGTTATCACTTGCCTTGCCTTTAAGTTTGTTATTTACTACCCGCTAGCTATTTTACCACTGACCATGCATCCTTACACTTACCAGTTGAGTCTATGACTTGATTTTTTTCATTTCTTTATTTTCAACAAGTGTCCTCTTATTCTGTGCAATACATTGAACATTGGCAGTAAAGAACAGTGTAAGCATTGAACGTTATAGGGCATACATAAACATATCTTACACAATATGACATAAAAGGATAAATAATCCTTATAAACATGAATAGTACAATGAAAAAAATTTACCCCTTGCTAAAATACTGGGATTGCAATTGTGGTTTGAGCGAAAACCAGCATATGCTGTACTTTGGATCCCCAGGACTGGCATTGAGAACCACAGATATAGCAGGCCAGGTGGAGAAACTGAATGTGTGTATTGCATAATAGGCCGCAATTGAGGCTGTGTCCGACATGTTCAAATCTTTTGCAGTTCCTCTGAAGTATAAAGATAATGTCAATGCCCATCTTATACTCCGGTTCACTTGCCTGCTAAACCATGTCTCTCCCCCCCCAAATTTGAAAAACCTGGATGAATATTCACCTCAATGTTTGTGTAAAACGAGTGAGATGAGTCTGGTATCGTTTCCTGAGACCTCTGGAAACGGTGCATATTGTAGTTAAAGTAAAACTGAAAGGAAGTCGTCAAAGTTGAGTCAAACTAAAAAGCTTGAACCTGCAGTAGACCTAAGTTTACCAGTGTTTTTGTTGCAGAATTCCATGCCTTTTTCTATCCAAGAATGGTCTTAAGAGCAGTATGAACAAGTACTGCTAAGTGAGACTTGATCGTGAAGGCCAGGTTACGATCTTGCGATTGACCCCCTTCCAGTCATGTTATCTTTTTTCAAGCTTATTTTTGGACAAGACATGGGCGAGTATCTGGTGTCTGAAAATAAGCATGGAAAAGTGATTCGGTGGTGACCAGTGGAGCTTTGAGCCCTGGCAGGCAGTCGCTGTGGGGTTGCATCATGGGGATTTCTCATAATCCTTGACATTCTTTAATTCCTTTGTTTGTTCTGTCATTTGTTCCTTCCGTTCTAGTTTGTTATTAATGGATTGATTTGTCGAGGGGATGGCTAGCAGTCCACCCCATGGCTCCTCCTTCCAGGTTGCCCAAACTGTGTGATTGCTCTTTGATATAAATGTTGTTGTCAATACTCTTTCACCGTCTAGATTATGTCGCGGTCGCACAGCGCATATGGGCTTTGCATGCTAAAGGAATAAAACCATTGTTGTGGCTGTTTGCTCGGCATTAGCTGTGTCGAAAAATGGCACAGCTTTTGGAGTCATGGGACTTGCACATATGGTGCTTTCTTTTTAAGATAAGACAATGATAGCGTTTGTTCCCGCTGTATAACCTAGAAGTGTTGACGTGGAGCTTCTGCCATCGTCCTAGCATGCTGTAATCTGCTGCTGTTAATTTTATGTGGAAAACTCTTTGTGTTCTTAGGATCTTATTTTATTGCTGTAAAATACAACATGTAGGCCTAGTCTGCATATGTTCAGATATGGACTTAAGAACTGTCCAGTATTCATTTCTATTTTTTAGCTACTGGATTGTGCGATAGGCTCCAGCTCCTGCAACCCTAACTTGAAATTAGAGGATTACTTTATGGAGGGATGGATGAACCAGTGTGTTCAGCTGTTTTTATTGTCATTAACCACGATGTCGTGAATCTGCTTAACTATCTCAGGATGTGACATTAAGTCGCTAAGGCTTGTGCCTTTTCGGGAAACTTAATGTGGTATTGGGTTAAAATGGTAGTACCATCTTTTCTATTATGGATAGCCAGCAGCTAGCCATGTGCTCCATTTGCTTCAAAACTGCGGCGATACTGTTGAAGCCATGGTACACTTTATATTGTATAATACTACAACATAAAAAAACTGTCTTCATTAGAATACCTGTGTCTCGATGTTTCCAAATTGACCAGACACAGCATACATTTATACAAAGCTGCTTCGTGGGCTCCTGCTTATTCTTTCCCCCCTGGCGATTCTAGCTGATGAGATTTTTTTGTCCCCTGTACCAGCCGTCCATCCTTTCGTCTGTCTTCCCGTCGCTTGTTTCCACTCTAGCTGCAGGGCCATTGTATGGACAGCCCTCAAATTTAAACAGGTCATGTATATGCAGTGTCTCTAGAAGCATATTTCATGTCAAGGTCATAGGCAGGGTTCTGCCCAGGATGCTCGGAGTGGTGGTAGGGGAATTGTTTGTATGCGAGCGCGCGCAGTAATTTTTTGAGTCAATTGACCGATCCCAAGCCCCGCCTCCCATTGTTACTGTTGCTAGGTCGGACAACTAACCAGGGGTGCGTTTCCCAAAATCACAAATGCTAACTTACATGGTTGGGCCCATTGACTGTGAATGGACAAACTACGTAAGTTGCTAACTTAGTTAGCAACTATGCTTTTGGGAAACGCGCCTCAGGAAACTACAGCCTTGCCTGAGTTCAAAACAACAAGCATAGCGGCACCGGTTCCGTTCACTGATGTGTTGCATGCGAGTCGGTGTTATTTTGGCATCGACATATTGTCTCCGTAAATATGTGCTCTTTGGAGGATGAAAAGCGGCACACTTATACTAATGGGAAGATCGAAATGTGACTCGGTGTCAACGTTTAAGTGCGAGCAGAAAAGTTAAGTTAACGTGACCGAGGCTTTCAATGACCCTCTAATAAGATATGTGCTTGGAAGTTTTCCCCGTTATAAGGAACGTCGATGAATGTCCGTATACGTTATCAAATTACTCTCTGGTTTCCTCACTTCATTGTACCCTGGTTGAGCATATTTGCCGTCCACCGAATTGTTCATATTGAATCATATGGCTAATGCCAACGTTGTTAAAAGGAAACGCTAGTTAACCCTGGCTGCTCCTTTCCTCAGCTTCATCTTTGCCCCTGTCCCATTAAAACACTGCTCTCAGAAGTGATCACTGCACAGCACGGATCGAGGGGACAGAGAAAACTTTTTTCTCCTGATTTCTAGCTAACAGCCAAGCCTTTCTCCCCTCCTTGTCTTTTGGAACTCTGTATAAACTAGACTACCGCTTTTGGGGCTTTTTTTTTCCAGAATGAAACGCCCCAAAAGCGGTAGAGTTGGCATGTAGGCTAAACAGACAAAGTGACTTGTCCACTGTTTTAAATACTATGCAGGTAAGAAGTATTGTCTTTGAATTTCATTTAGAAGCAGCTAGCTTGTTAGCCACCTTGTTAATTTTATTAACTGCTCAGTTAATGCAGTCCCTGCGACGGTAAGGGTACCAAGGTAGCTCGCTGGTGACCGTTATCAATTGCTAGCGTTTGTTGTTAGTCAGCGGTCTATTCAAGTCAATGGGAAGGCTAATAAGCTAGCTAGCATGAAACGTTTTATTACAGCCCTTCAAATGAATATTGCTGCGAAAGGCATGAGAATACAACTGCGTAGGTTTTTTTGATAAAAGTGCCTTCTGTAATATTCTTGTGTCGTAAATTGTAACTATCTTGTGAGATTTATCACCAATGAAAAAGACACTAATTTCACAACTGTTTCAGATCTTTTTTTTTTTTTTTTTTTATTAGTTGAGGAATACATTAAAAAGCTTATTACGATTTTGGAAATTGAATGAAAAAACACGCCTTTAATACGGTCGGCATATCGAGTGTTTGTTACATGTTACATCGTTTGCCATCGTCAGAAACCCAAAATGCCTGGTTTGACGGCTGCCTGAGGTGAAAGTTGTCCGAGGTTCGGTCATACCCCTGCTTGCCCCATTGTGACGTAGCTGAAAGTGGGCGGGGCTTGGGATCGGTCAGTTCGAAAGCAAATATTTCCTCTGAGTCACCAGAGATCACTATGTTTCTTTGATGTGCTCCTCAGTGCGTAGCGAGATGCCCCTAATTTTCTTAGATAGATGCCATATTCATAAACTTGTTTTTCTATTTTGTATCTGAATACTTTTGATTAAATTTGTGAATGTGACTTAACAACTGTCATTTATGTTTCAAACATTTCTTCAGTGGCGCCCGTTGGACAGAGAACAAGGAGGGCGATAAACGTCTTTAAACTGCTTATTAGTCTTGATCTGTTTCAGTCATTTTCCTTGATAAAAGATACCTAAACTCTCCCTTCTCAGGTGCAGCTAATTGTAGGCCTAATTCGTTAAGACAAGAGAGAACGCATCAACTGAAGGCAAAAAACTGCGCATTTCAATCTTTGTTTTCAATTAGACAGTCATGAAACGAGGGTTTGATGGCTTGCTTTGTAAGATGTGGCAAAAGTTAACGCGGAAAATCCTTTTTTTTTTTCGTGAATGGTTGCGCAGAATACAAAACTTTGCCTAATTTTCCTGTTGTGCATGAACCTATTTAAGCTTTATAACTCAGTATTTGTGTCACAGAGATTTTTGAAAATTATTTCAGTGAAGCTAGACTTTGGAAATTCAGTTACAGAATTGTTTAGGAATTAAATTTCGGAATTTACGGACGCCGGCGTCTATGTCTGCGCAAAGGGGTTTTAAGGCACGTGAATTAAACATGTTTATTGAATTTATTATTCACTCGCCTTGCCATTTCATTAAAAGGGAGACGTGTACTTAACTGCAAATGGATTATTCATATTGTTGGAAAACATGTTGCTTTCGTTAATATAACAAGAAAACTTTTCTCTCGATATGCAAAGTACAGCACTACAGAAATCAATCACCCTGCCCCGATTATAATTGCCTGTCTTTCATTAGATTGAGACAACCACACCGATCATTTCCCCACACGTACCCAGCACACGCGGGCTCGGATGGCACTCCGGTGTTTCCGTCACTGTTGGGCTGGGTTTTCAATATCAATGACGACCAGCGCAGACGGGGCGTGGATCGAAAATGAAAGTTCGCTATTCTGACAATAACAAGAAGGGCGGGAGCATATTTAGAATCATTTATGTCTTGTTTCTAGCGATTTTATTGGACACTGGATGCATTCATTTTAACTCATCTTTGAAAAAATGTGCCGGTCGGGAAAGCACTATCTGAACTGAGTGGTGGTCGGTGGATTCACTGTGCTGGTCGGTGCATTCCAAGTGCTGATCGGCGCCGACCAGCATCGGCAGAACCCTGCATAGGTCAGTTTTTGACCCCAGTTTTTGCACATCAAAGGTCAGTCGCACCCACCTGTGAGGCACGCCGGGGGGGTGTATAGCAGGGAGTGGAATCTAGTTTAATGAGATATTCACTGAGTTAATTGCTGGCGTGTGTTACTCATGTACCGTCTGAGATACTTTATCTGCACACCTGAGTTCTGAGTTCTTATAGCGATACTGTTCTTCTGCCACTCATGGCTTCTGTCTGTATTTAGCAGCACAGGGTTATTTCATTGTCATGTCCACCTGCTGTGAGCTAATGGCCTGTTACCGCTCTCTTCTCTCAGGAACATTCTGGTGGATAAACCCAATGATCAGTCTTCCAGATGGTCATCTGAGAGCAACTACCCACCACAGGTAGTCTGGCTTACTGTGTCAACCAAATTGCATGTGTGCCTGACTTGTTCGCATGTAACACGCCACTGTCTATAACATCTGCACATGTGTCTTGGGTCACAGAATGGCTGTACAGTGGCTGAACCGAACATCAGTATTTAATGTAATTTTATGGGCTGGTTCATGGAAGGAGACATTGCGATATTGAATAAATGAGGGGGACACATTTCTTGAAAATTTGTTGAACTTTTTCAGTTTGTTGTGCCGCGTACCGCCTGACCCTGGATTGCTCCCACTGACAGACGGGAGGTTCCCCATTTTCCCCTTAAAGGTCACCACAATTTCTGATTTGCGGCTCCCTTGAAAGGAAACCACAGGCCTTATTGCATGTTTCATTACTGACTTTCTCTCCTCGGCTTGTCAATGCCTATGTCAAGTATTTTGGCCAATCTGTAGTCATCTTAAGTAACATTTCTGGCAGTGGTGTGCCGTCAGGGCCAGCAAGGCCTTCTCTGCTGGCCTAGATAAATTGGAAAAATTATGTTTTCTTCATAAATACCTTAATTAAAGCTACATGTATTAATAGAAAGTTAATCAAAATCCTCAAGCATTATATCTAAGTGATTTCATTGCTTAACTCCGAGTTGCGCAGCTTCCACAGTGCAGACAGCTTTTATAAAGGCCAGCTCCGTCTTATCCAATCAGATTTTTGTCTCTGCTGTCTCCGGGTCAAAGCTGCTCTCCCTACATGGCTCTGGTCTCAAGTCTCAAGGCCTTCAGAATGTAGATTGCTTCCCTCTCCTATTAAAAAGAGCAGGACGATTTAGCTGATTGTCATATTTTTAACCAATCAGATTACGAGTATGCCAAGTGGGGCGTAATCTTTGACACAGCAGAGCCCTCTAGCTGGCCTCTGCCTACGTCAGGACGTTACGTGCTGACAACAGGTTAGTTACGTTAACTAACGGAACAGTCTGTATAGATCTTACATGAGTGGGCGTGTCATGAAAGTAATGCAACGACTATAGTGAATTTTGCGGTTGTTTCGAGCTTTAGCGAGCTATAAACCCAAAATTTACTCAGAGTTAGCACTGAGCTGACTCCTTCACTGGTACTCAAACAGTCTCTGAGTCACAGACATTCGCGTTTGAACTAACAGTTAGCTAGCTGCGGTTTTTAAATTCACTGTGAACTGAGTAACGATGCGATCTATGTGAGAGCATGCATCAACTTCACACACTGGTATATCTGGTGGTGACCATCCCGGTGTCTACTGCCTCTGTCGAGCGGTCATTTTCAGCCCTTTAAACACATCAAAACTAACTCGCGAAATGCAACTGGGCAGGCTCAACTGTCAGCACTGGCCTCCGTGGCAATCCTGAAAGACCTTTTATTGGAGCTCAAATGGACTGATATGCTGTACGGCTGCGTCATTCATCATTTTTGTAAGAAAGCGAGGAGGATGGAGTACATTTTCAAATAACAGGCAGTTGCTGTGAGTTTAATAAATTTTTCATTTTATTTATGGTAAGTTTTGGATTTTGTTTTAGATCGTTACTGCTGGTGTGTGTCTGGCTGTGCCCTTGCACATTGAGGCACGTGTGCGTTTATGCGCAGCAGCTTGGCTAGTGTCCCAGCAGTCTTTCCTAGGTAGTCTACTTGGATGTGACTGGTTGCTGTGAGTTTTTTCTTGTTTCTTGGTAAAGGCAGTGATTGATTAATGCAGACAGTATGGCAAAGTGCTTTATGTGTGAATGCTGTCACTGGGAATTTGTGAGGGGGTTACGTTATGACGTCATGCTGTTGCCGCGGTTAAATTTAGGTTAATTGCGGGAGGCTTACTGAAGGCCTAGGTGTAAAATGCACGGCCCGCCACTGATTTCTGGTCAGTGGCCTCATGAATGATGTTTGGAACGGAACAATTTATTCATGTGTCCTCCATGATTGGGACGTAAGAGTATTTCGTGGAATTGTATGTGACAGATATAAATACTGTAACTGTGTCTTCAGATTTAGAGTTTATTTTTGTTTTTTTGTTATTTAAAGATAATTTCACTGCAACTGATTTTGACGTACAAGGCATTAGTCTTGTGTCAAAGAAAGTGCAAAGTCCTGAACTTTTTTTTCCTGCCAGGTTACTGGATATTTAGTTTTACTGCTTCAGTAGTGTGGAAATTTATGTGCGTCTTGTGTGCTTTTACCTTGTAATTGTTGTAGTACTTAATTTTGAAAATGGAGAGGCCGGCAATCGTGCAGAGCATCACGTTTGGGAAGTATGAAAAGACTCACGTGTGCAACCTGAAGAAATTTAAGGTTTTGGAGGAATGAGTGAGGAGAACATCACAGAACTGCTGTCCAGGTGAGTGTGGGCCTCAGGGGTGTGGAGACCTCGTCAGGGGTCCGTTTTTAGCCTAAAAGGGTTGGTGGTTGGTGAGGTTGCTGGGGTTTTTTTTTTTATATATCCCAGCGCCAAAACGCGCAAATCAGGAGTAAAAAACCTCCCATGTCAACCCTTTTTGGATATGATTGGTCGCCCCACTAGTTGTGCGCTGGCTTTGATCTTTCTTTGTTCTCCCTCGCCTTAAACAGCGGCCTTAAGAACGACTACAACAAGGAGACCTTCACGCTGAAACACAAAATCGACGAGCAGATGTTCCCCTGCAGATTTGTCAAGATAGGTGAGCTTCTGCCTTCAAGGGAGCATAAATTTTATGTCTTATAATGAGGGACTGTGAGAGGACGACCAGTTATTTAACTTCAGTCGAACGGTGAGAAAATGGCTAATTAGTGTACTCATATTTAAAAGTACCTCAAGCGTCTGGTGGTGGAATGTTCAGGCAATGTTGATGGCAGCTTTTATACCCCTCCTTTGACCCGTGTTTTTGCGTTTTATAGGCTCGCGCTGTCCTCCTTTAATTAGGCTCTCCTGATGAGATTGTTGTTGCTAATGCATGTAATGTAATTTGGGCTGGAAATATAGCACTGTGCGTCAGGCCTTAAGTGGTTTGCAGGAGTTCAAGGGGTTTTCCTGTTTCCCGGCAGTGCCTCTGATGTCATGGGGTCCCAGCTTCAACTTCAGCATCTGGTACATCGAGCTTCACGGCATCGACGAGCCTGACGTCGTGCAGCCGTGCCTTAACTGGTACAGTAAGGTAGGTGTGATGTCATGCCCGTAGTGATGTAAGATGTTAAACATTGGTTTTTTTTTTTTCTCACAAATTTCTAGTTCTATTTCCTGGCAATAACGTGGTCACTTGAAAGGCCAAATGTTTGTATTGGTGCTGAGAGGTTACGTTTTTCTGTTATTTTGTTCATGGGACCTCAGTATGACAGCGGCACAGTGCAGACATGCTTCCGTGAAGCAAGATCTGCTGTTAAATTGGAGTATAGTTGTGGCTATTTGGTGAGAAAAGTACCTTTTATTTAGTTGAGTCGCCTCTAAGTGGTCATTTGAGTTCAAAAACGTGAGGACAGTACTATTGTAGCAGATCTGTGAGACCAGGGACTGAATTTTGGAAGGTAGCCTGAGCAGTGGTGCTGTGGTTTGTATTGCTCCTTAAATGTCATGAGCAGGTGGTCTGGTTTTATGGAGTAGGCGTATATGTAGTAGGAGTGTATTAGTCCTTATATAAGGAGCACATCTAAATCGCATTTGTAATTTAATTGAGAATTTATCGTATCACAGATCTCTTGCTGCTGTCTGTATGTGGTTTCTCTTCGAGAACATTATCTCTGCCCATCTCTTGATTAAAGTGGCACCTCTGCTCTTGAGAGAATGTAATTGTTGAGTAAGGATGCTTAAATCTTGCCCTCATGTCAAAATCTGGCTCAGGTTTGCTTCTACTCCCAGGTAAACAACTGTAGATTTATTGCTTCTGATTGGCCAGAATGCCTTCAGTGCTGACTGCCAGACACAGGGAAGCTGGAAAACCTGGTTGTTATTGACCATCTAGGACCAGGACTTTAGGAGCTGGGCTGTAGGTTGTGGTTCTTCAAACCTATGTGGGTGGGGGTCACAGCGAGACCGCCGTATGGCTCGGGAACTCAGCGAGAGCTTCAGAGCGAGCGACTGTTTCCCCCCCTTGTGTTCCAGTAGTACCGCGAACAGGAAGCGATCCGCCTGTGCCTGAAGCACTTCCGGCAGCACAACTACACGGAGGCCTTCGAGTCGCTGCAGAAGAAGACGCGCATCGCCCTGGAGCACCCCATGCTCACCGACCTCCACGACAAGCTGGTGCTGAAGGGCGACTTCGACGCTTGCGAGGAGCTCATCGATAAGGCTGTGAGAGGTAACCCTGGGGATGGGCCCGATAAGAGTGATGCCTCCGGTCTATGCAGGATGCTAGGTGTGCCCTAGTCATTTGCCACTTCGCCATTGGCGAAGGAATTCTGTTTGTTGTGAAAGATTTATTGTGGCTCTTTGCCGCAGTGGTGAAAGCTTTCCAGCGATGCTTTCATCGTAAATAATTATACTCGATCCAAGCGCATCACACGTCAGATTCCCCTCTCTGATCAGGGCACGAACTTGCAATTCCCAAACCATGTAGCTATGGGAGAAGTTTTGACGACTCCGATTGGTGTCTCTTAATGCGATCACACCCACCTGACCTCCTTCAACCTTGATTAACAGCTTCTGTTATCGAAGAGCGAGCAGACAGTTTGGGCTGAGACATTGTTTCACAGCTAGCGAATTTAAACTGCGTAACACCGGTTTGTATGCGATCGCATATTACGTTACTCTTCAGATCATATGGCTATCGTGTTAGCTAGCTAACGCCGCTCAAGGAAAATCTTTGTAAATAATTGTCATATTTAAGCAATTTTATTTGGTTTTTGCCCTTACTTCACTAGCTACCTAGCTGTAACAGTGATTTCTCTTGAGCTAGCAAGATAACTAATGTCTCAAAAATCTGAAAGTACAGTTCGGACGCGCGTAAGCACTACAAAAACATATCAGTGTACTTCGTGCCTATTACAGCTTGCTAAGTAAGTACAATTAGGGAAAAGCCAGAGCATATCGCTCAAATATGACGATTATGTGCAAAGATTTTCCTAAGTTAACGTTGGCCGAATTTGGCCGATAGTCGAACCTCGGATTCAGGAGGAACAATGCGGTTTTCGTCCTGGTCATGGAACACTGGACCAGCTCTATACCCTCCGCAGGGTGCTTGAGGGTTCATGGGAGTTTGCCCAACCAGTTCACATGTGTTTTGTGGACTTGGAGAAGGCATTCGACCGTGTCCCTCGTGGCATTCTGTGCGAGGTGCTGCAGGAGTATGGAGTCCGGGGCCCTCTTTTAAGGGCCATGCGGTCTCTGTATGACCGGAGCAGGAGCTTGGTTCGCATTGCCGGCAGTAAGTCAGACCTGTTCCCGGTGCATGTTGGACTGCCCTTTGTCACCGGTTCTGTTCATTATTTTTATGGACAGAATTTCTGGGCGCAGCCAGGGACGGAGGGAGTCCGGTTTGGGGACCACAGGATCTCATCTCTGCTTTTTGCGGATGATGTTGTCCTGTTGGCTCCTTCGAACCAGGACCTTCAGCATGTACTGGGGCGGTTTGCAGCCGTCTTGAAGCAGCTGGGATGAGAATCAGCACCTCCAAGTCCGAGGCCATGGTTCTCGACCGGAAAAAGGTGGCTAGCCCCCTCCGGGTTGGAGGAGAGCTCCTGCCTCAAGTGGAGGAGTTTAAGTATCTTCGGGCCTTGTTCACGAGTGAGGGAAGGATGGAGCGTGAGATTGACAGACGGATCGGTGCAGCGGCAGCAGTAATGCGGTCATTTTACCGATCTGTTGTGGTGAAGAAGGAGCTGAGCCGAAAGGCGAAGCTCTCAATTTACCAGTCAATCTACGTTCCTACCCTCACCTATGGTCATGAACTTTGAGTCATGACCGAAAGAACGAGATCTCGGGTACAAGCGGCTGAAATGGGTTTCCTCCGCAGGGTGGCGGGGCGCTCCCTTAGAGATAGGGTGAGAAGCTCTGTCACCCGGGAGGAGCTCAGAGTAGAGCCGCTGCTCCTCCACGTCGAGAGGACCCAGCTGGGGTGGCTCGGGCATCTATATCGGATGCCCCCTGGACGCCTCCCTGGGAAGGTGTTCCGGGCATGCCCCACCGGGAGGAGACCCAGGACACGCTGGAGGGACTCTGTCGCTCGGCTGGCCTGGGAACGCCTCGTGATACCCCCGGAAGAACTGGAGGAAGTGTCCAGGGAGAGGGAAGTCTGGACATCCTTGCTTAGACTGCTGCCCCCGCGACCCGGCCCCGGATAAGCGGAAGAAGATGGATGGATGGATAGTAGTGGATCTCAGATCAATTTGTGGTTCAGCCATAATGAAGGAAAGAAAAGCATGAAAAATATGGGGTTGGAATCAGTCCCTTGTCTGTCTTGCTTACGTCCCTTACCATTGCTTCCTGTGTTCCACTCTTCCTTTCTTCCTTTCCTTCCTCCCTCTCTCCTTCACTTCCTGTCCTACATTCCCCTCTCAGGCTCTGTCTTTAAGCTTTTCCTTCCCTACCTTGATAGCAGTTGGGTAAGTTGGGTTTATGTGCTGTTCTGGATAAGATTTCTCTCATTTTTCTTTTGCCTTCAGATGGTTTGTTTAACCACTATATCAGCCAGCAGGAGTACAAGCCAAGATGGAGTCAAATTATTCCCAAAAGCAGCAAAGGTAAGATGAGAGGGGCAGTATAAATAAACACCGGACAAAATCTATATTAAAGTCTGCAGTTTTAAGCCCAGAGCTGGGGGTAATTTATTATTGTTTTATTACCGGTGGTAATGAACTGGGTCGCACAGCGGTAGCATAGAGGTTTCAAGATTTTCTCAGCAATTTAATTTTCTTATTAAATATTTGTAGCCCTGGCTGCAGGTCTGAGTGCTGACTCTGGTTATCTGTCTTTTGATTCATCTTTACCCTTTAAAATTTGGCCAACCCCGTGTGTCCGTCTGTCTCCGTAGGTGACGGGGACGACAGCAGGCCGGGAATGAGAGGAGGTCATCAGATGGTGATCGATGTTCAGACGGGTGAGGACAGTTCAGCCCCCGACCTTAGTGAAAAACACTGACACAGAAGTGCTGCTTTTTGGGGGTCTCATACATCAAAATGGTCGTTAAGTTCACTTCCTGTTCCTCTAGACCAGGGTGAGCCAACCCTAGTCCTGTAGGGCTCTTGGGCTTGCTGGTTTTTGGTATGACTGAGAAGTTCATTAATCAGTTAAAGCCGTTGATCGGACAGTTGGCTCACGTCACCTGGTGTCTAGGGTCAAAGTTTTTGGTTATAACAGAAACTGGCATACCCTGAGGCCCTCTGGGACTAGGCTTGGCTGCCCCTGCCCTGGACCTTGGACAGTTGTGTGCGATACGATTTAAAATGGAGAGCTAGCATGTACAGCTGAATGTGCTATTTGTGGTTTAAGCTCCACACTGCTGTAAAGGCTCAGTTCCGCAGTGGAAGTGGAGCTCTATTTACACATTAGGCGTGTCTGAAACAGCCTGTCCTTTTTTGCAGAAACTGTGTATTTGTTTGGCGGCTGGGACGGCACACAGGACCTGGCTGATTTCTGGGCCTACAGCGTTCAGGAGAATCAGTGGGTCTGCATCTCCAGAGATACAGAGAAGGAGGTGTGTGGAGATTCTCACACACACACACACACACGTGCTCACATGCACATACACACGCTCACTCTCACATGCACAAATATATACTTAGAGCATCTTTCCCTTGTGAGATTCTCTTGCTCTTAAGCTGTTGTGTCATCTTAAGACCAAGCTGAGATAGCATTCTCTGATTACTGGGCTTCCCTGCCCAAATTTTAATGAATATTTTTCCATTCACCAAGTGTCCTTCTGAAGGTTGTTATTATACAAGAATTGACTTCAGTTGAGATGAATCCAATGATTTATCCACCTTGGACAAGTGATATTCTCCAAGGCTGTACTTTGGTGAACATTACTTTTCCTAGGTGGATAAAGCATTGGATTCACCGATAACTGATGTCAATAACTGATTTATTAGAAAACGCTATGTAAAATATGAAATAAATGATCCCTGTCATCAACATCTGTAAAACGCTTGACATCGTCTGCCATTTCCTGAGAAGGGAGACAACTCTAACGTAATCTATTTTTGGCTTCAGGTCGTCGGATTGTTCTGTTCACCTCTCGCACACTTTCCCGCGGTGAATATCACTGTTTACACTGACCTGGCGGAGCACGCCATGACTATTTAGGAGAGAGCGAATTCTTCCGTTATGTAATAATAACATATCACTTTAATTAGTCAGCTTTAATGCTTAGTTCCCACTGTCGTGCACTCTGTTACAAACGCCACGATTGGCCATTCGTAGCTGATCGTGGAACTTCTCTGAAGCTGCTTTCACACCGGACGCGAAGCGAATTTTTCACATGACAGATTACATTCAAAGTCAATGCAAAGACGTGAATACACGCATTCGCGTCTTTGCATTGACTTTGAATGTAATCTGCCGTGCGAAAAATTTGTTTCGCGTCCAGTGTGAAAGCGGCTTAAAATTTCAGGTTTGGATACGAGGTGATGCGATGATCACGATTGACAATTAATCATGTTGATCGTAGGAAATTTTTGAACCGTCCAATACTTTTCTACGATCAACACGATTGCCACGACTGACCTCAAGATCTGATAGGATCACCACGATTACTCCACAATTAAGACCACGATTTCAATCGTGCCGTGAATCGTGATAATGGGAACCTAGCATAAGGGGTGTTAGCAGTCAGTGCCGTTTCTAGCCTGACCAATTTCTGTTGTTTTTTATGGCCATACAAAATGGTAGATGCTGACTCAAGGTGTCTATTAAAATATGGGTTGGACGTAATGTTCCTCCCATAATAAAAGTTCTTGGTAAAATACAAGTCATAGTACACGTTCATGTATGTATTTGTATCTTTACACAGATTATATTCACCATATTTCCCTGATGAGGGTTTATCTGAGTTGGGGAAAAATGAAAGGATGACAGCTTCTTAGTATTTTTATCAAACTCATTTTATGGAAAATATTTTTTTTCTGTGCACAGTGCCCTCCATTGTATTTATCGCCCAGAACAGGTTGACCGTGAAGACAGCCTTCTCTCTACCTTAGCCTTGTTCGTTCCCCCGCCTCCCTCTTTCTTGTTCCACTAATATTAAGCATTTCATGTTTGCCTCTGTTCACGGGGTAATTGGAACAGAGCTCATTATCAAGGAGGTGCCGCCCACTCCGAACAGCCGGTTCTTCAGGGGAGAGAATGACAGGCAGCAAATGGCCTCGAAATTATGGATTTTTGTGGGGTTTATTTGCTGAAAAGTTTTAAACCTCCCTTTGTGACATCCATGAATATAATAACATGCAGAGGGAAAAACGGCATATAATGTGACCTTCATTAATCCTGGCGACATTCACTTCTGAATTTAGTTTTCTCTTAAGCAGGTTTAAAGTCAGAAAAAGCATTTTTTTGATATTGTAAGACAGTGTCACGTACATATTCTGTATCTGCTGGTTGCAGCGCTTCACTGAAGCTACATCACATAAACGCTATATTGAGAAAAATTTTCAAACTCAGGATGCCATGTTTTTATGGTCACAGCATTTCATCAAATGGAAAATGTCTAGATCTGCATTTTATACACATCATTTTAGATTTAGATCAGCATTTTTTTTTTAAACATTTCTCATTAATTCAGCAGAACATATTTGGTATCAATGGTAATCTTGGGATCTCCACCAGAATTTTAAAAATAGGCCTGAAGTTCCACAGGTTTGAATACAGCAGCTGCATTTGATGGACCCATATATGGGCGCATAGGTTTTGTGGGGTTAAGTGCTGTACATGACTGATGAAGAGGAGGCTCCAGTCAGTCAGAAGTCCCTGTGTCTCTCTCAGAGTGGCCCCAGTGCGCGCTCCTGTCACAAGATGTGCATCGACTCCCAGAGGAGGCAGATCTACACGCTAGGCCGCTACTTGGACTCCTCCGTCAGGAACAGCAAGTCCTTAAAGAGCGACTTCTACCGCTACGACATCGACGCCAACGCCTGGACGCTGCTCAGCGAGGACACATCAGCCGACGGCGGCCCCAAGCTCGTCTTTGACCACCAGGTATAGCACCTGTTCCCGGGGTTTCTGAACTCACATCTCTGTGAAATCGCCCATTTTTCCCCCTTAGTTGCATTTCTGAGACACTAGCCTGGTATTTTTGAGAAATATGTTGTTCATTTCTTCACACCAGTACATGAGCAGTGGCATTTGGGCAGTACCCTGCTGAAAATACCAGCCATGACCAGTTGGGGTTATGATGGTCCCAGCTGAGCTGTGTTTTTGACACTTATAGGTCATAGATGGCCATTTGGTTGTCAAAGCTAGTCTCATTTTGGGCAGAGCTGGGTATTGGCTACTTATATAGGCTGGCCAGCTGTTTGACCAGCTTTGAGCACTCAGTAATCCTAGTAAACCAGTTTGACTAGTTTGAGCTGGAATTTTCAGCAGGTTGCATTCAACCAGCTCAGCATTTACTTCGGCCACTTTGGATTTACATGGCATGTGAAGTGCATTCCAGATGTCTTCCTTTTCTTGCGCCCTGTTCATTTTATTCCAGTGAATCATGACGCATGTGACACTGCTTTCTAACTTGAACGGAAGTGTTCGGTTTTGGCATTATTGAGAGTGACGCCATCAGCTTTGATAGAGCCGAACTGAGACTGTTTCTTTCGAGCATCAGAGTAGCTTGCAAAAAAGAAGAAAATAAGCACTCGGTCGCTCGCTGTCATTGCGAAACATTAAAGCGCTGTTTTATGAGAGCTCGTGAACTTCACCAATGTGTATATACGCATCAAAGTTTGATTGGAAATATTAGGCACAGTGGGCATGAATCTTAGTGATCTCATGCACAAATATTCAAACTGTGTTTTGCAGAAAGTCTCAAAGAACCAGATGCCAGCATAAATAGTTTTCTTTATGTCATCCTGAATGAAAGCTTTTGTGTTAGCCTTGGGAGGATGGTATTATGCTAGTCACAGGTAGAAAATGATCATTGCGTAACCAGCATTTTATATTTCAGCCTATCACAGGCTCGGCCATTTTGTGAGCCGAACATGGGGAATTTGCAATGAGCGATCATGAACAGAGAACAGATTTTTTTTTTCTTCTTAACTGCAGCTCGCATGCTTCTGAGTGGTTTATTTTTGACTCAAAAAACATTTTCTCTTTAAGCTTTTACTTTCAAAGGGAGACAAATTTTTCTTAAAATAAGATGAGTAATGCCTCTATCTGGTGGCTTAATGGATACTTGAGATGTGAGAAAGTTGTTACTCCCCTTGAAAAAGGGGGAGGGTCTTTATCAAACCAGCCCCTCTCTCCTCGCCCTATCCAGTCCTGTGTTTGTGCGTTCCTGTGGAGGGTATACCATATTAACCTTCAGAGCGCTAAATGCAGCTATTTTTGGTCAATGATGTGCAGTACTGATGTACAGGGCTGTGAGGATAAAGTGAGAAGACTGTAGTAACTGGTTAGGGACTGGTCATCACGGTCGGCTGAGCAGGTCAGGTGTACATATTATCGGTAAATGTAGTCCGGTGCAAGGCTCGCCGTCTGTTGTCTGCATGAGTCTGACCTTGTGTTGGTACACCATGCAGCTCAATGGCTACATGTATTGTAATGTTATGTAGCCTTACAGGGTCAGATACTGGCCTTGGTAAACACTGGTCCCCGGCGACGAAAACAGCCCAATGGAAAAAAGCCCAAATTCTGAACCCCAGTAACGTGCAATTACGGCGAGGACAATCCTAAATATACATATAAATGGGTGTACAGCAAGCTTAAATTTACTATTTCACTTCGAGATGGCACTCTTACATTTGCATTTCTGACATAAACCAGTACCCTCAAAAGCACAATTTTATTAAATGTCTGACTGGTAGTTTTCCAATTGGCTACTGAGGGGATTCCATGTTATCATATTTTGTGTCAAGAAAGTTGGTATATATTTTGCATGTATACTCTGTAATAAGTGTTTTTCTCTCATTTAGGATATGTAAAGCAGAATCACTGACATGTAGTCACTTCGTCTTTCACTTCTCACATCTTTACGTCAGTTCACACATTCCACTTGCTATTTCATACGCCAACCCCGGTTTCTAAGTCTTTGAAGCTTTGTTTGGTCTTGCAAGATGTCTTGACGTAATGAACTTAGTGGTATGTTTATTTTTTTGCTCATTTCTAGCTTACCGGCCCTATGGGCCGATAAGCTATTGTCATGGTGTGGCGTCCGTCGTCCGGAACATTTTTATCTTTTTTTTTGGCCTGATGAATTTTTGTGTAAATTTGCAATAACATACTACTAGACCATATTTCCAGACGTTTTTCTCAGATTTTTGATTGAATCATTTTGTCCGTTTTATGGGCCCTTGAAATTTTGGCTCCAATGTTAAAGATAGGACTGAGAAATTAAAAAAAATTATTTCTCAAAAACTGCGTGATAAATTTTTTTCTAAATCAGGCAATCAACTTACCTTGGTACCATCAATGTACAGTGCGAGCGCCATTTTGATTGAGTCGACGGAAGTGGGTCTATTGGGGGCGCTGTACTTTATGAATATGCAAGATGGCCTGTGGAGGCCAAATGGTTGCAGATAGAGATGTCACAATACCAAAAATTCAGTAGTCGGTGCCAATACCAGTAAAATTACATGATTCTCGATGCCAATTCGATACCACAGTAAAAAAAAAAAAAGGATTTTCAAAGATGCCATTTACTTAAACATAAACATCTTTATTAGAAAATTTTAAATGTCATTTCTATGAACAGACATACAGAACGTAACAGAATGCAGTACAATCACTTAAGAGAACTTAAAATTCATACCTTACAGAGTATCATTTGTAATGGCTACTTTAACCCTGTCTTCACCAGTTCGTTTTTTTTTTTTCGAAGAAACGTGTCATTTTGGTGTACATATGCAAGAAGATAATATACAGCATCTAACTGCAACCATATCACATACATGTAGGCTGACTTATCTGTGCAGTGAATAAGCACAACTTTGGAAACTCAGACGGTATTAAGCATTTAACATCTTCATTTCCAACATTTCTGGCTTAGAACTAGTGCTGCACAATTAATCTAATCCCAACTGCAATCGCAATTTCAAACTGTGCAATTGCATAACCACAAAAAAGGCTGTGATTTGCGATTTAATCTAAATAAACGTGTGCCTGCCAGTGAACACTACCTCTCCTTTAGTTGTATGGAGTCTGTTGATGTTACGCCCACAAGCTATCCTGGGCTGTGTCCGAATTTTCAAAAGATTATGTCCTATACACTAATTTCAGACCACTTTTCTTTAAAGCAATTCTTACCTTTCTGGCATTTTTACACTTTTCTTTTGTAATCTTAAAATGCTCCTAATAAGCGTATGGTACACTAAAATGTAAAAGAAATCCACCAGGTGTTGAAACTCTTCAATATTCAATTCTCATATATTTCTGATAAAAGTCTGACCAGTCATTTTCTTCGGTCCGAATAAAATGATTTGCCGAGCTTTCTGTCTGTCATCCGTCGCAGCGCCCCTTCCAGTTGCCTATAGCTGTCACCGCTTGCGAGTCACGCGCCTCTCTGGCAGAAAAAAAAACAACGCATTTGACTGTAAACAAAGGGGTCGTGAAATGCTATAATTGCGATAATAACATTAATGGTAGTTCGTCAGACTACAAAGGTAACTAAACGTTACGAGGGCATTTTATTTTATACTACATATAGAATGGAATATTATTTCATTACTGTTGGTTAGTTTTCACTTACCGGTGCCTCTGAATCTGACTCCATTGACCCGTTTCACTCTCCTACGAAAAAAAAATATTGCGTGCGGCGCGAGGAAGTGAGCAGCGCGAGTGAAACGGTTCAAAGGAGGCAGATTCAGAGGCACCGGTTAGTGAAAACTAACCAACAGTAATTAAATAATATTCAATTCTTATGTGGTACAAAATAAAATGCCCTCATAACTTTTAGTTACCTTTGTAGTCTGACGAACTATCATATATTAGCTTTTTTTTTTTTCGTAGGAAAAGTCTGGCAATCGGGGGGAAGAGGGTGGGACTTTGGAGGGAGGCGGAGTTGTTCATGTTCAAATTTTTACTAAGGGCTGTGCTACATGCCAGAAAGCTAAGAATTGCTTTAACCTATGTGGAAAATGTCTGAAGATAAAGTAAAGGTGTTAAAGCGAATTCCCACCGCTTAGGAAGTCGACCGCACTAATTGGAAAATCTGAATACGCTTAAAGCAGGCAACGTGATTGAGTCTCCTGCCCATCCCATACGTTTCTTTACGCGATTAGCTGGATGAATGGTCGCCGCTTTAAATACTGCTGCTGCGCAGAATTGTGGAATGGCGTGATCTCCTTTCTTTTTGAAAAGGATGCTTCGTGTACCCTATGTTAAAGGAGGTGAATTAGGAAGCACTGAGACTCCTTTCCTCAGTATTTAAAGAATTCGAAGGCACTTATCATGGTTGCCACGTAATAATTTCTGGATCATTTTTTAGGAGTTTGGAACTTTCATTGGCAAAAAAACAGACGCAGCCCTGGACTGTGAGCACGTATGGTCACGTGACTACTTGCTACAGTTCGCAGTGACCAACACATAGACAGTAAAAGAAGTGGACGGCTGGATGGCGCTATTTTCAACGGGAGAGTGAAGCTCAATTGAACGAGTTTTCAGTTGGGCACCACGCCTACTGCGCAGGCTCGAAGTCAGCTCGCTGACGTAAACCAACGTCCTGAGAAGCGTTAACTTGTCTGGTAGATGTACCGTACACATAATTCCCTGCGAGCAAGCGATTGCGTCTGTCAGTATAGTCTGATTCTGTTCAATGTTATTATGTTTTGCAAATTATTACTTAATGGGTACTTCACTTCGTTAGTGATGTGGTTCAGTCGTCTACTGTCTATGATTCGTCTGTGGGCTTCTGGTCTGAACAGTACGGTTATTTACCTCCTGTGCGACAGAAAGTCGCCGGCATTTCACGTCACTTTTAGCCTAGCCTGGTTCCATTGGCTAAAAATGCTTACTATTAGACCATAACGCTACATACGAAGTAAAGACGTCTGCTACGAAATGTAGTTTCTCTGTAGAAAATATTGTCGCTGACATGAAGGCTCATAGTGTTTTTAGTGTGAACTTATTTGATGTCAAAAGTCAGGCAAAATGAATGGAGGTGAATGGAGAAGCTACCGCTAGTTGATCATCTGCTATCTTCTAGAGCGTTCAATTGAGCTTCAACTTCTGGGTGTATTCCTACCCCCTTGGACCAACATGAACGCCGAAGAAAAAGTCTACTTCTTCTTGACCTCCTTCTGAATGCAAGTATCAACTGGAACACTCTGAAGAGCATACTGCCCCCATTAGTTTCGGAATAGTCACAGTACCGAAACTTACCGTGCCTCGGTGCTTACGGTGCCTCAAAATAATAGGCATCCTCGGTGTTTTTTCATTTAAGAATCGAAAGGTATCGCAAGTATCGGTTCTTGTGACATCCCTAGTTGCAGATAGAGATTAAGTTTGTATTGTCGACATATAGGAAGTCATATATGACCTATACATTGGCTATGTTGAAGTTGACCTCAGATGACTTTGAAAGGTCAAACTCGAGGTCAGGGAATATATTAACAATGTTGAAAGATGTGACTTGAAATTTCAAAAAAATATTTCTCAAAAACTGTGATAACTTTTTTTCTAAATCTGGCAATCAACTCACCTTGATACACTTTTATGTACAGTGCGAGTGCCATTTTGATTGAATCGACGGAAGTGGGTCTAGTGGGGGCGCTGTACTTTAACATTGGGTCTTATGGAGTATGGGCCAAATCGCCTGTGGAAGCTAAATGGTTGCAAATAGAGATTAAGTTTGTATTACTGACATATAGGAAGTAATACTTGACCAATATTTTGGCTGTGTTAAAGTTGACCTCAGATGACCCTGAAAGGTCAAACCTGAGGTCAAGCATAATGTTACAATTTTCAAAGGTTTCTAGGCTTGAAAATATTGAAGATTGGGAACATATGTGCATTGAACACTTGTAGGAAGTCATGTATGAACTTTGATTTGGTGGCCTTGAACTTGACCTTCGGCGACCTTCGAAGGTCAAACTTCACATAGTGAAATTTCAATGACTTCTATCACCAAAACTATTACAGAGAGAGTTTAGGTTTGTATTGCGGGCATATAGGAAGTCATGTATGAAGTTTCATATGGTGACATTGAACTTGACCTTCAGTGACCTTGAATGCCCAAACTTCACAATGAAATTTCAATGACTTCTATCACCAAAACTATTACAGATAGAGCTTAGGTTTGTATTGTGGCCATATAGGAAGTCATGTATGAAGTTTCATTGGGTGACCTTGAACTTGACCTTCAGTGACCTTCAGTGGCCAAACTATACAGTGAAATTTCAATGACTTATATCAGCAAAATCATTTCAGATTGAGTGTAGGTTTGTATTGGAGATGTATAAGAAGTCATGTATGAACTTTCATTTGGTGACCTTCATATTGACCTTCAAAGGTCTAACTTGACCTAGAGAAAATTCAATGACTTCTGTCACTGAAAAGGTCACAGATGGAGCCTAGGTTTGTGTTACTGACATAGGAAGTCACATATGAACTTTCATCTGGTGACATTCAGCTTGACTGTTGATGATATTTGAAGGTCAAACTTGACATAATACAATTACAATGACTTGTCTTGCCAAAACGGTCACAGATGGAGTCTAGGTTTGTATTACAGACATATAGGTAGTCATATATGAACTTTCATTTGGTGACCTTCGTATTGACCTTCAAAGGTCAAATGTGATCTAGTGAAAATTCAATGACTTGTATCACTAAAACGGTCACAGAAGGAGCCTAAGTTTGTGTTACTGACATATAGGAAGTTTAATATGAATTTTCATTTGGTGACATTCAACTTGACTGTCAGTGACCTTTGAAGGTCAAACTCCACAGTGAAATTACAATGACTTGTATCACTAAAATGGTCACAGATTGAGCCAAGGTTTGTATAGAGACATTTAGAAAGTCATATATGAAGTCTATTTGCTGACCACAACTTGAAAGTCTGTGACCTTTAAAGTTCACAGTTGACATATTGATTACATATTTTAATGACTTGTATCACCAAAACTGCTTCAGCGCTTAGGATTGTATTACAGAAGGTCTTATACATGTTTGTGAACTTTTATTTAGTGACCTTGACATTGATTTTCATTGATTCAAATGTCAAACTTCACATGAAATTTTCATAACTTGTATCATCGCTGTAAGACTGCTTGCCGGTAAGCTACAGGACCCTTGGTCCTATTTTTTCTCAATTCATTTCTGCTTGAATTCGTATATATTTGGTAGCCAGTGTAAATGGTAATATTGTGCCTTTATATTGCCCATAGGAAAGACAGGTTCTTTGAAAAATTGGTCACTGTAAGCAGACCTCCCTTGGTGAAAACCCAGTTAGCCATATTTACTAACCCGATAGGATATCGAAACCATACCATTAGCTAATTGGTTAATCTGTCTTTTTGCCAACAGTACTGCAAGACATCTAAATCAAAGCTGTTGAAAACCTATCATGTGGCGACTTGTTTAAAAGAGCTCCCCTGTGGGAAAACCCACATGATGGGTTTTCAACAGCGCAAGATCATTTATACATTTTTTTAATTTATTTCAGCACTGTAAGGGTTAAGTGTCATTCCAAACCACTTATTGCAGAGTGGGAGTAGGTTATTAAACCCCCTGCAGTGAGTCTACACTGAAGGAGGCTTACAAACACCACACAACTATGAATGTTGAATTTGTGTGATTATTTTCAAAAGATTATAAATAAGTTGCCTTGCCGCAAACAGGCATTTGACATCCTGTTTTGTGCACACATGACAACTGAAGGCTACATTGAATTTTTGTTTTGTACTGGCGAAAACGGTGCATGTGTTGGCTTGATTTAACTTCATTGCCTGTGTTGTGCAAATTCAGGGACTGTGGAAAAAATCAAGGATCTATTCGGTTTAAGACTGGCAAAGTGGAAAAATAAAAGTTAAAAAAAAAAAGCTTCTAAAGAAGCGTGGGAGTGAGTTTTTATTTATTGGTTGCTTTTCCTTGCACAAGCTTACTGTGCCGTGAATGCAGGGAGTGCGCCATGTCACTGCACGTACACCTTCAACTCTGCCAATCCTGGGTATGAAATTATCTTGCATATGAATATTTATTTAATTACAGTATCCTCTCTGGACTATTTTGGCCAAGACACGTATCATTATGGAACTGGACCATCATATACAATGCAACCAGTCTGCTGGCAGGCATGAGGATGACTTCCTCCCACTTCCCGTTAGATAAAGTACAAGGGCGTCCCAAAGTTTATATACATATTATACACTCCCCCCGTAATGATGTTCCCTTCGTAGCTGTGAGGGAGACTTCGTACGGAGCGACGCTCGGTATTGAGGTGCTAGTGGTGAGGGAGGGGCTTGTGACAGGGCCGGAGTGTGAGGTCCTTACCCACAGTGTGCCAATGACGCGGTACAACCTTTCAACTTTGTGGGACAACTAACTACGTTAGAACTCACGCTGATGCATAGTACTTATACTGTGCACATAATATAGAAACTTTCATATGTTTGCGTACATCTAACGGTATATAATATGAGTGGAAATGTGGGTTCCATATGCCTCATACGAAAAGCGCTTGGCACCTGTTAGCTGCTATGCTGGTAGAGCTCTGGGCTCGGGCTGTTCGTAGAGTCTGCTGAAGTGGAACACATTCTGTGGGGAACTGGATAATGGGAACACGATGGCCCTTCACCACCGGAGGGGAGGGCCACTGACTCCCAGCACAGAGACAGGCAGACCATGTTTTTTTTTCTCTTTGTGAGCGCTCAGGCTTTGTTTTTGTTTTTGGTTTGTGTGCCCATCTGTGTTTTCGTGTCTCTTGTTTGTGTCGGCCGCATTGTGTACGTCTCTCGTGTTTTCTCCCCAGTGGAGAAAAATAAAGACATTGTTTGAGCAGTACATCGAGCACAAAACATATCGTGATGATATGAATGGGAGTGATCGTTTCGGCGTGAGTGAGCGCTGGGGTGATGATGAAATTGACGTTTGGAGGTTTATGTCTTATTTATTTACGCATTCATTTCTGGCGCCAAGATCGTTTGGGGAAAAATGAAATGTCGACATGGGAGATTTTCCTCGGCTATAGGTCCAGCCCAACCTGAGACTGAGCGGATAATAACTCTAAAGCAACTACAGGGCTTTGAAAACAAACTGTTCATGAGGTTTAATTCAAAGCCAAGTTCTTGTTCATGTGTTTTTGTGATTTCCACCCGTCCCCTGAAGTCTAGTGGATGGGTAATGGTGTGGATCATTGTCGATGTCACAGTCTACCCCTTCCTCCTGTCCCGGGCAGATGTGCATGGACTCAGAGAAGCACATGATCTACACGTTCGGCGGGCGTATCCTCACCTGTAACGGCAGCGTGGAGGACAGCCGCACCTCGGACCCACAGTTCAGCGGCCTGTACGCCTACCACTGCCAGGCTGCCGCCTGGAGGCTTCTGCGGGAGGACTCCTGCAACGCAGGGCCCGAGGACGTGCAGTCGCGCATCGGCCACTGCATGCTGTTCCACACGGTGAGTCGCAGTACAGTCGCATTAGGCACTGCATGCTGTTCCACACGGTGAGTCGCAGTACAGTCGCATTAGGCACTGCATGCTGTTCCACACGGTAAGTCGCAGTACAGTCGCATTAGGCACTGCATGCTGTTCCACACGGTGAGTCGCAGTACAGTCGCATTAGGCACTGCATGCTGTTCCACACTGTGAGTCGCAGTACAGTCGCATTAGGCACTGCATGCTGTTCCACACGGTGACTCGCTGTTGATACTGGATGTCGTACCACATGGTGAGTTGTAATAGACACTGGATGCCGTTTTACATGGTAAGTCGCAGTTTTGTAGTGGATGCATTGATCCGTAGCTGTGCATCGGACAGTGCGTAGTGCGTCGCCCTTCGCAATTCACATTTGTATTATGTTGTTCTGCAAACTATCACCGTCATACATGGCTGATGGTAACAGCATGTCATTGCTGTGCTTTGGCCACGTCTGTGGACACTCAGAAACACAGGTGTGACGTCTCATGGGCAGAAATCGCACTATGAGCCTGACAACCTCATAGACAGGCTGGTGCATCGGACCTTAAATCGTGGTGATTTCATCTCATCTCCTGTTCTTTCCTCATAATGTTCTCCTTCATCTGACCACAGCCCCTGTGGGCTGTTTTTCATTTGCAGTCAATAGACTCAAAAGTAGAAAAAAATGTAAAAAAGGTCAGAAACTTCTTGAACATTCCTGGAAAAGCCCCGGGGTTTTCCCAGAATACCACGGTGTTTTCAAAGTTGTGTCAACACTGACCCACAGGAAAACAGTTGAGCTTCATACTGCATGGCTAAAACCTTTCTATCGCTTTCAGTACTTAAGCAGAGTGTTTAGTGTCATTCGGTTGAATTTAATGCACCAAATTACATTTTCATCCGCGATGCGGCTCATTCAATTGTTTTTCATTGTGTTTAATTCCCTCTACCCGCTCTTTCTGCAGAGAAACCGTTGCCTGTACGTGTTTGGTGGTCAGAGGTCCAAAACGTACCTGAACGATTTCTTCAGCTACGATGTGGACGGCGACCACGTGGAGATAATTTCAGACGGGACGAAGAAGGACTCCGGCATGGGTAAGGCTTCTGCCTCAAACATGCATAGGGAAAGCCATCGCTTTGCTGTGTAATCTCATCGCTTCAGATGAGAGGTCGAGGGTGTGTCTGAGCCAAATCCGTTCTCTGTTGGAGAACCGCCAAGGACTGTCCTGGGTCAGGATGGCCCAGCCCTGCCCCTGCATATCGAACATCCTGTCGGTTTTCACTCCAACACTAACAAAGCATGCCCTCGGTGTACTAAATTGCATTGGACAATGATTTGGATGTACAGCTCCTGGGTGGTAGATATCCAGGAAGTGGGTTGAGTGGTTTCAGTGCTGATTGACCGATGCGAGTAGTCCTTTGCGGGTGAGTTTGAAGTGGCCTGTGGTGGAGTGGAGTGTTTGAGGCTGTCGTCTCTCTCGATTCGCCTCAGCCCTGGACAGCTCATCATGCCCTCGCCACACACTGTGGGCGGGAGGTGCACGGTTTTCCGGTCGCTGTTTGTCCTTCACATCATCTGTCTATCATACCTATCTCATGTGCATCATATCTATTGAAGGTTTGGACAAATTTTGACCACGTCAGGTGTACTAACTCTCCACAGAGGGAAGCTGAATGCTTAGTTTTGGAGGTCATCGGGTCAAAGGTGATGATCGTGATGGTCGCAAAGTACTTGGGAATGACCTGCAGAAGGGTTCACCGGTACCTGTGAGTCCTGAAGGTCATTTGTCAACTACATAATGAATGATTAACTTTTGGAGGGATAGGGTGACTAAAAATTATGCACTTTAAGGGTTAAGTTTAGGGGCATGTGAAGCTGTGACGGACAGAGGCTTGGCAATCAAGGTTTTGCATTGACCTCTACCTTCTTACACTACACTGGGGGTGGGGTCATTTACCATTCTTAATATCAAAATGATTTCTGTCAGTAGAAATGGTTTAGCTGCTCTGAAGCCGAGTGCATGTTCATTCTGCATGGTCATGCTCAGCTTCCCGCCCAAAGCACCTGCAGGAAGCACTTAACAAAAATGTACGTTGTACAAATAAAGTGTTGGATTTACTAAAAATAGTTAACTGGTTCTGTGTGTTGGGTATTGATTAACCAGGATTTGAAATCCATGAAGTTCATGCAAAGCTATTGCTCAAAGGGAGGTGAAACCAGTCAGCATATAAGTTTAAAGCGGACACTCATTGAAAATCCTGAAGCAGGTCAAATTATACCTCTGTCGAGAGCTAAGGGTATACTGAACATGATAAAAGTACTTTTACACCACCACCTAAGCCCAGAAAAGAAATATAATCGATAAAAGTCACCCTTCCATTCACCCTCGGCAAGTCTCAAATTGGCAACGAAACGGCGTAATTTTGATGAAGTCACGAGTTGTACATTTCGGACGGTACTCAGATGCAGCCCAGATAGAACACAGTACTGACACCGTCCCTCACCCCCCCGTACCTTTTATGCATGGGAATTCTGACGTTTGTCGCATAATGCGCATCAATTTGTGTCATCTACGTACATTTCGCAGTACCGAAGTATTCTCGGAAATAATTATGCCGACAAAATAAGGCTACAGTTTCCGTGCACTGTCATGCTCGCTAGCGAGCTAGTTGGCTACCTAGCTAGCAAGCTAAGGTGATATCGAACTCTATAATGTTATATCTGGCACACCAATGTATTTAGCTAGATTGCCAACTGGCCATTGAGCTAAAAAGGATAGCACAACGATAGCTTGTATTTAGCTAACTTGCTTGAATGATTATTTACTCATGTGAAATTGGCAACTCGCGCGCGCTGGGTGGGATGGGACAGACCGGGATTTGGGGCTAGATAGCAGCCCTGCGTTCAATACGGCGAAACGCTACGAAATGCTACAAGAGGGACTGCCCGGCTCTCTCTGAATGGACAGTTTGCGGCAAACTATCCCATCAATCGGGGTATGGCTGCGCCAAATTAAAAACTACAATTCCCATGATCCACAATGATTCAGAAAGCAGCCAGTACCTTGCTACACTTTATAGCTGTATCAAGCGAGGCTTGCAAAGAAAGACAACCTAGTGAGAGAAGCCAATAGTATTCAATCGTTAAATGGATTTATTTAGCTTGCCGAGCTTCTTCAGAGTTATGAAGCTAGCGCTAAGTTAAACCGCTATGTTGGCATGCAATGGAACCTTTCCGCCATTTTGATTTCGCACCGCGTTCAATATGCAGAATGTTACAAAGCGTTTCAAGAGTTCGCATGTTGAACGATACGTTTGCTCGTGACGCTACCTAACAGTGGCGAACGGCTCCAGGGGGTGACTCGCCGCGAAATCAAAATTGAGCAAACGTATTGTTCAACATGCAAACTCTTTAAACGCTTCTTAACAGTCTGCATATTGAACGCACCTGGGCGACACAGTACAACTCGTGACGTCACTCGAAATCGGGCCAATTTCAGATCGAAATCTAGGTGATATGAGTGGTATTATTTTCTAGGTTTCCTTCAGATTTTTCCACTACGAGGAGTCATTTCTGACGAAGATTTGTGAATATTCATAAAACTTATGAGTTTTTCTGTGTATTCAACTAAAATTTGACCAAGTTGAAAATCAACATATTTCCAGTTTAAATCCCCTTAAACTCTTAACTTTTCCCTTAAGTTTTCCTTTAAACAGGTTCAAAGTCAGAAAAGGCATTTTTTTTATAGTGCAGGATGGTGTTACACACACATTCTGTACCTGTTGGTTGCCTCCCTTCACTGAAGCTACATCACACTTCTGTTGAGAGAAATATTCAAACCTTGGATTCCATGTTTTTATGGCCACAGCATTTTATCAAATGGAAAATATCAAGATCTTGTACATCATTTTATACTCATTTCCTTGCAATTCATCATGACATATTTGTAATTGTTGGAAATCTTGGCATTTCCACTATAGTTGAAAATGGGCCTGACGTTCCACTGGTTTGAATATAGCAGTTTCAGTTTTTGGACCTACGCATGGCTCTGCAGGTTTCACGGGGTTAAAGCAAATCCAGCCTGAAGTGAGATCATGCGGAGCGTCGTCGTTTGCTCCCCAGGCTCTCCCGATTACGAGGAAAAATCTATCAGAGGAAATTCCAGCCCGGAATGGTGGAATCTGTCCCCCTCGGGGAGTGGAGTTTTCGCGCCTCGTGACGGGACTGGATCTCGGCGCCCGAGCTGACGAGTTCCTCATCCGCCGTCCCAGCTGCGCTGACGAGTCACAGAATGTGAAAAATGCGCGGGAGAAAGTCGCGGTTACATCAGCGTGAGGGGCGGGGTCTGTCTGCGGGAATCTTATGAATAATGCATTGCGACAGAGTAGCTATTGTGAGCCGACTATTGAATCCGTCTAGACGCTCGTCGTTGGTGCTTGTGACTTTTCGGCTCATTCTAACCATACTTGCTCCAGTCCGCGGTTGACGGCACGGTCGTTATTTTATTTTGCTCTTCTGAGCCTGCCCAAGGCCCTGGCCAATAAGTGGCTAAATCTGTTTGAATTAGTCATCGGCTGATTCATAGCAGGTGTGGAAATGAATTTCAACAACTTTTAAGTGTATTTTTGGATAGAGAGCAAATGGCCTCTGATTCCGGGAATGAAATGTTTTTGCTTTATTGTTTGGGTTTGGTGTAACTTTCTTCTCCTCTTAGTTTATTGGCGGCCTGCGAGCCATGCTGAAATGTGTGTGTGTGTGTGTGTGTGTGTGTGTGTGCACGCACTCAGTCCATCCACCTCTCCTCTGATCTCCTCCATTTCTGCTGATCTCATGCTCTCTCTCAGGGTTTTCTCTCTCTGTCTCTCACACTCCTGCTTTTCATGTCTCCACTCAATCACTCCCTCGCTCAGTCTCGCACCCTCTCCACCTTTCCCTATCGCTCTGTCTCTCCATCTCTCTCTCTCTCTCTCTCTCTCTCTCACATGCTCTTTTGCACTTGCTCTCTCGCTCTGTCTCTCTCTCTCTCTCTCTCTCTCTCTCTCTCTCCATCTCTCTCTCTCCCTCTCTCTCTCAGCTGTGAAAACCGTGACCTATATACAGCTGAACAGTCTGTATAGTTCACTCGGTTCACCCCCCCGTGTGTTGTGGTTGGTTGGCGTGGAGGTCCCCGGGTTCACGCTGAGAACATGACTCTAATGGGCTTATCGTCCTCGCTGAGCAACGCGCTTTACTGCTAATGCGCTTACATCACAAAAGACAGGGAGATGATATCATAACAGGAAAAGTCCGCTGATTGCATCGATGATGCGGTCGGTCACAAGAAGCGTGGGTGACGAGTGTCTGTGAGCTCTGTCATTTACTGATGCTCCAGAGATATAAATACACTCTGCATTACTGGCATTCAGCCTGAGCTCTTACACAGGTGACGCACACGGGGACCTTTTTGCTGCCTTCATGTCGTAACGAACAGCCATTTTATGCATCTGAGTGCAGGGTGCCGCAGCACTGTACCCAAGCGAGCAAACTGGCTCCCTTTTCCATAGTTCCAGTTCCATACCCATGATGCTATGCTACTCCTTATCTTTACCGAGAGCAGCAGTCTGATTGGAAGGCTCTGAGAGTGATGTCATAATCACCTAGTCTTTTTTTTTTTTTTTTTTTTTTTTGTCTGCCCACTGGAAGAAATAAATGTCTCTATTTCCTGTTCTCTTGTACTTCCTCCTTCAAAGTGAAATGAAATGGTTGCACCATGGATGGGCTTGTTTAAAATGCTTGTCAGTATTTGAGTATCATTACTTATGCACGCCTGGGGTGCAATTATTTTCCCATTAGTGTGTAAATCAAGCAGAAGGAATATAATTGTTTATGTAAATTTGTTTTAAAATTGTTTTATGGCGCCTGATAGAAGTACATCAAGAAGTGTATATTGGGCTAAATGCCTTTGTGGTTGTTCAGCCACCTCCATGGGTTAAATTTTTGTTAGTGGGTGTTTGTCTTTGAGAAGAGAAATTGAAATAAAATTCTCGGGCCATTTTATGTGTAGGTAGGAATAAACTGATTACAGTGTGAGTGCGGTTTTGAGATCGTTCCAGCGAAGCACTCCAGGAGAACTTTAATTTCCTGTTCCTGTGTGGTTTATTTTTGTGCACTTTCTGTGGTCTCTGCTGCCAACTCCTCTATCATCCTCTCTACCATCCCTCCCTCTCTCTTCTGTTCCTCACTGCTCTCATCCCTCTATCCTCTTCTCTCCTCCACCCTTCCTCACTGCTCCCATCCCTCTATCCTCTCTTCTCTCCTCCACCCTTCCTCACTGCCCCTATCCCTCTATCCTCTCTTCTTTCCTCCACCCTTCCTCACTGCTCTCATCCCTCTAATCTCCTCTTCTCTCCTCCACCCTTCCTCACTGCTCCCATCCCTCTATCCTCTCTTCTTTCCTCCACCCTTCCTCACTGCTCTCATCCCTCTATCCTCCTCCTCTCTCCTCCACCCTTCCTCACTGCTCCCATCCCTCTATCTTCTCTGCTTTTTTCCACCCTTCCTCACTGCTCCCATCCCTCCATCCTCTCTTCTTTCCTCCACCCTTCCTTAGTGCTCTAATCCCTCTATCCTCCTCTCTCCTCCACCCTTCCTCACTGCTCCCATCCCTCTATCCTCTCTGCTTTCTTCCACCCTTCCTCACTGCTCCCATCCCTCCATCCTCTCTTTCCTCCACCCCTCCTCACTGCTCTCATCCCTCTATCCTCTCTTCTTTCCTCCACCCTTCCTCGCTGCTCCCATCCCTCTATCCTCTCTGCTTTCTTCCACCCTTCCTCACTGCTCCCATCCCTCCATCCTCTCTTCTTTCCTCCACCCCTCCTCACTGCTCTCATCCCTCTATCCTCTCTTCTTTCCTCCACCCTTCCTCACTGCTTCTATCCCTCTGCTCTCATCCCTCCATCCTCTCTACTCCCATCCCTCCCACCCTCCTCACTGCTCTCATCCCCCATCCCTCCTCCACCCCTTTCTCTCCTCCATCCCTCTATCCTCTGCTCTCCTCCACCCCTTCCCTCTCCCATCCCCTCCTTTTCTCTCCTCCACCCTTCCTCACTGCTCTCATCCCTCTATCCTCTTCTCTTCTCTCCTCCTGCTCTCATCCCTCTATCCTCCTCTCTCCTCCACCCTTCCTCACTGCTCTCATCCCTCTATCCTCCTCTCTCCTCCACCCTTCCTCACTGCTCCCATCCCTCTATCCTCTTTTCTCTCCTCCACCCTTCCTCACTGGGCTCATCCCTCTATCCTCTCTTCTCTCCACCACCCTTTCTCACTGCTCTCATCCCTCTATCCTCTCTTCTCTCCCCACCCTTCCTCACTGCTCTCATCCCTCTATCCTCTCTTCTTTCCTCCACCCTTCCTCACTGCTCTCATCCCTCTATCCTCTCTTCTTTCCTCCACCCTTCCTCACTGCTCCCATCCCTCTATCCTCTCTTCTCTCCACCACCCTTTCTCACTGCTCCCATCCCTCTATCCTTTCTTCTTTCCTCCACCCTTCCTCACTGCTCCCATCCCTCTATCCTCTTTTCCTTCCTCCACCCTTCCTCACTGCGCTCATCCCTCTATCCTCTCTTCTCTCCACCACCCTTTCTCACTGCTCTCATCCCTCTATCCTCTCTTCTTTCCTCCACCCTTCCTCACTGCTCTCATCCCTCTATCCTCTCTTCTTTCCTCCACCCAACCTCACTGCGCTCATCCCTCTATCCTCTCTTCTCTCCTCTACCCTTCCTCACGCTCCCATCCCTCTATCCTCTCTTCTTTCCTCCACCCTTCCTCACTGCTCCCATCCCTCTATCCTCTCTTCTCTCCACCACCCTTTCTCACTGCTCTCATCCCTCTATCCTCTCTTCTTTCCTCCACCCTTCCTCACTGCTCTCATCCCTCTGTCCTCTCTTCTCTCCACCACCCTTCCTCACTGCTCTCATCCCTCTATCCTCTCTTCTTTCCTCTACCCTTCCTCACTGCTCCCATCCCCCTCTCTCCTCCCCTCTCATCCTGACTCTCTCCCTTCCTTTCCTTTCACCCTTTCCTCCTCTCACGCTCTCGTCTCACTCTCCCTCAGTCCCCATGACGGGCTTCACACAGCGGGCCACCATAGACCCGGAGCTGAATGAGATACACGTCCTCTCAGGCCTCAGCAAAGACAAGGACAAGAGGGAGGAGAACGTGCGCAACTCCTTCTGGATCTATGACATCGCTCGTAACAGCTGGTGAGAGTGTGTGTGTGTTTTTGTGCGCGTGCCTGTGTGTCTGCCTGTGGGTTAGTACATTACGTCAAACACATCTGAATATGTATGAGAGTCTCCTGGCCCAGACTGGTGCTCTCTTCGTCCTTGAGCTGGTTTCTATCATCCTTGGCATCATAATATCACCGATAGGGACCGGAGTTTCCACCAGCCTCCAGCCAAACACTGGGAAAATAAGCAAGTGGCTGCCTCACTCGCCAATCAAAAAACAATGCCAGTCTATTGAGTGGCTCGTACAATTTGAACATTGACTCGCCATTTGGCCATTGTTCCAAAAAGTCAATGTTACAACCCTGGTGATGGGTGAAAAACATGAAATGAAGTGACCAACTCGGCATGTGTGATATTCTCTTCTGGTCACTCCCTGCTAGAATGAACAGCTGATTCCAGTGTTGCTTATTGACTGTACGCATGACCGGTTTTACTGTATGAGTGACCGGCTGGATTGCATGTGTGTCCCTGTGCAGGTCGTGTGTGTACAAGAACGATCAGGCGGTGAAGGAGAACCCGTCGAAAAGCAGTACAGGAGGAGGAGCCTTGTCCGCGATTCGCTCACCAGCTGGTGTACGACGAGATGCACAAGGTCAGGAAGGGCCACTGCGGTGACTGTACCACCAATCCGCTACTCGCCTTTTATACAGGACTACAGCACTGACGCTCATTCACTTACACTCGCTCACACGTTCACACCAAGCAGCATCCGCATCCTGTGAGGAGGCTTAAAATTAAAATCAAGCCTCATCTCATCTTATTTAGCAAAAAAGATACGGAAATAAACATTAACCCCTTAAATTCTGTTTTTCCCTTGAGTTCTCCCTCAAGTAGATTGAACATTAAAGAAGCATTTTTTTCATGTTGCAGGTCAATGTCTCACACACATTCTGTATCAGCTGGTTGCAGCGCTTCACTGAAGCTACATCACACTTCTATGGAGAGAAATATTCAAACCCAGGACTCCATGACATTTTTATGGCCATAGCATTACATCAAATGGAAAATATCTAAATCTTGCATACTGTTTCATACACACTTCCTTCTAATTCATCAGGACATATTTGGGATTTTAGAAAATCTAGCAGTCTCCAAGGGTACTTAAAATAAGCAGGTTTGAATACAACAGCTGCATTTGATCGGACGCATGTATGCGTCCATTGGTTTTATAGGGGTGCAGTGTAAATTTGGGGCTAAAATTCTGGTTGTGATTGACTGTATCACTCTGGTGGTTTGTTTGGCATATTGGGCTGCTTTCTATAAGAACTGTTGAGGACTGTAAACATTAGGCATGTTCTTGTATAGAGGTGCTTCAGGGTGTTGTGTTGTGTAGAAATGATGTGTGATGTTTTTATGTGGAGTGGAAGAGCTGCTTTAGGTTATGTTCTGAACACCTGCGGTGGGTCTTTGGCACAGGTGCATTATCTGTTCGGCGGAAACCCCGGGAAATCCTGCTCTCCAAAGATGCGCCTGGACGACTTCTGGTCCCTCAAACTGTGTCGGCCCTCCAAGGAGTACCTCCTACGCCACTGCAGATACCTCATCCGGAAGTACAGGTGAGGGCTATCTCGTATTTACCCCGGGTAGCCTCTTCAGCCATTTGTGATGTACAGATCGCTGTTCGTAATGGAGGTTTTAAGTCATTGCTGCATAGCTGGCTCCATCTAGTGGTCAAACTCGACCCTTGCAGCGAAATTATAATTTTCTTATTTTGTTGTACTAAATGCTTGCTTGCCACTGCGCATCGACTGGCAATTCTGAGATTTATAATATCAATTTACCACTTCAGTCTGAAAATACAAAGCTAAGACTTGTGTTGTTAATCGTAAAAAAAAAATTTTTCCTTTTTCTTTTCTTTTTTTTTTTTGCCGTAACAGTCGTTTTTGGGTTCCATTCAGATTCAGTTAAGTCAGACTAGGAAATTTCCCGTATTTCAGGTAGTGAAGTAAATTTTCAGTATTTGAATTTGGAAATGTAGAATAGGATATGTTTTCCTTTGGTTTTTTTAAATTATGTGTTTTCTGCACAATAATTCACAGTTGAATGGTTAAGTTCAAAATCATCCTCTTTCAGTATGTTGTTTTTAGTTGGAATAGAGTAAATGAACCTAGCGCAACTCCAGAGCAGTCATTTATTTCCTGGTCAAATCTTTTAAGGCTGTTGAAAACATCTGTGTGCATGCCCTGTTTTCCCCACCCTTAGTAGTGTCTGTTTCCTTGAAAAAAATGTAACCTTAACTACTCCTATTGAAATGACATGAAGTGATAGACTAGAGTTTAAGGGATGCATCGATCTGACTTCTTCAGTTCCAATACCAATAACAGGGATTTGGGGATCAGCCAATACTGAGTAATGATCCAGTACCAGTGTTTAATTAATGAGCTGCGTGCCTCACTGCGTGGAAGAGCCTGGGATCATTCTTTTCTGTGTGAGGCAACATCAGGTTAAACTTAAACACTGCTTTACTAACTTCGTCAAACGAAACGAAACCCTTAAATTCATAAATGCACCAAGTTGTCATTTATGAAAATAGTGTTATCAGATATTAGATTCGCTTATTGTCACCGATGCCCAATCCAGATTCTTGAGCTCGTATCGGACCGATATCAGTATCAGATTGATGTTGGTATCGGACCGATATCAGTATCAGATTGATGTTGGTGTCGGACCGATATCAGTATCAGATTGATGTTGGTATCGGGCCGATATCGGTATTGACGCATTTTCAGTGTATGTTGTAATGTTTTGTGATGTTTTGTTGTTTATACTCAGGTTTGAAGAGAAAGCCCTGACGGAGCCCCTCAGCGCGCTGCGATACCTACAGAACGACCTCTCTCTCACAGTGGACCACTCCGACCCCGACGAGACTAAAGAGGTGAGCGTGTGTGTGTTTCAGCCCCGCGCTACTGGTCCCGCCCTGTAGAAGACCAGCCAATCATTTCACCCACATGCATTTTTCAACCAATTGAAGATTATAGTGATAAACACCTTTTATTTTACAAATCTTACATTCATCAAAATAACCACTGTTTGTGGTAATTGTAGAGAATGCTCATATTTGTTCTTAATGATGTTTTGCACTTACGGTTTGCTGCTTCTGGGCCATTATGTCCCGTAAGTCCCAAACCACTTGTTGGAGAAGAATTACTCTGTTTGTTTATTAAATGACTTTTTAGACACCTACTCCACCAGATGGGTGCATGTTGAGATTACTTCTCGCCGTCAGTCGGTCCGTCCGCAATTGTTCTCACTCTACAGACTGAGTTCTGTTTCGTTTTTGTTTTGTGGGTCAGTGGTGACCTGAAGAGGATTCCTATTGATTTCGGTGATGACTGGAAAATTTTTAGCCAGATGACATGTTATGGACTAGGCTGCCATGTGGGCGTATTACCACGCTTTACGTGGCTATCTTTTCTGAATTCTGGACACTCCTGCAAAGTCTGTTTTTATTTTTCAAATTTGTTTGTTTTCCACATTGTACTATTTGAAGTTATTTACTAAAGTTAAACCACTTATATTTAATTCAACACTCCCATTAACACACCAAGTGCTTCCAAACTTTTTACTGGTCTTGTATACGCAGTGCTCTGTTATGTGCTGCATCATAAGCTGTGTGTGTCGCACCCATGCATTCGCTCACTGCAGTGCTACATACCATAGAGGCTTGCTTCATGTCTCTCTCGCCTGTCTGAGCGTGAAATGGTGGAGTTGGTACTGAAAGGTCATATTTAATGTAGGGCATTAGTGTGTGTTTGTGCAAATATGTAAATAAGAGAAAATCATTTTAGAGCACTTTGTGTACACTTAGTATCTGGTAAAGGACTTTGTAAAAGCCATTAAGTTTCCATGCCTGCATGGTATTTGCTATGTTATCGTTTGATATGCGAGTTGTGCATTTGTTTGGTATTCACTATTAACTGGATGTACCAGTTTATGGGCAAAGTTTGTTCTGGCCAATTGCAGCTTCTTAAAGGGAAAAAAATGGATATTGGTTTGGTTGAATTTTTCTGCTGATTGTTGAAACCAATTGTGTTGACCTGGACTGCTTTCAATATTAAACAAGCTCTAGAAGAGGGAATTCTATCTGTGAAGAGAACGTTCTTAGTTTTACAGTGGTTTATTTTTTACTTACTGTATGATACTTGAGCCTTGTTTTTGTTTGGTGTTCAGTTTCAGCTCCTGCCTTCTGCACTTTTCAAATCCTCCTCAGACTTCATCCCTCTCGGTGAGTGTTTAAACCCTCTCCTACTTCCTTAATAAATACAGTTCAGGTAGAGGGCATTTCTTAACTCATGGGAATTGGGGTAGGCTTGAAATCTATGGTTGGGTGTACCAGTATCCCTACAAGATGAGCATTATAAGCAGAGATGCATCAGGTACGGTACTGACTCAAATAGCTGGATTGGGTGTCGGTGACTATGAGCCAATCTGGTTTTAGATACCATATTTATGATTAACAATTCAATGCATTTACATCTATGCATTTGTTATTACAGTTCATTTCACAAAGTTAGGCAAGCAGTGTTTTAATTTAGCCAGATGTTTCCTTACATATAAAAGAATGATTCTAGTCTTTTCCACACAGTGAGGCGCACAGTTTATTAACTAGACAGTCCGGTCGCCGGCAGCTGCATGGGTGTAGCCCCCGAAAACCCACTTCTTCCCTTTTTTGCACAAATTTTCGGCCAATATTGTCGCCATGACTACCAAAATCGATAGGTTGTGACAACTAAAGAATAAAACGTGTCCATACCAAATATGAAAGTAATCGGTCTAAAATTACAGCCTGCACAGCGTCCACAAGGAAGTCTCTACGGACGCGGACATGGTGGAGACAACAAGCATGAATCCGTAGTAGCTGCCCGACTTCATCCAGGGGCTACAATTTATCACTTGTATTGGACCAGTACTCAGTATTAGCTGATACCCAAAGCACAGGTGTTGGTATGGAGATTGAGAGAGTCTGAAATACTTCATACACTATCGTCACATCTCAAGGCAGTATAGAGTATGTACTTTTGTTGGGAACCGTGGACAGCAGTATGCATGGGAGCGCTGGATGGGGAGCCACCCTCCTACCCACAGACACTCAGTTCATGCCAGTCAAAAGTCACTGTGCATCCTGGAGACTACTGATTGGATAAAGCACCCCAGTATGTCGGCACCATTTAAGGTCCCCTATTATCCCACCAGGTGCACAGCTAATTAGCCATTATGAGCCAGTTCAAAATTTCCCCTTCCTGACATCACAAGGGGGAGGGACCACCCAGAATAGTGAAATCTGATCGACTGCTTGGCTGAAGGTGATCAGTTCTTCTTGCCTCTGGTTGGTTACTTCCTCATGTGATGTCAAGAGGGGAAAGATTTTGAAATGGCTTGTAATAACTAATTAGCTGTGCACCTGGTGACATAATAGGGGACCTTTGATGCCTGTAAAATCCTTCTTCCATCTGGCGTTCAGGCAAATTCCCTGAGGGGAAATGACTCCATGTTTGTTCTGCCGTTAGTTTATGTACTGGTACCCACTTACTGTCTGATTTTGGCGCATCTACTTATTGTATCCCTGGATGACAATTCGGGGGTACTATGGATCAGCGATTATCACGCTGCATCCGCCGTTGCGTCCATAGAGATTTGCTTGAGCGCTCTGAAGGCCACAAATTTCAACAGATTCATTTCATATTTAACATGGGCTTTGTGTGCGGTAAGGTAACAGACCCAGTTGATTTTGGGAGTGATTGCTTCACGGGGTTTGGGATACACGTCGACCAGCGGGCGACCGACTGTTTAGTTTTTAAAAGCACAACTAGAGTGTAAATGGAATTTAACTGGGAATTTAACTCCTTCGTCTGGAAACACTGTGGCCTTTTCATTGTTGTTTGATTAACAAGAAATTTCGGTTTTTTTCAAGGAGATTGTACATACTTCTAAGTATGTACTAAGCAGTAGGGGTAACAGGCAGAATAGATGGCTGCTCTGTTGGCATAGATGGCATAGTGCCCAGGATGAAACCCCTGTCTGTGCAGAAGGGTTTGAATGCAGTTTAAGAGTCAACCATCCCCACTGACTGCACTTCAGCTGTAGCCAAACTAATCTGCACGTTAAATTATTAACTGCAGTGTATGCAAAAACGGTAACCTCCCCGTAATAAGCCACAGTAGCTCTTATTCAGAACCAAGATTTAAACGCACATGCAGTTTATTTAAACTGATCACACAACTGGTCTCTACAGCTGTGGAGAACTAGCCATCTGAGCAGAAAAGCTGAACATAAACCTGACATTAATTAGTCTGTTTCTCCTTTTGCTTTCCCCCCCAGGCTTTTCCGATGTGGATCAGACTTACGCCCAGCGGACGCAGCTCTTCGACACGCTGGTCAACTTCTTCCCTGACAGTATGACCCCTCCCAAGGGTAACCTCGTTGACCTCATCACCCTGTAGCTACAGTGGCTCCTCCCCCTGCACTGCCCTGTTGCTGCAGTGGCTCCTCCCCCTACTCCCTGTCGCTAAAGTGGCTCCTCGCCCCACTGCCCTGTACCTGCAGGGGAAACATCCAGAGTTCCCATTCAAGGACAGAGGGCAGAAGGTACCTCTGGACACTCCTCCCCACTCTCCCTGTAGCCGCAGTGGCCCCTCCCCTCCACTTTCCTGTAGCTGCAGTGGCTCCTCCCCACTGCCACAGCTGAAGTGGCTCCTCCTCCCTCTCTTTACAGCTGTAATGGCTCCTCCCCTCGCTCCCTTTCGCTGCAGTGGCTCCTCCACCCTCTTTCTTTAGCTGCGGTGGCTCATCCCCCCCACTTCCTGTTGCTGCAGTGGCTCCTTCCCCAGTGCCCTGTAGCTGCAGTGGCTCCTCCCTCCACACTCTGTAGTTGCCGTGGCTCCTCCCCCGACTCGCTGTACCTACAGTGACTCCTCCTTCCACTTCCTGTCGCTGCAGTGGCTCCTCCTCCCTCTCCCTGTAGCTGCAGTGAACCCCACCCCCCCATTGCCCTGTAGCTGCAGGGGAAAATCCAGAGTCCCCATATAAGGACAGAGGGCAGACTTGTTTCATGAGAACTTCAACTATTTTTTAAAGGCTGGTTCAGACCTGCTGGCCTAAAAGTGTGCCCTATCCGCCCTTCTCCTCTTGGTCCGCTGGAAAGTTAACTATGGGCTTTGACCTGGGGGGTTGCCATTGTCGTGAAGTTAAAGAAGAGGGGGGGAAAAAACTAAACATATTAGCGGGTGTACTTTTCTGAGTAGAGATTTGCTTGGGTTGTGTACATTTGTTTATTTGTTTGATCGGTGCAGTTTTTCTATGGTTGATGAGGAATAAATTGATACATCAGTGCAAAACAACGCCAAACTATTTTTTTGTTTTGTTGGTGAATTTGACGATGCTAGTGGCGATGCCCTGATGGCTGCGTTGGGTTTATTTTCTGAATTCTGGGGCTACTCTGCTCACTCAGTTCGACCAATCGCGTTCGTCATTTGTCAATGCTCATTTCTTTGCCTGTGCGCAATTGCACGCTCTCGCGTTCAATCTTGCATTGTGTACATTTCGTGTAAATTTATTACCTCTATTTATTTTTTTTTTTTTTGCCTGCATCCTTAATAATATGGAAATTAAAATATTTGCTTCAGTATTTCTTGAAAATCAAGAATTATGTCTTTTGGCAATTTTCAGCCCTGAATACATGGTCAGTTCCTCTAGGTCTTGATTTCCTGCCCGTATTCCTATTCCTGATTTGCGGTCCATTCTAACATGTACTGAGAGGGCATTTGTGGCCTATAATTTTTTTCGGTGGAGCATGTCATGAAAAGAGTACTTGTATTACATAAGCCTCCCCTTAACTTGTGACTCGCCGCACACAGCATGGTGCACTGGGTGAAGTGTAGTGGCAGACACTGATTCTAATGAAAACTACCTTTGTTTTCCTGTCATTCGTTTGATGGCAGCAGAATGTGTACAAAACAAATCCAGGTGCTTCAGGACACTGTTTAGCCCCCCAACCCCCCCAAAATAAAAACTATTCTTCCCAAAGTAGCCCAGAGAGGAAGTGCTTCGGTTTCCACTTGAACTGGGACGCGATTTTGATGGGTTGTAATCTCTACACGGCTCACTCAGTATAGATGTGTGTGTCCTCAGATTAGAGCTACCAGTCTGCGCTTTCAGATTATTAATGTAAGACGAAGAGTGAATCGCACCCCTACAGAATTATCTCAATGTTCAAATATTGCGGGCCTGGCCCTCTGGGTACCTGTCAGGCTGTCCAGCGTCACAGGCACACAGCTAGCCTTTTACCGTGAGCTCAGTTCGGAACGTGTACAATCTGAGGCCGAAATTGTAGTGGTGGTGTGAATCCTTCTGTGTGTGCATGCGTGTGTGCCGATTTTAGTCATCATAAACCCAGTGCTGTAAGAATACGGACTGCACTTGTTAAGATGGGCTGAGAGAAGGGGCTTACTTCATTTGAATTGTAGGAGAGTGCGGCCTCCATATATCAGTGAGTGATCTCGTATTTCTCTGTATTTGGCCATTTCTCATCCTGGAAGGTGGACCGAATGCCTTTATTCGGTTTTCTTTGATTTACTTTTTTCTCTTGGATAAAATGATTGACTATGCTTAATAAAAGTTGTTTCCTGGTAATGAGCATTGAAATGCCTCAGAAAAAATGTGAGCTAAATTAGTCTGTGGCTGTGAAGATTTGGCTTGTGCCTTTGTTTTTGAAGGATGGTGTAGGTATTGGTGATGGGTTTCAAGCTGGTGGGTATATTTGTCTCAAATATAGTGAAGTCATATTTGCAAGGACACCCTAGAACTGGGGCATAGGCATGATGGGTAATGTGGTTCAGTGGATACCTGTGGGGTTAACTTGGTCTTGTTTGGTCTGTGCTGTTTAAAATTGAGGCTGAATGAAAATTAGTTTCATAAAATGGGTTTCAAACAAATGAAGTGGCTAGTGTTGAATTTAGGCTGACTGGTGGAACAGTAATTGTATCCCCCGACGACGAGTTGGGGATACTGTGGATCAGCGATTGTCACGCTGTGTTGAGGTTTTTTTGTGAGCGCTCTACAGACCACAAATTTCAACTGATTTGTTTCATGTTTGGCTTGGGCCTTGTGTAAGGGAAGGTCACAAAGCCTATCGATTTTGGGAGTGATTGCTTTAGGGGGTCCAGGGATACACGTCGGCCAGCAGGCGACGGACTATCTAGTTTATTATTCTGGAGTTGTGACAGAGAGTGGTTTAACTGACTTTGTCATGTGTTGCTGAGATAGTGAGCAGTTGCAATGAAGTCTTTCATGGGTAAATTAATATATCCAGAGACAATTAAACTTTCTATGCTCTTTCGTACTCCAGCTCAGTACTTTAAATTTGTAATCCCTCCCATGGAACCTGAAAAATATTATTGCTTGTTGCATGGATTAAACCACTTTGCATTTATTAATTCATGCAAAGCATCATGGGACACTTGCACTAGACTGTGTGTCTGAGAAATGTGTACAAAAATGTATTAGCCCTTAGAGCGCTAAATGCAGCTATTTTTGCTCAGTAATGTAAGATATCAAAATCAAAGCTGTTGACAACCTATCGTGGCGACTTGTTGGAAAGGGCTCCTGCAGGGGAGCTATATTAAACAAGTTGCCACATGATAGGTTTTTAAACAGCATAAGATATATTTTTTAAAAATACAAATTTAATCATTTCAGTGCTCTAAGGGTTAAAGTTTGGAATGAATTAAGTGGCCCTCAATGATATTTGAAAGTTGATTTAAAAAATTGTGTCCTTGACTTTGTGAACTGCCACTTGAGAAATTATTCAGAAATAAATGTTTGTTCATTTTTCCTATCAGTAGCTCATGATGGCAAGGAACCTTTTTGCTTGCGGTCATTATTTTCTGGGAAGGCCATTCTGACTTGTTTTAATGAGACTAGGGTTAAATGTTTGGGGGGGGGGGGCATATTCAGTCAGATGAACAGAATTTGTTCACTTGAGGCCAAAAATGCATGTATATTTTTATTTCATTCTGGGATAAAGGCGTAGTGAGCTATTCTGTTGTTCTTGAGCACTTTAGATGTTATTTTCAGTAAGTACAGATCCACCTGCTAGTATTTGAACATTTCTGGGACTGTACGGTGGAATCCTTTTGGCCCTCTTGAGTTATTGGCCGTACAAGTTTCAGTTGGCTAACTGGCTAAGTTTCAACCAGGTTATATGCATGGAAGGCAGTTCCTATCGTATTATAATGTAAAAATGCCCCCCCCCCCACCACTGTGGTAGCAGAGCTACGTGTTCATTCAAACATCATTGCGTGACTACTTTTAAAGGATTGGTTTTGTTGCCCTGCAATAAATAGGCCTATTTTTTCTGCATTGTCTGTGCAACGTTGTATTTTTATATAAACAAAACGAGTCGACATACTCCTGCTTCCAATTATGCAGCAATTAGGCAGGAAATGAGCGCAGATTGCTAGAGAGAAGAATACTACCCAGACGGGAATATCTTTGCACCCGAAGAAACTACTACGTGCAGAATATTTGGTCACTATCAGTCAAATAAATTGGATGGCAGACGGATACCACCCTGATACTTGTAAACAAAATCCATCATGCTGAGCTCAATGAAGGACTTGGCCAAGATAAAGATCGCTGCTAATCTGCTGGAAACTGGCTACCTCCTCAGACTTCACTTTGTCCTTTACAGCGTCATCGTTATTCAGGAGTCGTTCATCTTATGCAAACTAATTGTGCAGCACTACTGTTTACCGGGCTGCCCGTCCGTCCGTTTGATTATATTGTGCGGATGGCAATTCTCTTGTCTGTATATTTTAGGAGTTGAAATTTTCACGCATTTTGTAATAAATTGGTCTTAATAGGTCCCCATACCGACTCCAGCACTGTGTACGGGTGGTGCATTTCACGAAGGCGTCACTTACTTAATTTATTCGATATGTAAGCTACGGATGAGCGTATAAACTGGAACACTTTATTAATTTGGGGGGATAAGTTGTTCTTCCCTCAGAGAAGGTGACCGAGCTGAGCGCTGGAACAGATTTTGAAAGTTGACGAGTTTCATTTCGTCGTCGCTACTCGAAATTCCATACAGATCCATGCTGAACTGACTAACCTAGTGCGTTCTGTTGGGAAAAGCTTTTCTTTTGAATCCGTTCATCCCTCCTCTGTGTTAGGGGAGATCAATGTCAATTCATTTAGTGATGAGTACTGAAATTTGCCGTCTGATATACTCAGCTGCTGTTCAGGTGTGAAGAGTTGGGAGATACGCTGTGTTGAGACGGGATTTGAATCGAAGGTTTAAGATGCTTTCAAACTGGACGCGAAACGAATTTTTGGCTCGACAGATTCCAGTCAAAGTCAATGCAAAGACGCGAATACGCGCGATTCGCGTCTTTGCATTGACTTTGAATGTAATTCAAAATGTCGTTTCGCGTCCGGTGTGAAAGCAGCTTTATTCGTTCATCACATTACCGCGCAACTACGTATGTAATCGCCCCAGCCAAGGACAAACGATGTTAGTTTGAGGGTTGTTGGAGAGTTGGTTATCATGTGCGCCTACTGCAGCTTTTGTTTCCACTGCCTTGCGTGTATTAACTAGCCGATGAGTGCATTTCTGTGCTCTAAGTTGAGGTTAGTTTGTTGTCTTGTTCCCGTGTACTTTAGCTATTACAAACATTTTTTGCACTCATTAGTTTTGGAGCATCAGGGTATTGGCTTTCTCTTAAAAATGTACAGCCTTTTATTCATCGAGTATAGGTGACCACTAATTGCCTGCATTTTTATAAAATCCAAATGGCTAAATTCATTCTGGCATGAACAAAAGATATTTTATCTTCCATATTATTGATCTGCTTGAAAAATTGAACTGTCTATGCAGTCACACGCGAAAAGACCGTGCTTGTACGAGGTGCCGTTGGGTAGGGTCACAGACTTGGTCATTCTCGTTGAGACGTCCATTCCAGACTTAAATGCCAGCGGCCTCTGGCACCGTGTATACGCTTCAGTTTCCCCATATAATGAGAAACCGCTCGCCTCTCCCTCATTATTTGCGCCCGATTTGCCTTTGCCCATTTTTTGTTTGTTTTTACTTCCAGTTGAGGATCAACAGGATAAGGTTTCAGTGACTGTGGAATGTATTTCTCGGGAGTTATAATTAGGAATTAGCTGGGTGACACCTGCGGTAATGGACTGTTGATACGATGTAGGCTGCCTGGAGTAATGGAGTTAGGCTCGTTCATGCTTCGAAGCTGCCGCGCGCGCGTGTGTTAGTGGCTGTCGGTCGGTGATTTTCATTTACCTAGGAGTGTATCACTGGGCATCGTCATCAAGGTCCAATTCTTCTTTAATTTTCCGAAAGCGCTTGAAAGGTATGACTGACTCTGGTCTGGTGCTATTGAATGTAAGCTTAATGAAAATCTCCGCAGCCCCCGCATCTTACATTCTTCCTCTGCATATCCTCTTGTACGCCTGTATCTCGCTATACTACCTTATTGAGGACATGGATATGCAGCTTCCGTATGTGCGCACACGCGCGCGTTTGGTTTGCGTAGTTGTTTGACGTAATTGCTACGTTTATTGAAAAGTTGATCTTGGCGCTGACCTGACATGACTTGGCATTGACTTTGCTTGTAGCCGCCTTCACTTGAACTTTAATGTACTAAAAACCCAGTGGTTTTTTGAATCTATTTATTCTGATAGACCAAAGCACTGCAAAAAAAAAAAAAAAAAAAATTGGGGAGGACATTGAGGAGGTTTAATAATACATATTCACTGTATTGGCTGTCTGGCCTTGCGGTCTTCAGAGAAAAATCGCTTTTTCCCCAGGAGTGTTACATGGCATTTTTAATCACCCAGATTCAGCTGATTTTTTTGGGGTAGTCTCACCGGACTGTACTGTTGGCTTTGCACATTGATGGGGTTTGTGGTTAGGTTGCATAAACTGCGTTACTCAGGGTAACTCTATTTATCATGCTGGAAACGATATGTGAAATGAAGGTTGGAAAATAAAACGCTGAAAAAACATTGTGGTTGTAGATTCATATTAATATTAAATGCTCGATTGGTGATCAGAGACCTGGGCATTGACCTCATTTCCCTGCTGGTAATATTGTCATTTTCTTTATCCATTTTCATCGCTAATATCTGCAGTATCGTATCTGTCTTTTAAACATATTTCTCTGATGTATCTAACGGACTTGAAATGCATTTCCTGTACTGTGTCGCCGACATTTGCCTTTTTATTTTGGCCAAATCACTTGGCCCTCTATGGCCTCAGAAATTCATTACATTTACCATAAAATGAGGTGGGTTTACAAAAGCGTGGCATTTGTTTCTTTTTGAGTGGCTTCTCATATTCCTGACAAAATGGGACGGGGTTATACCGGAAAAAACTACATAAAACATCTCTTTCTAATGCAATGCCAAACTCATTCAGTTTACTTATTGACGGAGCTAAATTGAATGTTTTTTTTTTTTTTTTGTCGCCCTGAGTGGAAGCCCTGACATTGCTGGTACTCTGGATTTGTAAGCACTACTCTAATGGAGGAGTGAATGTTGTGTGAAAACTATGGAACTGCATTGTATGTAATGTACATAATGACTAAAGATTGTATTTTGTTCAGGTTTTCTTAATAAAACATTGCCAACTGTCTTCCCTGCGTCCCTTTCTCATTTGTACATGCATGTAATGTGAATATTCACATATACAGTACTGTGCGCAAGTTTTAGGCACAGTTACAAGTGACGAACATGCTTCCGTCATGAAAAGAATGGCTTGGTTTAAAGAAAATGCAGCATATAGTGCTGTGAACTGTTAAAAAGCAAATCCATATTTGGTGTGACTACCCTTTGCCTAAAAATGATAAAAACTGTCCTGCTGTCTTATAGGTTCATAACATAATTGCCTGTGTGGTTGTTCCAAGTGTACTGGAGAACTTGTCACAGTTCCTTTGCAGGCTTACAGTCTTACTTACATCTGTCTCTCTAGGTGATCCCAGATAGCTGTGATGTTGAAATCAGGGCTCTGGCAAGGCCATATAGTGCTGTGAAAAAAGTGTTTTCCCCTTCCCGATTTCTACTATTTTTGCTTATTTGCCATATTTAAATGTTACAGATCATCCAACTAATTTTAACATGAAGCAAAGGCAATTTCAGAATCCAAAAATTAGCTTTTAAATTATCATTTCATTTATTGACAATAAAGATTCATTCAGCTCCTGTATTGACCCATGTGATAAAGTAATTACCCCCTTAACCAAATAACTGGTCGTGCCACCCTTGGCCGCAACAACTGTAATACATTTTCCATAATTGACATTGAGTCTTTTATAATTATGTTCAAAGAATAGCAGTACGTTATAAAATGTGAATGAAGCGTAAATATTTTTTTAATGGCCTTCAATTCCACATTTCAAATGCAGTGGAAACATTACACATTCAATTCCCAATTAATTTATTTCTTTTTTGAAATTGTCAGTATCTCCACCTTTTGTGTTGAAGGCCATGCTAATTTTATGCAAAGTTAATTTGTACAGATATTGACCATGTTATGTGATATTTCTAGAAACTGTCCTGAGTTGCAAATTTTATTTGAAATGCCACTCTCACATGAAATTTCAGTGGTTCGCCATTCTTAAGCTTGTTGATGAATACACTTCACAAAGGCTCATACGCAATGTAAAAATCCATTTTTATTTGGCTTAAATGTGAAATATTTAATGGCAAATTTGTAGCTGCTTAAGAAGGGTGAGTTTGATTTGTCGGGATAGAGGGCTTGCTGGAGTCCATCTCTGCCAATCTCATGCCGTGTATCAGTTCGGGACATATTCATGAAGAGAACATTTTCAAACGGACCTCAGCTCTGATAGGCTGTTCATTGTATAATACTAAGATGGTGTGGAGTGCTGGGGAATTTGACGGCTTCTGCATGTTTCGTCCAAGTTTACAGGATTAGCCATGCCCAGTCCTGTTACTCATAGAGGGTTTGTTTATGTACTGCATCCTTCCGTGGTCCACATCTGTACTCATAACTTTTCCCTTAAGGTTTGAGCCGCAATGGCTCCCACTGGGATTTATTTCAGCAGCACTGTAACCAGGGTTGGGTTCAATTACAATTGATTGTAATTTTAATTACAATTACTTTCTGGACAGAATGTACAATTACAATTACTTTTCAAAAAAAAAAAAAAATTAAATTACAATTACGAAAGTAATTGATTACAATTACTGTAGTTGTAATTGAAAAAAGTAATTGAGCCCAACGCTGACTGTAACTAAGATGCACATTACCTGACTTCTGGTTCCCAATGTGCAACAGTCCCTCTGCTTTTACCAGGACACACACAAGCCAAGAGCTGTCATGCTGAAGCCTTCAGTGGTGGCCACAAGCAGTATACAAGTGGAGCTGTACTTTACTGAACCCGTGGGGTAATGTACCAGTATTTGCACTGCCTTGCCGTAGAAGAGTGGGAGGTTTGGCCAGGGGCAATGTCATGTTGGAGTCCCAGCTGAATGGAGTTAATTTGTTCTTCCCATGTTTGAGTGGGTTTCCTCCAGTTCCCACATCAAGGGACATGCATGCATGGCTTGGCATATGTGCCCTTAGATGTGTAAAGTGGAGGAAATCCACGCTAATGCAAGCAGTACAAGAAAACTCCATACAGCTTGGACTTCAACACGACAAGTTAATGCTATTTTTAGGAACATGACATGCTAATGCCATTTTTGCTAATTTGACATGCAAATGCTGTTTTTACTGATGTGGAATAATCAGTCCTCCTTGTGAAAAGTGCCTGAAATGCCAAACAGTTTCATAATATTGGGTCAGTAACTGCGTGGGAATGAATACTGGACATTACAGAGCTGGTCTCAGAGTTTGCAGTGGACTGTGTGTGAAGATGACATGATTATGTACTGAGGGCAACACATTTAAGCAGTTTGTCGATCCTTTTTGCTGATAAGGAATGTGTCATCTATAAGGAGGCTACTGCATAAAATATACGTTAGTGGAAAGATTTCACTGTTCCAGAAATGCGCTGGGGGTGGGGGGAATTTGGGTACACAGCCAAATATTTAGCCCTGGATCTGCGCTCATCAGTTGTATGCCTTTTGTTTTTCTCAAAAGGGTGGATTTAGCTTACTGGCATGCACAGAATGTATGTTAGGAAAAAAAATTTTTAAAACGAAAAGGAATGTATTCTGATTGTAGACCGCTGACATTTAAGGTGCTTTCACAGCATGTTGAAATTTTGTAATGGTTCGGCCATTAATTAAAAACGCTGTTTTGCCATTTTCATTTTCAAACTGCCATAGAGACCGTCTGACCGCAGCACACAAATGAGGCAAAATGGGTGGGTAGAGTGTTAAATACCAATTTTGCATCAATATTGGGCATTTTCCAAGAGCAAATGAAAACCATAAAGGAAAAACGATCGGAGTCCAAATTTTGTATTTTTGTATTTTTTATATATTATTATAATATTTATAATAATATAATGATATATATATATATATATATATACATATAATTATAATATTTTATTAATTTTTTATTTTTGCATATTTTTCAGTGCTTTGTTCATCATTTTGATCATTTTGAATTTTTAATTAATCATTCCTCCACAAGGTGAAAATTTGACTGATCATTTTTCCATTGTGGTCTTCAAATGTATCAGCCTAATGAGCCGTTCCTACTTCTATTGTCGATTCTTCTCCCAGTGAACGGTGCACCCCAGCAACACTGTCCATCCCAGGTTCGACATCATGGGAACTGTGGAAAATAATCCACTGATGCCTTTCTCTTCCTTTATTTGTCTTGGAAGTTTTTAGACTTGGACTGACCCAAATCTGGGTGCGTCGGGTACTGTGCCAAGACCACCACCTTATTGAGTCACAGTGGAGCAGAAAAATATATTGATATATCAGTATCGCGATAAAAGATAAACTATCATCTGGGATTCAGATATCGGAATATCGTGATATGTTTTTTTTTCTGGTTTTAGAGGCTGCATCACAGTAAAGAAATGCAGTTTACTGCACTTAGACTGTTCATGCTGTTGCCTTTACCTGCTAAATCGTCGTATCCACATCGCTTATGACTTCATCAAAAATTCCTTTTTGTAAATCAACACCACAAATATTTATCCCTACAATATCGCCACAATTTTGATGTCAAGGTATTTGGTAAAAGTATCGTGCTATTTGATTTTGTCGATATTGGTCAACCTTAACCCTCGGTGTAAACCCAAGTTTGAATACTGTCCAGGCAGCAATCAAAATGCGCAAACTTTTGGGTCAAATTTACTATGCTTCAAAACAACCAAACTAAATGGACTAAGTGAGAAAGAACCGAAGTCTACCTCCTGTAGCTTGCAGTATTTATGATACAGATGCTGGATGAATGTTACAGTTTGTGGTTCCACCAAGCTGTAATTAGCACTATGCTTTATTCTGGCTAGTATCAACACTGCGGATGGTTTAACTGGAGTATACCTTTGGTTTATTCGCTAAGCATGTCCCAGGTGTCAGCTACGCCAGAATTGTATTACTGCAATGTACTGAGCTTGATAAGTGAAGCTACACCAAGAAAAGCTTTAAAAAAAAAAAAAAAAAAAAGTCCCCAGAGCTTTCCAGGCAAGAAGGGACCTTAAAATCCTGCGGCAGCTGTTTCAGTCTGCTACCATGAGGGCCTCAGCAGGGAAATAATGAATTATTCAACATATTTAGCACATTCTCATGCAATCACATTAACAGTGTTCCCTTATTCAATATCCAAATCAGTTAAATGCATGATTATATACATAGTATTTAACAATTAAAATGGGCTGCTGTATATTCAGTTATATTATGCATGTTGAATTTACTTTCATGGGGCCAATGCAGGAGCTGTTGCTTCCTAGCTCAGATATCATAAATTTGCCCTTTGTTGTCAGAGTGTAGCATTTTGTGATTAAAAGTCTTTCAAAAACTGGTGCCTAGAGGTCAGTCTTTGACATTACGAGGGAGCCACACCAAGCTCTATGTATTCTCCCCTGATTTGGCACAGCGTCTGTAGTCATTAGCGACTTCAATCATTTGTCGGTTTCCCTTAACTGGCCTTGCGGCATATCCATGTATGACCTCACGGGGTCAAAGGGCGTGGCCTACAGGTGCGTGTCCTCCTCGTCAGGCATGCCCTCTTTGGTCTGGCCGTCGCCGGGGACGATCCAGCTGCTGTTAAGCTCCCCGCTCAGGGCTGACTTCTCCTGCATCTCCGGCTGCGCCTCCGTCACCTCCAGGGTGGGGTTGTCATGGTAACCGTTCTCCACCGTCTGCAGCTCCTCCGTCAGGTGTTGCTGTGGCGATGGAGGTCAACAGCGGAAGGGCGCCCGCAGTGAGTGCGGCGGTAAGTAGGCAGGTCATCTTTAACAGAAAGTTCATTACCCTCTGTTTGTTTCACAAACAATCTGCCTTCTTAACCCTCTGAGGAGCAAGTTTGATGGGATATTTTTTTCTGATCTCTCATATTTTAGACCAGTGCTTCTCAAACCTCGCCTGGAGGACCATTTGTCTAGCGTGCTTTATATCTCACCCTGCTCCAGTGTAGGCGAGACCCCAAAAGCTGCTTGATAATGAGCTGATCATTTGAATCACCTGTGCTGGAGCAGGGAGAGATCTAAAACATGCAGAGCAGGTAGTTCTCCAGGAGAGGTTTGAGAAGCACTGTTCTTTTTAGTAACCAGTCATGGCATTAGCATGTACAGTTGAGAACACGTTTCATGATCTCGTAGTTAAACCGGCGACGAGGAAAATTGCTCTCCGTTTTACTGCCGATAAAATGTTCCTGCCATGTCACTGTCCGAGGTGCAAAATCTAGGTTTGGAAAGTAAAAATCCTCCCTAGCATTTTGTTGCAACTTTTTAAAATTGGCACAATTATAGGTGGAATGTGTGAAGCAAATGCATGGCAGGGCTTTTGCTTTATGAATCCTTGACTTAAAGGAATAGTTCACCCAAGAATGAAAATTTACTTATGATCTACTCACCCTAAGGCTAATCGAAGAGTCCGTGAATTTTTTTCGTCCTCAAAACACTTTGAGTTACAAAGAAAAACAGCATTGAAGACAAATCCAAATCAATTGAAGTCATTGGTTACCATTCTTTCAAGTGTAAAAAAACAATATAAAAAAACCACAAAATGCCTCCATACTGCTTGAGCGGCATAATCCGAGTGTCCCTAAACCCCGATATTCAAATTTGACTCGTAAAGACATCTTTTCACCATGTTTTTAGCCTAAATTTCCAATGTAGCCACTTAGCTAGGAGCCCTGTTCATCTTCAAGGAAGAAGTTTAAAATTCATGATTTACCTACGGTGGCCATCAAGGGCAAATTACAATGGCCAATGGCCCTAAACATCTCTAATTGGAGAAATGCGCCGCAGTTTTGAATGTTAGTTTTCCCTGACTGAACAGCGCATTTTTATGGTCGGCCAACGTAGCGGGGTCAACAACTTACGGGCTCCTAGCTAAGTGGCTACATTGGACATTTAGGCTAAAAACATGGTGAAAAGACGTCTTTACGAGTCAAACTGGAATGTCGGGGCTTAAGGACACTTGGATTACGCCACATGAGCAGCATGGAGACATTTTTTGTTTTTTAAATGTCGTTTTTTACACTTAAAACAATGGTCACTGATGACTTCAATTGATTTGGATTTGTCTTCAATGCTGTTTTTCTTTGTAACTCCAAAAGTGTTTTGAGGACAAAAGAAATTCACAGACCCTTCAATCAGCCTCAGGGTAAGTAGATGATGAGCGAATTTTCATTTTTGGGTGAACTATTCCTTTAACACCTCTGGTTACTTCTGTTTAGACCTGGTGTGAATTGAAATATTTCCCATTTCGATAATAGTTGGGTAATTGAGTTGGAAACCGTTGACATCCTCGGCGTGGCTTTTACCCCCACGTGTTGTGCAAGTCGCATGGATTACCATATATGAGGATATGAGTGAGAGTGTGTGCGAGCTAGCTAGCTAGCGTGCGTGTGTGTGTAAAAGCACATTAAAGCAAAAACATAATTCACCTGGCCCTTCCTGTTGGCCTTGCGGCTGCACGCGGCATAGATGGCCAGGCTGAGAGCCAGGAGCAGTACGGCTCCACAGGAGGCGAGGACGGCTATCAGGGTGGTGTAATCATACGTGCTCTGAGGAGACTGTGAGAGACCGCAATACATAAGCTTCTGTATACAGACACCCCAATCCTGAACGATCACATTACCCATTTACCCATATAAGCTTTACCTATTCACAACTATGTTTTTATGTATTTGCATGTCACACAAAAAGGTTTACCTGGCTGCAGCATACTGTATAAGCTACAGAAACTGGCAAACTTTTCTTGGCCAGGCATCTTGAGCACAAATACTGCAGAAAAATTGCTCTCACAGTTGAAGGATCTGGACGCTACATATTAGAGTGGTGTGCATTTATGGTGCTATAGTTTGCACAGTTAATGGCAGTCTTAATTGTATTTAGTGAACATCTTAATCCTACAGTATAGCATCTTCCCTCCATGGAGGGGATGCGTTACAGAATACTATCGTATACAGGGTAGTCGACCAGTGTTTTGATAAACAACTTTAGCTCTACCCATATAATCTGGGCTTTCCAGTAAATGGAACCAATCAGGCATTATGTAAAGTTCTGGAACATTTTGCACTTCCAACAACTGTAAATGAGGTAAATTTTGCTGTTGAATTAGCAATGTTGTATACTTCCAAAAGAATTACAGATGCTGATACTTGGTAAATGCATACACAGGCTATACGAGGAACATGTGAAGGCCAATCTATAGAACAACATCAAAGTGGTGTTTACAATCCTCACTGCCAACGCAATTTTTTTTGATGTATTTTAAATAGCGGCATACCTGATCTTTGAGATCTTTGTAATATTCGTCCAGAAGCGTAGGGCTAACTGAGGGGAGAAAGGGGGTATTAGATGCAATTAGGGTCCATCTCATGAGTGTGTGTATGTTCCTTCAGAAATAAAACACTCAAGCCATCACTAATACTACTTCAATTCAAAACTGAGAACTGGGTCCAATGTTATTAATGGAAATAGCTTGGAAAACGCTGGAGCCATTCTTTTCCAGAAGGATTCACCTTATTTTAATTGAATCACATGAGGAAGTACTTAGTCAATGGCCAAGGACTATCAGGTTAAGTTCATTTAAGAGGAATTCATCACTTTAATAATTCAGCTGCAAGCCATATTAAAAAAGCATTAATTTCCCCTCCACTTAACATTTTGATTGGATAAATGGATGAAATATTCCTCAAATTATTAACCTGTGAGTTTGCACTTTGAACCAGGCTGCCATTTTCTGACTCAGTGTTCTATAGTCTTAATTCCTCCCGCAGTCCGCAGTAATAACACTCCTGTGTAATGAGCTTCAATATGAATACATACTGTAAGATAAAACTTTGCTGAACCAACCTTGAATGACTGCATCCTCAAAAATAATCTTATTCTCCCCATAATGTCCATTCAGTGTGCACTTTGCCCCCTCCAGGTCCTTGGTCAGCTTCTGGCAAATTTGATACAGGACGTCCCACTCCTCTCCGTCATTATCCTGTTCAGTCACACATTAAACAGCACTGAAGGTCTGAACCCTGTTTCAAAAAGTAGGATTTCGGCCTTAGCTGTATAACAGCGCTAGGTAAAACCAAGAATACTGCCATATCTGGAGCATGGACTGAAGTAGAGAGGGCTCTTCCAGATTTTAGTGCAGTAATCCTGCTAACTCAGTGATCCTTTGTGAAATTCACTCCTCACCCATTTAAAAGGGCAGCATAGAAGTACACATTTCATGAAGATCTACGCCGCACTGGAAAATCTCCATACTGCCTACTCACACCAGGTTTTAACTTGAAGAAAGTTGAGAAAAATTGCCCAGAGAAACTAATGCTTGGGAAGTTGTTCTATGTGGCCCACTAGTATCAACCATGAAAACCGTTTAAAATTTTCAAAGCAAATTTTTGAGAAATCTGCGTTTTTAGAAAATCATGAATTCTGATAAATATTTCTTTTATTTTTGGAGTGTACCTAACAATTTTTCCCAAGCATTGCCTATTTATCAATTCAAAACCCCCCTCCATTTTGTTTGTAAGATCAAATAATTATGTAAGAACCCAATAGTTGACACCTATAATAGTTAATTGCAGGACAGTGACCTGTTTGGGATAAATGGTTTCAAGGAAAGTTCTAACTGCATTCCACAGATTCCACCCACACTTATTTCATCTGAAAAGGCCTATTTTGAATTGCATGATAAGCATTAGGTAATGGGAAGGACATGGAATCAATAGATTTCACCAGGATGTAATGATGTTACATAATGAAGGTGAACAAAATTTGGTGTCAACCACTTCAAGTGCCCAGTTACTTGAAAGATGTTGCACGTTGAATGCCGAGAGAAAGTTTGCCTGGTTTGTTTCCGAAAAGGAAATTTCAAGATTACCAAAAATTTGCTTGATAAAATTCATGAACACATTTTGACTGATTACGATATCGATGATATTCGCTTGCCATGTGGATTATGTTCAACATGCAAAAGAACTCTGAATGCCTTGTCTGTACACCTTTATTATGGAACATCATTACATCCTGGTGAAATCTATTGATTCAATGTCCTTACCATTACCTAATGCTTATTATGCAATTCAAAATAGGCCTTTTCAGATGAAAAAAGTGTGGGTGGAATTTGTGGAATGCAGTTAGAACTTTCCTTGAAACCATTTATCCCAAACAGGTCACTGTCCTGCAATGAACTGTTATAGGTGTCAACTATTGGGTTCTTGCATAATTATTTGATCATACAAACAAAATGGAGGGGGGATTTGAATTGATATATAGGCAATGCTTGGGGAAAATTGTTAGTTACATTCCAAAAATAAAAGAAATATATCTCAGAATTCATGATTTTCTAAAAACACAGATTTCTTTAAAAATTTGCTTTGGAAATTTTAAACTGTTTTTATGGTTGATACTAGTGGGCCATATAGAACAACTTCCAAGCATTAGTTTCTCTGGGCAATTTTTCTCAACTTTCTTCAAGTTAAAACCTTGTGTGAACTTATATGGGTACAAATCTCAATGAGTATACTTACCAGAAAACAAGAAAAGTATAAAATTACACCAAGCCCAAATCGTTTTTTTGCCCCTCGAAAATCTGAAGTCTAAAGATTTTATGTTTAGTGACTTGATTTTTAAACTATAAATGCAGCAATATACAGTCTAGAGCAGTCGTAAAAGTTCAGCACTTTAAATACAGCAGCAGGTATTTCAAATATGAAGACATCATCAATCATCAATTGAACATATTATTGGACAGAAAAAAATGTTATTACACTGATAAATTCAGGTATACGTTTAAAACAGCTAAAATTTGTTTAACGAGTAGCCCTTAGAATCTTTCCTTGTGTTTTCAAGAGTAGCTGAAACTGTTACCGTGAACTCGCGTTGTTTTCCCTCCTTGAGTCGCGTACTTTATTATATACAGTATTTATTTAAGCCTATTTCAGCACATGCATTGTTTTTTTGTGTGTTTTTTTTGTTCCACAGAATTTGTTATTAACATTGTGAAGGTCAAGTTTACCTACTCTGCGATGCAGCTAGCTCATATTCTTGTCAGAGTTTTTCTTTTCACATGCATTCATCATGTGTGTAACTTTCAGTTTAAATTTTTAAAGTTGTGCCTAACCTTTCTGCAGTGAGGACCTTTGGACAGTCATTTTTCCACATTAGATATTTTCCAACGGCTAAAAAAGAAAGAAAATGCCCAGAAATGTCACTCTTTGCCCCCCTGAGGGAAGTTTTACCCTTGCAGGAAGCAAGTTTTTTTTTTAATTCACAAATCAAATCCAAAAGCAGAACTGGCTTTGTTAGCACCAATATCTCAATACCTCCAAATTGATGCCACATCTGATTTGTTCATGGCAAATCAGTCTATCAATGCATCATCGAGTCTGAAGGGTTGAGGCCAAGCTCGGCTAGTAACCTGTCCCCTTTAGTCAGGTGCACCTATAATCAAAGTAAAAGGACATAGATTTTCAATATCTTTGACCTCATCGTATGGATTTTTAGCTTTATTGTTTTCAATATGCAGTCTTCTTCATATTTTTTAAGGGAGTCAATAATTCTGCCCCTGACTTTATGACCAGGCGCCATCTATGGTGGGACTCGCATTGAGCCGTCTGCTTCGGTAATGTGTGTGCTTATACTGCCCTTTGCATCACTGATTAATTAGTTCCTTCCCACCACACATTAAGCACTTGCTGTGAACGTATGCCTTCCCAACGCACTTGAGATGAAATGTACGCTCCAGTGCTGGGTGACTGCTGTGCGTCATACAGGAAGGAGGTGTGGGAGGCTGGCTTCCTTATTGCCCCTCCCGATGCCATGGGGACAGGTCAGAGGTCATGAGGAGTCCTTCCTGTGCAGTCAAGTGGAGACATTAACCCCAACTAGAACCTCCTATGGTGTGAGATCATTAGAATGTGTTCTCAACTGAACATTCCAACAGTAGTTCGAAGTGATGGAGATCTAGAACATTCTTTCAGAATTTTCAAAAACATTCTAAGAAACATAGGCTGTGTCCGAAATCACTCACTCATTTACTATTCCCTACTCACTATAAGGGGACTCATATGTAGGTGACTATATAGTGAGCTCTACCCGGCTTGTTTTGTCAGCGCTGTTATTGACGCCTCCTCTTCGATTTGTGTGCAATGCGTGATAGGACGTAGTGCTGGGTTAGTGACCATCGGTTGGTCACTACGTTTTGCGGTGGATAGTGGGATGTAATGAGTTCACTATACAGATGGATAATAATTCCTTCTAACAATTCAGGCAGCACTACAAAATGGCGAACCCACTATAAAGTGCACTATATAGTAAGTAGTGAGTGATTTCAGACACAGCCATACTCTTCACGTGTTTAATTTAGAATTCGACTGCTCCAATACAGCAGCTGTACAGGCAGCAGGACAGATTGGAGGGGGTTGAGGGAGGTAGGGGTTTTGGTAATGACAGTGATTCCCGCCCCGTGATGGCAGGATGCTTTTTTTTTTCAGGTCGTGGGGCACGCTGCTCCCTTCCTGCCTCTGGAGACATGCGGTGAGAGTAATGAATTTCATCGCGAAGTTCACTCGTCAGGAAAGCCTGCAATTCCATTTGAAAGTCGCTGGCCAAGAAGAGGTGTGCCGCGTGGCATCCTGCTTATACACATGGCGGAGATATTGATTGTATCACTTAAATGTCTGTAATGCTGAACAATGGTGCTTACCCGGCCAGCCTCAGTGGAGAACACCATCTATAAACATGGGGAAAACAACAAAATTAGCCAGACGATACAATCAAATGGAATGTTGAACACTGCAAGAAGCTTTTGCAGTGTCCCACCAGCTACTTTTAGTGAGAGGGGGACAAAGTGTGCTTTCAATTTTCTGTAGCTCAGCTGTGATGGTGCACTGCTTTATAGTGTGAGGCCCAAGCGTACAGTGCACAACTACTTAGCAAAATGCTTAAATGCATTTTCCAAATATGTGTCAGATAGGAGGCAGCAAATCTATTTGCATCAACTTCTCAATGTTTTTAACTGTTCAGCATGTGCTTAAATATGGCTCTAAACAATTGTAAAATTGGGCTGCGCATGCTTGTGTGTCTGTGAGAGAGTGTGTGCTTGCATGCGCACGTCTGTGTGTGTGTGTGTGTGTGTGTGTGTGTGTCTTGTACTTGCTACACACTGAGAACTAGAAAACATTTTTCCTACAGGGTGAGGATATTATTGGGAAGTGAGGGCATTTTTGCCTGTCCTCACGACTACGAAGGCAAATTGCGACTTATTGGTGGAAGTAAGGAGTAAGGGGAGAATTAGGGATAGGTTAGGGTAAGAGTTTGTGTTAGGCATGCGTTACTTATTGTTAAGATTAGGGAAAGGATGTAGAGACATGCAAAGAATGAATGAAAGTCAATGTAATGTCCTCACAAGGATAGAAGAACAAGGATGTGTGTGTGTGTGTGTGTGTGTGTTTTTGAGTGTGAGTGTGAGTATATGTCTGTTCTACATTGCTTAAAGGGAGGACAGACAGGGGCGCTGTGTATTCTGATCTATCTCACATGGAAGGGCTTCTGAAAGCTCTGAACAGCTGTGCCGGAGGCCACACTCGAGCCAGGGGTTACAGTTGTGGTCCTGGCTGTAGATGCGCCCATGGTCATGACTTGCTGGTTCACACTGCCAGAGGTGAATTCTTGGAAGGCCGGGAAAGCGAGAACAGCAGAATTACCGTGAAGGATGTAGCTGGGATAAAGGACCGTCTATTTTTACTGGCGGCTGACTTTTCACAACCAGGAAATGATTCGCTGACATCAGCACCTGACAATTTCTACCAGATACTACTAACTCTCATCTGAAACATCTGCTCAGACACTCATAAACAGCTGTGATAATGAAAGCCAAGCAGTCACTGTCACTTCAAAAATCCCATTCAATGCTCTAGAGCAGGGCTATTCAACATAATCCTGCAAGGGCCGGTGTGGCTGCAGGCTTTTATTCCAACCAAGCACTTAAACACCAGATACTACTAATCAAGCTCTTTAGCAAAGACTCTTGGGGTTGATTAGTGGTGTCAGGTGTGTAGCAGCTTGGTTGGAATGAAAGCCTGCACCCCACCGGCCCTTTATGGACAATGTTGAATAGCCCTGCTCTAGAGCATCCTTGAAATCAGTTTTATTTGTATAGCAAATTAAAAAAAAAAAAAAAGCAAACGAGGTATAAAAAAACTCTCAACAAGGAGAAAAACCCTGAAACAGTGGTGAGAAAAAAAAACTCCAGTCGGAGTAAATCTCAGGAAGAGCCCAGCTATAGTGGAGAAGCTCATCTTCCTCAAGCCGCCAAAATGTATTTGTAAGAAATTTGAAAAAGGTAATTTGAATTTTACCTGAAGGTTTTTGGGTTGAATGGGCGATAGTTTTTAGCATTAGCCTGGGGTTGGAAGACATCCCTGTGGTCGCTACAGTGTTAGAACTTGAGGAAGGCACAAAAGCTGTGTGTTCCATGGCTTTGGTCATTTGACCTGAGGTAGGGAGCACAGTAGAGTCCGTGGGAAATGTAGGGCCTGTTTGGGAGGTACTGTAGACCAGTTCATCCCCAGTGGTCGGACTGGCAGGTGTGGTAAGAATCTGAGCAGGGCTTATGAAGGCTGTAGAGGAAGAAGGTTGCGTTCCGCCAGAACTTGTTACCGTTTTCGGGGAAAGGGAAGGACTACGAATGGTGTCTTGGGATGTCGTCTTCATGGTATTTTCTGTGACTTGGGAACCCACAGCGGTAGCGGTGAAGGTATCCGCTTTGCTGTATTCTGTTACACTTTCAGTCCCCAGCCCCAGGGTATTATTAGCAGAGCTGATGTCACTGTGGACATGCCGGTACAGACATCCTGTGGGAGACAGGACAGCACGGTGAGCGCACAGTGGATTCAGGTTAGTTTCAGTGGGCTTCATATCTTGTTGTCACAACCCAATTTTTTTTTTTTTAACTTTTGCATGAAGTCCAATAAAAGCATCATGATTTTGATATGAATGTGAAACAACAGAAGGACGGATCATAATGCACACACTTGTTATGACTTGAAAATCACAACAAAGAAAACCAGCAATGACAACTTAAACAAATTTATTCTTCACTGAATAAAAAAAAACCTCTACAAATAATCCACTGTTCAATCCTCTAATAACACTCTAATGCCACTATGTAACTCTGTTGCCAAAACAAAAACTCTGCTCCTGCTGACCAAAATACCAGCATTTATATAGACTAGCAACATTCTGGAAAGATCTACAGGATTCCTGGGTAATCCCGCCCCCTCCAGGCAGGAAGATGCCAGAAGCTTCTAGAAAGCACTAGTCTATTACAAAGAAGTGATATTACATCAGATCATGTTTTTCTACAGACACACCACTAGAGGGTGCTGATGAACAAAATAAATAGCTGGCCAGCAAGGCAGCAAAAACAGCATGTAACAAATCTCCATTTACAAATGATACACAATGCTGTACATAAAATACTCATACATTACACCTCCCCTCTTTAAGAAAAGAAAGGTTTGCTAAAAGCTTTCTTTTGTTAAAATGAACACAGTTTTATAATCAGTATAATCTTGAACTTTACACAAAAAGTATCATTGATCATTATAACAATCATATACATAACAACCAGTGCAATTTTCACAATCAAATAGAAAAGAAAAATTTACATTTTTCACAATCAAATAGAGAAGAAAAATTACATGCGAGAAAGTTTTATTCCAGATACACTGTCTTTCCCCCTAATGTGAGAAATATCCAAATCATACTCCTGCAAAAGCAAACTCCATCTCAGTAATCTTTGATTCTTGTTTTTGATCTTATGCAAGAATGTGAGGGGATTGTGATCACTGAAGACCTTGATGGAAGTAGCTAAACAAGTCAAATAGACTTCAAAATGTTGTAAAGCCAAAACAAGTGCCAAACATTCTTTTTCAATTGTTGAATAGTTTTTCTGATGTTTATCAAACTTTTTGGAAAAGTAACAAACAGGATGATCTACTCCATCAGTGTCTTCTTGCAGGAAAACGCCTGCACCAATATCACTGGCATCAACAGCCAACTTAAATTCCTTTTTGAAATTAGGAGATAAGAGAACTGGTGCATTTTTGAGGATAGCTTTCAGCTGGTCAAATGATTTTCGACATTTTTCATCCCAAACAAATTTTGCATTTTTCTTCAGTAAATTTGTCAAAGGTTCAGAAATAATAGAGAAATTTTTACAGAATTTTCTGTAGTAGCCAGCCATCCCTAGAAATCTCATTAGTTGTCTTTTAGTTGTAGGCTCAGGAAATTCAGTGATAACTTTTACTTTTGCATCAATTGATTTGACTTCTTGTTTAAGGTATTTCTGCTCCTCTGGATTCATTCTGTAAGGATGCTGTTTTACAGGCTTGGCATCATCTTGTAGGATGACATCATGGTAAACCATATCAGTCCTTGATGGAACGTCAGGGAATATGTGACTATATTCAAATATGAGCTGCTTTAGCTGTTGTTGTTGAAAAGGATCCAGGTGGGACAACTTGCTGTCAATATTTTTAAGAATGTCTTAATCTTCCTCAGAATTTTCCAGTTCAGTTGTATTTACCACATTGACTGGCTTTTGCTGAGTGTCTCTGTCAATGTATTCTTTCAGCATGTTGATGTGACACATTTGTTTTTGTTTCCTCCTTCCAGGGGTTAAAATGACATAATTTAGATCACTGACCTTTTTGAGGACAGTGTAAGCGCCGAAATATCGGGCTCTTAGAGGGTTTCCAGGAACTGACAAAAGCGCAAGGACTTCGTCACCAGTTTTAAAACTTCTATCTTGGGAATGAAGGTCATATCTGGCTTTCATTTTGCCCTGAGCCTCTGTTAGATTAGACTTAGCAAAGTCACAAGCCTTAGAGAGACGATTACGGAAGTCAGAGACATACTGAAGCAAGTTCATTGGGACATCATCTTCCACCAGCAACTTTTCCCTCAGAAACTTCAGAGGTCCACGGACTGTATGCCCAAAAACAAGCTCAAAAGGACTGAACCCAAGAGACTCCTGAACAGCTTCACGGGCAGCAAACAGAAGAGGATGGACACCTTCATCCAAATCTTTCTCTGTGTCAAGGCAGTAGGTCCTTATCATGTTCTTCAGGGTTTGATGGAACCTCTCCAAAGTACCTTGACTCTCGGGATGGTAAGCTGATGATCGGTATTGTTTAATACCAAGCTCATGCATAACTTGTTGAAATATGCCAGACATGAAATTTGACCCTTGATCAGACTGAATAGACTTAGGAAGACCAACAAAGCAGAAAAACTTGGTAAGAGCCTTGATGATAGTCTTCGCCTTGATATTACGCAGTGGAATTGCCTCAGGAAACCGAGTGGAAGCACACATGATAGTCATGAAGTACTCACAACCAGACCTAGTCTTCGGCAATGGTCCAACACAGTCAATGATGAACCGACTGAAAGGTTCTTCAAAAGCGGGAATGGGCTTAAGTCGAGCCTTTGGAATATTCTGGTTCGGCTTCCCAACCATTTGACAAGTATGACAGGATTTGCAGTACTCTTGTACATCGGACCTCATGGAAGGCCAGAAAAAATGGTTCCTGACACGTTGAAGGGTCTTCTTGATACCCAAATGACCTGACATAGGATTGTCATGGACCAGACTAAGAGTTTCTTGACGATAAGACTTTGGAAGAACAACTTGATGGGTGATCATCCACTCTTCATCTGCAGAAACATCAGGTGGACGCCACTTTCTCATAAGCACACCATTTTTGTAGTAAAAACAGACAGGAACTTGAGTAGCCTCTTGTTCACTTGCAGCCTGTGGTAGAAGATGCGCTAGATCATGAGCTTGTTGTTGCTCCTGAATAAGTTGTTTCCGAGACAGAATGCCATTAGAATGGCCTGACAAGGACAAGTCTGAAGATTTCCCAGACATCTCAGGACTGGAAGGTTCCTGATGAAAAGACTGCCCAATGAAGGTGTCAGCCAGGTTGAAGTCCAGGTCAGCATCATCTTGAATAGCCTTTTTGGCCATAGAACGAGTAACTGCACATGAAGGATAGAGGTCTGGGATTTCCTCCTCTATAGAGTCAGATTCTTGATCAATCAAAGGAGTGTCAGTTACAACAGGGTAGGACACAACCTTATCCCCAGCAAGATCATTACCAAGAAGCAAATGAACACCTTTGAAAGGAAGAGAAGACCTAACGCCAACAGTAACAGGCCCAGAGACCAAGTCTGATTTGAGATGAACATTATGGAGAGGTACACTTGTAAAACCACATTCTACTCCTTGAATAAGGACATTAGCCTGAGTAGACGATTTGTCCGAAAAAGGCAGAATATCTGCAAGAATAAGAGATTGGGAAGACCCAGTATCCCTTAGAATTCGAACAGGAGCAGATGAGGAAAAATCATGTGAAAGTGAGACAAAACCATTGGTGATGAATGGCTCAAAACCCTCCATAACAGAATCAGACACAGAAGGAAGAAGATCAGGCGAACTGACCTTTGATACAAGAGATTCTCTCCTAGTGAAAGGAGTTGGCTTGGTTTCTTCTCGTCGTTGTTTTTTCTTGAGAGCATAACACTCAGAAATAAGGTGACCTTGCTTTTTGCAGTATTGGCAAGACACAGAAGGTAAAGAATCAGAGGATTGCTTCTCACTGGAAGGTTTTCTCTCAGAAGTGGCCTCAGAATCATTAGAAGTGTTATTAGAAGAAGTCTTGGACTGAGACTTGCCTTGAAATTTAGAAAAAGTGGATTTTTGGACAAAAGAAGACTTATGAGTTAATGGATAACTATCAGCCAGGGTGGAAACATCTTGCAAAGTAATGGCTTGTTTCTCCTCAAGGAAAGTCTTAATATCAGGCTGGATACACCTTTTGAATTCCTCAACCAGAATAAGTTGCCTCATTCTGTCAAAATCTTTCTCAACTTTCATGGAATTACACAACTGATCAAACAACTGTTCCTTCAACCTGCCAAATTCAACATGAGTTTGACTGGCTTCCTTGCGAGAATTCCTACATTTTTGCCTGTAAGCCTCGGGGACCAATTCATAACCCTTCAGAATGGCAGATTTGACAAAATCATAATCAGAACACTGATGGACAGATAACTGGTTATAGATTTTCCTAGCTTTACCAGTAAGAACACTTTGTAACATCATTGTCCAATGCTCTTTTGGCCATTTCAAATTTTCAGCAATTTTTTCAAAATGGGTAAAGTATTAGTCTACATCATTTTCTAGGAAAGGAGGAACAAGTCTGATGTGTTTAACCACATCAAAATGATCAGAAAGTCCAAAAGATTTTGTAACAGTACCTGCTTCTATTTTCTTCATTTCCAATTCGTACTGCAAGTGCATCCTTCTTTCTTCCAGTTCTCTCTCCTTCTCCAACCTTCTTTCTTCCCTCTCCTTCTCCAACCTTCTTTCTTCCAGTTCTCTCTCCCTCTCCAACCTTCTCTCTTCCAGTTCTTTCGGGCGTAGCTGAAATTCAAGTCTTTGCAGCTCTGTTGCAGGCACCTCCACATCTTTAATCAATTCTGCTGCCTCTTCCCCAAAGATATCTTCATCGATGAAATGTTGCACCAAAATGTTCAATATTTCTTGTTTCTTCATTGATGATTTCACATCAGATAATCCAAGGATTGAGGCTATTTGCAGCAAGTCCTTCTTCTTTGCCAGCACAGTTGATTCCTGGGTTGGAGTTTTCAAAAAATTTTCAACATCAAAAGTCATGATTGCTGGTTTTTCAAATAGTCACAAGATTTAAAAATGATAGATCAGCTTTAATCTTTGGTGAATCCTATCGTTGATCCAATGAATGGTTTATCTCGGTGGAACCTCCAATTTGTTATGATTTGAAAATCACAACAAAGAAAACCAGCAATGACAACTTAAACAAATTTATTCTTCACTGAAAAAAAAAACCTCTACAAATAATAAACTTTTCAATCCTCTAATAACACTCTAATGCCACTATGTAACTCTGTTGCCAAAACAAAAACTCTGCTCCTACTGACCAAAATCACAGCATTTATATAGACTAGCAACATTCTGGAAAGATCTACAGGATTCCTGGGTAATCCCGCCCCCTCCAGGCAGGAAGATGCCAGAAGCTTCTAGAAAGCACTAGTCTATTACAAAGAAGTGATATTACATCAGATCATGTTTTGCTACAGACACACCACTAGAGGGTGCTGATGAACAAAATAAATAGCTGGCCAGCAAGGCAGCAAAAACAGCATGTAACAAATCTCCATTTACAAATGATACACAATGCTGTACATAAAATACTCATACATAACACACTGTAGTTCACCACCATTTCACTGGGATTAGGTACGCGAGCTCCTTCCTTACAGTGAATTAATATGTTCAGTGAACATTCGTAAAGCAGCCACAAAACACAACATGGCACCAGAAGTATTGTCCATTTTATTGGTCCATTTCTCTATTTAACTTTAGCTGAGACATGGCTGAACATTAATTGACCCTGAACTGGGATTCTAGGCAATTCTTCTGAAGACACAAATGGGTACAAATGAAAAGGAACCTTCTTCTGTGCTATCATTAGAAGCCAGCTATACACTCTCATCAACACATATTGGCCAGCACACCAACACAAATGCACATGCACTAGGATGGTAACCATAGCAGAACATCAATGAATGCTATATCAACCTTAATAATTTCAGAGATTGTCGATAACTTGGAAGTTCACCCTGCATGGCAGTTAGCAGCTTGTATATAATGCTCAACAAATGATAATAATACCTTAATAAAAAGCAGGCATTGGAAATGAAACTAAACTGAAGCTTACTATGGAAAGATGAGATCTAGCAAACCAGAAAGAACCAAAGAAAGCCTGTTTCACATGCTTACTGTAGAAGTGTAACATTCATGGGAACAGACTGTACAGATTTACGGCCCCACAGCTACAAACCACATCTAAATCGGGAATTGATGCAATATGCCGCAATAAAATACCAGGATCACCTTTCATCATTATTATCTCTCATCACAGTTGAACATTTTTTCGTCTAAATTACTTGTATTCAGGTAGCGAGCAGTCATTCAATGAGAACAGTGACTGTATTGAATACCAATTTTGTGTCGTGACTGCAATTTTTAAATGTCGCTCGCAGATAAAAAAAAAAAAAAAAAACTGGGATGACAAATGCGCTAATATTGGAGGAGGAAAAACTTTGCTTCCGACAAATAATAATGCTAAGATAAGGCTCCTGCTTCCTTTTTTTGATAGCATGGGAGCCACCCTCAGTCAGTAGTCCAGCTGTGACAAGGCGCTAGCGCACCGGTGCTCTTTGGGGAATAGTGAAGGCTAGGGCATGATGACTCGGCTGTGGTAGCTTCTCTGCATGGGGTTAGTCTGTTGATTCAGCTCCGGCCTCCATTCACACGCATTAAAAGATAAAAAGCTGTTGGCCTACAGGCCGTGGCACTGAATGACCTACCTTCCTTCCTGCTGGATCGTAAAAATAACATCCCGGATAGAGATTTATATAAACAGATGGACACATCCACACATACAAAAACAACCATGACCATGACCCCAAAAAACCATACACAACCACATGAAAGTAATCCAATGGCTGCCCATTAACTGCCCCCTGCAATTATGAAAACCACTGTACATGTAAGATAATGAATGTGAGCAAGCGCTTTTGCACTTGACACATTCTTATCAGGAAAGGTGTATAAACACTGTTGAGGCATAACATAACATAACATAAGTGACGAGAACAGGCCGTTCAGCCCAACTAGGCTCGCCAGTTTCTTTTTACTATAGTGAATCTATTACTTAAGATACTCAATGACTCAGTGGTATCGAGTGCTAAATCAAGCCTGCTCTTGAAAATTCCCAAGGTTTCTGCCTCAGCAATATGGTCAGGCAAGGTATTCCACACTGAGATTACTCTCTGGCATGTTCACTATTGTGTTAGAACAACTGGAATGCAAACCAGTTTCCATTCCCCAAGTTCTGCTGTGTTTGGATCTGGGTTTTGTAGTGACACGGACAATGAATATCTAGCAACCAGGAGTGCAGTCCTGACAAAGACTAGGCTTCATGCAGTTGTTGTACAATGCTATGCCACAGATCTCTTACCCAATAAAGACACTTCAAAAACAATGCAGCGGGTAAATCAAAGCACATCTCAACATCTTGTGAGAACTTCATTATCTTCTTGATTAAGTCTTTTGTTTCCCCTTTTAGATGTACAATCAGCACTTCAGATGTCAAGAGAGAGCTTTCATTTCATTAAAACCCAATGGGGGGCACACTGAGAGTCAATTCACCTACATTTTTCATTCAATTAAATATGTCTGCACTAAAACTTAAGTCTCCCCACAGATCAGAAATCCTTTAAGAATTATGGTGGTTATCCACAAAATTCCACATCGCAGAGCCACTAACTGGTTGACCCCTTTCCGCAGAATACAAATAATGACAATTTTTTTCCTGTTTTGCATGAGCCTATTTAGACTTTATAACTCACTATTTGTGTCACAGAGACTGTGGAAAATTATTCCAGTGAAGCAATGTGAAGCACATTTGGAAATTCAATCACAGAATTATTTAAGAATTAAATTTTGGAATTTACGGACGCCTGCGTCTATATCTGCGCAAAGGGTGTAAGATGGCTGTAAAAATAGCTGGTATCACTGAGGGACAGGAATGGTATTTTATCCTTTATTTAGACAGGATTGAGATGGAGTATCTCCATTGAGATGCACAATCTCTTCTGCCGGGGAGTCCTGGAAGTTGAGAAGACAGGTGTTTGCCATGTTAGAGAGTGTTGCTAACGGTACTGGCAAAGAAAACGCCATTTATAGCATCACTGTCTTCGCCGTATCTTAAGTCTCACCTTTTACGGATGCAGAACCACAGGCAGCAAATGAGGCCATGAATCAGACGGGGGAACTAAGGAGTAGATAAACGTCGCTGTGAATAAATGTCTCCCGCTACGTCGCCCCGAGTGAGACAAATGCGCGCACGTCGATCTCATCCGCCCACAAACGTGTGTGTCAGGAGTGGCTGGCCTTTGGTTGCGTGACAACCCCACCCCCCAAACGCGGTGTGACTGATGGTTTTTGGGGGACCGCCGACCCCTCCCAGTGATGGTGTCCCATTCATTACGAGGCCATTCAGTGAGACGCGGTCACAGAGGGGGCTTCTTTACACAGCTGAGTCACTATAGACCCCCCTTTCTGCTGTCCATTCAGCAGCGGAGGAGGGCAGTGAGTGTTTTAATGCGGCATGTGAATGAGTGGGGTACATCGGGGGAGGGTCTGTGTATCCAGCCAGAGCCTTGGAAATGTGGTGTCGTTGCCATGAGCCCATTAAGTGACAACACTGGCCCTCGGAGCTCATTTACCAACAGAATAAAACACTGCAACAGTGCTTGTTTTAAAGGACATTTTCAGGGGGTAACACTACTACAATCCTACTTTGCCTCATTACAGAGGCAATCACAGAAGAGCAACAGGTCGCTGGTTTCTGAGACCCCTGTCTTAAACCACTCCGGTAGGCACTTCTCGTGACCTTGAGCAGCATTGTGAAAGCGTTTCACGGTGTTTTGAATTTCTATGGCAAGTTGAGTGTCATTTTGACAGCGCCACAATTTTGAAGGGCTGTAAATACTGGATGTTAGCTTTAATTTGAGGATAAACTTAATAATTCAAATGGTGTCACTCCCCAGATACTTACATATAATACTGAACTGATGCATGGGCATATGCATGCATGAAGCCCTTTATATACTTGTTTTGTGTATATCTAAGTGGATGTATGTCTGTGTCCATTATATTCACACTAACGCTCTCCGCGTCTGTGTGGGCCAGCATGTTTATGCAGAGCTCCCTACAGGACCACAGCTGTCCAGACAGCCCGTGACTCCCGTTGCTGGAGCCGTGCCCTGTTTGCAGAGTGCTGTCGGCGCACAGAGGGGAGGGTGCAGCCGGGACCGGGAGCCTGACAGCGCCGGCCTTGGGATGATTTAGAGACGTCGAAAACGTCCCTCCGGTGGACCGACCGTCAGGATTATCACAGCCTTCCTCCTCCTCACCCCAGCTCTGAGGGGTTTTTACATTAAAGTGCAAGCCTGCCCATGGCAAACTGTGAAATACCTCAGTCTACGGTGGGAGCGTGTCAGCAAACTGCATTATATTGATACGGCCAGAACTTTTATCCTCGGAGCATAACAAAGATCACTGGAACAACTAGACGGCACAGGTTAGATAAAGTATAATTAGCATTAGGCATCAGTTATTTGCCTTTACATCAACCCGTTTAATCCAACTGGTCACATTTGTGACTGAATTTTTTTTTTTTTTAACTTCTAGAAGCTCTAAAAGTGTTGTTGTTGGCTTTGGGCAAAAAAAATGCAACTTAACCATCATGAAATCAAAAAATACACAGTTTATGTGTTAGGGAGGTCTAGGGAGTAAAATGCATGCACTTACATTGCGAGGAAAAATTTGGGATTTAAAAGGTTAAGTACCAGTCACTATTGGCTATGACCATCGAGTGAGTCTATTTTACTTGGGAAATATAGGCTACGTCAATAAGTATGGCCTGATTACAATAGATGTGGTGGTGCAAGTATACAACACCAAGATGATTGCAACTGCAATGTGACAGTGCTAGATAAGGACACAAATACTGCGACAAAGGGCTGCTCAATCGAGATGCAAATGCTATAAAGTAACAGCCCGTTCCTTCCATTTGCCATTCCTAGGCTTCCCCTATTTATCTTTCTGTCTGAGAGTAAAAGAAGGTGTGTATATTAGGGCCACATCCTCTTTGCTTGGCAGGCTAAGGAGGTGGGGGGGAATGTCCACATTATAGGAAGAGAGCTCCACACCTTCCAAAGGAACAGAGATGTTGATAAAAGCTTCTGGTTTCAATTGTTCACAGGTTTTCTCATGACCCCCAAAGCCAGAGGAGTCACACAGAATGTAAACCTATTGTGGTTCAAGCAAGCTGTGCAATTAGCCAGATATAAACTGAAGCTGCAGGCGAAAAGTGCAAGCAATACAAAGGGATGTGAGAAGGAAGAAGGACTTGTCAAATAAAAAACGGGAACAAACGGCCAATATCATTGACCAATATCATTTTCTTTAGATGGAATGTTATAATTAAAAATATGTCATTGTAACAAGAGTAATGTATTCAAAGGACTTGAGATTCCCCATGTCTTCTGATTAGTACAGGACAACTAAACTGATGTTCCTATCAAAGAAAAAGCACAAAACAACCGCAAACGCATAAGATATGAACTTCGTGAAGGATGGAGCGGGCACCTTGAGTTGATAACACATAAGTTTCAAGTGAAGTCAGTGAATCCGGGCTGTCACGACACATCACTTTCCAGTCATGTCTCAAGAGTTGCAAATCACCAAGGTTATTTTTTATTTTTTACATTATTTTTCTTCTATTATTTTTATTTTTTAATTAATTAATTTATTTATTTATTTATTTTTGCAACACTCGTCAAGTAAACGAGAGAGCGTTGCTTTGCGTCACGAGGAGCTCTGGTAAATGTTGTGCCCACTCCGCGTCCCTGCCCTGAATCTGGTCTGAGTTTTAGAAGCTACTAGTGGACAGATGCATTAAATCGGTGATTCCACTCTTTCTGGTCGTCACCCGTCCTAGAACAATACAAATACTTAAACGACAACGACGACGGCCTCTTTTCCCCCTCAAAGCGGTGCAATTAAGTCTGAAAAAGTTGGAACACAATGAAGTCTGGTCCCCGAACAGGTGTTACGGAACGGTTTTGTAAACGTTAACCTACCCTGATTAATAACACAGTTCAATAGCAGCAATCAGCAAAATTAATCTGACTTTCTGACCTATTTTCTCAGCAAGGAAGAAAGATCCATCCCCTTCTCCATTTTCTCCTCATGCATATTGTTTGTTTGCATGCTTCTATACACACAAATTGTCGGACATTATTTCCGTTAGCCAATAAAAACTATCTCACAATATCTGACTTTTACTCATGAATTCCACATAATTGGATGTGACCATTAATCTGAAAGTTACTTCAGATATCACTGAAAAGCCTCGATGCCCACAACTCGCAACTTCAAAATTTGTACAGTAGGTCCTCAAAGAAGCTAAACTAGGACTGAAGATTTTTTTTTTTTTTCAGTCGAGTTGCCTAAAATCACATTCCAAGAATAAAAGGGCAACTTACCAAGAAAAATAATTGCTCTGAATACGCGCATTTTGACTCCTTTCTCGCCGTTCCAGGACGAATTCAGTTCAGTGTCACACAGTCCGTGATGATAAAATACATTTGAATCCAAGTCTCCCTTGTTGATGAAACGTCCTGGTGGGAAGTGTTTCAGTCCGGTCTTAGACGGCAACAATCCAAAATCGAATGACTGAATGCCTTGTTGAATCACCACTCATTGAGAAGCATTTTCATTTCCCATGTTCTGAGCTACAATTATTCAATTACCCCGTCTAACAGTTAGTAGAAGCGGTCGCCGTGCTGCCCCCAATAGAAATATTGCTTAACAGTGCGCAAACCAGACCCCTTTTCAAATGTGCAGCTGCTAGCGCGGCAATGCGTAGCTCTGCCCACACGTCCGCGCGTACGGCGTGCGAGCGAACTATGAGAAATGTGTGGTGTGATCTCGATCTGAAGACAGTTTCACGCAGATAAGATTGCCCTTCGGAGCTTGAACTGCTTTAGAGGGAAACCTTTATAATAGGCTACATGTAAACTGAAGTCAGGTAATTTGGGATATCAGGTAGGGTAAAATGAGACAAATAAGGTGTTCAATCTTGGACTGTTTAAATTTTAGCATTAAATTTTCTATTTGTCTGAGATGGTTAAGATGGGCAGAGCACGGATTTAAAAAAAAAAAAAATCATTGGCCTCAACTTGCAAGGCAAGCCATGTGGTATGTTGATTAGCTCTGTTTCGTAATTAATAGTAGGCCTACTGCAGCTAAAACAATGCGGGTATCACACCAAAATTGGTTGAAAAATGTTGCATTTTATTAACTGTTTGACTTATGATCAAAAATATTTTCACCATACACTTTACTTCTTATGGGAATGGGTTTTAAGTGACTGTCCCACTTTCCCTGCAAGAATAAGGTCATATGAAACATTTTAATCTTGTATCTAGACAGAAACACATTTCTATGTCGTCTTTTTCTGAGAAACAGAAAATCTGCCGCTGATATGAAGTAATTTGGACTCGTTTCTATATTTGTCCAGGGGGTAAATGAAATGAGTCAAAATGACCTCAAATCAATGGCAGAATTTCTTTTTCTATGAAAAAAGGTAATTAAAATAAGTGTTTAAATTTAAGTACAAGATTAAATGTTTTTTTTAAGTATTTGCTTTAGCAGTGTAGTAAAATAAGACAAAAACATTGTGCAAAAAATTTGACACTATTCTGAGCTGAAACCTGCGTGTTTCTGTGCTACCAGGTGTCATAAAATCATGAGTTACCATGCTATTGTGTGCCAACCTGTCATATTACAGACATTTTCAGTATTTTGGACACATGAAAATATTGAAGATGATGCAACGAGTCCATGTTAGCCTCAGTATCCTAGAATTAGCTTCCACAGTGGCAATCATGCAAGTGCACGTGTCTGCAAGTATCACACATACATGTACACACAATGCAAGTATTTGTGCATGTATACACACATGCATGTCTTTCTCCCTCTCTTTCATGCTCTCTCACACACACACACACACACACACACACACACACATTCCTAGTGGTGGAGGGAGGTATAGTTTGAGAGGGAATAGTAAATTGTCCCATTTTACCTTACTAGCTGTCCAATTTTACATGAACATGTCATTGGGTTCTTAATGGGTTTGAAGGTCCAAAGTTTCTAAAGTGTTTTTACTTGGCAACATACTTTCTTAATAGAAATTCAGCGCAGATCCATAACAAGTTCTAAAAGTAACATTTAAGGTAGTCTTCAGAATTTAGTTTTTAGTTTTTTTCTTTTTTTGGCAAGCTATCCATTAGTGTCCCAAATTACCTGACTTCACATTATATAGTGGGCTACCTTTGATAAATATTTACAGAAATATTGGATAAAATAATTACAAGGAACAAGCTCTATTTTAACAGAAAATATTCAAGGAAATGATGATTCAACGAATGTAACCAAAATAACATTGAAATAACAATATAACAATGCCCCTGTACTCAGTGCCCTAAGTCGTTTGCAACGATAAAATGTGGCCTACTGTTATATTTAGGAAAGTTATGCATTAAATCTTGAGCCTAATCTAGAATTCTTCCAGAATCTTTCAGGATCATTTCTTCTGCAGTGAAGCTGCATTGAAGATCACCAACAGGGTGAAGCCACAGATTTAATCAGGTACTTGTCTGAATACTGAGATGACTTTCATAAAACGGGTTGCAGGGCCAAATAGTATGTAGAACTAAATATGTTTTCATATGCATTCATGTTCTTTTTAATTTATTTCAAAATATACGTTAATGTTGCATAATTTTTATTTAGGCTAGTTATTTTTTCATTCATAAAATTCATCAAAGCTCCAGAGGCTGAATAAATTGCCATATCTCAGGTGACCACTAAGGTGTATGAGCTTCTGAGTTAGAGGTAATGTCAATGCCCAGTCCCCTGCCTTCATCACCGCATTCAACAGGCCCCCTATATAGCGCCATCTACTGGCAATAGACAGACATCCTGCATAAACGCGAGTCCAGGCACTTAAAGTTCCGTGACATTTCTCGCTCATATGCAAATACTTCTCAAAATGATTACGTTTGCATTTGAACAAAATGAACATTCTTATTTAACCCCCCCCCCCCCCCAACCCCGTCTTCATGCGCTGTCGATTCACACACACACTCACACGCATAAAACAGGACAGATGAGGCCGTCCTTATTATCAATATCATCCAATGCATTTGACAGTGGCTGGTCCATTTTTACTGAAATGTGAAGACATGAATACCTAGCATTAGCCGGCAGGCTGCTGATATTACAGAACTAATTCTAAACAGTATCTGTGTCCATGCAGCTTCACAGGGCCATTTAAATGTGACCAGTTGAACAGTTGAAGGATAAGGACCCACACTATGAACAAATAACAGACTGGTATCAATATCTTGGGCTTTCACCGTGAACTTTCATTGCCTGCCCTCAGAATTCCTATCCCATTAGCTCAGCCACTGCAGTGTTTCACTGGTTTTGTTTCTCCGGTCGGGAACTGAGTCCACTCACGCTCTCGCTTCATTAGGCGGCAACAATGACCGGGCATTTCAGGAATGTCGGGGCACATTCTTTCAGCGGCTATCCGTCCTCAAGTCCCAGAAATTCCTGTCAAGTATGATGAGGTTGGAGTCAAGTCTTCATGATAATGATAATGAATAATGCTGGACTGATCTATTCAGCCTTTTTAATTACGTTAACCATGTTGCAGTTCTTCAATTACAATCCCACATACTGGACCAAACCTGCGGGGAAGATGGTGCTCCCTTAGGGGGAATGTAATGAGGCGAGGTCGGAACTATTTCAAATGCAGACTCCATTAAATCACTGGTATGATTTGTCATTGATGATAAATTTATCGGAGATACACAGGACAGTGGCAAAACTATCGCTGAAAAACTGACTATGAAGGACGCTTATTGTATTCGGTTAAGAGGCACATACCCTGCTTTCAGCTGAATTAACATTTCCAGTCATTACTTTTCTACTTCATTCCAGATTTAGAACATGTGTGGGCAGTGACAGCAAAACAACTTGCTGTGTGGCAGGCAGCATGGTATTTTAGGGTTAGATTTAAGGTGTGAACATTTCAGAAATTTCTTCAGCATTGGCGCGTTAAAAGAATGTTTTTATCGAAGAGCAAATTAATCGTTTGCTCCAGAAATGGTGGCCACATATTATAAATATCAAGCTCTGCTCCGCTTCATTACTACTATGAAGTTTATACCACTGTTTTTCTTGAAAATGCTCTTAAATGCTCACAATAGGAGAGCTGTAACTTGTAAGTCATGTAAATTTATGTATTCATTGTTCATTATATGCCACCAAACTAGCACACTAGCAGTGGTATGCTTAATAGTTTTGACCTTTGATTTGCCGTGTTTCACCTGGCTTTGAAAGTGGCGTGCACATGGAAATGAAGGCTGCTGGGGGATTCATTATGTGCTTTATGGGTGACAATGGGAGTATAAATATGGAGAGCAGCAGATGGATGAGCCCGGCGTCGCAAATCCCTATTCGCCTGACGCTGCAAGCGCCTTATCATGCAACTCTTCTGCTTTTTGTGATGAAAGCCATGCCTCCATTGCCAGGCTACTTTAATGTAATCCAGCAGTCAATCTTATTTTTGGTAAACAAGGCTATCAAAACAGGATTTTAATCAATGGGAAGCATTAAACTTGCTTGTGTAGTAGTCGCAACCTGAGTATTCAGTGTCCGTGGATCTCCTGGACTTGTGCCAAACTCTCCCTCCAGAGAACCTCTTCCTAAGGTCCAAATAGTAAAAAAAAAAAAAAAAAAAACTAGTTTTTTTTTTTGAATGGCAGGACATAATGTTACCATGGTTACAGACATGTTGGGCAAGTGACCTATATTTGGAAGGCTTAACTATCCAGAATCTAAAATATGTATTCTTATGAATAATGTAAACCTAACCCAAAAGTGCTCTGCTCACTTTTTTGCAACACAGAAAATACGAGATTAAGTTTCTCGGGAAAATTTGGGAGTGACGGGGTTGAAGAGAATATCTGTTGCAATGCTGTGAAAAAGTATTTGCCTCGCAGACTTTCCTCTATTTTTGCTTATTTGTCAGATTTAAATGTTTCAGATCATCTAACTGATTTTAATATCAGAAAAAGACAGTGTTAGTAAACACAAGATGCAGCTTTTAAATGAGCATTTCATTTACTGATGATAAAGATGTATGCAAAACCTATTCCCATGTAAAAAAAAAATAATTGCCCCCCAAAAACTAATTTGTGGCTATGCTGCCTTTGGCGGCAAAAACTACAATCAAATATTTGCGATAATTGGTAATGAGTCTTTTATATCAATGTGGAGGAATTTTAGCCCACTCCTCTCAGCAGTTGTTGGTCCAGAACGCGGCGATGCGTCTGATATTCAATGAACCCAAAAGGGCTCATGTCACTCCACTGCTCATCAGCCTCCACTGGCTTCCTGTTGCAGCTCGAATCAAATACAAATCACCTCTGCTGTCCTACGGAGTGACATCTGGGTCTGCTCCCTCCTACCTCAACCCCATCATACAGGCTTACACACCTGGCCGATCACTGCGCTCCTCCCGGAAACGCTGTCTAGCAGTGCCATCCCTACGCACAAGGCACTCTCAGGCTAGACAATTCTCACAGGCAACACCAAGAAAAACGCCAAGGCGCTCTCATTTAACAAAAGTTAAAAAGCCTTTATTAACATGCCTTGGTCATATTAACGTTAAAAAACTCCTACGCGTTTCGGCATCAAGCCTTCGTCAGGGAGTCAAACAGCTCTCAGAAGGAAGGAGAGGTTACCTGCTGGATGTTGTGTATAATTACACTTGTCACAAGAACAGCACATCTGCCAGGTGGAGGTTTCTGATTGGTAGACTGCTTCTTCTTAAGAACCTCTCCTTCCTTCTGAGAACTGTTTGACTCCCTGACGAAGGCTTGATGCCGAAACGCGTAGGAGTTTTTTAACCCTCTGTTAACCAAGTACCTTTCCAACTGTGTAAAAATCATTTCCCTTGGCAAATATGTTGATTATGGGCCAATATTTGGAAAAATAGTAAAAAAAAAAAAAAAAAAAAATTTTTTTTTTTTTAAAAATTTAAATTTAAATTAAAATTTTTTTTTTTTTTTAATTTTAAAATTTTAACTTGACGGACCATTCAAATTATTCTCAAATGTTTATTTGCCAATAAGAAACAAAACCAGCAGGGTGTCCAGGCTGTTAACCCTTTCACTTTATGTAGCAGATATGCTACGGTGGTTAATAGAGGGTTGAGGTTAATATGACCAAGCCATGTTAATAAAGGCTTTTTAACTTTTGTTAAATGAGAGTGCCTTGGAGTTTTCTTGGTGTTGCATATTAAGTGTCCCATCCAAAGATCACCTCAATCAAATGACTTTTGAGTCCAGGAAGCGCTCCTAGACAGACATTTTGTAAATCTCACAGGCAGTTCCACACTGCTGAAATGACCTGCCACCGCAACCAGAGCAGGGGCATCCCTCTCTAGCTACAAGAAGCTCTTGAAGACCCACCTCTTCCGGGTCCACCTTCTCTCCTAACCAAATAACCAACTAACTCACTCTTGTCCTTCCCTCCTTAAACAAATCCCATTGGTACTTATTTAGTTCTGTCCTGCTGTTTTGCTACAATTGCACTTCACCCAGTTATTTTTTTTCTTGTGCACTTGATAATGTTTTGCTTATTGTACTTTGCCACTGATGCTTGATTTACTCCTTTTTGTAAGTCGCTTTGGATAAAAGCATCTGCTAAATGCAATGAAATGTAATGTTTTAATTCAGCCACTTTGAGGGGTCTTTGAGCATGAATTGTCCGTTTAAACCCCTTTCCAGATCAGTAGACATCAACGACTTTGTTTCTCATCTCTTCTAGAATGTCTTGAGATTGCGGCATCATGTGCTGCTTTTTGCCTACTTCACATTGCCAGACATGCTCTATTAAAGAGATGTTAAGTTTCAACAGGGCTGGCAGTATTCATGCCTGAGTGTGCCTAACCCAATTATCAGTTAAATTCATTCAATTGTTTGATTTTGTTACTGAGGGAGCAATTTTTTTTTTTTTTTTTACATAGGGCCTGGTAGGGTTGGATGGGTTTGTTTCCTTCAGGAAATTAAATAATTCTTTTAAAAACTACATTAAAATTAGGTTGATGATCTGAAGTGTGACAAATATGTAAAAATAGGAGAAATCGAGTAAGGGGCAAATACTGTGTCACAGCACTGCAGATCAATGGTTCCTCAAAGCTGTGTCAAAAACTACTGGTTGGCTGCGAAGGAGTAACAAAGGGTCTGTGACATTAAAAACAGAGTATTTATATAGGGGTGGCACATGATGCAATGATGCAGCACTATTATCTACTGCACAGCTAGAGGGTCCGGGTTCAAATCTGGCCTTGACTGAGTTTGCATATTCTCCCCATATTCGCTTGAGTTTTCTGCAGGTAAGGTAATTTCCTCCATTAGTCCAAAGACATGATAGGCTGATTAGAGGAACTGTCCATGAGTACGAATGTGTGTGTGAATGGTGCCTTGCGAAGGGCAGTTTCCAGGGTCTGTCCCTCACCGAGCTTATCGGCTTCAGCCTTCCTGCTGCCCTGATCAGGAATAAACTGGATAAATAATTAAATCATGGATGAATGGGTCGTCATATGCAGTGTGTGTGTGTGTGTGTGTGTGTGTGTGCGCACACATTAGTATGGATTGTGTGTGTGTATGTGTGTGTGGACACATTAGTATGGATTGTGTGTGTGTGGATTTGTATAGCTATACTATTGAGAACCAATTCTTCAGAAACCACAGATGTTACTGAACACCTTTTGGGGTTGTGAGGGTATTTTGGGCGATCTTCAGCGAGGACAACAGCTAATGGGTTAAAGTTAGGGTTATGGTTACAGTTGGGTATGGATAAGGTTAGGGTTAGGCATAATTTGGTTATGGTTACGATTGTGGCTTGGCAAAGGCTGTGTAGAATTAATATAAGTCAATATAATGTCTTAATAAGTATATACAAATATGTGTGTGCGTTTGCATGTATATATGTGTGTGTCCATGCGTGCGTCTGTGCGTGTGCATGGGCATGCTTATGTGTGTGCTGCATGCATGTGTTTGTATGTGTGTGTGTGCGTGTGTGTGTATGCACATGGGTGGGTGCATGGGGTGTGTGTGTGTGTGTGTGGTGTGTCTATGCATGCATAAGTGTGTTTGCCTGTGTGTATGTGAGTCTGGTGCGTGTGTATGAAAGGCAGTGCATGCATGTGTTTTGTGTGTGAATGTATGTGTATGTGCTGATATGTGTGTGTGTGTGTGTGTGTGTGTGTGTGTGTGTGTTAGCGCATGTATGTACTTGTGTATGCACGTGTCTGTGTGTGCATGCTCGTGTATATGTGTGTGTGTATGTGTGTGTGTGTGTGTGAGTGTGTGAGAGAGTGTGTCTTGTATTTCCAGTGTATCCTGAGGGTGAATGGTTCTGGAGGGCAGCAGGAAGACTTGGGCTGGGCACGAGTGTGGGTGTTCTGTTATTCAAGCTGGAAACAAGAAGTGCTCTGTTTATTCAGAAGACGGTAGCAGAACAGGAAGCAGATGCCAGGAGCTTCCCCAGGTTTCTATGGGGGGAAGTGGAGCATGCTGGGATATACTTCCAGTTTAAGCTTTGGGGTAGTGCTGAGGACTGCTTCTGTCAGTGCAATAACACCGTCCAATAACCCCTCTGAAAATAAGCATCGCTGGAAATTATGACATCCACTGTATGCCAATCATAGCCTTTCCTGCAGTTTGGTTTGATAAGCATGCAACTGTAAATTCGTCCCATAATCATTGGATCTCCTTCGTTTGATTCTTCATGCAATCTCCCTCTGCCAAGATAAAGCACTGAGTCATCTGCTTTAATGTATAATGAGACGGGGGAAAACTTGACACGAGATCTGAAACCTTTTCCCCATTCAGATCCTTCAAATTCCCAGGTGCACAGTAATGGACTCTCTTCAGCTCAAATGGGTGTCCTTGGTTTTATGCCGAACCCACCTCTGGTGTTCACTGCAAAAGAGCACTATTTTGTCATCATCTGACCATAGAACCTGGTATCACTGGAGGTTCCATTACCTTCTGGTAAATTCCAGGTTGTTTTTTGATGACAGTGGAAGCTTTCTTGTGTCAATCCAGCAAAATATTTTGCAGTTGGGTAGATGGCATCTGATTGAAATTTTGGAGATTTCTGACCCCGAAGTTATCCCAGTGTGATCCTAAGGATTTCCTTTACCCCTTGATCCGTCCACTTCACACTGCATGTACATGTTCTCTTCCAGGTAGATTTTCAACAATGCAATATGTCTTAAATGTTTTAATCATTGCCCTGAGAGTCAAAAATGGGGATGTTTTAATAGCCATTTTCTTTCGTAAAGCTCAACAACCTTCTGTTACATCATTGTTTTTTTTTTTTTTTAATACATGGTGACAGATGACCAAAGGAAACAGACCATCTATTACCTCGTATTTACACCCCAGGGAAACAGGACGTCCTGGGGGATGTACATTTTCTTGATTGTTATGGCAAACTTAAGAACAGTAAAATATGAATATATTTCAATAAGTTTTTTTTCTTATGAGGTTTTCCAGGGGCAACAATTTTACGTCACGTTTTTGGGAAAAATATTTCCTTTAAGATAGGGATATTTGTTCCATTAATCTAAATTCAAGGTATAATTTTTATTAATATTTGACTGAAAAATTGGGGCAATTAACAAAAACACACGTTTTTTTTTCATTGTCTTTTTCGCTTATATTTTCCAAGGGTGTGCACATTAGTGAAGGCCACGGTAAATGGATTGAAGGAAATGCAGAATTTCTCTCATGTAAAGTCATCAGTGGATAAAAGAAGGTAAATCCTTATTTTGGTTTTCTGTTTCCACTATATGTGGAATCATGTCGTCTTACATTCTGGAATGTTTCAAATATGTGAGCGGATCAAATTCCTGTCATATTCCACAGAACTTTACTATATGGATTATGACACTATCTTCCTGTATGGACATAAACTCAAATTAAATCACTGGAACTTACTCATATTTCTTTTTTATTTGTCAATCAACTTCAAAAAGAGGATTAGATACAAAATAAATAATATTTCTTACGCCAAGACTCTTTCCAGGAAACCTGTCCTTGTATTTACCATGATAGCTGATCACTTTGTGACCCCTCTAACAGTGGCGTACATTACTGGGTCTCAGTGGGATCTTGAAATACGGAATCCAGAGGCTGATATAGCATTCATGCTGCCTCTTTCTTAAGTGGTTACATCCAGCCCTCATTCAAAGCAGCGGTAGGCCAGCAGATGTGACCTAACCTGCAAGGCCTCCTTCACCAAGTACTTCAGAGACACCCACTCTGGACTGGTCTGAGGTGCTTAGAGGTTATTGAGTGGGCTCGTTGCGTGAGACTGACACAGACTTTGGATGAGAAACAACCTCACATCCGCGCTGCTGTGACTTAACGGTGACACGGCTAATGCTGTCCTTGATGTGTATGCATGTATCTGGTTGTACTTGTGCATTTGTGTGTTCTTGACAAGTGCGCGTATATTTGTGTGTTTGTGCTCTTGCGTGTGTGTATATGTGTCCATATGTCTACGTTTGCTTGTGAATGTGTTTGTGTGTCTGTGTGTATGTGTGTGTGGGTGTGTGCCCGTGTATACTTGCATATGTGTGCGTTTGCGCTTGTACCTGTGTTTAAGTGTGCCTACGTACGGTATGTATATGTGTGTGTGTGTGTGTGTGTATGTGTGCGTGCGAGTGTGTGTATTATTGGTACAGGTGTGAGTGTTGGAGGAGCAAGTTTCTCCCAGCTAACAGAAGACTTTCACACAATGTTGTTGCACTGATGTGGTAAAGTGAGCTCATGACATTGACATAACATTTCGGTAACATTGGAAAAACCATTTGCACCGGCTGGGTTATATCCGAGGTACCAGCGCAATGCGGGTGCTCTCCAGTGTACAGTCCATGAAAAGGGCTACATTCAGTGCAGTACTGTGGCAGTAGTTGTGTACTTCAGAAAGAGTGACACCCTCATAGTGTAGCCGAGCACTATCTGTTCAAACTCCGAACATATCCCTTCTCCAACCCCCCCTTCTCTTCCTTTCAAGCTCAACCCCTCTCTCCGGCTATCGCTCTTCTTCAAAGCCACTTCTAAAGCCCGTGTTCAAACTCATCATCACTTCGATACCTAAATAGACCTCTCTGTGTGGGAGCTGAGAGACTGCGAGTGAGGAGATGAAAAACACAGCAATGATGAGGATGACCTTGTCAAATGCAGTCTTTGCCGTGGCGTGAAACCTGTTGTTTACATGGTGAGAAGGATGAGAGGAGAGGGGTGGGAGAGAGGTGTGTTTATTTAAATCACAATAACTTTCCTCCATCGAGATCTCCGAGGCGCTGGCACTCCGCTATGTGACACTTTTGGAAATGACAGCTATCGAAAGGCTAAAGAGCCACAGTGCACCGCATGCCTTGCAATTTTATTGCGTCGTTGGTGTGCCATTAATCATTACCAGTTACTTATTTCTGGACGCTGAGTGCAAAAATGGTCTCTAATGAAAAAGTATAGCAATACTAAAGTGGTTTATTGCCTTCTCTGTCAGTGCACATCATGTCCCAATGAGATGCCTCCAAACTGAAACGAGGATGCGAGTGCCATTCAAAATTGGTCTCTTCTACTGAACTTTGGCTGTCTGAAGTCCACCGAAATATATTCATTGGCTCATGGATGGCATATGGGTACAGTGGATGGCTCTACTGCCTCACAACCGGAAGGTTGTTAGTTCAGGTCTGGTCCGGGGCCATTCCGTGTGGATTTTGCATGCTCTACTCGTGTTTGCATGGACTTCCTCCAGGAACTCCCGATTTCCTCCCACAGTCCACCGAAGTGCCGGTTAGGCTGATTGGAGACTCTTAATTGTCGATTGATATGAGTGTGTGTGTGTGTGTGTGTGTGTGTGTGTGTGTTTGTGTGTGAATGGTGCATGATCCTTGTGATAGACTGGTGCACTGTCCCAGATGTGAACTGCTCTACCCCACTGTATGCTGGGGTAGGTTCCAGTTGCCCCCAACACCATCCTGCCACCCTGACCAGGCATAAGTGGGTGAGACAATGGATGGGTAGATGGATGGATGGATGGATGGATGGATGGATGGATGGATGGATGGATGAATAGTAAGTACCTGGCCCCCTACCTACAGTTAATTCAGTGTCCTCCACTGCTAACCTCCATTCCCTATGCCACAGACATGGCCGCAAACAGAACTCCCTAAAATCCATACCAGAGGGAGTTAATTCTGCTGTCCCTGACCAGGTCAGGGTACTTGGTCCATTAAATATCAGAGGAAAAAGTGGTCTTTGATGTTTTACACTGTCGTAAAACCTCAGAGGTTTTCATTAGAGGCTGTGGGATCTGGTCGGTTAAAACCACATAAAGTCCTCTCCTTCCCAACAAGAAAACTCATGATTCTTCACAATATCGTTTTTATGATACAATCGGAGCTCCTAAGTGCAATGATATATCGCCTTTATAAGTATGAGTCAGCGGAAGTCTTGTGTGTTTGAAAATGAAGTGCCTCCATTTCATAGACAGAGAAGGAGCTCATATGGTTGACCTCTGAACTTAGCTTATGATCTGCATGCGGTAGCAGGAAAGTTTTGGGCACAGTAAATGAGTAGCAAAGCAGAGGGATGAAGAGGGAAGAGGAGGGTATTACTGTACCACAATGGGCCTATGATCATACAACCCCAATTCCGAAATAGTTGGGACAAAGTGTAAATTGTGAATGAAATCAAAATGCAATGACTTTCAGATCACATGAGCCAATATGTTATTTACAATAGAACATAGATAACATTTCAAATGTTGAAACTGAGACATTTTACATTCTTATCCACAAAATGAGCTTATTTCAAATTTTCTGGCTGCAACAGGTCTCAAAAAAGTTGGGACACGGGCAAAAAAGGGCTGAAAAAGCTATTAATATATAAGAGAATCAGCTGAATAAACATATAGCAAGTAATTAAGTTAACTGGCATCAGGTGTGCAACATGATTGGCTATAAAAGGGATGTCTTAGAGAGGCTGAGTCTCTCAGAAGTGAAGATGACCAGAGGCTCTCCAACCTGTGAAGGCTTGCATTAAAAAAATTGTGGAATACTTTAAAAACAATGTTCCTCAACAACAAATTGCAAAGGCTTTGAAGGCCTCATCATCGACAGTGCATAACATCATCAAAAGATTCAGAGAAACTGGAAAAATCTCTGTGCGTAAGGGACAAGACCAAAGACCTTTACTGGATGCCCGTGATCTTCGGGCCCTCAGACGCCACTGCATCACTCACTGGCATGATTCTGTCATTGACATTACTAAATGGGCCCAGGAATACTTCAAGAAACCATTGTCTGTAAACACATACTGCCGTGCCATCCACAGATGCCACCTAAAAACTCTATCATGCAAAAAGGAAGCCATTGTTGAGCATGATCCAGAAGCGCCGCCGTGTTCTGTGGGCCTAGGCTCATTTAAAATGGACTGTACCAAAGTGGCAGAGTGTCCTGTGGTCAGATGAGTCCAAATTTGACATTCTTGTTGGAAATCATGGGCGTCGTGTCCTCCGGGCTAAAGAGGAAAAAGACCTCCCCTCCTGTTATCAGCGTTCAGTTCAAAAGCCAGCATCTCTGATGGCATGGGGACGCATTAGTGCATATGGTGTGGGACACTTGCATGTTTTAAAAAGCACCATGAATGCTAAAAGGTATATAAAGGTTTTAGAGCAACATATGCTCCCCTCCAGACGACATCTATTCCAGGGAAGGCCTTGTGTATTTCAGCAGGACAATGCAAAACCACATACTGCAGCTATTACAACAGCATGGCTTCGTAGTAGAAGAGTCCGTGTGCTGAAGTGGCCTGCCTGCAGTCCTGATCTTTCACCGATTGAGAACATTTGGCGCTTAATTAAACAAAAAGTCCGTCAAAGGAGACCCAAAACTCTCCAGCAGCTGGAAGCCTGTATTAAACAAGAGTGGCATCAAATTCTAATGGCTAAACTCAAGAAACTTGTCTCCTCAATGCCCAGACGCCTCCACTCTGTGTTAAAAAGAAGAGGGGATGCTACACCATGGTAAACAGGCCCCTGTCCCAACTTTCTTGAGACCTGTAACAGCCATCAAATTTGAAATGAGTTCATTTTGTGGAGGAAATAGTAAAATTTCTCAGTTTCAACATTTGCTATGTTATCTCTGTTCTATTGCTAATAACATACTGGCAGGTGTGATTTGAAAGTCATTGCGTTTTGATTTTATTCACAATTTACACTTTGTCCCAACTATTTCGGTATTGGGGTTGTAATTAAGCATTACAAAAGGAGCATGGAACATGGTTAGAAAAAAGCAAAGCAAATGACTGAGTGAGAGGCTAACAGAGAGAGAGAGAGCGAGGTATGAATCTATCCTGTGTCACTCATTGAAATTCTTGCAGTAAATCTGCACAAGTGTCGCAAATGCGCAAGTTTACACCCGATCAACTGAATTTTAAGTGTAACTGTTAGTTTATGAATAGGGTCATCCCTTTTTCTGTGGATGATAATTTGCCGCCTTGCATTAATTCTTTTTAATTATAATTTCAATTTTCAGTAATTCACGGGAGCTTAACATGGATAGTGACTGGTAGTTCATGTATATTGAACACTTTTCCCTAAAACCAACCGAGTTTTATATGTAGCCCACTTGAGGCATGTCCTCTTGTAGAGTGGAGACACATTAGGAATGATGTTTTAGTCTGAGGTGGTGAACTTTCGGGATGGAGTGGGCAGTGATTGGTACATTACCTGCTTAGGAAGAGAGAACGGTGAAATACATTATCGCTGGAGTCAACTGAAAACAGCACATTACAAATGGTCACATAGACTGAGATGGGCACCTTATTGCTTAAGTGGAGTGAGGTTGATTATTATGTTGGAGTGTAGTGATTTTTGCTTAATTATAAATCTAAATGATATTTTACATCGTTACTGTCAGATTACCAAGCAATAATTTTTGGCGATAGGAACTGGAATTTGTCCCAGCATCAAATGGGCAAAAGGCAGGACTAAAGCATTTACCACAGATATCTTAAACTAAATAGAGGGAGCCACGGAACATGATCTTAGTAATGGTAGTTGAGTGGAGAAGGATTTTCTGACTAATTCCATTTTTATCCAACAGAGGGCGATATTGTCACAGCAGTGGCTTCTTGGATTTTAATGAATGGACTTTTAATGGCCACAAGATAGCACTGGAGGACTGCTGCACTAGAGGTGCGAGGCTGTTTTTCAATATGATAGATGTTTCTCTTAAACATGCAACGACAATGACCAGTGTTAGAGTATTACTAAAATGTCAGCGCATATCATATTCAAAGCAATAGAGAATCACTCTGGGGTGCATTTCCCAAACGCACAGAGGCTAACTTACATAGTTGGAATCATTGACTGCGAATGGACGAAGTATGTAAGTTCTTCACTTGGTTAGCAACTGTGCTACTGGGAAATGCACCCCTGTTTAGCTGAATATCGAATGCTATTTGAGCCCTCGTGCTAACCCATTGTCTCTCAACCTGCCTGACTGCAGTGAGCGCCGAGCTGTCACTGGCGGAGTGACAGGTGGTGATGATTCCTTTTTTTGGGATGGGGGTGGGGGCGGGGGCGGGTGCATGAGGGGGCCCACAAATATTCCATGACGTATGGGGTCTAGTGAAATCCTCCTTTGGCAAGCTTACGGACCATCTATCCAATATCAAAGCTGCTAATGCCCTGGCAGGGTCCCTAGGGGAGATGAATCCCATCCTAAAATATACATCCTGGACAGTGCAGACAGTCCATCGACCCATCGGAGTGATCACACACCATTCACTCACTTACTCATATCTACGGGCAATTTAGAGTCTCCATTTAGCCTAAAAAGCTTGTCTTTGGGTAGTGGGAGGAAACAGACATGCCCAGAAGAAAACCATGTGAACATGGAAAGAACAAGCAAAATCCAAACAGAAAGGCGCCAGTCTGGATTCGAACCCACAACGTCCTTCTTACGGTGAAACACTAGCGCTTCCATGCCGCTCAAAAGCCTGAAGTTCCTAATCCTCGAATAATCATGACATGTGACATGACAATAACCCTAATACAAAATGTACTTTAATGTAAAAAGTGCAGAAAATCAGCAAATGACCAAAGCATTGGTATGTCCTGGCAGAATTTCTTCATCAGGGTGGGGTGATTTGACTGACTAGCCCCGTAAAGCCTGTGGACCCATATGTGTTGGTTCACCAAATGCAGCTGCTGTATTCAAACCTGTGGAGCTTCAGGCCTATTTTAAATTCTAGTGGAGAACCCCCAAGGTTTTCAACAATCCCAAATACATACGTCCTGCTGAATTACAGGGAAATGTGTATAAAATGATGTATAAGATTTAAATATTTTCCACTTGATGTAATGCTGTGATCATAAAAACATTATGTCCTGGGTTTGAATATTTCTTTCAATATACAGTAAGTGTGATGCAGCTTCAGTGAAGCGCTGCAACCAGCAGATACAGAATATGAATGTAACACTGCCTTACAATATGGAAAAACTGTGTAGTAATACGTTTCCGACTTTGATCCTATCGTCGGGAAAAGTAAAAGGTCCCCTATTATGTCACCAGGTGCACAGCTAATTCGGTTATTACAAGCCATTTCAAAATCTTCTCCCTTTTGCCATCACATGGGGAAGTAACCAACCAGAGGCAAGAAGAACTGATCACCTTCAGCCAAGCAGTCAATCAGATTTCATTATTCCCTTTTGATGTCAGGAAGGGGAGATTTTGAACTGGCTCATAATGGCTAATTAGCTGTGCACCTGGTGGCATAATGGGAACCTTTAAGTGAAAAGTTAGGGATTAAGGGTAAATGTGCAGCTTTTCGAGTGTGTATTCTCGCCACTTTTTTCAGTTGAGAATTCCAACAGTACCCAGTTTTGGAACTTTGAAACTGAGGCCAATGTTATTAGCTATACTCTGAAAAGAAGAAAAAGAAAAAGTTTTCGGGCAGAGTAGCTGAGTGGGTGTTACTGACCTCACCAGGCCTCCATCTTGAATTTCATCAGCGCTCGCCTCCGCGCAGAGGCACATCCGACTGCCTGTAATGGGATCAATATTGACTCTGATTGATTAGCTCAAAGTGGGGATAATTTCACGTAATTGTATGAGTGGGTAGGAACAGGGCTAGGTCATCTGGAACAGGCTGAAGGAATAATGAATGCTGCCTATGAGCGAGTGTGTGTGTGTGTGCTTGAGTCTGTGTGTGTGTGCGTGTGTGTGCCAGGGCTATTTGGTCCAGGCCTTGAAAGACCAGAGCCCCAGTGAGCACGCAGCTGCCTGTAAATCACTGACAAATCGTAATCACCGCTCTTCTCAGTTGCTGGAGTGCTAAATCACTGCTCCCTGTAAATTCCTGACACCCTAAAACACTGAGATTACAGTATGCAACTCGGGACACACAAAATCACGCTTTAGAGAAATTACTGACTGTATCTCAGCTTCTTCTAAATGACAGCCATTCCATCATGGACACGCTCAGTCCAACGCGCACTAAATCATGCATCTCTGTAGTTGCTGATACTGGACAATGAATCAAAACTGTAAATCACCAATACAGTGAATTGCATGTCTAATTACTGACACAGTAAATCACTGGCAGGATGAGAAATATGTAGTATGCAAGCTCCCAGTGGTGCCATTACTGAATGAGGCTTTTGAACCGAAGAGATATACCGTACATTTGAAAACTAGCATTGGAACTCTTCCAGCTGTGCAGGGAGGGCTAAGCCACGCAAGTTAACCCAGGACTCTAGAAAACCCATTAAACTTAATTAGCACAATCTTGATGATAATTGGCTGAATCTGGAGCGCTCGGGCGTAATGAAACCTTGGCCAGTTGTCCCTCTGGGGATCGGACGATAAGGACTCGGTTGCGGATTAATTCCATTCCCCCTTCTTGCCAGCAGGGGCCACTGTTGTACAGGGCTTTCTTATTCATTGTAAATGCGCAGAAGTGCGGGAAGAAATGGGCAGATTGTGTGTGCAAGTATAATTATGTTTGGAGGGCTGTTTTATAACCAAGTGACATTAAAAGGACAACTCTGGCTTCTTTGACTGTGATGTGCACATTTGAAGTTCCTCCATATGTAATATTTCCTGGCAGCACTGAAGACATCTGGGTAACATGGCTGAGGTTCTTTTGTCAATGCCTTGCTCACATTAGAAATATGTCACTTTGCACCACATTTTCCCAATATTAGCCAGTTATTCTTTTTCAAGGTGCACTTGCTGCACACGGTCTGATGCTTGACTATTGCTGTGTTGATTCTCAGTATAACAGCATGTCTCACACCATTTTTTTTTTTACACATCACGGTGGCTTTACTCAACTCTACTCGCTTGGAACTAGCACTAGTCCTTTCTCTACTTCCACTGCAGAGAGTGCCGGCCTACTGTTGGCAGGATTCTCAACTGAGTGACACACAACTCTCGCTAGATCCATTCATCGGCTACCAAACAGAGGAATGTCTGCATGTCGTGAACTGACCACGGTGCAATACTGCAGGCTGCCATTGGTTAAAATCTGAGCCACGTCACGTGAATAGAAAAAAAATTAAACCTGCTGTGGTAGCTTTTTGCGAGACGTCTCGTTTTGCACTGTCATTACTGTGACAATTCTCTCTGACTAATCAGTGGCCTCCAGTGTTTTCTGGGCAACTTATAGTATTAATTGAAGTCACTTTGAACCTGGGTCGAGGTGATATCCCCTCGTGATACCCACAACTTTTTTCAACGTAAAACTCAAAAAGTAAAGTTCCAAGTGAGGTGAGTCGAGTTGAGTGGAGCGGCACCCTGCAGTAGAAATGAGGGCTGAGGCATTAGATTGAGGTCTTCAGAGACAGTACTGCTGGGCCCATCAGTCTGGGGCTTACATCATGTTCTTCTGGGAATTATGGATAAATGGCTTAGGGAATGTATGGGGTTTAAAGCTGACAGATAGCAAAACCTTACCATTAGAGTGAACAGAGGGATGATGGGACAAAAAATGGACAGCAAAGTGAATGGAAATCCCATAAATCCGTTCATTTCATCCATCCATTATCTAAACAACCTCATTAGGGTCGTGGAGGAGCTTTGAAACATCTGCAGAATCCGCCCCGTCTTTTACCTTCCTACTCAGCTCAGCCTCTGGTCCAAGTGGGTACTGTCCCGCCAGGACTATTGCAACTCTCATCTGGCTGCTCTCCCAGCATCTGCAATTAGACCTCTGCAGCTCATCTAGAATGCTGCAGCTCGTCTGGTTTTCAACCTACCCAGACACTCCCATGTCACCCCCTGCTTCCCACTGACCTCCACTGGCTCCCTGTTATGGGTCGCATCGAATTTAAAACATCAGTGATAGCATACCAGGTTTCTAAGGGGTCAGCCCCAGTCTACCATCAGGACTTCATCTAATTCTACACACATGATAGACCTCTCTGTTCTTCCAGTTGCCAGGCATCCCCCCAACTGCACTCCAGCACTTCCTGGACACGTCTACTGTCTGTTTTGGCTCTGAGATGGTGGAAATGACCTCCCAACTGAGGTCAGAACAGCATTGACCCTGGTCTCCTTCAAGCGTCGTCTAAAAACCTAGCTGTTCAGGTTATACCTCTCCCTCTCACCCCCTAAATTTTTGCAGCTGGTATGTTCATGTTCTTTATATTTTGTCAGTGGCTTTATTTATTGTGGTAGAATTGAAGACCCCAGTGCTAAAAGTACTTAAGTCACAAAATTTCCACTTTGAGAAAATTGACTTGGGTGACTATAAGAGACATTTTCCCTCCCTTACCTCACTGTGAATGAAAACGTGACTTAAGTGCTTTTAGCACTAGGCTCTTCAATTACAACATGATCCAGGTTCTGTGGCTGCCACTGGCGCTTGGACTGCGACCACTGTCTAAGGTTTTCAGCACTTTTGGTCCTTCTACGATGTTCTCTGTGTTGTAAATGCACTTTGTGCTGTGTTAAGAGCGTCTGGTAAATGCCTGTAATATAATGTAATGTAATGGAGCCTGTCCCAGCCGATTATAGGCAAAAGGCACATCCTGAAAAGCTCGCCAATCCATCACAGGAAGGGAAAATCTTTGCCCATAATTGTGGCTTTTCCAGTAAAGTGCCGTCAGCAGTAAGTTAGGGTAGGCAGAATCCTCGCCTTTTTAACACGCAGCTACTCTCAACCTGTCACTGTTTACTTTGTTGATGAGGTACCAAACAATTGATTGACTCAATTACAAAGATCAATCAATTAAATGACTTACTTTATACATTTACAACGCATTATTGCTCTTTACATCTGAACTTTAAAAGCACAGGCAACAGCACACACTTGCATAAATTTTTTTGCGAGGCTTACAGAAAGACAGCGTAATGCCATATCCGAACGAATATGGAAACCCTTTCTAATGTATTATTCAATGCTTGTTCAATACATTCAAGATGTTGTTTTCCACTTTCTCTGCCTTTAATGCTTAAAAGGAAGCCAAGAACCATTTTAAAAATTACATGGGATATACTTTCATCTTTCATAAACTCTGATGAAGAAGGCTATTCTAGTCAAGTGACAGGGTGGGGGCACTTCAGGGGCCAATCATATTTCAGCAGGGGCCAGTGCCTCTTTGGCCCCGCCCTGGATCTGCCCATGATGTGTGTGTTTACCAGTCTACCCTGGGCTCATTAATTTACTGTCAGCTGTGTTTTTGCTTTTAAATTAGAGTTCAAATCGGCCCTCCTGTGGCATGAATTATCATATGTCCAGCAGTCCGGTATGAAACCACAGAGGTATAAGTACTGACTGGCTGCCCTAAGTGGCTCATAATTGTCCACTGAATCACTTTCAGATGCATAGTTTCAACTGGTTGGATCGCCCCGTCTCAAAGAGAGACAACAATTCCGCAAGCCAATCAGAGACCAAACAGGGACCAATCCAATGCACTGTCATAAACTGGAACTGTTTTTGCCAGTTATTTTAACTGGCATTTTACAATCAGTTTATAACACAGGCTCTGTGTATACTAACTGTAAACCACAGTTAAATGCGCACAGGGCTCTACTTACATTTAAAATAACAAGGAGACAATGTGTTAATTTAACTGTTAAATTCAGTCAATTTATGACAGTGTGGGGATCTACAACCAGTTCTATTTAGTTAGCATATAATTACCCAGGTGAACAGTGATGAAATTAGTTTGTTCCCTGTTAAAATGACAAAATATCTGGCTCAGCTTATGGACTGGAGAGTGATATGACACAGCAGCTAGCCGAATGCACCCACTGCAGTAATTCAACCAGGCAATCCACATTTAAAGACGTGGGGGAAAAACAACGATGGAACCACTTTAAAAATATACTGTAGATCCTGTTTTGTGCATTATTTGCAAAAAATTTTCTTGATTTAAAGTCTGAATCTTGAGTCAGCCCTGAAAAAATGGTATCGGATTCAGGAATGTTATACAGTTTCAGTGTGGCTTGGATTTTCTATTCAGCTGGTCAGTTGCACCCGCAGTTTCTAAACAGACTTCCTCCTCAGTGACTCCAATGGCAATAATGCTTGTGATAGAGAGTCAGCAACCTATTCACAAAGGCCTCAGTGTAACAGGTCGCGAAACCAAATCTCCTACTATGCTCTCCGGCCTTCATCATCCATCTTATCCAAAGTGTCAGGTACACCTTGGTGATAGGAAATGACCAGCCTTGTTGGGCTGAATGGCCTGTTCTCGCCACTCATGTCATGTTATTTTCTTTTTTCCTTTGCATTTTCTTTGGCTTTTAGTGCTTCTCTGCGTGGGCTTCCCGCCTGGTTTGGACACCAATGCATCTGCGATGCCAAAGGGTCACATTGTGCACCATTGTTGTGCGACACTAAGTCAAGGTTCCACTTTGCTTTCTTTGCAAGCCCCTACATCCCGTCACGGAGGGCAACCATTATTGCACACAGTTGGTCGCTGCTTCTCATGCGGAGATTGACTGATCTGGAAGGAAGCGGAGATGGATTCAGCCAGAGCTGTTTTTAATGAAACTGTGCATGGAGAACTGTTATGTCACATCGCTCATACAGTAAAACAGCCCGGAAGCGTCGAGCACTTGTGTTCGCACCAAAGAGATTGATCTCTCTCCATGTGCGAGATGGTGTAATGACACAATAAAGATTTCCATTGAAAAACACATTGAGCCAGGAAATGATCGACCATGTTGGATCTGTGTTTTGTTATTTTCTGATCAGCAGGAATCCGCTGCTCTTGTGTTGCCAATTCACACACAACCTTTTGTGCAAAGTGATGTATCTCAGATGCTCAAGGGGTGCATTGTGCACTACTGTCACGCACCAACAAGTCAAGGCTCTACTTCTATCAACAATCTTATCTGCTGTCATCAATGGAAACAGGAGGACTGAATGAGAGAGACAAACACCTATTAACTGCCTCTGTTCCTGCCTCTCTCTCCCCCTCTCCCTCGCTCTCTTTCTCTCTCTCTCTCTCGCTCTCCCTCTCATGTGCCCCTCAGGCTAAGCGACTTGGTTTAATTGAAGACATTATACAGGACAATGAACTTGCTTATGGAGTCATTATTGCGAACATAAAATCTGGAGATCCTACCAAACAAATCCAAGAGAAAAACCGTGGTGGGACTGCACAAGGTCTTATGGGTTTGTGTTTTATTTCCACCTTGACTAAAACAGATGAGGTTTCAGATCATGGTTTGGCACTGAAGAGAAACAGTGGCACAGTGCAATGTTTGTTGGGTCGCTGTGTGACATATCACCAGCATAAAGTCTTTTGGAAAAGCCTTAAAATACTGGCCAGAGAATTGACACTTTCTGGATATATTTAATTACTACGCATGATAAACACTCAGGTAAATAACTTTTCACTTTACTTCTCATGCTCTTCTTACCCCACAACATCCTGATGAAAACATTGTGACGCCTTTGGCCACAAAATAGTGTACTTTGATGCATATTTCCACACGCACACTCACTCCATGTTCTATTGTTTCCACGGTTTTTCTTTTTTGATTCAATTCGGTGAATGTCCTCGCCACGGCAAAGCTTCCTTTACACTGAAGGTAGCAGCAGCCTTTCGATAGGTGTGTCTTCATCAGAACACAGTTAAACTAGCCAGCTATTTTGCGGTTAGGGAAATTAGCAGGATAGTACGAATTTACCTCTCCATTAGCCCTCCGCTCGAGAAATGAAGACGCAACACAAATAACGAGCTAATTTGCTAATCAGCTGGCTATTTAGCGAACTAGACCAAGATTTATCTGGAAAATTTCCCGATCAAATTAGTGGGCTATTTGCGTCTTTACTACAATATAGCCAGCTAATTTGACATCGGGCTAATTTCAAAACCACAAAATAGCTAGCTAATTTGAAACTTCGTACTAATGAAGAGACACCTAAAGATCCACTCAGGCTCTGTTACCTTGACTATAAACCCTACTCTGGTTCTTTACTGCGGTGGTTTTCAAGGATCCACCTGTCAGTGGCTCACAAACTCAAAACACAGAGTCAAAACCATGAATACAAAACCCTCAATATTCTTCTGAGGCTTCCAAAATGTGTTCCCAGTGGCCTAACTTCTTGTATAATTCAGGCCAGCTGTGACGAAAGAACCAAAGTTGGGGTTCTGGACCTTATTCCGAAAGGGCTGGTGCAGATGCAGGCTGTCGTTCCAGCCCAGCAGTACCACACCTGATTTTACCATTCAAACCGAAGAATCTTTGCTGATGACCTTGAAAACTAGAGTCTGCTGTGTAACTGCCTGTTTGGAATAGAAACATGCACACCACATAGGCTCTCTCTAGGTGAGGTTTACAACCTCCGGTGTAAGGCTTTTATGAATGTTAAAATGTTTTGGTTCAATAAATGTGTTTGATATCTTGATGGGCCATCCTCGACGTGATTCTCCTTTCTAATACAGAGTGAAGGGATAAGGCCTGCTGCTGTTCACGCAGAGGATGACTCCAGAGGTTATCTCGCACTCTCAGATAAGATGTAGATGTGCTGACGGGAGGCAGAAATAACCGGAGCTTTTTAAAAGGCGCTGCGGCGCTGTCCTTTCTCTAATCAACTCGATAGAGGACGTGTTCAGGTTTATAAAAACGCCCATTGATCTGTGATCTCCGGGTGTTACGCGCCACAGTTATTGCTTTCCTCGCGCGCCCTTGCGTGCAGTCAGGGAGAGGAACTGTTATTGCGCACAGTACGTCTCCGCTTCTTACAAGAAGACCGACTGGCTCAGAACGCAAAGTAGAGATGCATTCTACCTGCACGGTTTTCTTAATGAAATTATACGTCAAGGTCTGTAACACCACATCACGCGTATAGTAACATAGCAGATATTGTATTGAGAATTCAGATTCATGTCCAATGGATTGGTCACTGCTCCAATACATTACATTGAAACAAAAGTATCTGATTTGTAATGGAAAGCACCTTTAACGAGAAAGGATCACACCTCGTGTTCATGATATAGGAAAAATGTGTTGCTCATCTGTTGTTCAATCTCGTCTCTTGAGGTCAATTTGAGCTTCTCATATTTGTATCATTCTGTGACCATTTGTTTCTGAGTTACTTCTCCTAAGGGTCCCTTAGGAGCAAGAGATAAGCTAAAAAGAGACAAGACATCACTAAGACAAAGGAGGTTGAGTTGAGATAACCATTTGAAAAAAAAAAAAAAGATTTCTATGGTAATCACAGACAAAACCGAATAAAAGTATCCCCCAAAACCTTCAAAATCCTCCAAGCAGCGGGATGCAGAATTATGTTTTTTGGCGATACTTTTACATTCTGTTTTGTCTGTGATTACCAAAGAAATCTTTTTTTTTTGAGTTTTTGGTTTTGAGGAATAAAAAACTACACCTGAGGGGCGCCCCGGTGGCTCATCGCTCTAAGCGCGCGTACCATAAAGGCTGTGTCCTTCTCGCAGCGACCTGGGTTCGATTCCAGCTCAGGTCATTTGCTGCATGTCTTCCCCCATTCTTCTCCCCAACCTTCCTGTCTCTCTACACTGAATAACTGTTAAATAAAGGAAAAATTCCCCCCAAAAAACTACACCTGACTTCTTAACAGCAGGGGGGTGAGTAGATGACAACTAAATTTTTGTATTTATTTTTATTTTTGTATCTTATTTACGTTTTATATTTTTGTATTTTGTTTTAATTTTTAAAAAAGTGTAAATGCTGCTACCCAAATTCTAAAGGTGTTCTGATGCACCATTATACTGTACTAATGGTGTTACCCAAATAAAAGTGTTAAACCTTTCAACAGTTGATTATAATTACTAAAGATAACTAATCTTTAAATTACATTCTCAATTTGTTCTTGTATTTCCCAAATATGGCTCGGATATCATTCTCATATATAGCTTCAGTAAGACATTTAAGAGAAATAATCAAGATATGGAACAGACATTGGACATACAATGATAAGCTCTCTTTTAGGGCTCAAACTTCTCAGATTTGTCTCATAAAAGTCTCAGATTCGTCTCATGTTATTCTCTTTAATTCTCCTTCAAAATAACCAAGACATAATTGAGATCAGGGGCATACAATGATGAGATCTTCTCTGTTTATCCCACTTCTCAAGTATTGCTCAAATGGTTATCTCAACTCAACCTCCTTTGTCTTAGTGATGTCTTGTCTCTTTTTAGCTTATCTCTTGCTCCTAAGGGACCCTTAGGAGAAGTAACTCAGAAACAAATTATCACAGAATGATACGAATATGAGAAGCTCAATTTGATCTCAAGAGATGAGATTGAACAACAGATGGACAACACATTTTTCCTGCAGAGATCGTCTTAAAGTGGTAATCTGTAAGATTTGAATTGGCTTGTTTATATTGACATCTTTGGCAGTAAGCTGTAATTGCAGGTGCACTTCTGGACCTCATTTCCCATAACTCTTGTAAAGACCCAACAGTGTCGCCTGTATGACGTCGGTAAATTGATGGCTCTTACCAGTTCCACGCCTCCTCAATTCTCATGCAGAAGGGAAAGATGCTCTTTGACACGGCAATTGAACTCAATAAAAGTAAAAATTATGTGACGTTAGTCATCCATTAGCGTCATCTCATTCCCGTAACATGTTAGGCTATTATGATGAATCGATTAACTTAAAGGGCTGCCAACTCTCACGCATTCGCCGTGAGAATTTGTGCTTCATTCACGTTCCCGTGCTGTAGTCAGTAATTATTCAATCAACGAAATGCGTGTGCTTCATGGTCGTTCAAATTGTTTAAATGAAATAAGACCACTTTGAAACATTTTTATGCAATTCCACTGCTTCCAACCCCTGAGTGAAGAAAAGCGTGAGAATTCCGGAATCATAATTGTTCTCATATTAGTAGTGGCAAAATCCACTGTAACACATGTGAAACTGAAAAACTTCAATGCACAAGGACTTCAATTCCACCTGAGAATCTCTACAAACAGTCTGATAGAATAATTTCTGACTACAGCACGGGAACGTGAATATGTCATTTATATGTGAAAGTTGAGAGCCCTGTGTAAATAATGAAAACGGTAGTTGAGTTAACAGGTAACGTTACAACTTTTTTTTTTAATAAAAATAATTTGTCGAGGCGGTTAATGTGTTTTTTTTCCCGTTTTGCTTCCTGAAATTACTTAATAATTTTAGTTTCAGTGGTAGCCTCAACAGAGACTCAGCTAACGTTAGTTTCTACTGTGCACAGTATAGCTACACAGTATGGTATTTGCCATTGCCATCGGGTAGACGTCAGAAGGGATCCAGTAGCGGTACTTTCCGCTTCATGGACGGCTGCATTTTTTACGTTCCTCTCTTAATTCCATCCGTAAAACTGACGTATAGTGTAAGGGACAAGTTAGATTTATGGTTAGGGGATAGAGCCAAGGTTCAGGTTAGGGAAAGTACCGCTACTGGATCCTTTCTGACGTCTACCTTGCCATTGCTTCTCCCGGGGTTCCTTACTTCCTTCAAGCTAGCTTGTGGCTCCTTCTACCTTCTGGACAGACCAAACACTGCTTACTGACGTAAAAAGTGTCACTAGATGTGCGCCTGTATTTGAATATAGTGCGGGAATGTCGCCACAGACACACTGATTGCTTTACCTGGCAAAGAATGAAATACAAGTGCTTTCATCAGTGGGTCATAGGCCCAATCACCATTGTTTTATCCCCCCTCTCTGATAGACATTGACTTAACAGACAGTAACGAGACGGAAATCTTATGGATTACCACTTTAAATTCTGATCAACTGTGGCGCTCTGTTGATCTCCTACTGTCGTTTTTCAAGCAACTCAACGAACTCGAACAGAAACATTTGGTGTTACCAGTCATTCCCTCTTCTTTTACCAAGTATTCCCAACCCTCTAACTCTAAAGTCTCCTTTTTATGGAGGACATAGGATGAAAAAAATATGGCAAACCTGAGCAGAATGTCTGGAAATACATACCCAGCGACCTTCACACAATAAAAGTGTCATGGCCACGATTCTGTCTTTACAAGGGGTTCAGAGATAGATTTATGAGTTATATGTTCTATCTGAGTCGAAAACGTTGGGTAGCCATGCTGAGTGCAGCAGTGTGTGTCCATCGTAAACAACCATAAAGGTATATTTGTGCAGCTTACAGACACCATAACAAGTCTGATGTGTCCATGATACAAAAGATCATACCCCTTTTCTGGTCATCCAGAAATGGAAGAGTGGAGCGAGAATAAAAATTCGAATTACAGTGTTATGCACCCATTTTTTTTTGGGAAGATAAGGCTAACAACACCTCCATTTTCATTGATGACTGGAGGTAAAAGCATTGTAAAAACCGTAAGTGGTGTGAAATGGAGTTAATGTGTCGATCGGCACCTGCTCTTCAGTCCATTTTGGGTGGGGGTTTAGCCGCGTGGGAGAGCTTGAAAGGGGTTTCTAGGGGTGATATTCAGACACTTCTTGTGTTACAGCAGTCACTTAACAATCGTCCAATCCTTCTGATAATGACAACAGTGATTGTCTCCATATATAGAGCGCCTTCCGCAGGGTTGACGCGCTAAACTGCTTTGCTGGATGTGGTGAAACACGGGATTTATGACTGTGTGAGGAAATCACATCAGTTTACGGGGGAATTGGGTGCCATTCGCCAAAGAAATGAGACATTCTTTCTGAAGAAGTGTATGAAAACACCCGCTAATGGAATGGGCTCAAGCCTGCTGTGCGTTTATTGTACAGAAGATTGATAAAACCCTGCCCAGTCAGCACAATTTTTTTTCTGACCCCACGGTAAGTGTCTTGGGTTCCCATACCTCCACCTAGTCACTCAATGGTCTCCCTCTCCCATATTGAAAAAGAGTAGCATTGTGCTGAACACACAAAAAAAAGCTGTCAAAGAAATGATCGGTTGATACAATAAGACATGAACTGAGCACTCCCTGAATATTCTTTTCATGCAAGTATTTCCATTAAAGACTTGTTTTTTTGTGGAGGTTTCATGGTTCTAAGAATCTGCGAAATGAGAAGAAACCTGCAGGAGCGACCTGTTGCTTAGATCTGGCTGCAGTTCATTTTGAACTGAGGGGCTGTTTCGATCTCAAAAGTCCTCTAAACGTGCACATTTGTCTGAGCGTGCACGTGACCGCGCTGGCACCTCCAGCAGCCTGCCATTGTGAAGGCTGATTTTGACTCCCATGTCATCTGCGCTATGATTAATGGCACTATTACGAGTTATTTATGTCCAACTTTGTAAAAGGCATTAGCATTTATACAGTCACAATGGTCTCTGTGGAAATAAATTTGTTCTGTGACGGACATTCCTGTTATTCCCCCTGTCATATTCATACATTTCTGACTTCAATAAATTTCTACATAAGCACCGATATTTTAGAGCCGCCTTATTAAAATACCAGCTTGAAACATTATAATGAAATATTGAGATGCATGGCCGCATTGATCCAGTTTCTGTATTCCGGTTTGTTCTACAGAGTCGAACTCCGTGAATCATTAAATTTTAAATGTCTCCTTATTTCCAGATGAATTATTTAGCAGACAGTGGGCCAAGGATTGAGAAAACATTTGATTGTCTGCAAGTCAGAGGATGCTGCGGTATTGAATGTGTAGGAGTCAGTCAAACAACCGACAGAGTAGAGCTGTGTGCGATGGTGTATATGGCAGGGGCGTGTATAGACATTTGAAACACCAAGGGCTGATCCCCAAAGACAGGATTTGATTTGGTGCAGATTGGAATTAATTTGTCAAAGGCATAATGAAGTCTCACACCTGGATTAAATCAAATCCACTGTATTGGCCTAAAATTTCACATTTCAAAGAAGTGACTAATGCAAAAACCGTATGTGATATTGGATACAGTACTGCACATAAACATTAAATGAAAAATGCCATGATGATTCTATGTATTTTTATTGTATGCTTTGATGACCCTGCTATAGTGTCTGTATTAAAGCCCTCCCAAATCACTGAAAGCCAAAAAATGTTCATTTACATCACCATCTTTTTGAAAGACACAGCGCACACAAACTGACAGTTGTTCTACATTATTGTCCCTGGCCTCATCAGCCACTAAAGCATACATGCTGGATTCTTTCAGTTCAGCCACAGTACTCTCAGTGACTTCTTCAGCAGAACACTGAATCGTCTGTTGCATTTCATAGAAAGGTGTTCAAAATTTGACTGGTTACCAGGGAAAAATGAGGAACTAACTGCCCGTGAACCACAATGAGCAGTTCTTGAGTAACTCTAATCAGACTTTTATAAAATGATTTGAAGAACAAATAAAGAATAAATAGTAAATTGATCTATAAAATTCAATTGGGAGTTACTCAAGAACTGCCTGTTAACTAATGGTGTACTGCCAGTTAGTTCCTCTTCTGTTCCTAAAATAATAATCATTTGCTACTTTTTAAAGGTGACTAGGAGTTCAAGAACTTCCATTTAACTAATGGTTTACAAGCAATTAATTCCTCATTTCTTCCTAATTTGTTCCCTGGTAACTATTCAAGTTGTATACCTTGTTGTAAATTGAAATGAAAAAATTTCAAGTCTGTGATGTGTTTGAAAGGTAATTGGTATTAGAGAGCATGTAATGCTGGGGCAGAAAAAACATTCTAGGGCTTAATTTTGCCAATTGTGTGTCTCATTTTTCTTCTCTTTACAAGAATCTCTCTTTAAAGCTTTCCAGCATTCTCGCTCATTTCATTCCAAAGTGGATCTTTATTTCAATAAGACATTAACTTTATCCCGTATTATAAGCGTGTGACTTCAAACATCAAAATGACATTTACTGCAAAGTTCGCCGTCCCTATAAGCATTTATCACTGATCAAAGCCTCGTGCCCGCTACAGAGTTCTTACCACTTACCTGAATTTAAAAATGTGGTAGACAACCGACATAATGACAGATTTAACAAATGGGTTAGACCGATTTTGAATGGTTTAATCACACACACTAACAATTTGTCATAGGCACGCACTTGACGTTTTTATACTTCCTAAAGAGGTATATTAGCAGAATTAACTGCTGTGTGCGCGTAAATATTGAAAATCGGTTAAATCAGTCGCAGTATTCCAAGTTTTTAAAATCAGTTCGTCAACGATTAACTATGAAAGCCCTCTAATGTTAGAGTGCACCAATATGGTTGATCAAGCTAGCTCATGTAGTGGTAGCCAGCCACATCGAGAAAAGGTTCGATGTTCACTGTTCACTTTGCCAGATGCAAATAACACGAATTAATTTTTATCACAATGGAAGGCTTATATCTAATAAGTAAATGTTGCCTTTATCGTTTTATACTTTTCTCAGATCCTTTTTTTTTTGGCTGTGCAACTAGCTAGCTCCCAAATGTCACCTTTCAGGCATCATGAACTTTGTGGGTACTACGACCTTAAATTGTCTCATGAAGTTTCCGGGCTTCCGGTTGGAAGAGGGAGGCTTTTATGAGAGTGTCCCCGTAACTACAATAACTTTCTAACGCACGCCGCGAATAAATTACAATATAGGCTAAAGACTCAGTGGTTGCAAGAGCTCAACATTCATACTCGTATTATTTTTTTGCTGTAAGAGAAGACCCCCGGGCTAAAGAAAAAATACCCCGAGCTACAGCCCAGGAGCCAAGCCCTAAACACGCCCCTGGTATATGGTACAGAACCCTGAACTGGGCGGTAGTCATTTAGAGAAGGGTAGTTTTTGGAACAGCCATCTTTTTTTGACCTCCCAACCTCTTGATTCAAATCGTCTTTCATCACACTGAGTGCTAAGTTTGGTTCAGTAGCACTTTACAATAAGGGTACAATAATTGACATTAGTTAATGCCGTAATAAGCATTTACTAACAGCTAATTAACATTTTAGCAATGCATCTGGTAACCATTTACAAATGATGTTCACATCAACTCTGCCCCACAATGGCAAAGGAAGTAAATCCATCAGCAGCCATTTTGAGAAAAATGCTAAAGTTTGTTTTTGGTTCTGTTCTACACAAAGAATATCCACTTGCATGTGCCAAATCTCAGTAACTAGAGCGAATTTCATCATAATCATGCTTCTACTAAATCAAGTACCACTAGTAGGTGTATGTTATGGTCTCGGATTGAATTCGACCAAAAATGGATTTACTTCCTTTTGCCTTGCTGGGGCAGAATTAAGGTGCTAATTTATACATTGTGATTTAGCAGTTTGAAATGCTGCATGCGGGATTCTTAAGGGATGTTTTCAACTTCACCATAAGGGAAACAGAAAATGAATAAATGGTCAATTATGGTTGTATAATGCTTATTCGGCTATCTAATGCATTAGTTACCTGCTAATTAACTGATAGTTAATGAACTAATGTTAATTCATGTTAATTATTGTACCCTTATTGTGAAGTGTTACCTTTGGTTCAGTATGCTGCAAACTGAATTGAATTTTGATTTCATCATCAGGTACTCATCAAGTAACAAAATGCTGCCACAAATCAGATCATGGGGCTTGCCTTCTCATCACAAGCATCAAAGCAACCAACAGCGGTCTTAAGAGAGAACAAATGAATGAATAAATGAATGAATAAATACATATATAATTGAATTGTTAAATTGATACCGTGGACAGCAGGCTAGAAACTCGCTATTATTTAACACCTCAAAGATTTGTTTTAAATTAACTCTTGATAACACTCTTACTTGCACACAATAAATAATTAGTTGGCTGCAGAATGGTCCTGCAATACTTATCTTCCGATGGGGTATTAAAATTCCCCTTTGGGCAAAACGCATAGTGTTTACAAACTTCACAGAGGGAATTTGGATTAATTACGGTGTTATGTAAATCTATACTCCCAATTAGTCAGGGAAATGAAGAAAGAGCAATTTGACAGTTTGGATAGCTTTTCACAAAACACATGGTGACCTGTCACTATGCAAATAGACTGGAGGACATGCAGGCCAGCCTCGCGACACCACCAAGCTCGTCTAAGATCTTATTTAGCAAACAAATCAGGAAAAAACATGAATCAGTTAATGGGCGTTATTAATGGACTTCTCTGTGGAGACGCCTAGGGCATGCAAGAGCGCTACCCTCAGTGAATTTGCACAACAATGGGTGAGGGATCACTCTGGTAGCCTGAAGGAAGTATAGAGTAATTGGGTTTGCGTAATTAAAACAGCTGCTCTCCCTCCAAACATACTCACAATGTCAACGTAACGGTATAACAATATTGCTGCTGAAAACAATTCTTTAAATGGAGTTTTTATGTCATGACGGCAGTGGCACTGTCCCATACAAATAATCCTTGGACATGGAGCGGACTTTAGACTGCTAATACCTGTTATTGGGGATTACGCATGCACAAACCGCCGACAGTGATCTAGCGCATTCAAATCTCGTCACGACGGCCCAGCGCGGCGGAGTTCTCTAATGTCATCATCTATTAATCATCGCCGTCTGCCCATGTTAATTTTCGTTAATAGCATAAAAGGCCCTCTCCGGCCCCATCTGCTAACGTACGCGGTATGGCCACAGGAAAGAGGGCTTGAGGGCACCGGCGTCAGTCGCAATACTGTATGGATGGTTGCGGTCAGGATGAAGAGTAGACTGGTCTCTGTGTGACAGCTGTTGTTGAATGGGACAATGCTATTGCTGAACACTAAGGCTTCCCACAGATGCTGCGCAGAATGAGGACTTTAAGTGTTTTGCTCAACAGACTGTTGTGATGTATGGTGTAGCCCGGGGGGATACTCATATACTATACTCATGCAGCACCATCAGGCTGGGTGGCTGAATGGGTTCTGTTTATCGGTTATATTGTTTATGTCTCTTTTAGGCGTGATGCAGCTATTATTTCGTCCTTGATGTACAATCTATAGTATGTTATCATCCAAGTGATGCTGAATTCATAGTCTAAGAAAACGGGAGGGAGGAAAATCGCCCTTAAACTAGATAAAGCCAATTTTGTGCTTGTTTGAACTCCTTTAATTACCCATCATGGTATTTTTACAAATCCTGATCTCGGTGGGTCTGCTTCAGTGCCCTCATTTCTGCCGTCTAAACACTTTTCTACTGGCTAAAGCACCATCAGATCCGCTTCATTTATTTCCAAATGTTCTCTACTCCGGGACCAGCGGCCATTCAGATCTCCTCGACCCACTTTCAGGTGTCATCGGTCCTCTTAACCCTCGAGTGCTGTAAAGGGATTCCCTCCTCCCTGATTATTGACCGAAACGGAGAAAATTAACAGCGCTTGCTGCAAATTGCAAAATCAGCATATAAAAGCTCAAATTAAATTCTTGCATTACTGAATCACTAGTGTGTTCAAAGAAAGACCCTCCCCCTCTCTCTCTCGTTCATGTAGTAATGCAGATTCAACAGCACAGCACGCACACTGATAAAATAATCGTTCCCAACTCTCCTAAAGTGTCAAATCTAAAATGTAAATGCGCATATATGCACGCACAATATCACTCAATAGATAAACAAAAAGAGTGGTTACACGAGTTAAGAACATTGGTTATTAAGGTTCGGAAATTTCTTTTCTGAGGATAGCTATCTGTATACCAGTTGCACATACATTTATGTTTGTAAAACTTAAGCAATAATGTGAAAAGACAGTGAGTAGTACACTTAATCCTCCATACAATCTAAATGCAGCAAAGAGTAGCAGACAGCTGTTAGAAATTCATTGTCTTTCAATGCAGTGGAAAAAAAAGAAAAAACACACACTGTGCTAATCCCAATGTCTAAATTAAAATGAACTAAACCCTGCAGCTTATTTCCTCCAAATCCTAGCATGCTAATCCCCAGAAACAGAGAAAACACACAACGCAGACCCTCAGGGGAGCACGATAATTGTACGCAGAGCTATTTTACTTACATTTATGATCTTTATTTTTAATTTTTTTACAGAACAATTTTTTTTTTTAAATCACAAAGCTTTGAAGCACTTGTCAAGTTGTCATCTTCTTTAAGGGAGCCTTCACAATGTGGCAAATTACTCATAGGCTTGAGCTGTCTGTAGAACAGAGCAAGTCAGAAACTGAACGCCGAGGACTTGGACAATTGAACGCTTCACAGTATCCACAGTCTTGTTGACATTGAACCAAACTGTACAACTAATCTGCCAATCCAGGTCCAACAGACACCGAAGTTCCATTTTGGCTCAGAATGCAGCCAATAATGTGGCTAAGAATGGTATGAGTATGCATATGCGGGTGTCTATATAGATGTGAACACTCCATTACGGCTCGCCCAGTTTTGTTGATCACCGGACCACTATAACCTCATTTTCCTGCCGCTAAATTGCGTTTTTAATCTGGAGAAACAAACCTCAGCGAAAATAAAATGATGGTACGTGTACCTTAATGATCTGTTTTAATAGTCTGGTTTAATGGAGACACATTTGAAATGAAATGCATTAGCGCAGAATGTAAAGCACTACATAAATGACTCAAATCATAGGATGAAAAGATTGCCGACAGATAAAAAAGCAATGTGTTAGATGTTTTTTCTCCATGCTCACTTGCTTTTACTTTCCAAAGTTTGAAATGATCTGGCATTAAGTGCATTTTGCTGTTTGAGCGTTTTGTTTGTCTGCAGAAGATTGCCTGGGGGAATTTGCATGCTTTTTACACGTCGAGATTTCCGATTTCCGCCTCTTTAACTGAGAACTGCTGTAAACGGTTTAAGGCTGCACTCTCTGAGCAAAGTGTGAAGGAAATCCATCCTGGGACAATATCTGGATGTCAAGAAAGTGAGGGCAATGGGAAATGGACAAACACTTTACATTGGCATTCTGCAGAAAATCCATCCAAAACTGGCCTGAGCTAGTTTGAGATCTGTTTCTGACACTCTGGTTTCGTTTTCGCTGGTTAAACTGTTGGTTTTTTGACAGCTTAGCATCCTGTAGTCAGCTTATCTTCCACTTAACCCACCACCTTACCGTACCGGCTTAACTGCCTAAAAACCATAGACTAGTTATGACCACAGTTAGCCCACCAGCTTACTCTACCCGCATAACTCTTTCCCTACAGCACTACCAAATCCCGGTCAGATACGACCGGCGAGAAAGGTTAGGCCGAAACTTCTCAATACCGTATTTCTTCCACATTACATTACTTTGTGTTATACTACATTAAATGAAAGCTGAGAATCTGCTTTTTCTGATGATATCCAAGTATGGAAATGTTCGGCCATCGTCAAATAGTTTGGCCCCTCGATGCACATGATGTCATTTTCTTGAAGAATTCTCTGTTTACAAATGCTGGCACATGGCAAACGTGCATGCATTGCAACCCATTTTGTTCTCGCTCATCATCACTCGAAAAACATCAATAAAAATGATGGAAACTAACGCCAAAATGGTATCTGGTATGGATTCAAAGGAAGAGTTCGACCTGGCTAAATAGTAGTCCAGAGGAGTTTTCAAATGGAAACTCTTCAGAGTGAAGGGATCTTTCATCAGATGAACAGTCTATGACATTGCCAATTCGCCTTCTTTTTAATTTATTTGCATGTGTTTTTACGTAGCCATTTTATCCTCATGGAGGTCAGTTGGGGAATTGTTAACCTCCGAAGAACCGCAGACCAGCTACAACCAGCCACAAGCTAGCTTTGAGCAGCTACAAATCATGGAAAATGCAGCCAGAAACCAGTTTATAATTCCAGATAGTATTAGCAGCATTTGTCTTCATGCTAGCCTGCATAAACAAGTGAGCACATTACCAACTCAGGGAGGACCTCTGGATTATGCAAGAATTTACATTCAAGCCAGTACTAGCCCTATGGGGGCACTGCTAGTTAAACAATCACCTTAAAAAGTTATGTAATATGAACAATAGTGCAATATTATTTTTTCAAATTGCTAAATAAACCAAGCTAAATTTGTGAGAAGTTGTCAGGCAGCGTTTTGCAGGTCTGTTTTCTTAAACGCCTGCGTTCTCCCATTTATGAAGTCTTTTTTTTTTTTTTTTTTTTTTGCACCCTGCTCCAGGCAGTACTAATGGTCTTATTATCTGACTTCTTACTTCAGTTCTCCAGTTCCACCTTCCCTGTTCCCCCTGCCTCCTTTCTTTTTGACAACCCGCTGTGTGTCTGAGTTATCTTCAGACAGCCTGCGCCTCGTAGCTTCATTGTGGAGCTTAACTGTGGAATGCACCTGCATGCTATTTCAGTGAGCTGCGGAGGATTGAGCTATAAAAAAACTTACCCAAATATATGCCTGGTTTATTTCAGGTTTCCTGGAGCTTTGTGTATCTAATCCAGATCTAACATTAAGTTTTGGATTTATTAGTTACTTATTCAGTCTCCAAACTCTTCTCCCCATGAATGAAGGTCAACAAATTATACGGTATTTAATGACAGAAAAGTGAGCTGAGTGTTGGACCATTCAGGTAAGCAGGCAGAAATAAAAATGCTGGTGTCTGTCAGAGTCCTAGGTATACAGAGAACATCATTGTCTTACTTTCAATGGAAATGAAACGAGTCTCTCATTCATTCGCGCTAATCTCTGCAGCTCTGAAAAGCATGATTATCTATGCTTTCAGAACCTGACAGACAGTGCAAACCCGCCCAATAAATGAGCCTACCATCAGTTCAAGCATCCATGAACAAGCATCGTTTTTCAAGGTGTATTTCCTGGTCTCGTTTAGAGAATTTGCACTCAACCACCTCTGCCGGTGACTGCAAAATTAGAGACCGCAGCCTCCATTCACTAATTTTTTTAAGAAAATGTACACTCGATATTCATTATCCTCATCAAATTACATCCCTGCATGCCATTTTGTTGAGCTAGAATGCTATTTGGACTGTGACAAAATATTTTGAGGTTGAGCAGGTGACCTCATCAGATTTAATGAGCTTGGTGGAAGATAGGGAATTTGCAAATGTACTGCACAGACTCTGGCTACAAATTGTATGACATCAAAATGCCTGAAAATGCAGTTCTTAGTTCAGAAACCATGGGTATATGCAACTGCATCCCCCCAAATATGAGTTACAGCTCTCAAATATGGATATTTTATGAAAAGATGATAATGCATTTCTAAGTCATCCATGTACTGTATGTTTTCAAAGGGGACCTATTAGTTCCATGCTTTGTGGTTGCACGGAGACAGGTGATAGAAAAATTCACCCTCAAGTTTCTTCTTGGACAACATTTTTAAAATTTCATGTTCCGGAAAAACAACATAATATAGCGCCATGAAAACTAAGGTTTTCCAAACTAGAAACATTTACACCAAACAATGTACTATAAGGGTACATTAATAAACATTAGTTAATGCTGTAAGAAGTATTAACTATCTGTTAATTAGCAATTAACTAATGCACCAGAGAGGTGAATAAACATTATATATCAATAATTAATAATTTATCATGTTCTTTGTCACCCTTATTGAGAAATTTAAAACATCCCTCCTTAAGTATCCCTGAAGTTACACTTCAAACTATTAAACTATTCAATAATGTATGAATTAATACCTTAGTGAACATGAACACCATTATTAAATAATTAATAGACACATTAGTTAACTGTTAATTAACTGTTATTTAATGCTTATTATAATAAATATTAATTTATCTACCATTATTGTGAAGGGGTGCCCAGTGAACAAAATTTGCATACATCCTGTCTGAAATGATGCTATGATTATTTGCAAACTTAGTAATTCATTTAATTTTAAGCAGATAAATTGTTACACATACAGCATTGTGAACATCTGCAACAATACACTCAAATGCATCTTATGAAATATTTATGCAAGCAGAGCACACAGTTATTATAATTCATGAGCCTAATTGCACCAAGTGGGGAGAATCAATACCTAAGTACACTTCTGGGGGGAGAAAGGGGCCAAAAATATCTCAGGAGTAGGCATGTGAAATGAAAAACCTTGCCAGCCAATCATATCCTTTGCCAGAAATCTGGTTCGACCTACCTCTTCGCAGGAAGCCTGGATTCTATGCACCCAGAATACTGAACAGTTTGAATTGCAACTGCTGCCATGTATTAACACTGGTGTGCAGCAGGTATTAAAGAGTGGATAGTGGCGGCCAGCACATGAGAAAAAAATTACATCTGTTCATGGAACGCCTAAATCATGTGAGCATGGAAAAAAGTTGCTCACACAGGTCACATGGTCCTTTCTGTATGTGATAGTGTGCTGCTGGTAACAAGCAGGCTTTTTCTCCCTTCATTAACAGGAAACAGTCAAACACATCAGATCTTTTACAATAGTGATGGAAGGTCTTCAATGTTCAATTTATAAAAGGAGGAACAACCACTCTGTACAAGGCTGCTTTCTCCTCAAGGGACGATACTTGTAGAAATGTTTTCTCTAAACCTGAATGTAGAACAGTGTAAGTCAATAGCAATACCAATTTAAGCCCAAAATTCATGATGCGCATAAACAAAGTCTAACGTTATATTTAGTGTCTGCTCTCATAACACTGTCTAAGCAGACAGATTTTTAAGGAAAGGTTCTGCAAAAAAAAAAAAAAAAAAATGTGTGTAATTCATGACTAATCCCCTGAAAATTCCAATTTTGAGTAATTAGACATTATTCCATCATCTGTGGGGGCTGGTATTTCATTAGAGCTCATTTCTATGACACAAATATGGAATGTGAATAGGTGAGGTTTTTTTCATTTCCAACGCAGTGTGTGCCTACTGTATTGAGTGCCAAACGTTGCTCAGATTCATTCACAGTGCCCTATTGTATTTAAAGCTATATACAAAGGCAGTCATAGCCTGGCAAAATATGTGTTGAGTGATGAGAGTCATTTTTTGCTGGGCTCTCTGCCAGCCTCATATCAAACCTAGGTTGGTATCACCCGCCGTCGTGCTTTTCAAAGTGAATTTATTCTCCGATATTTCAAAAACTCATTCAGAGGCGATTTGCGCATTCGCTCCCTGCAGTCCCACGCACCACTCCTGTCTGCACTCATATGCCCGCCGCATTTGATTAATTCCAGAATCCCTCCATAATCCCTCTCTGGACAGAGTCCCCTGGACCTTACTTTGTGTCTCCAGGAATATGGAATATGTTGCTTCTTTTTTTTTTTTTTTTTTTGCAGGGCAGATGCTGGAAAGGGCTTTCCACATCTCAATCGCTTTCGTCATTTGACTGCTCAATAGTCCCCACTGATGATTTCAGGCCAAAGAGTGTTTTTTTCAGTTAAAATGGTGGGTTTGCCATCTGGCCTTTGCTTCTTTACACTGTGCTGTCACTCCACCAATCACATACTGCCTATGCCGTCTGAGGATAACGCAGTCAACGTACAATTTACTCGTACTTTACTCTTACTGCTACATGTGCCTAGCCAAAAGGACTGGCCACTAGACAGCGATGAGACTAATGAATTTTGACTGGCTTAACCCACATTATCAGCCAATCGTAGCCTGCCCCATACAGACCTTCAGTCATGGGTGGTAATGGTGTGGCTGGGATTCTAACACATGACCTCAGGACTCCTAGACGACCTAGAAGGTCAATTATGCGCGCATCATACTCTTGCAGCTACACCAGAGGCCTAATATCGGGTGGCAGTATTGGTATTGATGGAAACACCACCTCTTAAGATGGATTGCCACTCTCTTTATCATGACTATGTGGGGCTATCTCACAGTGCGTACAGTGTTAAAACTGGCAGAGCGCGGAAAAGGTTGCGATGATCCATGCGTGTTCCACATCTTATAGGGAAATTTGAACCCTAAGTTTCCATTTGATGGCCATAAAGCAGTCATGTTTGATTTTACCTTTGGTCAACATGGATAAAAGACTAAATTAAATATTTTTTTCCCCCTCTGAGTGATTGGAGGAACAAGTAAATTGGCTGATGCTGTGAACAGATTGTGCTCTGCCTGGGCTGAATGTTCCAGAAAGGATTTCCAATGCAGAAGTAGAGGCAAATTTGTGCTGCAGTTGCATCATGGTTGCGTACGTCCATTCAGAAACAGCTGACAGAGTCCACGACACCTCTGTATCTTTTTTTTGCCTTAATCTATCTCCTCTGGCTGTACACTAAGCCAGCATGGTATAGTGTTATGCTTAATCAACTGCGCAAAGCTGTGATTGGCTAGCCTCTCTGGTCGCGTGAGATGGCAATGGTTCCTTAGATTGATTGCCTAAAGGTGGAAAATTTGCTTCCAGGCTGTGTGAGCTCTAGGAGGTGATAAGTACCTGGCTAGGTTCCCCAATTTCCTTTCAACAGGCTCAATAGAGTGGAGAAATTAATCTGCATTAGAAGGGCTAAATCTCACCCCCTGAACAATTTTCAGCCTAACCGGGCTCGGAAAACACTCAACACTAACAGGAAAAATTGCATTTCAATCGACTTTACTCAGATTTGGATACTTGTTGCTTATTTTCGCTTTCTTTTCTGTGATTAAAAAAATCACAGAGTGCAGGTTAGGTAGCCTGTATTGTGGCAAGATGCGCTAAAAGCAAATGCAGAACCTGATAGTTGTTTATCTTCTTTGCAAAGTGAATAAAACATTTTACTAAATTGAATTTATTATTTACTGTGCTGTGACAAGGTGGTGTGCCAATTGCCAATCAGGTTCTAAAGGCCGGAAATGACAGCGTACTCCATTTTAAGCTAAATGAACATTAGATTGATGTCATGAGAGAATGTGTGACTGCAGCCGCATCGTGTATCTATACACAGTGTAGCTTTGCTCTCGTTCTCTCTGGCCTGCCCTCTTTTGCCGCTGCTTTTCTAGCTTTCATTCATTTTTATCCTTCACTATCTGCCTCTCGCACCTCATCTCCTTGACTCTCTGTCTCTCTTTCTCTCTCTATTTCTCCATTTTGGGAGCAGAGATGTTTTTCTTTCCTGATCTCTGTGGAAGGAGTGAGTCAGCAGCGATAATCAAAGTCTTGAGGTCACTATCGACCTCCAGCACTCCATTCATGTGCATAAATTATATTGAGAGGAGTCAGTGCAGTTGGGAGATATCATGCGTGGGCCGAATGAAAATAGAGTCACTTCATTCTGATGCTGCACAGGTCCCTCTGCCATTACTGAATGGGTGGAACAATATCTTAGACCTCAAGCAGTGGGGTCCATGTATCTTTGGACTGTAACTCAGTTTCAAAGGATTGTATGATCTGTTCGGCTCACTCAATATGGATGACAGTTTGTACATTAATTTCAAGTGGTTTATATCAGAACGGACTGAGCAGTGTCACTGCCTGGGAAGTTCGCAGTTAAATCGACTGCTGGTTGAGATGTAAGGGGCTATGTCACCATCACGTTTCTCTTTATAATGACCTTGTCTTCCTGGTTTTATTGCATTCTCAAAATAAATGACAGAAAGTTCCTAATATTGTTGTCTTATATTAAATCCTTTGTATGTGTGGTACATTCTGAACTCAAAAAAGTTGGGAAGGTCTAAAAAATGCACGCAAACACAATATTTTTTACAAAGGCATGGCCTCATCAGGGTGTGGGTGCTGAAATCACCTGCCTGCAGTGCTGACTTTTCCCCATCAGGGAATGAGTAGCAAATTTGGGGAAAAGCAAAGAGCGACAGTAAAGACCTTATGCGGTTGCCTACCTTACGACTTGTTTGCAGGAAGAATGGGGCAAAATTAAACTTGAAACACCTAATCACTTTGTGTCTCCAATCCCTGAATATTTAAATATTGTGAAAAGGAATGGCAGCATGACAAAGTGGTAAATACTTTACTGCCCTAACCTTTTTTGAAATATGTTGCAATAATCAGAACTGAAAGAAGTTTTTATTTTGAGAAATCAATAAAATTCATGCAGTGAAACATCAAATAATGTGCTGTTGTATTGTTTTCAATGTAACACAGGTCGAAGTCAAATTATTGTTTCACTTTCAATTTTAATTTGACATACCATCCAGAATTTTTCTAATGTGGGGTTGTATATAGCTAAAAATTCGCGGTTCTTTGGTTTACCGAGTCGTTATTGCACTGAAAAGAAAACATTTTATGGGAGAGGAATGACAATTCAACTTTTTTGATCTATTCAAGATGGATTTTGTGAATCTGAACTGAAGTGACAAGGACATCATTTTAATCTGAGTCCTTCACCACGCACTGACACTTCATCTTTAAAATATTCAGTTTTGAAGGCAGGAGTCTGTCCTTATATTGCAGGCTCGGTTTTTTTTTTGAAGAGTTCCATTTTACTGACCCCCTGGCTTGTTGGTGGAAAGTTTTCTGTGAGTAAAACTCCTGCACAAATTCAAATAAAAAAGCCTCGTTTGCTGTGAATTAATTTAGCACTGATGAAGCAATCATTTTGCCAACATTAACACCAATACATTTAATACAATACATTCTGTCTGTGAGTCTGCCTTTCAGTTTGTCTGTCATGAACGATGTTCTGCTTCATAGAGCAGAAAGACGTAGACTTTGACCCCTACATGTTCCGAGTGGTGGTTTACTTAAATATTCTCAGTTCTATGCAGCCTACAAGAATTTAAGAGATGCTCATGATGCCTGAGGCCTTTCAGATAGACAAACTGAAGATCTTTGCCCAAACATGAAAACGGCCTGGCTCAGCCCAGTCAGTGGGTCGGGACAGGGCCGAACTGGTCGTGTGGTTAGATATTCTGGATACAAAATCTTTTTAATGACACAATAGCTAAATAAAAATTATTATACTTAATTAAAAGCTCACAAAAAGTGTTTTTAATTTAATATTCATGAATAAAAAAGATGAAAACGCACCAACAAAATATACCAGTACTGTTGCTACATTACTTGTATATTTAATCATTCTATGATATTTTTTATCTTGTTTGTATTCATTCACAAAAATATAAATACTTTTCATCAGTTTTTAATGCACAAGGATTTTTATTTGGCTATTCTCGTTTTTGCCACAGAAAAAATATCGTTGACAAACATTTTTCATCATAGTGCTGAAGCCTTTTTATTGTATTAATTGTTGTTTTTTGGAATCCTAATAAACATGCAGTTTTGTTACTTATGCGTCAGCACTGCATTAAGATCCTGTGCGTAAATAAGAAGGATTTCTGCCATTCAAACAACTCATTATTAGTCTACTTATAAACAGCCAACTTACTATGAAAATTTTGGTTTTGGCTCAGGCCTATATGTATAGCCAAAAGGAAGGGCCTCTACTACACTCAGACAGAATGTTCACAGGCTCTGGTAAAGTCAGGCTTGTTTTTTTGGGCCCGACCAAACGTCTCCTGGCAATGACTGTAAGTTTTCCAGGCCTTGTGGGTCATTGGTACACAGCGCATTGCTATAGTGTGAGTCTTAAGCCACATGTCCAGTAATGATGTCCTTTCACAGTTATTGCCCTTTGCCTCTGCAGGGAAAAAGACAAAAGCTTGCTCTATCTTGGCTTTTGTATCTAGTCAAAGGTAAGTCATTTGGCTTTTTTTTATTTTTTATTTTGCCAAACTCATTAAAAAGTTTGAACTTCTGGCAACGCGGTGGTACTTCGCATTTTGAAGATACTGTGAGGCCACCTCTGATTTTGTGGTACTTCCTGTGGTCAGATTCCGTGAACGCACCTGACTCTATGGTGCTTCCTGTTCAAGAGACTGCAAGGTCACCGTTATGCATATAGCACCACATTTGTCCTCTATGTCTACCCCTCAAATCATACAGAACATTTTCAATCCCCAGTAATCCCCTATTTAACATGTTTGGGGCTCATTCATTGGCATAATAATTGAAGGACGGGACAGACCCCCATCTTTGCACCAACCAAGATTGGAATTCACAGCTCATTAGCCACATTTCACATCCCGAGTTTTAATTTCGTACAATTAATGGCACTTACTTCCGAGCTGCCTTGATTGGTGCCTCCGCTTCAAACCATCCTGGAAAAAAAAAAAAAAAAAAACATTGAGTTGAGATTGTGCTGCTTTTACTGCAGCTGGTTTGAATTACAGCTGAACGCTTCTGAGTTAGAGGTGATTCACCCCGACGGCATTTTAACATTTGTTAATCAGCACGGAGAGGGAAGTGGAGGGGAGGCTATAATTTGTTAATGGCAGTGAACGTTAGCAGCTCAGCCGATGCTACTCAGAGACTCGAAAGGCTAGAGTAGCGCAGATATGATTTATGCACCGGACACATTTTAAAAGCTGTTCATTACAATACAATCACGGCCCGGTCTCTGGGCATTAATATGGAAGTTAAGAGGTTTGACGCTCACAGTCAAATGCTATCATGAGAGCATCAGCTCCACTGATTCTTTCTCTTCACGCTGGTGTGCGACCAGTCAGTTGATACATTGCCATTCACCACACACTTGCCACTGAATAATGTAGGTTATGACATGTAATATCTATTATGTGACAGTAGTTATTAAGAGATGGTTAATTCTATTTCACTCAAATACCTCAGGAATTGCAGTACATTAAACTGCCATGCACTGGGACTGCCAGTTGTTGAATGGTAGTTCAATGCATTGTGCTGACAATATTCTTCATTTATTTATAGTGGAAACAAACAATTTTACATGATAGTCATTCTGTTTATTTGCTCATACCAGAGTTGAATTTTTTACTTTCAACTGAAAGAGTCCATTTAAGCACCAGTTCTCATTCCTGGTTATGTTGCAAACAAAAGGTTATTTTCATCTCAGAATATGGGAGTGACTGAACTGTGTGCTTGGCGTTATGGGGAAGAGGTGCTAAAAAAATAGTGTTTTTACCAAAACTAATGCCGTATTGAAAAAGAGAAACATAAAAAATTGCAATTTGTCCTGAGAGTGTTGTGGGAGGGAAATAAAGCTAGCTGCCATTTGTGAATATGCTGTGGGTCAAAATTAATTCACAGAAATGGGCTCTTATTTCTCAAGCAGCGAATATGCCGTTTCTTTAAATTGAAAACAACATGATGAAAGATGTTAACTCTAAATGAGAGACTGGGAATTGCAGATAGACGGCCGTCCTCCCCATGCATCTCCCCAGAAACAAATGGCAAACATTTAAATGGATGTGCCATTCAGGAGATTGATAGTTTGCAGTTAATTCATTATTTATTTTTCCCTCCTTCCCTCTCTGCTTTGCTAGAAATGAACTCTTTTCTGGGTGGGCGGGGGGTGGGTACGGCAGTAATGAACCTCGAAGGGAACGCGGCTGTAACCGCGAGTCGTTTGCTGCCCTCCTCCGCACCGTTCGAAAACGGTCTTCTGCCTGCGAGTTTTGGAATCCAAGTTTCCTCAAGTGCTTTGTGTTTGAGCGGCTGGGCGAGGTGACTTGCAGGGGCTCTTGGAGAGTTAATAGGCCATGATCCTAAATGTCCTTGGTTTGACTTTTGTTGGCCACTGGTCTACCTCCAATCATGGTGTATGTCCCCCTGAGAGCCCTCCACAGACCTCCTGCTGTTCCTCGTCTCTACACGGGGACACTTTTCATGACCTCACTCCTCAGAGCTGCTCTCTCATCCTCTGTGTGTCCTCCTATTGTAGAACTCTCCTCTCCTCTCCTCTCCCGCTGGCTGCTCCCCGCCGAGCCCTCGTCCCTCCTGTCCTTTGCATCCGCTGACCGTCTCCGCTCCGCTGACCCATGTGCACACACACACTCACATACACAGGGACATACACAGTACACATATTCATGCGCATGCATGTCCAGGCTCATAGGCACACGCTCACACACTCGTGCACATTCACATGCCAGACATCCACATACACACACACATATACACACATGCACACACAGGCATAGACACACATTCACGCGCATGCATGTACTCGCACGCATAGCTATGCAATATCAAGAACAAATGTAATAGCCTAATAATATAAAACTATCAAATACTGTTACGTGTTTGCTAATGATCACCACAATTTTACCCCAGAAATATAGTTTCTCCAAGCACTAGAAATAAATTGAAGACCTGTGTGCAAGAAGTACTTAAGTCACATTTTGCAAAAAATGAGCTGACACCAGTATTAAAAGCCACAATGGCCAGAGCATCATCTGATACCAAAGATTTCTCCAAAGAAGCGCTCAAGTCTTGTGTATTGGTGCGTTTCCATTGTCCATTGTCATGATCTGCAATGTGTTTTGAAAACTTTGACCCCCAAAATCTCAAAAGTATTATTTTGTGACTTAGGTACTTCTTGCACACAGGTCTTCAATTATTTCTTTATGACGAATCACTAATCTATTCACTGTTGATTATTATTACCTTCTTGTCATTGAATGTGCAGATTTGTGCATCCATGCTTTTATACATGTATGAGTACAGTATATACATGCTATACTTAGGGCTGATTGCATTTGTGTCTATTTTTATGAGTATATGCATGTAGGCTTTTTGTAATTACACACAGTGGTTTTCTAGACTTTTACAGGCACCACAATACTGTACCTATTACCTAAGTGTACTTCCACATACGGTTTTTAATATTGATGTTAATTAGTGGTGTTTTGGTTAATGATCCAGTTTCTAAGACCAATTCGACCATCAATTACACTTGGGTAATGCATGTATTGAATGATTGTGTCTACACACTGGCCATCTATCAATCTGCGTAGGGTATTGACACCTGTGTAATGAATAGCCTTTCTCCTAACAGCAAAAATGTGCTGTTCCATACATTATAGGCTCGTAATTTGATTTGTTTCTCTGCTCACATTAGGTTGCCGTTTGCGAAATGATTTGAGAATGTTGCCAATCTGCAATAATTCATTATGCAGAAATACATGGCAAATACATGGCCTGTTCTGCTGATTGATTCCTTGTGCTGAGAGAAAATTATGCAGCACTCCAAAACCCCTTATTCGTCCTGATGTAGGATCAAATTACACAGTTACCCCAGTCATCGCGTCCGGATACATGATTTGGTCCATTTGCCGTTCTATCAAGGTTTGCGAAATATCAGGCATGTCAGCATACAAAAATGTTAATTTAGCATGAGGGCAAGAAATCATAGAACTCAATATTTCATAATTTGACTCACTGACCATTTTGAAAAAAATGTACACGTCTATCATGCAACAGAAATTCAACAGAGGATACCAGCTTCATCCTTACACACACTCAATCTGCAGTCATTCTTTGGTGATAAGACGCATAATTATTGAATGTGCACCATCTCCACCAGTGATGTGACAGAACAAAAAAAAAAGAGATTCTATCCTCATTACCCAAACTCCCACTGGTCATAGTCTAAGGCCACGCCTCCAGCTTTCCAACTCACCGGTCTATTAAGATATGGACCGCATTCTTCAGCTCCGCAAGCATTGCATGCATCAGTTGTTCATTTCCTCTGTGTGGTATCATTGTGCTATTTAAGACCGAGCTTCGCACTAAAGTCTTTCCAAAGTCTCGTGAGCCTGACAAGCCTTTATGTCTCTCTAGCCTTGTATAGACTTATCTCCCGCGTATTGCGCGTATGTATACATATATATATATTATAACTCTTGAACTTAGTGCTGTTTTGTTGTTTATTTCAGCACTTTACTATAATTATCTAGGAACCTCAATTCCTTGTTCTTTTTTCCTATTTGTAATACATTGTTACTGTCGCTAACGCCCAGTCTGTGTAACTATATAGTGTTATTCAGGGACCTTGATTCCTTTGTATTGTATCCTATGTGCCTTCTTGCTGTGCCGAAGGCATAATAAATACAACCAAGTCCATCTTCGCACCTGAGTCCAGTCCTACACTTCCTGTCCTCCGTGCACATCACCGGTGCTCAGATTTACATTTCTCAGAATCAATCTGCAGGGGATAATTACAAAACCTCGATATGGGATAAAGTTTTTTTTTATTGCTATTATATCTCTGATTATTATTTTAATCCTTTTGTTCTACTTTGGAAAATATCCCCGTCTTTTCAATCTCATTGTTTTGTGTGGAGAGATTAAGAACATTTTTATCTTGAGTATTTTGGCCTGTAGCATGGATTATATTTAAAAAAAAAAATAGTCTATTTTTGATTGTACATGTGGAATCAGAAGAGGTACTTGCAATGCTAATAAACAACCGTAATACCTGACAAACTGCAGTATCTCACGTACTATTTAGGCCAGGATAGTGCTGTTACATGGTTGACACACGGTATGCTTTTTTACTTAAAAAACCTACGTGGGGATATTGTGTCTCCGAGTGGGGGGAGTCATTCTTTGGTGGACCGTACATTTCCTGAGCACTGAATGACTTTATATCTGCCTTGTACGTGTCAGCAGAGATGACAGACAGAACCATTTCAGCTGGCCAGGTTTACGGCAGTTAAGGCTAACAGATTAAGAGGATTGAAGGAATAGGCATTAGCAATTCAGCTCCCTGCATCCAAGTGTGCTGAGAACAGGCAGGTCAAGTGCGGCAGTATGCATGAATTATCTGTCCACCATACAGGCTGAACTGAGATGTGTCAGTGTGTAATTCTTCCGCCTGAAGAATACCTGTATTCATGCCCTGATCACCAGGCCCCACTCCCTGCCAACTAGATAGACCTCAATTGAAATTGCGCAGAAAATAAGGATTCTTTTGGCCAAATCAGTCATTTATATAACACAGTTCAGTGCAGATGCATTTTTCCCCACAGTGAAACCAGGAATGACACAAATGAAATATTATTTTGATGGTTATGAACTAAAGCTATTGAAGGACGTGCATATATATTTATACTAGACATACGTGCACACAGGATACACACACATATACACACACACAAACACACACACAGGCATGCACATGCGCATGTATGGACATTTGTTGTTGCATTCAGAAATAAAAGAAAACAGCTTTGAAAGTAGCGTGTATTACCTTTATCTCGATCAAACAGCGTATATTACCTTCATCTCGATCAAACTCACGGTTATATGGTAAACTCAAGCTTAGGAACTATAGCTCGCACGATCTGTGAAAATAGTTCAGACTCAATGGAAACTATACTCCAGGAAAATATAAAAACAGTGTGCACTGAGGTAATAAACTGATTAAGTATGGCACAGTGGAGTGATGTTGCCTCACAACTTGAGGGTGGTGATTCCATATCTAGCCTGGGTCCTCTCAGGATGTGGAGTTTGCAAATTCTACACGAGTTTCCTCCAGGAACTCTAATTTCCTTACTTATTCCATAGGCATCCCAGGCTGATCAGAGGCTAAGTTCCCATATGAGTGTGTGTGAGTGTGTGCGTGTGTGTGTGTGATCTCTGTAATGGACAGGCAAAATGTCCTGCCATTTGCCCATTGCTTGCTGGGATAGGATCCAGCCTTCCTTTGGCCCTGACTATGAATAAATGAGTAAGATTAGCAGGCCTCAGCCCTGTTCCTGGATATCTGTCATAGTGTCAGTTTTTCACTTCAGTCCTAAAGAAGCACACCCATTCAACAGCTAGATGTCTCACTGTGCTGCTAATTAGAATAATCAGGGTTGAAATTAGGGTTGGAGGGAAAACCTACCAGATGGGAGATCCCCAGGAACAGAACTGGGCACCACTGGGTTCGATCATGGATGGATGATCAATTGCCTCGTTTTACCATTTTCTGGGTAATAATTCAATGCTGATTGGATAAAATGGACCATATTTCTTTCTTTTTGAGCACAGTCTCATCCCAATGCGTCATATAGTGACGCTACCTGACCAAGCGTCGATATACGATGAAAAAGGCGGCTTTTGGCGTCCTTATTTGATGCCATTGTTAAAAGAAA